>OX465290.1:18775000-19375000 GCA_949987695.1 Merzomyia westermanni | reverse complement strand
ACAGACACGTCTTTGTCTAACCTTAAATATAAGGTACTGCTTATAATACCTTCTTTGCTATATCATCCCAGCCAATTTCTTGCAAGATTTGTTTAAAGTTTTGCGAGAACTTCAGATATCGGGTCTGCAAATTGAGTACCTCGACTCCTACCTCTTACTTTTAATTTCTTATTGTTTAACAGTTTACAGCTATTTTCCAAAATTTTGAAACACAATAAACCTCTCAGCATCAAAAGAAAACTTGTTTTTTGACATCCATTTGCAAAAATAATACTTTCATTCACCATATTCTTTGCACCACCCTCTTGTTTGCTGCTGTGACATTGCCGTTAGCACCAGCTGTTGTGGTTCTGCATTAGAGGTTTAAATTTGAAATTGTGTCAAAAATATGCTTATCACAACAACAGACGCTCGAAATGCTTGCTGGACAGTAACAGCAATTGAGACTGCTTTTAGTCGTCTGTTGCTGCGTCTCTTTCGCCACTTTTGTAATTTATTTTCTTTTTCATTATCGTGTTAGGCCACTTCACTTGCTCTGCTTACAATTTGGCATTATTATTGTCGAAATTGCAGTTAAAATTTGTTTAGGCAGTTATTTTTGTTATCGTTCACTTCATCTGATTGTTGTTCTTGCTGTAGTTGTTAATGATGTTTACATAGCACAAATATTTGGTACTTACAAATATATTTCTATTCTTTTGCTATTTACTTTCTTGCTGTGCAAATAATTTCATTGTTGCTAGGATTTAATTGCGTGCTCTGAAGGTTTCCCGCAACTGCAGACAGCAAAAACACATCGTAAATTGTCATTAATTTAAATTTCGTTATTATTACCCACGACCGTTCGTTACCTTTTTGCCTTTCATTTCTTTGTTTGCCATGACAGTGCTGTGGAATGAGAGGCATTGTTGTTGTTAAGCTAACCGCAGGGAAGCATTAAGCTCCATAAGCAGCTGATTTTTGAAATTTAATAATTGTGACTTCTCATCAGGTAACTATTGAAGAGGTCGAGCGCTAAATTTCAATCAAATTTCTCAAAGAATAAATATCCATGGTAAAAAACTCTTGACATTTTCCTTGTTGTGGACATAATTGTGTTGGGTTGCATTCGGGATTAGTTTTGACCTCTTTCTTAATTTCAAGTGAATATTGCATTGAATTGAAATTTAAGTCAAAAAACTTATTTATGTTATGTTCACACCATCTTGATTTAGAGCACATCCATTATTGTTTCTTAAATTAAGAAAAAATAAATTATTTCGGTTTGAAAAATCTATCAATGAAATCCAAAAAAGGCAATTTATATTGTGTTCACACCAACTTGATTTATTATCCATTAATAAACTTTTTGTAAATTACGAACAAATTAAGTGATTTCAGGTTGAAAAATATATCTAGGAAATACAAAAAAGGTAATTTATATTATGTTCAAACCATATTGATTTAGAATATATTCATAACTGCTGCCTAAATTAAGAATATAGTAAGTGATTTCAGCTGTGAATAAAATGCAAAAGTACCATTTATGTTACGTTCACACTAACGTCATTGAAAAATAGTAGAAAGTAAGTGAATTTATCAGCAAAAATCCATCGATAGAATCCAAACGTACCATTTACGTCATGTTAACACCATCGTGATTTAGTAGACATACGTAATTGTTTCTTTGACCAAAAACAAAACGAGGGATTTCAGCTTGAAGAATCGATCAATGAAATCCAAAAAGGTAATTTATACTTTGCTTACACTACCTCGATTTAATGCTTTCTCGTAATTGTTTCTTAAGCCAAGAACAAAACAAGTGATTTCAGTTTCAAAAACCTGTCAATGAAATCCAAAAGCAGCATTTATGTTATGTTCACACTAACTTGATTCAACCAAGCCTAGTTTCTGCGAAAATTAAGAACAAGGTAAGTGATTTAAGCTTTGAAATCCAAAAACGGCAATTTAGGTATAGGCAAGGTATACATTCTTCTTGAAAAATCTAGCAAATGGCTTCAGACGTTGGTTGCTAAAAATGAACTTGCTTACATTTGAAAACTAGTACTCGTCCTCTCATGTCTCCCTCCTTCTTCGTCTATGAACTCCAAGCTTTCTTCTAATATCTCGACCTAATGAACTCCATGAAGAAGGCTTACCCACCCAGATGAAGCAAACTGGCAATCTCAATAGACCCAACAAACAACCCATTCTAGGCGAGTTAAAAACGGCTCAAAAAAATTGTTAGCAGCGTCCAAGTAAAAAAATCCACTTAAAATACCGTTTAGTTCAAGTGATTGGCGCCGCCACCGTCCCCAACTTCTTTATCATCTTGTTAGAACCGTTTGAACTGATTTGTTGCTGGCCTAATGCCAAATTTTGATTCTTCAGCAAGTAAATTTGTGATTGCTTTAAACTTTTTGGCAGCAAACACATTTGAATTTGGAAATCCTGTTTATGCCAAAAAGCATTTAAGAGTGTCATGGATTTCATTTTCTTTTTGTTCAAATTGAAAGGCTCGCAAAAAGGAATCGATTTCATGTGCTTCCTGCTGACAAAAGCGTAAATTTTGTATGTGAATTTTTTTTCTCGAAATTTGCATAGAAATGAGAAATTGCATGGAGTGTGAGATCGAGCGCACCACGTGAACTCACATTGTTAGTACACCATAAATTAGATTGTATGGTTGACTATGTGACAATATAAATGAGTATGAGATTAGAGGTAGAGTGATTCTTTAGGAAACAAAAATTATTTGAGTTATTTCCGTTAAGAGCTAATCAGGTTAGGCTTGAAGCCTAAGAAAGAGTCACTATGCTGAATATGTGCTAAACAAAGATCAATGGGTGGCATGAAGAATATCTGGATTAGAGCTTCTATTAGTATTGGTTCGGTTTTCGGTACTAACACCTTTTGATAAAAGCGCAACTACCGTAGAAACGACGTCTAACCCTGTCACACCTCGTCTCGCCTTGCTCAACTGTTATCCGAAAGGTGTTGAGATTTAACAGTGCCGATTTAAATTGAACGAAAGTTCCAATACCAACAATAAGAGACGCTAGCAAAATTGGGTTTAGAAAACTCCATTTCAGTCTCTGCGATTTATATTTTAATGTTCAAGTGGCCATTAGCCAAGCTCAGATAACCTCTTCACATTTGCATTTCTAAATTTAGATTGCGAAAGCAAAATACGCATGTGTTAGGGGGAGTGACAGAAGTTCGGAAATGTTATTAAACATATTTAATTTGTTTTTGTAAATTTTAGCTTTTTAACAATTTTACAAAAATTCAGTCAAAACCTACATCTATCGGTTTTGACTGGATTTTTTGTAAATCTGTATCGATAAAAGAATTAGCTTAGTTGCCACCGAATTCAACAGCATTTCCCTAAACTACAGTTCAGGTAGTAGAAGAACACGATATTTAGATTTATATTAAAGCCATAGAACGCATATTTGGAGCGATACTTAATTTTATTTTTTTTTATTTTGTTTTACTTTATTTTATTTTAATTTATTTTATTTTATTTCATATCACATTATTTTATTTTATATTAGTTTATTTTATTTTATTTTACGTTATTTTATTTTATTCTATTTTATTTCATTTTATTTTTATTTTATTTTATTTTATTCCATTTATAAAAAATATTGTTTTGTTTTTTTTTAATAATTATTTTTAATTAATTATTAAAAGTTTTTATTAGAAAATAATAGGAAAATTTTAGAGACAACCGCCGTAGCTTTTCTTAAAGATCCATTTCGGAAGCTGCTAGACTTCTTCATCAGAGAAATTTTGGCACGCTTATTTCCGGCGATACTTAATTTATGGTGATTGTTGTTGGAGCAAAGCTCGAATTTTTATGTTTGTTTGTTAATTGATATTAGAGGAAAAATTACAACGTTATGCACAGCGATGGTATGGGATGACATGTTTCGAAGTGCCCAACTTCTCATCAGACCCCTTCTCGGACACTGAGATATGAACCCAAGTGTCTGCACCAAAGCCGCTGTTAGAGTACTCTAACAACTAAGCTATGATGCCCTGTAGCGTCACGATGCATTTTTCCTCTAATGTGCCATTTGCTTATTCCTTTTATACATTCTTTGGTACATATATTTTATATGTCAACTCAAGGAAAGTGGAAATATTTTTAGGCGCGTTCATAGAACAGTTTTAGATACAGAAGGGCTTTTATGCATATCAACACTTCCGTGTTATTTGTTATGCACCCGCACTGTACCTGTAACAATTATAGTTATGGTGATTGTTGTTGGAGCAAAGCTCGAATTTTTATGTTTGTTTGTTAATTGATATTAGAGGAAAAATTACAACGTTATGCACAGCGATGGTATGGGATGACATGTTTCGAAGTGCCCAACTTCTCATCAGACCCCTTCTCGGACACTGAGATATGAACCCAAGTGTCTGCACCAAAGCCGCTGTTAGAGTACTCTAACAACTAAGCTATGATGCCCTGTAGCGTCACGATGCATTTTTCCTCTAATGTGCCATTTGCTTATTCCTTTTATACATTCTTTGGTACATATATTTTATATGTCAACTCAAGGAAAGTGGAAATATTTTTAGGCGCGTTCATACTTAATTTAATTTCTTTTATTTTATTTTAATTTATTTTGTTCTGTTTTATTTTATTTTAATTCATTTTAATTTATTTTCTTTTATTTTATTTTATTTCATTTTATGTTTGTTTATTTTATTTTAATTTAATTAAGTTTATTTTTATTTATTTTTTTTATTTTATTTTATTTTATATTAGTTTATTTTATTTTAGTTTATTTTTTACAAGTTTGTTTCATTTTATTTTAGATTATTTTATTTTACTCTACTTTATTTTATTTTATTTTCCCTTACTTTCTTTTCTTTTCATTTATTTTATTTTATTTTACTTTATTTTGTTTTTTTTTAATTTAATTTTATTTTCTTTTATTTTATTTGATTTTTTTTTATTTAATTTAATATTATTTTACTTTACTTTACCGTAAATGAACACTTGCACGTTCGAAATTCCAAAAACCATATTTCCATATAAGGTAAGGTGCAGCCTAATGTGTATGTTTATTGTTATTTGTGATTAGCACGGTTAGCTGCTAACTTCACTCTACTTTCCCCCCTTTCTACGGCAAAGGCTTGTTAACATATTTTCGTTGATATTCTCATCTGATTACTCAGTCAAAATTCTCACCCACAAATCAACACTGCTACCATTCCAATGCGCATTAGCCAAATCCGGTAGATAGCCTAATAACCCGCGCGTAACGCGACGTGGTGATAAACCTTTTTTTGGCTGTTGTTGTTATTTGTAAACTAAATTATTTGTAAGCTAAACACTTTAAGGGAGTCGTATCGACGAGGACAGTCCTTCGATTGATATGAATCCGCTATGTTCCGTTACAAGATCCCATATAACCAGCCCGACTAACGCTGCAGCGATTTGATCGACTTCGTCGAATCTTCGATTCATATAGTATAGTCCGCCTTTTAAAGCAGAGGCACCTTGCCTTATCAGTTTGTATCACGCATATTGTGGGAAAGCCCATCTTTACAAGCTGATTAGACCTTATCAGTGCGTTTTCGGAGCTACCCATGACTGTATGCTGCTGGGTCATGCAAAGCTTATATGGCTCCGTTCGAAATCAAAAAAATCTGGAAAAACTGGAGCAAAACTAAACCGTACTACAGAAGGTGAGTTACCTTCTCTGACCTGAATATCTGCTAAGTGCTGCCTACTCTGAGTGAGATACAAAGCCGAAAGAAGTGTATTTCCTGGTAGACGACTACAAACAAGGATTCAGCATACCTTAACCTTAGCAGCCTTGTCTTTGTTGGAAAAAAGGATTTTATAGGACTTTGTTTATTTAAAAAAAAAAGTTCTCAGAAAAATGTATAGTACTATATAGTACTTCCTTGGGGGCCTACGGATGATCTTCAGATTTAAGAAAAGTGCAGCAAATGAAAGCCCAACGGCTTTGCTGGCTACGTTATTGGATATCAATGCACAAAGGCGGTCCGAGCCAAATTATATTCCTGTGGAAAAAGCTTCTTTCGTCGCAACAGAAGAAGGAGTTCCCACTTTGTTGGAAATAATAGCTGAAGAGTGAGTTTAGCTTTTTTTTCTATTTTCAATTCTCATCAAGTACCAAAGTAGAAACATATTCGGTTAGAAGCCAATTAATGCTCATTATTGAGATTTATGTCTCACCTTGATTTCACTCGAAACACTAAATGTGCCACAAACAATGCCTCTTTGAGGTCTAATTTAATTGATTTACTTTGTTCCCAACTCGACCTGATGTTTGATTTACACTGACCAAAGCAATTGCGTTCAGTAATTTCTCGACATTCTCAACACAATTAGGACTTGCTATCGCCTAATATTTATTCCTAATATTTATTCGAGGAAAACTTCTTGTGTGAGGCCTCTAAAATTTTCGTATGAAAATAATTGTTTACATGTATTTGTTTATTTGTGTCGTTTGTGTGGGTAATTTATCTAGAAATTGTGTTTATTAAATGAATTGCGGAAAACCCCACAAACCCAATTATCTATGGTTACTTTCATTTATTCCAATAATAGCCAACAAAATTAATTTCTCCTTCTATTTTTATTTACAGAATTTTTGTCAATCGATCATTGCATTTGGAGAATATCAAATTCTATGGCTTCGATATGGACTACACTTTGGCGGGTATGTAAATGGAATAGTTTCATTTCTTATTACACTGGTCTACAATAATTTAGGGAAAAAAATTCGATAGGGAACCTACACCGAAACCAAATCAAGAACTGAAAGCCTTGCCGAAATACCAAATTAAATTCAACCGAAACTGAACCCGGAATCAAAGACGGAACCGTAGTACTACTATCATAATTATTTAGTGCTTAAACGACTAAACGACTTTGGTCCACAAGTGTGCCCTTTGACTCCTCTCACACTAATGTAACCATTGTTGTTGTTGTTGTTGATGTTGTTAACAGTGCTTCGCCCTACCTAATGTGCGCGATCACTCTGAGTATTGTCATCAAGCTCTTCTAACGGAAGTCTAAGAAAACAAGCAGTTTCAGCTGGGTTGAACCAGAGTGATATAGCTGTTCGAAGGGTAAGCTCAATAGCACAGTTAAAGTGATGCCGGATCTCATCAAAGTGCTTACGGAGATTCTTCCTTATGTCTTTAGGAGGCGAAACTTCATGCAATAGATGTCGGCTTGGATAACTGGGTTTATGGCAGTTCAGTAAAAGCGTCACATCCAGGATTTTAGGGTGGTTGACAGTAGGTAGAGGTACTCCATCTACATGGACGTTTAACTCTTGTCCCATCTGCGCATTCCACGTCGTGAAAAAAGACGCTATCGATTTAGTCGGAGACAGGTTTAGATTTCGCTAGGTGAAGAAGCTGAAAAGGTGTCGAAGGTTACAGTTAATCATCTTACAGAGCTCGTCAATGGATACAATGGCGACTCACTCTGGTGCGGGAGGAAGATTCGAGATATAGAAATTTAGCAAAAGGGGGGATGGGTGACCACCCTGCAGCACCACTTGTTTGATTCTTCGTGGTCGAGATTTCTTGTTCCTAAATTTGACTGACGCCTCCGGACTGTTGATGTAGTTAGTGGTCCAAATTTTTAGCCCGTCAGGAAGCGGTCTCTCTTCTAGGTCTCTGAGGAGTTTGGTGTGGTTGACCGCGTCGAAAACTTAAGAAAGGTTAAGTGTGACGAGCACCGCCCTGTGGATTGGAGGATGTTAATTCAAACCATAGTTTATCTGAGACGTTATAATATTCAAAGCAGATGTTGTCCTTCAAAGAAAGTGTAGCTTACGTCATCTATATCTCATGCAAACCGTTTTCATTTCGGAGCTTTGACGGTTAGATGTGCATTTCTCAACATGGTGGATTCGTGACCTCGGTTTTTGCTGATCCCAACTTGGTTGAGTTTGTGCTGGGGTAGTTCGAAGTTTCGAGCTGTTATTACCACGACCACATCATCTATAGAAGAAACAACAAAAATGCTTGATTTCATGTGCAAGTAAAGAAGAAGCCAGAGGTTGGAACCAGGAACTCTATTTGACCTTGATTTCTGGATTTATTCGTACGTAAATAATTCATATCTCAAAATCTTGTAACCAACCAGACTATCGGTCTCCGGACGTTATGCTGTCGGTAACACAAGCTTCCTCCATCCCATGGCTGCTGACAGCCATTGTTTTGGCAGAGCTATTTTCACCTCTGTCCAACATACATAGTGTGTGACTATGTGGAGTCGTGATCTCCTTTGCCTCTTCGAAGATTTTTGTTTCTATGCATTTGATATCCAGATAATCCTCTTTTATGGACATGTCTAGAAACAAGAGAAAGCACTGTTACTACAACAATAACATCTACGTTCTCACAAAGTGCAATCAAGAAAATGTTGGCTATCAGACTAGACCCACCTTTAATGAAGACAAACGCCTTAAGGTAGATTTGGATCCCAGTTAGAACCGTTCTGGAAACAAGAACAACCAAGGCATATCGGCAACTCCCCGAAAACGTTTCATAGGTATAAATTAAAATAATTCAAATTGATCTCCAAAAACTCTGCTGGAACTCCTGCAACGCTTGAACCAACTTAAACTTTTCCAGTAATGCGTCAAAAAAACCACGTGTAGACTAGTGTAATTAACTATTAATTGTATTTTTTTATGAAATATTCTTTTATATGCTTTTTCTTCTTCTTCTTTTTCTTTTTAGAATACAAATCGCCACAATACGAACAACTTGGTTTCGATTTGGCCAAAGAGTGCCTCGTTAATGATGGCTATCCCAAAGAGTTATTACAATTCGAATATGATCCCTCATTCCCAGTGCGTGGTCTCTGGTTCGATACACTATACGGTAATCTCCTGAAAGTGGACGCCTACGGCAATATATTGGTCTGTGTGCGTGGCTTCGAGTTTCTTAAGCAGTAAGTATTGCAATGAGTTGTGTCAGAGGTTTTAAGATTAGGAGTCCTACTTTCTTTATTCTTTAGTCATCAAGTGTACGAGTTGTATCCAAACAAATTTCTAAAGCTGGATGAGAAGCGTGTCTATGTGCTAAATACATTGTTCAATTTGCCGGAAACGTATTTGTTGGCTTGTCTCGTGGATTTCTTTACCAACAGCTCGGAGTATATAAGGTGAGTTTTGATGGACTATTAAGTGGGAAACAACGTGATCTTTTTTACGAGAGGAAGGAAATGGATCTCTTAAAGAATCGGTTCTTCTTCTTCTTTAAATAGCGCTTAATCCTTTAACCGAGTTTGGCCGTCCGACATAGCTCGCCAGTCTTTTCTTCTTTATGCGAACTGACGCCAATTGGAAACACCACAGTATCGCACATCGGTCGCCACTTTGTCCTTCCATCGTAGTGGTGGTCTGCGTCTTGCTGGCACCACCGACAGGTGCCGATAAGAATACCTTCCGACATCGCCGAACATGCATGCCGACTGAGCTGAGATTCGCGCTAGCAATAGGATCGTCATGACTTCAGTCAATGTTGTTGGTGTTTGCAAGAGCAAAAGACTTCTGGAAGATTTAGGGCTATGGTACCTATGTGGACCCTCTCTTTTCGGATACTAAACCGGTACTTCTGTCCTTAACTCGGCTACCACGACAGCGAATTATTTGACATCAGCGACCCTAAAGGAAGGGTAATTTAGCCGCCTCTTGGGAGAGGGGTAAAGTAGAAGCCCTCTAACATGTGTGGGCTGACTAACCTCATAAGAATCTAAACTTTAAATAGAGTAACTTAAGCGTACTCATAGTAAAATGCTTAATACCAAAGAAAGTTTGTTATAAAGAGGGTTCCCTCCCGTTCCTACAGTCCACTCCAGGTTGTCAAGAGATTGAAACTTCCACAATTCCTATCACGGCATTAACGGTGGACCTTTGATGGCGCGACTGTTAGTGGGCCGAGGTTGCAACTAGCTTGACGCCGCTCAGCAATCCGTTTTTCTCGAGACCATGGCAGTGATTGGCTGACTAACCTTCTCTTAGGGGACCCTTGTTTAAAAGACAGTGCCTCCTAACAGTACATGTCTTGTGAGACAAGGGTTCGATGTCGCAAGAGATGGATTTTGATGGGTGTTTTCCTTTTGGCAGGACATTAAAAGACTTTGGCTTTTTACACTTGCTTGGCCTAGCTTATTTGGGTGCTAACACATCCACCTGGAAAATAGAGGCCGTTTTAGAGGGGAACCTTCTTCGATCTCAGTCTTCGCTCTCTTTCCTGTTTAGCCACCGCCGAATATCTCGCTGTCACTGACCGATCTTCGTCAGCAAACTGCCTAGTCCCTCTTTCCCTTTGCCAGCGATAAGACCACGACCGACTCTAAAAAAGTGAGAACTGATGAAACCTCTCTCCTCTGCTCCAGGCTGCGCCCTTCTGTATAAATGTTGGAGAATTAAGTGATGGCTGGGGCCGCCAAAACGTGTGCCCCTGCCACCAAAGTGTATGGATTTCCACACACCAAGCGAGAACCAGCGGATCTCCATGTCCCCGTTTCAAAAGTACTTTGAACCTAGAACTAAACAACAAAATGCTTTTCTGGTACACCCTAATGTTAAACATTTCAATTAGCATAAAAATATCCGCCAAATACGAAAAAACTTTTAGAAAGTTTTTCTCACAAAAGGTGACAAGCTTCCATTTCCGCCAACTTGCAAAGTTACAAAGTTGCTAAGTCAGACGTTGAGCGCGTGATATGGCAATTTGCCCAGCCAGGCACCATTCACGCTTTTTACGCGGCTAAAAAACCATTAATATTCTTGCCTAATTGAAATTTGAAAGTGTGCGAATATCATTAAAGCCGTCAATGGCACCAAGAGAGTTGAACTTTTTTGCGCCGTAAATGGAAAGCAGCATGCAGATTACAAGGCTTTCATTTGATTTGTTTTTGTATTCTCTTTGATTAAAGTACTTAACTTAAGAATAAATTGAATGGGAGTTTTTTAGAGGAAATACTGCAAAAGCTTCATGTATGTATAAAGGGTCACAAGCTCAGTGGTCGGATTATTATCTGAAACATTAATCATGTTTGGCCTTAATCCCTTCGAAAACTTAAAGCAGGCAATAGATCAGTAATGTTCCCACTATATAGGTTATTCCGTGCAGCCCGGACTCCACATTTACTTAGATGTGTATAAGAGTACCAGAAGTTTCTTACTCAACAGCTCTTGTGACCAAATTGTGAATTTCCATGCACAAAACCTTCGCAAAGACTTTTGCAGTCGGGAATGAGACGCGAACGCAACGAGCGTATTTCTGCGGGCTTTCAGGAGTAACTTGGTCAATGGCCTAAACTATTCGGAGTTCCAAACACGTAACGAGAAAAACAAAATAAAATTGCAAAAAAAATTGTATTAGAAACTCGACCTTGAATTAGATCTCAGATCCTAAACAAAGGTTATTTTTTAATTGGTTGCCTAGCAAACAATTTTAGAATTGCAAGTACTTGCCAGAAACGAGAGAAATGAGAGCAATCCGAAAGGATAACGTGAAGGCTTCCATCGGAAGTTAAAAGGGCTCTAAGGTACGGACGAAAAATAGTCTAGTCGATGTTGAATTGTCTCTGCGCTAAAAAGTAAACCTCACCACGACTCTAAAGCAGTCGTTGGTCATTCACATTCCTGACGTTTAATTCAAGTATGAAATTTGGGTATGAAAGTCCCACTTTTGTAACTGACTTTCGGGCGACTTTGCTGCACAAAATATTCTTCAAGGTTTTTGGTGGAAGTTTCAAGGAACAAACCTCAGCAGCCATCAGTTTATATGCAACTTCTGTTAAATCTGTTAAAACTCAGGTCGAAATTTATTGTAGGCTAAACTGCTAATAACCAATGTTCGCGCATCTGAAGAGTATTCGCACTAAACTGAAACTGCTCTGAATGCCCTCTAAACTTCATTCAATATTAACACCGTAACTATGGCCCAGCTTCATACAAGCTCGTTTCGGAATCCCCCACAAACGCGAAAGCTCGGTAGACTAATAAAATATAATCATTTCTTGCCTGCGGGGTTTATTATGTCTTCGTCTCTTCATAAAGATGAAAAGAATATGAGACGGCCCTTGAAGTATTCGCTAGAAAAGTTCTGCGGAAGACTTATGATCCTTCTCGCTATGCCAACGGCGATTTTCGAAGGAAATTTAACGATGAGCTGCAGATATGACCATAGTACATCGAATTAAAACCTCCTCTGGTGGGGAGATGTTGTGCGAACGAAGAAAAAACCGCCGGTCCGATTCGACCTAAGAGAAACTGAAGGCGATGAAGCTGGAAAAAGGAGTTGTAGGTGAGGTAGGCATCCCTAAGTAGTTGGGAACACTTAGGGAGGCCTACCACCGTTAGTTATCGCTAAGAAACGTTGGCTGGCTTGATTTGTCCGTTGCAAAATCGCCTATCCCGTTAAGCGTCAATAACTGATTATGAGGATGATCTTTCGCATTACCTCACCCCATCCAAGCGTCCTCAGCCTATACGCTAGCCTTAAAGCCTTAATATGCCGGGAGTCGTTGGTCCTACTGTAGAAATTCCGTCGTATATGCTATACAGTCTCCCACTGCACCGTTGCAGAAGGCAGTTAGACTGCCAAATGAGAAACCCAGTGCAATGACCTGTTAAGATGCCTGGTATGATGTCGGTATGAAATCGGATATTTCCCTTGTAGAGGTAGATTATTGCTTTCTAGCGCGTGTTGTTGTTGGTAGGGTAGATCACTTTATCGTGTAAAACCCAACTCATTTAATTACGTAGACCCGCTTGTCGTATAGCCCACATGTTGTAATTGTTGTTGTTGTAATCGCAACAATCCCTTACACTTTAGCGTAAGTACTGGTACTAGCAACTTCTGGTACCAGCCACATTGGACAATTTTTTGACCCCTTGAAACTTTTAGTCGTGAACTTTAATCGCCTTTTACGACGTGCCCGTTGGGGCCTTTACCTAGAATAACCATATGACTTGATGCCAGTACCCTAAGTTCTCAACCCTCTCTCTCTCTATCTCTCTCTGTATTTCTTCCGTGCTGATCTCATGCATTAGGGTGTAGAGCACTAGTACCACAATACTTTGGATTCCATAGTTTCTTAAGCTGCTGCTTTTCTCGCTCTTTGTCTTCGCTTCCTTTGTGCCATGGAAGCCAGACTTACTTTGTGGAAGTGCCAATCGGCGAAGATGTCCCATGTTGCTTTTTCTCATCATCGTATAGCTAGTGATCTGGTTTTAAACAAGTTGAAAGATCGCTCAGTTTCTCCATGTTGCGGCACGAACTTTATTCTTCCTGTTATCAAAATTGCTCCTTATTCTTCCTGTTATCAAAATTGCTCCACAATTAATGGGCCTAACTTTCATGGTATGGATCGAACTTAGGATCCTGTGCTGCCATCTCAGGATTTACATGCGATCCGACTGGACATCGTTATTACTCAGATAGCTTGGGAGAGATATCATCTAGGTAAATGGAATGTGTGGCATCTTACCTAAATTGATTTATAGTCGGAGCCAGGCACACCACTCGAACTTAATTCATTTTTGATACTCGTAATGTCGCAACGAGGGTTCTCTATTTTTCCGGGCGAAATATTTACGATGTCATACGTAGGCCTGGGTCATCCGTAGTGGGTTCTTTAACATAGAGTATTTGCAGGAGTTCTTTACTGTTTGTTCTCAGGAGAGATGTCGAAACCCTACCTTGTGCACCATTGCAGTTTGGTCTATACTTGTGTAGTACGTTGCTCCAAGCTGTAAATTTGTCTGTAGTCTTGGAGTCTATACCCCCACTGCCCCCAGTTTGTAAAAAGAAGAAACTGATTAAATGCTCTTATCTCTTGCAGCGAAAAAACTGGTGTCAAGGCTGGTGAGCTCTTCATGTCCTTCCGATCGATATTCCAAGATGTGCGACGTGCGATCGATTATGTACACATAAAAGGCAATCTTAAGCAGAAGACAATCGAGGTAAGCTTTCGAGACTCGAACAACTTTCGCTTCAACTTTCATTTGTAGCTCACTAACACCCATTTTTATTTTTGTCTGCAGAACTTAGAATACTTCGTCACAAAGGATCCGCGCCTGCCCATGGTACTTTCACGTATACGCGAATCAGGCGCCAAAGTCTTTTTACTCACCAACAGCGATTATAAATACACCAACATTATCATGTCTTATTTGTTCGATTTTGAACATGGCGCGCGACCTGACGAGCCACATCGCAACTGGAAGACATACTTCGATGTGATTGTGGTGGATGCAGCCAAGCCACTTTTCTTCGGCGAAGGAACGATACTGCGTCAAGTGGACACACATACAGGTGCACTCAAAATTGGCACACACATGGGTCCGCTGCAACCGGGCAAAGTGTACTCGGGCGGTTCATGTGAGGTCTTCACCAACTTCATCAACGCCAAAGGCAAAGATGTGCTCTATGTGGGCGATCATATATTTGGTGATATTTTGAAATCGAAAAAGATACGCGGCTGGCGTACATTCCTGATTGTGCCCGAACTGGTGCAGGAGTTGCATGTTTGGACGGACAAATGTCAGTATTTTGCAGAATTGCAACAATTGGATGTTCTGTTGGGTGATATGTACAAGTAAGCTGTGTTGTTGTTGCATACGAAAATATTTGTAAAACTCAAAAATCTTTCAATATTTCAGAAATCTAGATTCAAGCGCCAAAGAGAAACCGGACATTTCCAAGTTACGTTCGAGTATACGTGATGTCACACACAAAATGGACATGGCATATGGCATGATGGGCTCGCTATTCCGTTCGGGGTCCAGACAAACATTCTTCTCCAGTCAAGTATCGAGATATGCCGATTTGTATGCGGCCACCTTTCTCAATCTCTATTATTATCCGTTTTCGTATATGTTCCGTGCACCGGCTATGCTGCTGCCACACGAGTCGACTGTAACACACGAGCAACGTTTCCATATGGATCAACCGCCCATACAAAGATCGCGCAGCAAGAATGAAAGTGTTGATGGCGCGTTGAGTGCGCTTTCAACGCCAACTGAAAAGCCGCTGGACTTGTTGACGCATTGTGAAACTTTGGATGGCAAGGATGAGGAAATCGAAAGACTCGCAGAGGAAATAAAAGTAAGAACGATTTTTATAGTTAATAGAACGACTCCAAGCAGAGTTATTGTATCGTCTGGTGTGGCTCTTCACTCCATATAGTCCTAATAGCAACACTTTCCACTCTGTTTTATTAGCTCTTGACGAAGAGTTAGACAGAGTTACATGGGAATAACAGCCCTAGGTCGGATAAAACCCGAGTGACTCCGGTACCTAAAGCCCCGGTTGTTGTGCTGTGTCATTACACCTTGATTTCGACCCAACTTGTAGACATTGCTCTCTTCAAGTTTAGCAATAGTTCAGCCCAACCGATCTACTTCCCTCGGCAATGATGTTGACTGCAGCCGATTTTGCTCTTGACTGGCTCATGAACTGAATATAATGCTCATTGTGGGCCCTGTGGAAGACGACCTACAAACTAAACCCGGATTAAACAAATTCCAATATTTTTAAAAGTTTCGACATCTTCCTAAGCAAGCCAGATTACTCGGCAAAGACTAGATTCATGGAGGTAAGATGACTTGTAAAGTTCGACGTGATCATATCCCGACAGTGGAGCTACTAAGTACATAAAGGTGCTAGTACCTGACGGCACCTGATCAATATACGCCAATGCACTGCTCATTTTAGCACTAGATACCTTCGGGAAAGATTTTCTGATAAAATTACCAACGACTACTCGGTAAAGACCTTGGCTTCACTCACACACATCAACTCTCACACCCCCGGGGCTCGAAGATAGTCAGTAAAAGCTTAATTTCGATTCTTTCTTCTTTAAATGGTCATCTAACCGCCTGGGCGATTTTGACCGTCCAACATAGCTCGCCAGTCGTTTCTTCGTTGCGCCAACTGGCGCCAATTGGAAACACCGCGGGATCGCAAATCGGTCTCCACTTGGTCCTTCCATCGGAGTGGTGGTCTCCCTCTTCCTCTGCTTCCACCGGCGGGTGCCGATAAGAATACCTTCTGGGCTGGAGCATCTTCGCTCATTCGCACTACGTGGCCCAGCCAGCGAAGCCGCTGTGTTTTAATTCGCTGAACTATGTCGGCGTCTGCGTAAAGTTCATACAGCTCATCATTAAATCTTCTTCGGTACTCGCCGTCGCCAACGCGTAGAGGTCCACAAATCTTTCGAAGAACCTTTCTCTCGAATACTCCCAGAGCCGCCTCATCAGATGTTGTTAGTGTCCACGCTTCTGCACCATATAGCAGGACGGCTGCGATGAGTGACTTGTAGAGTGTTATTTTCGTTCGTCGAGAGAGGACTTTACTTTTCAATTGCCTACTCAGTCCGAAGTAGCATTTGTTTGCAAGAGTAATTCTTCGTCGGATTTCTAGACTAACATTATTGTTGGTGTTAAGTAAACGAAGTCCTTTACTATTTCGAAATTATTGCTCCCAACAGTGGCTTGGTTGCCAAGGCGCGAATGCGCTGACTCTTTGCATGATGACAGAAGGTACTTCGTTTTGCCCTCGTTCACCACCAATCCCATTTTCTCCGCTTCTTTTTCTAATTTGGAGTAAGCAGAAGTAAAGGCGCGGTTGTTAAGGCCAATGATATCAATATCGTCAGCATATGCCAACAGTTGCACGCTTTTATAAAATATTGTATCATTTTAGAATATCATTTTAGAATATCATTTAGAATATCATAGAATATTGTCATTCCCACAACAGCCGGTTCTACGTACCGGAATGACTCGGATTTTTACATCCGACCAAGGGCTGTTGTTTCGACTCTACCCTGTCTGACCTGTCACCTTTTCCACTAATACTGCCATCCTCCGAGCAGCTCCTTGCAGCAGGGCTGCTCAAAACTCTCCTGCTCCGGGCTGGGGTTGAATCCAACCCGGGTCCAGCAGAATGGATCTGCTGCGTCTGCTGGAAGAAGATTTACGTTAAGCGTTCACATTCCGTCCAATGTAATTCTTGTAAAAGATGGCTGCACAAAACCAGGTGCTCCGGGCTAAATCCCTCCACACATAGGCCTCCTAGTTTCTACAAAACTTTCGTGGCCCCTTGCTGCTCACGCCCTAGGACGTCCCGTGGCCAACGGCGATCTAGTATCGCACCGTCACAAGCTTCTGAAATAGTCTCCACGACTAATAGCACCAATAACGCCCAGCAAGAAGTGTGTAACACCCGCTGCCGCTCACGCCCACAGCCGCTCACAGCTACTTCTTACGTAGCACCTCTGTCTCAGATGTGAGCAATGCCGAGCGACAGCCCACCCCCCTCCCACTTTCAACTTCCCCTTCTTCTTCCAGCACTAGCACAACTGCAACGGCTTAACCGGGAAAGTGAGTGAAATAGTGAACTTCATGAAGCGACAGAACATCAAGATCGCTGCCATTCAGGAGACGAAGTTAAACGCCCGATCAAATCTTCGGACTTGTGACGGCTATAACATCCACCGACGTGATCGAGAGAGAGGTCTTGGGGGCGGTCTCGCCTTCATCACACACCAATCCGTGCAATATCGTCCATTTGAGCCCGACGTCGACCCGAGGGACAACCTCCTGGAACGTCAAGGAATGGTAGTCCGGACGGGCGACGTCGACCTCGAAATCATTAACATCTATATACCTCCTGCCACCTGCTGTCCGAGAGATTACCACCCTGACATCAGTGCGTTACTCAGAGGCGATAATCGTGTAATCCTCGGAGACTTCTACGCTCACCACGATCTGTGGCACTCAAGCCTACAGGCCGATGGCAGGGGACAGGAATTGGCGGAACAAATAGACGATTCGACGTTTTGCACTGTGAACGGGGACGCCCCCACGAGAGTTGCGGTAAATTGTTCCAGTTCGCCAGACCTCACAATTGTCAGCGCAGGTCTCATAAACTGCGTTGAATGGCGACCAATGCTTACTCTTGCATCTGACCATTTGCCGATAATCCTCTCAATCGATCGCCCCAATGACTTCGTTACCTCTGAGAAGCGCACCTTCACTAACTTCAGTAAAGCTGACTGGGTTGGTTTTCTTAATTTCACTGAGAGCACCTTCGCTGCTCTTCCCATCCCGTTTGACGTACGAGAAGGGGAAAAAGCGTTTCGCTTGGTCATAGCTTCAGCCTCCAATCAATATATTCCGTCAGGTAGAATTAAGGAGATACGTCCGTACTTCCCCGCAGAGGCAGCGGCCCTGGCTAATGAACGTGACCACGTGCGACGCTTGAACCCTACGGATCCTCAAATTCAAGATCTCAATGCGGAAATCAGACGACTAGTTGATCAACACAAACGCGCCAAGTGGGAGGAGCACCTAGAGACCTGTAACCTCTCTGCTGGTGTTGGCAAACTATGGTCCACTGTAAAATCCTTGTCTAATCCGACCAAACCGAACGACAAAATATCCATCACCTTTGGTGATAAGGTACAGTCGAAACCAAAGAGATGCGCGAGCGCTTTCTGCCGACAATTTGTACTGCATCCTCCGGTTGACAAGGAAATCAGGCGCGCCATCAGGGAAGCGCACAAACGCAAAAACAACCAAGCGCCCATTGCCGTCACCACCACAGAGGTTCGGGAGGCCATACGGGGGTCCAAAAACTCCAAATCTATTGGCCCAGACGGTATATCCATGCTGATGCTAAAACATCTCGGTGACGAGAGAATAAGGTACCTAACAACCGTCTTCAATCTGTCCATGACCACCTTTGTCATTCCAGAAAGATGGAAACAGGCCAAGGTGGTGCCACTACTAAAGCCCGGCAAGCCGGCTAACGTGGGGGAGTCATATCGACCGATATCACTCCTCTCGCCAGTAGTGAAGACCCTGGAGTCGGTCTTGCTACCTTACTACACCGCTAACCTACGTTTAGCCGAACATCAGCATGGATTCCGCAAAATGCATAGCACTACCACCGCGCTAAACGCCATCACCACACATATAGGTGTCGGTCTCAACCAATCTCGCCCAAATGACAGGACCGTGCTAGTTGCGCTTGACTTGTCGAAAGCTTTTGACACTGTTAATCACACGCAACTCATTAACGACCTGGAAGATTCAAAACTTCCCCCCTGTCTAAAACGTTGGACCGCCAACTACCTGGGTGGTCGGCAGTCATCGGTGGAATTGAGAGGCGAAAGATCAAAACCACGTATAATTAAGCAAGGGGTGCCACAGGGTGGTGTCCTATTCCCGCTTCTGTTTAATTATTACATATCGAGGCTCCCTTCCCCACCATAAGGCGTCTCGATCGTCTCCTACGCCGATGACTGCACGATCCTGGCGACTGGACCCTCCGTCGATGAGCTCTGCTCGAGAATTAATTCTTACCTGCCAACCCTTTCCAGTTTCTTCGCTGCACGGAACCTGACATTGTCACCGACCAAATCCTCGGCCACCTTATTTACGACGTGGACAGCGCAGGCGAACATGGAATTAGACGTCTACGTCGACGGCATTAAGCTTCCGACTGTCACACACCCCAAAATCTTAGGGGTCACGTTTGATAACATGTTCAAATACGGTGCTCATGTAGCCGCGATTACCACCAAAGTACAAAGCCGTAACAAAATCCTCAAGTCACTAGCTGGCAGTAATTGGGGTAAAGACAAAGAAACGTTACTGGCAACGTACAAGGCAATCGGCCAGCCGGTTCTGAGCTACGCGACGCCAATATGGTCGCCGGGGTTAGCAGACACACATTGGAGGAGGTTGCAGGCCTGCCAAAACACCGCACTCAGAACTGCCACGGGGTGCCTCCTTATGTCTCCTGAACACCATCTTCATAATGAGGCAAAAATGCTCGATGTCAAAGAGCATTGCGAGATGTTGACCAGACAATTCCTGTTCAACTGCTATAAACCGCAGCACCCGAACAGGAACCTGCTCAACGAAAATCCGCCTCCCAGGAGAATAAGGAGTCACCTCCGTAAGCACTATGACGAGATCCGGCACCACATCTTCTCGCCGTTTGATCCAAAGGTGCACCGACGGGCCCTCAACCTCATCCACACGGAGTCGGTAAACTTCTTTGTCAGGTCACGCCCAGTGAATGCAGTCCTACAGGCACAAGCTCCACCTGTTGCCGACGAGGAACGCGAACTGCCCAGGGAGACAAGAGTCACGCTGGCCCAACTTCGTTCTGGATACTGTAACAGACTAAACTCTTACCTATCCAGACTGAACCCTGACATGCCAAATGTCTGCCCGGCATGCGGCGTGTCTCCCCACGATACTAACCATCTGTTCATCTGCTCAACTGAGCCCACTCTTCTAACACCAATTTCACTCTGGTCCACCCCTGTTGAAGCCGCGAGGTTTCTTGGACTTCCGTTAGAAGAGCCTGATGACAATGTTGGATGGGGGGTGACATCCTAGGCAGGTTAAGTAGTCGCTACAACAACAACGACAACAACAACAACATAAAATATTGTTCCAGCGCGGTTAAGTTCTGCAGCTTGTATTATTTTCTCCAGCATTAAATTAAAGAAATCACACGATAGGGGGTCACTTAGTCTGAAACCTCGTTTAGTTTCGAACGGCTCGGAGAGGTACTTCTCAATTCTGACCGAGCTGGCGGTGTTGCTCAAGGTCATTTTGCATAGCCGTACAAGTTTTGCGGGGAAACCAAATTCAGACATAGCGGCATATAGGCAGCTCCTTTTCGTGCTATCGAAAGCGGCTTTAAAATCAGCAAAGAGATGATGTGTGTCGATTCTTTTCTCACGGGTTTTTTCCAAGATTTGGCGTATTGTAAAAATCTGGTCGATGGTAGATTTACCAGGTCTGAAGCCACACTGATAAGGTCCAATCAGTCTGTTCACATCAGGCTTCAGTCTTTCGCACAATACGCTTGATAGGACCTTATATGCGATATTCAAAAGGCTGATTCCGCGATAGTTGGCGCAGTTTGCGATCGCCTTTCTTGTGGATTGGGCAGAGAACACTTAGATTCCAATCTTCAGGCATGCATTCATCCAACCATATTCTGCATAGAAGCTGATGCATGCGCCTTACCAGCTCCTCGCCTCCGTGTTTGAATAGCTCAGCAGGCAAACCATCAGCGCCAGCTGCCTTATTGTTTTTCAATCGGGATATTGCTATTCGCACCTCATTATAGTCGGGTTGTGGAACGTCAATTCCATCATCTTCGATTGTGGGCTCGGGTTCGGCATCTTCTCTGGTTTCTTGCTCAGTTTCTCCATTTAAAAGGGCAGAGAAGTGATCCCTCCATATTCTGAGTGTTCTCTGAACATCGGTCACCAGGTCGCCGTTCTTAATTTCGATTACGTCGAACTATTATAAGAACTAAATATTCTCTCCCAATTGAAACAACACGAGATCGGAGGTCGGTCTCCATTTGGTCCTTCCATCGACTGAGCACATCCGTACCGGTATGTTTGAAGCTAATCCTGTACAGTTCTGTTTTTGGAGGGTTCGTAAGACACACGGCGTACACTCTCTTTAAGCTTCAGTGCAAGTGTGGGCGACGGGGGGTCAGTCAAACATGTATGCACTAACAAGTTCTATCCATGATAATTCTTGTACTGGTAGAGCTTGGAACACGCAGATAACATCAACTTTCCGAGAGATTCATCCAGGGACTTATATGGAGTCAAGCCTTCCGTCACGTCAACAACAATAGGGACTCATTATTCCTGACGTTCTCCAATTTCGAGGGATTGCCTCAAAAAGTTTCGCTAAAACTTTAAGCCAGGTACACAATAATCCGCTTTGAACCCCCTACCCGTCAAACCCAGAAATAACTCTTTCAATTTTCCTTCTGGAGATCCACTCCTAAGTCTATAAAGAGATAGTCTTTAGGAAGTCACCAGAGGCGTGGTCATCATTTTTTAATATGCTATCAGCTGGGTCGTTAAGGTGGGCAATGAGATGGTAATCAGGCTGTAACTGCTGAATTGGCACAAAACGCAAGACTACAATGGACGATTGTTTGAGTCTGATCCACCGCTTAGTGTGGGCTATTGGTTCAACGCCAGGCTCCCGACGACATTCACACAGACTCGGTAATTTTTTTTTGCAAAGTCCATCTCGGTTAAAGCTGATTTCCAAACTAAATATATTTTTATATCATTCGGGTTACCTTCAAGACAGGTTTCCCATGTTAGTAGAGGTTCTATCTTGAAGCTGCTGCTTCCAAGGTCCAATTCAGCTTCTCGACCAGGGCTAAAATGTAATTTGACGGCAGCATACTCACGGAAGTGGGTGCTAAGAGCCGTATTAGCAATTAGGACTGAAGCTCAGAACCCCAGCGGACTTGGAATACAACCGGGTTAGTTATGCCTGTCGTAGGACCAAACTGAAATACACTACCCATAGATTCGTCGAGGGCATACAAATCACGCGGCAGACCGGATAATATCAAAAGTTGATAGTACCGGACCATACATAATTCATTTTGGCAGAGGTCTACATTCTCTATACCGAAGGTTCAACAACAACAACAACCAGTATTGAAGCGCAACACAGCTTTTCCAATCCAAGTGCCGAGATCAATCCTATTACATATATGAATGTATATGATGGAGTGTTTTGCGGTGTGGTGACCTAGAACGTTGTTGTTGTTGTTTTGGTAACGACAAAAACACTCCCCGAAGGTTTTAGGGAGTGTTGTCGAATTAACAGTCCTTGGCCGGATTTGAACCAGGTACGCTCCGGTACTCCCTTGCGGTACTGCCCGACTGTCGTGGTAGCGATTTATGACCAGTGAACCCTTCTAGGTCATGTCACCCCTCCTTCCGTAAGCAAGGATAAGATGGGTAATGAGAGGTGAGAGGCATCATATCCGTAGGATCAACCATCGAGTTGCACGTCATTAACTTTGTGCATAATAGTCGCCTCTTACGACCGGTATGCCTACTTCGGGCATATTCTGAGCCCCTAACCCGCAGGGGTAGAAGTCTCAACGTGTTCATGCCCAATTGTTTGCGCTGACAATCGAATAACACTGTGGTTGTTGTTGTTGTGTTAGCAAAGCTTCGCCATGCCTAATCGTCAATCTTTTTCCGTGGGATTCTCACCAACTTCTTCGAAAGAAAGTGCCAGGAACCTGTCGGTTTTAATAGGGTTGCATCAGAGTCAAGTTGGTGTTCGAAGAGTCTGCTCCATCGAGCCGGTGAACATAAGGTTGTTGTCGGGCTAACACTTGATAGTATTTAAAGCTTGAACCGGAGTTATAGCCTAAAAATCCAGTCCCCAAAGCCTTTGATGCGTGTTTTCTTTCTGCCGAATAACCGTTGTTCACTCTTCCGTGGAGCATCTCCCTTAGAGGAGCTACTTATTGGTCTGACCTTGCACTGACATTGGAGGTAGAAGTTTTGCGATCAATTAAGTATTCAATAAACTCTCACTGGAAAGTCAGTCATGGGCAAATGGTACCTCGTTATCACGGTACCATTAACAACACTGATCTCAAGCTTGAAGGGCATCCTTCTTAAACAGCCTTACTTTATCTTTTAACGTTAATCTACATACCAATAAAACCACTTTCCCCTCTTTCAGTCAATGAATTCGGTTGGTTCAACCAATTCCACAGTGCCGCATACACGTCCGCCAACACCACAAACCGTCACACACACACACGATGAGGACTACTCAGAAGAAGAATCGGAAAATTATCCAAAATGTGACTGTCAACGGCGGCAAGATGATACCGACTAGAAGCTGACGAAGCGAAATAGTCAAAGCCTGTAAAACGAACGAGTCACTGAGGCGTCACAGAATCAAGAAACTTCAAATCCAAAAAATTTAACGGTAGACTATGTGTCAACGTTTTTAAGTTTTAGCGGCGGCATTGTTAATTGTTTTCATTTTTTTTTAAGTTTTGCTACATAGCTTTTTCATTGAAACTTTTTTTGATTTAAAGCTTTGATTTTAAAAATGTTTTTACTCTTTTCTTTTACTTTTGTAGTATGTATGTATGTACACTGAGAATTTATGTTTATTTAGTATAACTAATGTACCTTCATTCATAAATATGTAATACATAGTTTCATACGGAATAAATTTTTTTTATTTGAATAAAATATTTTTAATTTCACGAACTTTTAGTTTTACGAAAAATAAACAGCAAACAATGAATTAAATCAAATTGTATATATCTTGAATACCAACAGCAACGCTTATATTTATATGGAATTTGCGCTTTGCTGCGTCTCAGAGCTTAAAACAGACTCATTCATCAGCATATCTCTGAAATCAGTTGAGAAATGAAACTAAATCACATCGCTTATTGCTTATATATATATCTATATACTAACACATTTTGGGTCACCCTGGCTCACATATTGGTCCATAACTCCGAAACTGGGAGAGTTATCCAAATAAGGGATATCTCAAACATTAATTTGCACGTCTAGTAATGCAACATTGAAAATTTCATTGAATTCTAAGCAGCAGTTTTTGAGTGATACGCGCACAAATATACAGACAAACCGACAAAAATTTTAAAAACTTCTGCTTTGGATGCGCTGGACTCAATAATGATCCCTAAAATCCATTTGTCTTGAATATCTGCAATCTACAAACATCGCTCTCTTACTTTATAAATCTCTCAAACCTCACACCTACACGAAGAAGCAATTTTACCATTTTTATGGGGCGAACATCTCCGAACAAAATTACACACTTTTTTGGTACGCGCGGCTTACTGTTTATCCAGATTTTTACCTATTGATGATTGGCAGGACAGTAACTGGTTGTCTGTGAGGTATAATTTCTTTCGAAGTTTTTTTTTTTTGCTGACAAATGCAGACAGCCAAGTCCTTACATACCAGACCTGTTGCATTTGATTAGTACTTAGTAATCAATTAATTCGACAGTTTTTGTAATTGGTAATGATTATTTTAAGTGTTTTTCGATTAGAAAAAATCAAAAATAATCAAAATAAAATCATAATTTTTTTTGATTATTTTTTTAATTAATTGGAAAATAATAATTAAAAATTTAAAGTAATTGGTAATCAATCATTGGATTATATATAGATTATATATGGATTATCAAGAAAGTAATTAATCAAACCGGTAATCATTACGATTAGTAATCATTATTTAACAGGTCTGTTACATACCTGATCATTCTAATGTAGTAATGTTCTCTGACTTTCTTTGCTCTCACCGCCTGTTCAATATGGCAACACTCTTTTGGGAGGAGCTATCACATTCATTAGCAAAACACAACGTAGTCAGCAGAACTATGTCGATTCCTGCTCAAATATTGTAGTCACCAACCCACAAAGATCCAAAAAAAATGTAGAAGAACCTTTGTCGAAGGTGGGCACACTTCACTCAGTCAGTTTTCCGTCTATAAAGCCTTTTGGAGAGAAAATCACTGTACGTACAGGGTGGCTAATGAAAGCCGCTACCAAAAAAAAATTAAATAACTTTTTTTCTATTTAATGAATCTGGTTAATTTTTTTTTTATTTTGCAGATTGACTTTTACATTTAACAAAAATGGATAACTGGGAAACTGAAACAAGAATTTGGATTGTCCGCCGCTATCACGCACTGGAGTCCGTAGTTTCGGTTCAAAGAGAGTATAGGCGCACGTTTGGCGGCAATCCTCCGAGCAGATGGACCATAATAAGACTTGTAAACAATTTTGCCGAGCATGGGACAGTCAACAGAAGACCTTACCATCGAAACCCTTCAGTTCGAACGGAGGAAACAATCGCTGCTGTAGCTGCTGCCATACAAAACAATCCACGTGTTTCGACAAGAAGCTTATCTGCTCAAATGGGTGTAAGCAGACAGTCATTACAGTCAATTATGCACAAAGATTTGGACTTATTCCCATATAAAATTCAAATGGCCAACAAACTGAACTCTGCAGACTTGCCGATTCGCTTGGAATTTTGCCAGAAGATGCTTCAAATGGTGGAAGAGGATGGAAACATGTTGAACTGTCTTTTCATGTCTGACGAGGCCCATTTCGATTTAAGCGGCAACATAAACAAACAAAATTGTCGAATATGGAGTGCTTCCAGCCCACAGATACTCCATGAGACGGAATTGCATCCACTTCGTGTCACAGTGTGGTGTGCAGTTTCATCACGCTGCATTGTCGGGCCCTACTTCTTCGAAGAAAACGGTCACACCGTTACGGTTACTGGAGACCGTTACTTGAGCATGTTGAGAGAGTTTTTCTATCCAGAATTACGCCGAATGAGAATTTCTTTCAACTCTGTGTGGTTTCAGCAAGATGGTGCAGCTCCTCATATAGCCCAACCTGTTATGACAGAATTGCGACGAAAATTTCCCAATAAGCTGATATCCAGAAACTCCACATTCCGTTGGCCACCCAGGTCGCCTGACCTTACTGCACCTGACTTTTTCTTGTGGGGTTATTGCAAACAGGAAGTCTTCAAAGCAAAACCAACAAATTTGAATGAACTAAGGCAATCCATTCGAGAAACAATTGCGGCTATTCCTGTCTCAACTCTCCAAGCAGTAATGAACAACTTTTTGGTAAGATGCCGCACATGCATCGACGAGCAGGGGCGGCATTTAAATTCCATTATTTTTAAAACTAATTAAGCTATAATTAATAAAATTTAATGAGCTTTAACATGAATAAAAGAAAAATGAATTCCATACACTGAAAAAAAAAATTATTTGAGTTTCTTAATGTAGCAAAATTCATCAGCCACCCTGTACATGAGCTTTAACATACGCAGCCACTTTTCCGCCGTCGAAGATTTTGGATCCATAAGAAAAAATTCGTTCATAAAAAAATATTTTTGAACAAGACCAACAAAGGCAAAACTTTTAATACGCATTAACTTCAAATGTGAAACTGCATTTTTTTCTAAGAAAATATTTATTTATTGACTTTATTTATACAAAACCACGCTGTTATTTGTATAACTGTTCTGAGACTACCATCAACATCAATTATTCTATATTTGTTTGAGTTTTAATATTTGAAAATCTCTTTTTTTTTTTTATCTTAAAAAATAAGCAACTAACAAATATTTGCTTTCATTTGAATAGAATTTTTTCGTATAAAAGGGGAGCTTGGTGCTTTGCTTGCCACAGTTTCAAAATGAAAGCTATCTCAATTCTATTCGCTGCTCTCTTGGCTTCTTTGTTGATGATTCAACAGGTTGTTGCTCTGGATGCTGATCAACAGGAACACCCTAATGAGAACCTAATCCGTCGATTCATTAGAGGATAAGATGTTGGCGTAGCTCAAGGTTTTGGCAAGAACTCTGTTGTCAACTCAATGGTTTATTGTGAAATGTTTATCTAATAAATAAATTCTTATAATTTTGAAGTTTCAAAGGAAAAGCATATGTTTATTTTATGAAGTATAGAAAGACAAAGATAAAAGCGTCCAAATATGAGGATAGTAAAATATTGTTCAAATTTGTAGAAAAACTATTATCGGTAAGTAAAGGGAGCGTAATCCAATTTAGACTACACCTTTTCCAGTTGTAATTGAGAAAGGGTCATATATAAATGAAAAAGCGTAATTTGTAATTGAGAATAGTAAATTGTAAATGAGATTAGGTACTTGTAACTGGCAAAGCGTTACATGAAAATACGAAAGCGTAATTTGTAAGTAAGAATCGTCAGTTGCATGTGAGAATAGTCAATTGTAGATGCCAAATAGTCAATTGAAATTGACATTAGGTACTTGTAAATAAGAAAGCGTCATTTGTAAATGCGAAACTTGTTTTATTCAGGCATTTTTTTAAATGCATATATATGTAATACATAATTATAAAAAGTATTTATTGTATAAGAGCCAACCAACCAAGGTACTAAGAGACGACAGGCATGTCTTTCAATGATTTAGCGCTTCCGTGGAATGATGTTGCATGCTGAAATGCTCTCGCACAGTCTCCGCCTGTTACTGTCCCCTTCGCGTCATCTACCAAATTTTTTAAGTATTGCAGGCGTTGTTCCACAACACGAAGCCCGTTTGTATGCGGGTTGGAAATATACCCCTTGACATTAATTTTGATTTTTCCCCAAATTGTTTCTATTGGGTTGAGCATGGGCGAATATGGTGCTAAACGCAGCACTCGCACTCGCCCATTAGTGGCCTCACCGACTGCAGCTTCGATTCTGGAGTGACATGGAGCGTTATCACACACCAGAACCAAATCGTCCAGCCGGTTCCCTACTCCTCCCAACGTTGCAGAACTGTACGGAGCCATGCTGCATACGTCTCCATTTTGAAATATCCCCTCTGCCGTCCGAGTGACACCACTCCTGAGGCGGATATTGCCCCTACGAAATGAATATTCGGCCCCCTCGCTGCTGGAAGGAGCTATGTAGCTATCTGCTCTACTTTTGATCGTCCTCGGGTACGGTGGCAAAATAAATTAAAATTTGTTTCGTCCATATAGATTTCTTGTTTCCCAGCTTGAATATATTGATTCAAGGCTGTTACAAACCCTGATAGCTTCTCCTTGTTAGCCATGCTGTTCATGGTGCATGGCTCGAGATATACGCCTTTAGTTGTGTACATCTGGCCTTTCAGATAGTTCCCTACCGCTGAGCGAAATATTGTTTTATTAAACTCGGTCTGCAGACGTGATTGGATCGCACTCAGCGTTATACTGCAGTTTGCTTCTATCCACGCTAAAACTGCATCGATGTGGTGTTGCTCCAAAATTTTTTGGCTTTGTACCACCTTTTATTCCATGACTGCCTATTCCGGATTTTGCCCAATTCCACGCTGTTTTATAATTGACACCGAGGGACGTTGCCAATGTCACCAAACCCTCTCCACGAGTGGCTGCAGCAACGATTTTGCTTCGGTCTTCCGGTACATTATTCTCTCACATTCTTCAGCATCTGTAAGGATGAATAGAACAAGATATAAGTTTAATTCGCATATATATTGAGTTTTTACCCATACCTTCGATGACTCCCCGACAAATAGGACAAGTTCCACTATCCCTCATGCGGATGGGCTCAATACATACGCGGTGAAATAAATGGCCACAAGGAACCAACCGAACTACCGAATTTCGTTGCATTTTAACAACACACACGGCACAATTATCCTTAAACTCCATCTCTGATATGGCAAGTTTCAATGGGCTGTAATTTTTTAATAATTTTTTTTTTTACATAGTATCCGTGAGACTTATGACTTTTAACTTACTTCATGTACATACATACTTTTTAATCATAAAGTGGTTTTTATTCAAGT
The DNA here is from genome assembly GCA_949987695.1 of Merzomyia westermanni. NCBI lineage: Eukaryota > Metazoa > Arthropoda > Insecta > Diptera > Tephritidae > Merzomyia > Merzomyia westermanni. Next base: position 19,345,762 of record OX465290.1, on the reverse strand, counting down.
ATAAGGTAAGCATTCGCCTATCTTCCGCTCCAGTTTCCGCTACCGTACAACTAGGACGAAAAATTTATGTACATTGAAGAACTAAGGAGTCAAATTGTTACAGTCGGGATATCGTCGCTTCAGTACAATTATTTTTAGGTAGTGCTTCCTAAGTCCTTAAAGCGTGTGATTAATAACATCTGCGTTTGCGCTTAATAATCGTATGGACTGCTAAGCGCACAACTTTATCTGCAACTATGAAGTAGTACAAATGTTGAGCGCAAACGCAGATGCGGATAAAAAAAAAACACGGCTAATATATAGTACAAAGCGCAAGGTAAATGAAAATTTTCACGGCATCATTGGAAAAACGGTCTTTCTGTTATATGTATTAATATTGCTTTTATTTTATTTCTCATTTACATTTGACACTTTCGCATTAACAAATGACACTTTCGCAAATACATCTGACGCTGTTTTATTAACAAGTAACTATTCTCATTATCAAATGGCTCTTTCTGATTTACAATTGACTATTCTTATTTTCAATTGACGCTTTCTCATTTACAATTGGAAATGGTGTAGTATTTCGTCGATGATTCTCCGCTGGCAAAGTCCCTTACATTTTCAAATTTGTATCTGTTAATAGTGACACATAACGGAATAGTTGGGATGAATTGTAGACCACTGTAGACGAAAGATATTGACCGCTGATTACTTTCTTTATAGATCAGTGCCACGATTTTTTGCAGGGCTGGTATTGCTCTACGTTAATCCCATGTTTTTTTCTTAGGACTATGCCACCGGAAATTATGTCACGACATCTTAAAATTTAAACAAGACAGGGATGCCCAGATTTGTTGAAAAGCAAGCTTAAACCCTTATGGTCGGACGAATGCATGCCTCCATATTTCAACTCAGTTGTGCTCTGTCCAGTGCTTCAGTATCAGTCCGCTTAATATCGCATATAAGGTACTATCTTAAGTATTTTGCGAAAGACTGAAGCACATTGTGGACAAGCTGATTGGAACTTATCAGTGCGGCTTTAGACGTGAAAAGTGTACCATCGACCAGATCTTCACGGTACGCGAAAGCCTGGAAAATATCCATAACGAGAGAATCGACACACACCATCACTTTATCAATTTTAAATCGGATTGCGGTAGTGCGAACAGGGGTTGGCTGTATGATACAGGTTCTGAATTTCAATTCCCTGCAAAGCTTATACGACTATGCCTAATGACGTTAAGCGATACCAATAGCTCCGTCAGAATTGAGAATGACCGCTCCGACCTATGTGAAACCAGAAAAGGGGACTCCTACTCTAGCCTATATGAAGAAGCAGAGAAAGTGGTGTTTTGCAGTAAATAAGGACAGGATGAAGTATTTGCTGTCATCAAGTAAAAAAGCTGAGCTTTGGCAGGCATCTCACTGTTGACAGATACAAAATTGGAAACAGTGAGGGACTTTATCAACGGTTAATCTGTTTTACTTACACCAATCGTATCAATAGTAGTTTAACTTCCTAACAAAACCATAAATATAGAACTCCTTTGAAGTAGATTACGCTCCTTCTACTTACCACTTTTACTTTCCTAGAAATTTTAACAATATTTTACTACTCTCATACTCGTATTTGGGTTCTTTTTTCTTTGTCATTCGACATTCCGTACAAAATAAATATAAATTAAACATTATTTCTCCGTTACAACTTCAAAAGTATAAGAATTTATTTATTAGATAAACATTTCACAATAAACCATTGAGTTGACAACAGAGTTTTTGCCAAAACCTTGAGCTACGCCAACATCTTATCCTTTAATGAGTCGACGGATTAGGTTTTCATTAGGGTGTTCCTGTTGATCAGCATCCAGAGCAACAACCTGTTGAATCATCAACAAAGAAGCCAAGAGAGCAGCGAATAGAATTGAGATAGCTTTCATTTTGAAACTGTGGCAAGCAAAGCACCAAGCTCCCCTTTTATACGAAAAAATTCTATTCAAATGAAAGCAAATATTTGTTCATTGCTTATTTTTAAGGAAGAAAGGTTGTTATTATTTAAAGTTCAAACAAATATTGTATAATTAAAGTTAGGGGTATTGTAAGAACCTTTATACAAATAACGGTTATGCCATGATACAACAAACAGTTAGAAACAACAGAGTTGCATTTAAAAAAAATCTTTTTTCATTCGAAGTGAGCTTCGATTTGTCAAACTTTGTTTACTTTTAATTTTGTTTACATTTAATGTGAAAATTTAAAACTGCGTAGTAATTTAATTTTTTTAAAACAAAGTACAGTTGATTAAAGTGTTCAACGTGTTTATTGAGGGATTGGGACTTGGGTTTTATGGGTAACAAAGCCGTTGTTAGTTTACAACGATTCCAGAAGCAAGCGTTATTAGGGGGAAAGCTTGTGGCGTATGGCCTTCAAGTGTATTTGAACTGTCAAAGCTATATAATTTAGACATTACGGCAACATATCTAATAATAACCTCACAACATGGCATACCAATACAGGTAATATAAACTCAACAGCTGATTCGATTTTTTTCATTTAAATTTTCTCTAAACTCAATCTGGTTGTTTACACTTCAACATGCACTGTGCTGTTTTGACGTTTTAGAGGAGCCATTTTCAACATGGCCGCCGTGCTATAGCCTGTTTTACTATGCCATGCCTCAGAACGTTCGAGTTTATGAATATTTGTTAAAAAAAAAACTTGTGCCATTAATATTAAATTTTCATGAGTGTAAACAATAATACAATTTTTTACCCCTCCCGCACTTTTCACATGCCTTCGACACAATCAAGTGTAAATCACTTTTGACATTTGGTGGAACTCAGATATCAACAAAATATACAACAGGGTTGATTTTTTACTTTTACTGCCATGTGTTTGTTGTATTGTGCTATCGTTAAACTCATCAAATCAATAGGCGCGTTCCAATCATGAGTGATCCAGATGCACATAGACATTTTGCATGTAAATGCAACAACAACGTTGTGATTCTGATATTTATCTGGATCAATTAGGGATCCGTACAAAAGCTCTGTTCGTTTAGTTTTTTGTAGTAGATTTTTTGACAGCCAACCCTTATTTGCTTGTAGCACATACATACATATATAAACACACGTATATACACAAACAACTTTCATACAACTGATCCGTATCGTTCCCGTGAGATCTGGATCGTGATACGGATCTGGATAGCTGATTGCAACGCAACTAATATGTTTTCATAAATAAATGCGTTTTACGTTTGAAGGCATAAAACAGTTGATTCCCACTAAGCCAACAAGTCAGCTTTCCATCTATAAAGCCTTTTGGTGAGAAAATCACTATTCGTACATACGGAGAAATCACTTTTCGGTCATCTACGATATTGGATCTATGAGCAGAAATTCATGAGCTAATCAAAAATATCGATTGATTATGAAAAACATGCTTTAATAAGATTGTCAAGGTTAACTTTTATTAAGCTTTAACTTCAATTGTGAAACTGAGTTTAATTCTGAAAAAATATTTAATTAATGACTTTATTTTTCTAAGGCTTATACAAAGTTCTGTTATTTGTATAACTGTTCTGAAACTACCATCAACATCAATTATTCTATGCATGTTTCACTTTTAATTGTTAAGAATCTTTTTTTTTTTGTTAAAAAATAAGCAACTAACAAATATTTGCTTTCATTTGAATAGAATTTTTTCGTATAAAAGGGGAGCTTGGTGCTTTGCTTGCCACAGTTTCAAAATGAAAGCTATCTCAATTCTATTCGCTGCTCTCTTGGCTTCTTTGTTGATGATTCAACAGGTTGTTGCTCTGGATGCTGATCAACAGGAACACCCTAATGAGAACCTAATCCGTCGACTCATTAAAGGATAAGATGTTGGCGTAGCTCAAGGTTTTGGCAAGAACTCTGTTGTCAACTCAATGGTTTATTGTGAAATGTTTATCTAATAAATAAATTCTTATAATTTTGAAGTTTTAAAGGAAAAGCATATGTTTATTTTATGAAGTATAGAAAGACAAAGATAAAAGAGTCCAAATATGAGGATAGTAAAATATTGTTCAAATTTGTAGAAAAACTATTATCGGTAAGTAAAGGGAGCGTAATCCAATTTAAAGAAGATGGTGAGCTAATATTACTTTTTGGGAAGTTAGACTAGTATTTCGTCGATCTTGGTGAGCAAAATTGATTCTCCGCTGGCAAATTCCCTTACATTTTCAAATTTGTATCTGTTAATAGTGACACATAACGGAATAATTGGGATGAATTGTAGACCACTGCAGACGAAAGATATTGACCGCTGATTACTCTCATTAAAGATCAGTCCCACGATTTTTTGCAGGGCTGGTATTGCTCCACTTTATTTGGTATTGCCGTTTAAGTCTTTGCAGAGAACTCAAATTCACATATGGCAGCATACAGGCAACTCCTTATTGTGCTCTCGTCAACTGATGTTCTGCATAAGAGTTGATGCAAGTTTTTAAAAAAATTATTCTTCTTGTTGAAAAGCTCATCGAATAGTCAATCTTTTACAGACGCTTTATTATTTTGAACATCGATGTGGCCATCCATACTTCATTTTACGGTTTTTGGTCGTCAGCGATTGGGGTCTCGGGGTTGTCATCTCCCTGGTAAATTAGGAATGAGGAGAAGTGTTCAGTCCTTACCTAAGTATGCACTCCACGCCTGTTACAAGGTCGCCATTATTATCCCTCAGCCAGCATATCAACATATTAATAGCCCCTAAAACCGATATCCAAAGTTAGCCAAAATAATTAAAAATTAATCTTCTAATAAAACTTTGGAAACATGTTTAATTTCAACGGAATTTTTAAGTTTAAAGGTGTGATAATACAAATTGGGATTACCGCACTTCGAGGGGGCTGTTTTAATCCCATGTTTTTTCTTAGGACTATGCCACCGGGGACTATGCCATGACATCTTAAAATTTTAACAAGACAGAGATGCCCAGATTTGTTGATAAGCAAGCTTAAACCCTTATGGTCGGACGAATGCATGCCTCTATATTTCAACTCAGTTGTGCTCTGTCCAATGCTTCAGTGTCAGTCTCCTTAGCATCGCATATAAGGTACTATCTAAAGTATTTGGCGAAAGACTGAAGCACATTGTAGACAAACTGATGGGACCTTATCAGTGCGGATTTAGACGTGAAAAGTGTACCAGCGACCAGATCTTCACGGTACGCCAAATCCTTCCCATAACGAGAGAATCGACACACACCATCACTTTGTCAATTTTAAATCGGATTTCGGTAGCGCCAAAAGGGGTTGGCTGTATGATACAGGTTCTGAATTTCAATTCCCTGCAAAGCTTATACGACTATGCCAAATGACGTGAAGCGATACCAATAGCTCCGTCAGAATTGAGAATGACCGCTCCGACCTATGTGAAACCAGAAAAGGGGACTCCTACTCTAGCCTATATGAAGAAGCAGAGAAAGTGGTGTTTTGCAGTAAATAAGGACAGGATGAAGTATTTGCTGTCATCAAGTAAAAAAGCTGAGCTTTGGCAGGCATCTCACTGTTGACAGGTACAAAATTGGAAACCGTGAGGGACTTTATCAACGGTTAATCTGTTTTACTTACACCCATCGTCTCAATACTAGTTTAACTTCCTTAATATTAGTATCTCACCACCTTAACAAAACCATAAATATAGAACTCCTTTGAAGTAGATTACGCTCCTTTTACTTACCACTTTTACTTTCCTAGAAATTTTAACATTATTTTACTACCCTCATACTCGTATTTGGGTTTTTTTTCTTTGTCATTCGACATTCCGTAAAAATAAATATAAATTAAACTTATTTCTCCGTTAAAACTTCAAAGTTATAAGAATTTATTTATTAGATAAACATTTCACAATAAACCATTGAGTTGACAACAGAGTTCTTGCCAAAACCTTGAGCTACGCCAACATCTTATCCTTTAATGAGTCGACGGATTAGGTTCTCATTAGGGTGTTCCTGTTGATCAGCATCCAGAGCAACAACCTGTTGAATCATCAACAAAGAAGCCAAGAGAGCAGCGAATAGAATTGAGATAGCTTTCATTTTGAAACTGTGGCAAGCAAGGCACCAAGCTCCCCTTTTATACGAAAAAATTCTATTCAAATGAAAGCAAATATTTGTTCGTTGCTTATTTTTTAACAAAAAAAAAAGATTCTTAACAATTAAAAGTGAAACATTCATAGAATAATTGATGTTGATGGTAGTTTCAGAACAGTTATACAAATAAGAGAACTTTGTCTAAGCCTTAGAAAAATAAAGTCATTAATTAAATATTTTTTCAGAAATAAACTCAGTTTCACAATTGAAGTTAAAGCTTAATAAAAGTTAACCTTGGCAATCTTATTAAAGCATGTTTTTTATTATGAAATAAGATTTACAATCGATATTTTTGATTAGATCACGAATTTCTTCTCATAGATCCAACATCGTTAGATGACCATTTAAAGAAAAGATCCAACATCGTAGATGACCGAAAAGTGATTTCTCCGTATGTACGAATAGTGATTTTCTCACCAAAAGGCTTTATAGATGGAAAGCTGACTTGTTGGCTTAGTGGGAATCAACTGTTTTATGCCTTCAAACGTAAAACGCATTTATTTATGAAAACATATTAGTTGCGTTGCAATCAGCTATCCAGATCCGTATCACGATCCAGATCTCACGGGAACGATACGGATCAGTTGTATGAAAGTTGTTTGTGTATATACGTGTGTTTATATATGTATGTATGTGCTACAAGCAAATAAGGGTTGGCTGTCAAAAAATCTACTACAAAAAACTAAACGAACAGAGCTTTTGTACGGATCCCTAATTGATCCAGATAAATATCAGAATCACAACGTTGTTGTTGCATTTACATGCAAAATGTCTATGTGCATCTGGATCACTCCTGATTGAACGCGCCTATTGATTTGATGAGTTTAACGATAGCACAATACAACAAACACATGGCAGTAAAAGTAAAAAATCAACCCTGTTGTATATTTTGTTGATATCTGAGTTCCACCAAATTTCAAAAGTGATTTACAATTGATTGTGTCGAAGGCATGTGAAAAGTGCGGAAGGGGTAAAAAATTGTATTATTGTTTACACTCATGAAAATTTAATATTAATGGCACAAGTTTTTTTTTTAACAAATATTCATAAACTCAAACGTTCTGAGGCATGGCATAGTAAAACAGGCTATAGCACGGCGGCCATGTTGAAAATGGCTCCTTTAAAACGTCAAAACAGCACAGTGCATGTTGAAGTGTAAACAACCAGATTGAGTTTAGAGAAAATTTAAATGAAAAAAATCGAATCAGCTGTTGAGTTTATATTACCTGTATTGGTATGCCATGTTGTGAGGTTATTATTAGATATGTTGCCGTAATGTCTAAATTATATAGCTTTGACAGTTCAAATACACTTGAAGGCCATACGCCACAAGCTTTCCCCCTAATAACGCTTGCTTCTGGAATCGTTGTAAACTAACAACGGCTTTGTTACCCAAAAAACCCAAGTCCCAATCCCTCAATAAACACGTTGAACACTTTAATCAACTGTACTTTGTTTTAAAAAAATTCAATTACTACGCAGTTTTAAATTTTCACATTAAATGTAAACAAAATTAAAAGTAAACAAAGTTTGACAAATCGAAGCTCACTTCGAATGAAAAAAGATTTTTTTAAAATGCAACTCTGTTGTTTCTGTTTGTTGTATCATGGCATAACCGTTATTTGTATAAAGGTTCTTACAATACCCCTAACTTTAATTATACAATATTTGTTTGAAATTTAAATAATAACAACCTTTCTTCCTTAAAAATAAGCAATGAACAAATATTTGCTTTCATTTGAATAGAATTTTTTCGTATAAAAGGGGAGCTTGGTGCTTTGCTTGCCACAGTTTCAAAATGAAAGCTATCTCAATTCTATTCGCTGCTCTCTTGGCTTCTTTGTTGATGATTCAACAGGTTGTTGCTCTGGATGCTGATCAACAGGAACACCCTAATGAGAACCTAATCCGTCGACTCATTAAAGGATAAGATGTTGGCGTAGCTCAAGGTTTTGGCAAGAACTCTGTTGTCAACTCAATGGTTTATTGTGAAATGTTTATCTAATAAATAAATTCTTATACCTTTGAAGTTGTAACGGAGAAATAATGTTTAATTTATATTTATTTTGTACGGAATGTCGAATGACAAAGAAAAAAGAACCCAAATACGAGTATGAGGGTAGTAAAATAATGCTAAAATTTCTAGGAAAGTAAAAGTGGTAAGTAGAAGGAGCGTAATCTACTTCAAAGGAGTTCTATATTTATGGTTTTGTTAGGAAGTTAAACTACTATTGATACGATTGGTGTAAGTAAAACAGATTCACCGTTGACAAAGTCCCTCACGATTTCCAATTTTGTATCGGTCAGCAATGAAATGGCTGCCAATTCTTAGGTGAGAAGATTCTTTATTTGATGACAGCAAATACTTCGTCTTGTCCTTGTTCAGCGCAAAAAACTCTTTCTTTGCTTCTGCAGCATCAATTTAATGAAATCGCACTATAGGAAGCGGCCTTAGCTGTAGTCCCTTTTGGCTTCTATGGACTGACTCGATATATGGGGTGTTGAACCTACGAAGTTGCGATACTCTGTTTGCATGCCCAGAAAGTTTGTACAAAATACCCACTGTGCCTTCTCTTGCTGATACCCACACTCGCTTAGCAACGCCCACACTTCATATAAAGTTGGTTGTGTCGTTGTTATAGCCGTATAACACTACCGAGGGTTTGGAAAGTGTGGGACGAACTTTCGGTTTGTGAACTTTGTTGTTGTTGTTGTTGTTGTTAACAGTGCTTCGCCCTGCCCCAGATTGGACAGGGTTACACTGAAATAACAGCCCTTGGCCGGGTGAAAAAACCCGGGTCATTCCGGTGCGATAGAACCGGCTGTTGTGGGAATGGTTTGTGAACTTTAGTCGCGTCTACCTATGCCGAGATATTCTATAGCTCTATCCCGCTGTTGTCTAAGGTGTAATCATTAAGTCTAATGCATCTGATTTCCTGATCTCCTAAAGGTCCAGGCACGGCGGTAAGTATTCCAAAATAATTCGAAAGCTGGTTAAAATCTCTCAGTGAAGACTGCAATTGTAGTTTAGTATCTGCAATAATTCGTGGGGTAATAAAACCCGGAAGAAGAAAAGCTTCTTTCGAGGCTACACAGAGCATTGTCTACTTTGAGGATTCAAAGCCATCGGCTTAAGCCATGCAATAGTGGTAGTGCACTGGCCTACTAAGCCGAAAGGTCACATGTTCAAGTACCGAAGCAGGTAAATTCAAATGGTTTAGAAAAAGTTTTTTGTCTATCACTTTTGTAAAGTAAAATATTGGAGTCCGGCTAGACATTAAACAGTTCTTTAATTGCACTGTGTTCTGAGAGATCATCAAAAATTTTCGCAAGAACTCTGTTGTTGTTGTTGTGCCAGTGCTTCGCCTTGCTTAGCCGGCAGATCCACACATGGATGCCGTTTAAACAGGGTTCTATTTAAATAAAAGCTCTTGGTGGGGCAATTCCGGTAGGTGGAACCGATTGCAGTGGGAATGGAAGATCAACGTGTGAACGTCAGATTGGGGATCGGATTTTTAGAGTTACCCGCATGTGGATACTATCTTTGAAGCGGATGGGTATATACGATCCGGAAAAAAGCTGATCCCAAGTGAGCCGCGACTTGGTCGGTTGCCATCCCACCAAACATAACTAAGATCTCGTTTAGATTATAAATCCCCGTTTTTTTTTTATTTTAAATGAATAATTTTGTTTTATTGTTATGTTAAAGTTTTATGGAAGCTTAAGCTTAGCCTGACGCAAACGCGCATTCATACTTTTGTGCTGGAGATGTGTTCATTAGCCTTAAAGGCGCTTGATGGCATTTGTATCACAAATGAGCTCATTGTAGATTTGTTCGTTAATGTTGGGATTCTTCAGCTCGGTAACGAATGCTGTGGCATCATCCTGCGAAAAGTGAGAAGAGAGAGACAGAGAGAGGGAGAGAGAACGAGAGAGAAAAAAGTCAAAAATTAGCCTTGCAAATTTCCAAATTAAACAAAAGACGCGCTGTCAAAACTCACATCGAACAAGACATTCTTGGCATCCTTTTCATATGGTCCAAACAGGGTGAAGACATACTCGTTCTTGCCGCCTTTGCCAAACTTGTCGGAGAGCGAGACAAACAAATGTTTAACAGTTTCCTGTTCCACTGGAGTCATATTTTCGCGTATGAAGACCGCTATGGGTAAATTGACCTCCAAGTTGCATGAGTGGTATTCAGTCACTGGCTTTACTTCCAAAGTGGGACACACCAACTGCTTGTTCTTATGCTGTTCCAATTGGCTCGAATGGACAATCATAAGATTCTTATCCGTGGATGGTGTCGTTTGACAAGGACCAATATTGCGACGTTTATTCAAGAAGATGGCGGCCTCAGTGGCGCGTTCATTTGTAGCTTCATAATTGCTGGAGAGGGGAAAAAGAACATAAAAGAAATTAGGTTCAACTAAAAAATGTATATAAAAGTCCGCGCATCCAACTTACATTGGCAGATTTTGTAAATCCTTGCGTAAGCTTGGTTCAACCACAGCCACATAAACATTATCCGGTCCATAAGTTTCATAGATGATCGGTTTGAGTTTACTATCGCGCGCTTCCTTATAGCTCTTGGCATGTATCATTACAAAATCGGTTCTGTTCTTTTGCACAGCAATCATACAATCATTCTCCTGCACACACTCGAGCTCGGGACGTATATCACGTGAGTAGGCCGCACGACGCATCGTATCACACTTAGCCATTTCAATGTCGTTTTGTACGCAGAACCGCATTTTCCTCAACGCACTGCCATCACGTTCGATAACATCCTTATAGCCAGCACGTTCCAAATACACTTTAGGCTCGACAGCTACGGGTTTATTGTGATAGACGGCTTGATCATTGATGAACATGTTTTTAGCGGCCTCCTTATTTTCGGCATGTAAGCCATTCTCGAAGAATTTCTCCAGACGATTTTGTAAGTTGTGCAAGTTCTGTTCGCCATTCACCGCATCCGCATTTGAAATGTAGCCGTTCCATGGACGTTGTGCCCATGAGCATGCTGGTCCGGTAATGGGGCGTCGTGTGCCATCCTCACAGAGATATTCAAACTCGGATGGATCACCTTCAGCTGTGGTGCCGGGTATAAGCTGTGTAAAAGAAGTAGAAAAATCGTCATTCGTTGAGCCCTTGCTTCCAAGTATATTACTTACACCAAAGTATTTCTTGATGAACTGCACCTTGGTAAATGCAACCTCACCTTTGCCCTTGTCCAAACAACGTATCGCGCCATCATAACTGGAATATTTGTCTGGATAGTTGCATTGTTCAGGTTTCTCACAGAGCGCACACAAATTCGAGTATTTTTTCTCTGTAAAATAAAGCAGATCATGTGAGCTTTAGAACTTTAGCGCTTTTTACAGCTCTTAAATACTAGGCACACTTACTTAATAGACGATCAGTTTCTGGATAAGGCGAGTATGTACCAACCAAACAAGATTGTGCAAAGAATTCCGATAAAGCTTTCAACTCGCGTTCGGTAGCTGTGATATCAGGATCCGCAGAAACTTTGAGTATTTGCGTATTCTTCAATTTGGTAAGGGGAATCTAGAAAAAAGAGATCATTGTAAGTATGAGGAGAGGTTAGAAGATGCATGAGCAAGATTCAAAACTGTGATCCGGACAGTAATATTGACTATAAGGCTTGAGTTCTGGGAAGGGGACTCTTGAGTTAAACTCTGTCTGAGCTCTAGTAGCAAATTAAGGCCTCAGATGCAACTAAAATCTACGATATGTAGCATTGAGCTTTCTAAGTTCGTTCTTCTTCTTGGATTTGAATCTCCTTTTTTTTACAAATTCCCTTTCCAGAAATCCATCTTTTGAAGTCAGCTTTATTCTCGCCTTCTCGGTTAGCGGTACTTTTTAGTGAAATCCTCTAACTCCTCCGAGGGCTTTAGGAAGTAGCTTCTCTAGACTGATCCCGACTCAATAAAAGCCTGTGAAAAGAAAATTATCCGTCCACTTTTGAACGGCTAGGATGTCTCACAAAAAAACGTGAAAGGCTCCACGAAGGTTCTTATTGTATGTATGCACGGGAGATCAAGTATATGTCTTGGGCCCATAGTCCTTATCTAGTACAACTCCAGGCTACTTCATATGAACTCACGGAGTTCCGTGTTTTTGTACTTAAATGAATAAAGGGCTGGATCTTAGATCACTTCTGATTGTTCTCATTGCAACAATACTTTGACCCGCCTAGTCGGCACGTCCACCTATATACTGGTCCAGGTCATTACGATAAGAGGACTCGCCTATAGTGGGAATCACCTTACATCAGTGGTTTGGCTCAGTTATCATCAGTGTGGCTCTCTACTCTGCTAACAGGCATCATCTACTGGGAAGGTTTGTAGCTCGATTTGGAGTTCTGTTGACAATTAATGCCAAACCCAAAAGTCCGCAGAAGGGTTAGAGAATGAAAAAGTCTATCAACTAGAGACAGGACCTTTGGAGCTCGTTCTGACCTGTAAATTTTATGTGGATCAGTACTGCGATTTGAAGCTGTAGTTTAGGTAGTCTGAAACTCTAATACTCAAAAGGTATCCTACCCACATCGCCAACCGCTTTTATCGGCTTTCCCGCTCCAATAGTGGATAAAAGTTGAGGTCGCCGGGTAGCAACTTTAATTGCTTCTGAGCTCTCTAAAAGGTTTTTAATACTAAAATAAGCTTACGACTCTCAGATTACCTAAAATAAACCCAGTAAATTTACAGAATAAAGAACGACGCACTATATAGATATTCTTACGACGCTCACGAAGCATTAATGACTTGAAATAGCCTAACGTAACGTACACAGTTGCTGATAATTTTCAACGCAGCTGATTACTTGATTTTGTTCGGCGCCGTCTCTAATTGGGCTAATTTGCATATTAAGCGCAATCAAACCACTTAACGTGTGGGCAGCGCTTGAGATCAAATCAAAGGCTGGCAAAAGATAAAACTCAGCTGAGGTAATTTGCGGCTAAAATGAGGTTCGTTGAACCTACACACCTCCAAGCCGACCCTTCCTGATCAAAAAAAAACATTAAGAACACTCCTAAAAAGTCCTACCGAGCTCATTCCTCTGACATCAATGTTGGTACCAAGCAGTCCCTCAAGCTCTTTCACACTCCGATGAAACTCAGTAGCTGGATATCTTAGTGGCAGCAGATGTCTCATCGGAGGCGAGTCGTACTTTTCGGCCAAATTCGCTTAGGCGATTACGAGGTATCCATTTCCACTTCCACTTTTCCGTCCAACTAGAATATCGACTGCTGAGTGGAAGATCACCCTATTTCAAAAACGACTACTATCAAAACTTGTTTCAAAAGCGTCCTATCTCAGAATTTTTTCAACAAATCCCTATCTCAGCTTAAAATGTATTGAATTTTCGTTCAGATAGGGCGTTCTTGAGCTAAATTTTGAAATAGGGTGTTTTTAATATACTCGGTACCACGTCCGGCAAACCGTGCTTCAAGTGCGCCATCAGCCCAACTCAGCCGCGCTCTGTGTACCAAGAGTGTTACCCCACAACATGACGCCTATGTTAAAGAGAGCACATAATTCTACTCACCTTGTAGCCCACATTACGTCCGAAGCCGGTGTGACAAGATTTCTTGCCGCGTAACTCCTTCAGACTCTTAATATTTGAGTTCTTCTTCACCAAAATAATGCCTTCATAACGAAAATCAGCTGTAAAGATAAGAAATAAGAACTCAGGTTAACATGTTGTCCACTGCAGTTGTTGTTGCTGATATTGGGTTTGCATCCAAAATTCCTGCCGAAGCTCCCGAAGTCCCAAAAGCGACATTTTGATGCCACAATGAGAAACATTTGTAAAAAGACTGAGGAATATTTGAAAGCCGAAGGGGGCTGGCCATAGCACCATATGTCCTCCAACATTTCTTTTCCCCCGTCGAAGATTGCAGCTGCGACATGAAGTATTGTATTGCAATGCCAATGAGCTTCAAGTACTCTGAATGAAGTTCGTATGACGGCCACAGCCTGCTATAAAGTCTAGGAAACACTATTACACTTTCCCACCTTATAATAGCCTAAATAGTTTACTGCAATGAGTTACTAATATGTCCTCCAACATTTCTTTTCCCCCGTCGAAGATTGCAGCTGCGACATGAAGTATTGTATTGCAATGCCAATGAGCTTCAAGTACTCTGAATGAAGTTCGTATGACGGCCACAGCCTGCTATAAAGTCTAGGAAACACTATTACACTTTCCCACCTTATAATAGCCTAAATAGTTTACTGCAATGAGTTACTAATTTTCCTTTACTCTTGTGGTTTTTGAGGCCTAGTATACTCGTACATCGTGCTAGCTCATCGGTCGTCTCCGTTATTTTTGACTTACGATGGCTTAATACCTTACACGCTCTGCATTAACTAACTGAGAGTGTTAAGAGCCGCGGCTCTATCCGAGAAACCCTATTACTTATACTATCCGTAGTGAGTGCCGACCTCTGATTGCAACACTGCAGCTTAATCTGGAAGCCGCAGATGAACTTTTCCTAAGCCTCCCCTATCTCCGTGTTGTTACACGAAAATACATTGGCTCTTCAAACTCGAAAGTTGCTGTGCTACGACTCGACTTTAGTAGGAAACGTATCGTTTGAATAGGATGTTGTCATAATAAGTTTACTGAAGAGCTTGCGCCCTAGAGCAGCCACTCTAGGCGCAGTGCTCTCACAACAACTGCAACAGTATCGGTTGCACAAATTTTTATTCCAACTGGCTTTTGTACGACTTGAACCGCATTAGTTGGTAGCGCACATCCACTTTCTGCTCTTGACGAAATAAGGTAAGTGTCCCTAATTTCGTGGTACTAGCAATTTTGCTGACTTTCTACCTCTTGCGTTAAACAAATGAAAGGAAAATTAAAAAAGTAAATTTTTCCCATTTAGTTGATCAATTAAGATAAGTTTCCACCTACTTTCAAACAAAACTAACAAATGTTTTAATTTATATAAATACAAATGTGTGAGTACCTCAAATGTACCTAATTTCGTGGCAAAAATTTTCTGATGTACCTAATTTCGTGGTATTTAGTTAAACTCTAATTTTATGGAAAACGCCAATTCCTAAAGATACACAAATTGATTTACTGAAATTCATATGCAGAAATTTTAAATTTAAAACAATTTTTTTTTTGTTGTTATTTTATTTATGAAAAGAAAGAGTTTTAAGACCAAAATAAATAAGTAAAAAAAATTAGTTTAATATACGTACTTTTCAAAAACTTCTTATTTTTATTTTTTTGTTGTTGGTTTCGTTTTGATTTTTTTTTTATTCTTTTTGTATTTTTATATTAAATCTAAGAGTTCTTAGAACTTTACACATTATTGAAATGAAATAAGTAACATTAAATGAAAAAGGTTTTAAACAAAAATAAACAATAAAAAAAAATTTATTCAATTGATGTAACTTGTTACTTTTCTAAAAATTAGCGTTATGTATTATTACTAAAAATGTTTTTTTTTTTGTTTTTTGTTAACAATAAAAAAATTAATTCATTGATGTAACTTGTTACTTTCCGTTTCACTGCATTAGGGGCATTCGTGGTATCGCTTTAAGCGGTAATTTGAGGTTTATATTCAAATTTTTTTTGCTATTATCAATATTCTATCAAACGAATAGTAAAGAAGTTGAAATCTTGATACATTTTTTTAAATTAAATGAAAAATTATTGAATAAACAAATGTTCTATAATGCCATTATTTCGTTACAATGTTGTGCTTCGCAGAGCCTTTTGATTAAAGTATTGAGGAATAGATTAATAAAAGTGTACCACGAAATTACATCAAAAACTTCCTCGGGGGCTTATTTAATAATTAAAATACTTATAAAAATAGGATTTCTTATGAAATGTTAAAGAAAATATGAAAAACATAAATTATTATATTACTTGTATTATTACTCGCGGCCAATTGGGCTTGGGGAAGACCTTGTGTTGAGATTAAATGAAGATTTGGAAAGAATCGAGGCTTGGGCAAAAACTAATTGTCTCTGCTTAAACGCCGCTAAAACGCAAGTTCTACCTATATCTGCTCATTCTACTGATCTTGGCGATCTATCGCCAATTATGCTGGGGGAAACTGAACTGAGTTTTCGGAATGTTGTCACTAATCTTGGTTTTAAAATGAATTCACGTTTAACCTGCACTGATCATATCAACCATTGCATCTCTAAAATATATTTTATCTTAAGAAATCTTTGGCATGCTTGTTTTTTTATGCCAAGTGATATAAAACTAAAACTAGTGCAATCGCTAGTCGTTCCCCACATTTCTTATTTTGAAATAGTTTACGGAAACCTTGACTATGAATCAAAGAATAAAATTTCGTTGGCTTTAAACAATGCTGCTAGATTCATTTATAATAGGAAGAAATTTGATCATATATCGCCTTTCTCAAAAAACATTCTGGGCTGTAGTCTACAGAACTACCTAAACTTTCGAAATATTGTATTTTTATTTAAACTGATTAGGAACCGTAAACCAGAATATCTTTACCGCGAGTTAAAATTCGTGCAACCGTCTCGCACTTGCAACATCATAATCCCTAAGTTTGAAACTTTAGTAGCCTCAAGATTATTTTTTGTTAGTGTTATTAAGTTCTGGAACTCATTACCAATATCAATAAAATCTTTAAAATCAGTTGGATGCTTCGAAACGGCAGTTGCGAATCTATATGCTTATTAGCCATCTTTATCTTCATCTCACAATCTTTATCCTTTCTTTGGTTAATAACAAATATGTATAGCAATATAAGCTTGTAATTTATACCTTTGTTGTATTTTAGCTTAAGTTCAAACATGCCACCTAATTTGTATATTTGTACGCTTAAAAACTTCAAGTTTTACTGTACTTATAACGTTAATAAATGAAATGAAATGAAATGAAAAACGAGTGTGCCCCTAATTTAGTGGCTTAGAAATATTAACAAAAAAAAGTTAAAAAAATTATTGGTATGAGTTTTGCAGTAATAGAAACGTTTAATAAATGTTCACTAAATACCAAAAAATGAACATTATAAAAAAAATTTTACGATACAATTTTTACAGGCTTATTAGGTTTAATATTAAAAAATTTGTAAAATACGAATTATTATACCGTAAAAACCAATCTTTATTATGAAATTTTCAGTTTAAAAAAAAACTCCCGCAATTCCTTGTTTGGAAGAAAAAATCGAAATACCACGAAATTACGGACACTTACCTTATATACTTGGATGGTTTACGTCCACTTCCGAGAGAAGACGAGGCTTTATTTTACAAATTACCGCTGGCATATGCGATATTTAAGTTTAGAACGAAGCCTCCGTTTCGAGATCAAATATTTTCAATGCTCATTCTAAAACTAATTCAAACGATAGTCCGTTCTACCAGACAAGGAACGGTGCACTTATATCTAAGGATTGTCATTTGAACAAGGAACACTTCCCCGATATGACACCTGGCTTTCGAAAACTTGAGACCTGCACCACAATAGGCACCAATTTCTTCTTAATATAATCTCCCTCCCTTGGCAGGAGCCGTATTTTACACATTAACCACCACATCATCACCATACTCACCATCTTTATCGTCCTTGGTGCGTATTTCCGAAATTACACGATAATCCTGATTTTTCGTATGATAAGCCACATACATATCCTCTGGTTCGCCGGCAAGTATGTCAGCTTTGCGTTGATTAATTTTGTCTAAACAATCGACACGATCACGCCCTGCGACACATTCCATATGTATGCCAGCCTCAGAGGGATCTTTTAACAGATCCAAACAGTCTTGATAGTACTTCAGTGGTACGCACATGCGATCTGTGAAGAAATTTTTTAAAAAGAAAATTTTATTGTTATTAATTAATTTAATTTTCTCATTTAATAAATATTTTTAGATTTTTTCTATCAATATAAGTTATTCTGTTTTGTTTTTGTAGCTTACAAATTTTTTCATCGGCCTGCACCAGCGCGGCCACGCCCAACAAAGCCGTTGCCAAATAAATGGTTCTTGTAAATCCCATTTTGTGTTGCGTTGCGTTACTCTGCTTATTCGCGATTCTTCTACGCTCGCATCAAATACTTAACTGAGTGCTTGCATTGTCAACCAGTTTCTTTTATAGGCAGCAATGCGTTTGAATAGTTTCGTTTGCGCTGCTACACGTCGGCTGCGCTCCAACTTGGACGAGCAACCGCATACACGGGATTCACCAATTGATAAATATGTGCGTGTGGGTGTTGGTGTGCCGGTATTTTTTATACCCAATTGTGATAAGCAGAAAAGTTTTGATATATACAGCTTGACACCTTGGAATAAATTTCATAATCTTCTTTAGGACTCACTTAAGTCAGCAGTGAGTATCAGTAAAAGGCCGACGACTGTAGGATAATGGCAACAGTTCCGGGCCTATAAAATCTCCTCACTTCAGGTTATTTGACTAGCGTCACGTTACCGAGAGTAGCTCGTAATGCCTGCCTTGCATGTGTTGTGTTCTTGCACTAGACACCCCATCAATTTAACTGCTCAAAAGCAAACTCTTGCAAAAACCAAATTCTCTGTTGTCCAGCATTCTCTTCGTACACGCTAAGGCTGACATCGCCGAACTACAGGAAATATTTTGAACTGAACAAGCCAAGGTATCAGTGTTCTTTGATGATCTTCTTCGCAACAGGAAAATGCTTCCAGAAGGCTTGGGAAGTGTAACCGATAAGCACTGTCCTATGTCCGATATAGACCAGTATGCTACGGTACTAGCCAGACTGAATTGATACCTCGAGGCTTCTGGTTGATGCTGTAGCTAAGAAACATTCCGATACGGTAATGCGCTAGCATCTATTGGTACTAGTCCTAATGCTACTGGTCCAAGTGCAGCGCGATTTCTTTTAATTCTAGAGCCTTCGGGTCAACAGGCATACGTTACAGCGGCTATATTGTAAATAACTAGCCTGCTGTGCTCGTGGAACTAGCCTTTTAAGGCATTTATACCATACCGCAGGTGTGTTGTATGGCCCGTAACCAGGTGTGGTATAAGAAATGAATCCATTGATCGATGATTGTGAACAATTTTTGAAGTCGACTAGACCTGTTATTTTGTGAAATCCAACATGCGCACGGGCAGTGAAGAATATGCGCCAAGATGCACCAGGTACCGCCATTGAGGATATGATAGGATTATAGGGATCCCGGAAGAGCGGCTAAAACGAGGGGAATGTCACACTGGCTCTTGACTGCTGGTTCCACCTTGCGTTTTGATGTAGGCCACAGTCGGAGTGAGTGTTTTTAATGAAAACAACAAGGTCGGGCCGAAAGAAGTAAGAAATAAGAGGAGCTTGAGATGCTGCCTAAAAGTATGATGCCCCGGAAGTTTTGCAGAAAATTTTCAATTCGTTGAGAGATACATTAACAATAATAACGATCTGATAAACGACACATAGAGCGTACTTTGGTTAAGGTGATGAACTCGATACTCCAAGAGAGCACCCAATGCCATCTCCCAGCTGTGACTTATGTTCATATTGAACTTGAAACTCAGGTGGTAAGTTCGACCTTCTCTGGTCGCATACTGTGAAATAATAGTTGTTGGTAGCGTAAGACTTCAGTCATTCCGGCACGTAGACCCTGTCGCGTGGAAATGTTGCAAACCGCGGCATCTCTAAAGTTACAAAATCGAAAGTGTGACAGGTAATTCTATATTTAAAAATCAAAGAAAATACCAAAAATAGGTTAGGCTAGGTTAAGGTGGCTGCTTTTCTGCCCCGCCGAGAGGCACACATTGAATAAGGGCTGAGTCCCATCCTCCTTTAAACATTTAGGAAGTTGAACCATCCTGTCCGCTTGGTAAAGCGCAGAGTGTTTCAGATTTCGGCCGAGTTTAGCTCCGCTGAACTAGTGAATAAGCACCCAATCAAGTCCTAGCTAGTGTTCAACACTTTCTAGTTCCTACTCGTCCCTACAGCTATGACAGAAGCCATTTGAAGGGACCCCCATGCGTTCACCAGAGTTTGACAAATAAAAAAACTCTATGTGAGCTGGTTATGGCTAGTTCAAGTTGTGCTATTGAAATTTGATTTTCGAGCACAAAAAGTTGAAAGTCCACTGCTGCTGGTACTGCAAGGGGAGTGGCATTATTCTTTAAAGAGATGTGTTAAGTTGACCTTAACGCTTCCAACTGATGAAAGTTACAAAGCAGAAAGCGTGCTTAATCAAAACTCTAAAGTCACAACTGGGTATAGCATTTAAATATCGACTCAACCAGAGCTCAATTCATTTTTGTGTTTCTTTTTAAAATTCGCAATGCTTGATTTTCATCTCTGCTTAACTAAGACTACTTAACTGTAGGCTAATTTAGCTTTGCTTTGATTATATTAATTTGTTTTTGTAATTTGCTAATTCGGCTGTGTGTTTGTGCAATATTTGCTAGAATCTGTTTATAATTTTGCTACTTAATTTGCTATTTTATATTAAAGAAAGAAAATAAAAACAACAAGAATAAACCGCAAATGGGCATTAGCGTCAGCTTAGCTCGTGACATCGCCGCAGATAAGCGCAGTTTCCCTGCGTTGGCTAGCGGCAGTGCCAATGTTCGTTCCTGAATTTGTTCTTGGGTTTTGTTGTCACATCTGCGGGATAGCGTTCGTACTTTTTTTTCATACCTTTCATGAACATAAAATTTTATATTAACTTTGGTCCGATGTTTGTAACGTTTAGAAATACAAGGTGGCGCAAAAATAATCTTCCGATGTTCAGCATATCGGTTGTGGCAATTGCAGTGTGTGCTGTTGCACCGTCTTGTTGGAACCACATGTTTTCCAATCCCAATTCATCAAGTTGCGGCAAAAAGAACTCGTTGATCATTGCTCTGTAGCGCTCACCATTCACAGTAACCGTTTGGCCCCGACCGATTATTGGTCAAATAAATAGTCAGCAATATTCCGCGTTCTGGAGCAGTGTAGCGTAACATTGTTTATTAACGTGTATTTCGCATGTGTTTACTACACAAATGTCAAAACAGAACTGACTTTAGGGGCCAATCGCAAAATTTATAGCATTTTCTGATAGGAGGATTACTTTTGCGCCACCCTCTATAAGAGATAGACCCACCATTAAGTATACCAAATTGATCAGGACGATGAACTGAGTTAATACAGCCATGTCCCTCTGTCCGTCCGTCCGTCTGTCCGTCCGTCTGTTTGAACGCAAACTAGTCCCTCAATTTTTGAGATATCTCGATGAAATTTGGCACACGGATGTATTTTTGTATTATATTAGACATTTGTCGGATCCGGTATAATCGGGTCACTATAGCATATATCTCCCATACAACCGATCGTTCAAATAAGAGGATTATGACCATTTCTCCCTCATTTTTAAAGATTAAAACTTGAAACTTGGTGAGATATTTTCTTGTGGATAGTAAAAGATTTCGTAAAAAAGTCAGCAAGATCGGAGCTATGTATAGTATATATCCCATACAACCGATCGTTCAGATAAGAGGATTATGGCCATTTCTCCCTCATTTTAAAAGATTAAGACTTGAAACTTGGTGAGATAATTTCTTGTGGATAGTAAAAGATTTCGTAAAAAAGTCAGCAAGATCGGAGCTATATGTAGTATATATCCCATACAACCGATCGTTCAAATAAGAGGATTATGACCATTTCTCCCTCATTTTTAAAGATTAAAACTTGAAACTTGGTGAGATATTTTCTTGTGGATAGTAAAAGATTTCGTAAAAAAGTCAGCAAGATCGGAGCTATGTATAGTATATATCCCATACAACCGATCGTTCAG
The DNA here is from genome assembly GCA_949987695.1 of Merzomyia westermanni. Lineage (NCBI taxonomy): Eukaryota > Metazoa > Arthropoda > Insecta > Diptera > Tephritidae > Merzomyia > Merzomyia westermanni. The sequence goes on along the minus strand of OX465290.1, from coordinate 19,323,851 downwards.
ATAAGAGGATTATGGCCATTTCTCCCTCATTTTAAAAGATTAAGACTTGAAACTTGGTGAGATAATTTCTTATGGATAGTAAAAGATTTCGTAAAAAAGTCAGCAAGATCGGAGCTATATGTAGTATATATCCCATACAACCGATCGTTCAAATAAGAGGATTATGACCATTTCTCCCTCATTTTTAAAGATTAAAACTTGAAACTTGGTGGGATATTTTCTTATGGATAGCAAAAGATTTCGTAAAAAAGTCAGCAAGATCGGAGCTATATATAGTATATATCCCATACAACCGATCGTTCAGATAAGAGGATTATGGCAACTTCCCTTAAACAAATAAAGCTTATTATAAAAGAAAATTAAATGTATTGCTGACAAAGTTTTAGAGAATTTTAAACAATGCGTATTTAAGTTTGCACGTATTTATGAAAGGTATAAAGCCTTCGGCACAGGCGAAGACAGCGCCGTCCTTACTTGTTTTTTTTTTCTGATTGGCTCCTTTGCTGCCGCTTTTGTTGTACTTGTTGTTGCAATTTTGTATTGAATGTCATTATCAGCTTCGCAGCCACCTCCAATGCACTCAAAAGGTATAAATACATACCTATGGACATAAATGAGAATGTAAAAACCGGTTTCTTTTCTTTCTTTTCGTTCTTTTCTATTTGTACTTTTGTTATAATTCCACTTCCCGATTTTTTAAATTTATTTTGATATGCAAAAGTGTATACAGCTACGGTGAGTGATATAGCGCATCTTCCCAAAGCGAAAATCAATACCCTGCAAAATCTATATTTCGCTGGATATGGATCCCGTACTGCACTAGCACCTTTCAGATGAAAGTCGGTCTCAACCAGAAAATAGCAAACGACAGGAATGTACTGATTTCAAGTACTAATCTCTTCCTCCCTGTTTAAAAAGGGATGTTGGCTTTCGTTTGTAGAGTTCAGAAATGGAAAATAAAAACCCCTAGGATTAAAGCAAGGGTGCCGTAGAGTTGGGTCCTGGCCATGCTTCTGTTGTAGCTACAATACTGCAACAACTATCTGTGCTGAGTCCTCGGACACACTTCGGTCTTGATGAAAACGAAGTAGCTAATGAGAGGACCGGAAGCGCTCCCCAATGAACACACACGTGGCATACAACTCCGTGCGACCACCATCAGGAAATCTACCTAGGAGATTCGAGCAGTATTCTTTTCAAAAAAAAATTTACTATGGAGATGATTTCGAAGTCTCAAGGTTTATATTTAGACAGAAAATAACTAGCTTCCTTCTCAAACTAAACAGAACTGATGTAAGGGTACTTACAGGTGCCATCACAGGACATTGTGCTATTGAACCAATGCTTCGACGATGCCATATGCCAACAAGTTCCCTATGTATAAGTTGTCAGCATGGGGAGAAAGATGAGTCGATTCATCACTGTCTTTGTCGATGCCCAGGACTACAGTCAAGGCGTCTCAGATTTTTGGGAGCACGCTTTTTCGACAGCCTGGCAGAGGTGAGGGAAGTGGATCTTTTGCTCCTTCTCAAATTCATATGGGATAGTAAATAGTTTAAAAAGGATTAAGTAAGTAATACTTGGTTGGACGGATGTGCGCCCACCCGGCACGCATGAGACCACTCACAATGGACATAAATGTCTGCGAGTGGAATATCCCAAGTGGAATATCCCGTGCACGCTCTCTAAACCAACTTGTTGCTCTCAACCTCTGCCCATAGCCGTATATGTTGACAAACTTATGGACATAAGATATGATTATTTACGTTTTTAAGTCTATGATTCGACTTGCAATATATTTAGTTGTATATCGACATGTGTATGTACAAGGTGGCGCAAAAGTAAGCTTCCGATGTTCAGCATATCGGTTGTGGCACGTGCAGTGTGTGCTGTTGCACAGTCTTGTTGAAACCACATGTTTTCCAATCCCAATTCATTAAGTTGCGGCAAAAGAACTCGTTGCTCTGTAGCGCTCACCATTCACAGTAACCGTTTGGCCCCGACCGATTATTGGTCAAATAAATAGTCAGCAATATTCCGCGTTCTGGAGCAGTGTAGCGTAACATTGTTTATTAACGTGTATTTCGCATGTGTTTACTACACAAATGTCAAAACAGAACTGACTTTAGGGGCCAATCGCAAAATTTATAGCATTTTCTGATAGGAGGATTACTTTTGCGCCACCTTGTATATATCTTCATTAGTAGATAACTTAGGTATGTAAATTCTCACCTGCCATGCTAATGCAAATATATATTTTTTGTTATTACTATTTGCTTTACCTTTTACCGGCCGGCATCGCTGATCTCATTATAAATGGCCCAGCAGTCGTACATTTGTTGTAAAGCAAGAAAAGTAAAGTGACAAGTTGAGAGTTCTACAGCAAGGCAACTTTAGTTTGTTAATACTGATGATGATACATATTAGGGATGAAACGATTGTTTTGAATTCCATTTAAAGGAACCGAAAGCGAAAGTCAGAGGAAGGTATAAAATGCACGCAGACTTATACCAAATCGGTAAATTTTTATTGAAGCTCTTTAGATTTTAATGAATCTCAAACCTTTCACATCTATTTAGTAAATCAGCAGGCGGACCGAGATTTTCCCTAACACATTCTCCAGTAAAACGGTACATTTTTTATACGTGAATAATCTTTGTTCTCCTTTTGAGAAACTCCTTGATATTAATTTGAATTTGAAAATCAATCTGCAATTAGATTCAGATAAAAAAAAAACCAAAGCAGCACGTGCCTAACCTCACTTTTAACTTTTTGTTTTTATGCAATAGTATCACAACTGACAAACAAATTTTTTGTTTGTTTGTGTAAAAGCACATCCACATATGCTAAATTAAAATTGTTTATTTCCCTGAAATTTGTTTGATAATCTACTTTTCCAAAGCTTTTAACTTCGTGTGCTTTCCAATTTTTAAACATGATTGGCTAGGATTGCCATACACGTTGAGGGTGTAGAATGTTAACAGCGTTACCATATGGAAAAATGTTAAGTAATACCTCAAAGTGACCTTTATATTGAAAAAATAGTTTGATCTCAAATTAATATGTAAGTTGGATATCCATATGAGAACTCCACAACTGCTTAAAAGTTGGAAAAAATTGGTACTTGTGCATATTGGGAAAACAATGTGAGGATGTGTAAACATTTTTTTAGAAGTAGGTGTGGTACTCTCTTTTTAGTGGTGAAAATTTTTAATTTTTTAATGCTATTAGCTATAAGTTTATAAAGATATTTATTGAAATGACTGAACATACAATTATTTTAGTAAAGTAAAAGGCAAGTTTATTATTTCACGCACAATCAGAAAAAGGTATAATTTTATTTAAAGGCGCAGCCCCTCCATACATATATATTCTAGTTTACCTCCGAAAGCCAAAATGCGAGTACAAAGCAAACATTTTTATATTAATATTAGTCAAATCGGCTTACAGCTCCGCCTCCTTTCATGCACCGGTAGCTCCAATAAGTTTCAGTTAAACTCTTATGGGAACTTAGTCATATTTCCTAAAATCAGTTTACACCAAAGAACGTAAAACTTAAAGAAGGTTTAACGCGACGAATAGTGGGAAACATTAAACCATCAATTCGCGGGTATGTAATTAACCACTGGAGAACTTAGGTTTTAGTTCACGAATTTTGATGCCAGTAACACTTTTATTTTTACACAAGTAAACCCGTACCCGCTTCGCTTTGTCTCAGAACTTATAACAGACTGAGCCCATTTTTAATTATTACATCTCCGACACATACCAGATAAGATATGGAACTTAATTACATCGCTTATTGAAGCACTTATTATCACTTTTCGTTTGATACCCATATTGCACTAACACATTTTGGGTCACCTTGGTCCACATATTGATCGATATCTCCGAAACTGGTCGCGATATTGGACATGATATCTTAAATTTTAAGTTAAACGTCAAGTAATATAACAGTAAAATTTCCATTCAATTTCATTCAGCAGCTTTTGGGTGATGCGCGACCAACCATACAGACAGACAGACAAAAATTCCGAAATTTGTTGATTTGGCTTCTACTGGTTCGATAATGATTCCTCCTGTCGATTTTTCTTAAATATCTGCAATGTACAGACAATTTTATTATATCTAGGGATAATATTCACCATTACACATAATTTTTTTGTAAATATTTAATTGGAACAGTAAATTTAAACATTTGGCGTTCAAGTACAGTGGTGAATTACCTACCAACTATTTCACAGCGGGCACTTACACACACTGTAGTACCTTCTTATTGTTATACTCGTACGTTCTTTGGCTTGCACCATAAATTGTGGTTTGCGACAACATCTTAGGATTGTTCGGTTTCAGCCGCAATTAGACTTCCTTATATGTGTTCTTATACTGGAGAAATTATTAATTGTTGCACTGAGTAGTTAACTTATTAGTTAGTACATCGCTGTATCTATTGGATAATACACCGGTATGGATGATTACTGCCTTATCCGACAAACGTTTGACAGAGTGTATGAGCAACGTACATATTTGCCTGTCTTAATGTAAATAGAAGCCAAGATTTAAATAAATAAAGTTACAAAAAAAACATTCAAAATAATTGTTAATATAGGCCCTATGCCAAATCATATATGTTATAATTCTATATTGCTAGAATAGCCTCAGTACACTCGCCAACATCAGAGCGCAGATATATAGGAAACGAACGTACCAAAATGACACATTTCGTTTGGAAAAATCCATGAGCGTATTTTACTTTCATTGAAAAATATTTTTGGATAAGATACAAAATTGGAATATTGTAATAGATTTGTATAAACTTAAAATAACGCAAACCTAGCATCAGATTCTAGTTGACTGAGGTGTGACCATATCTAAGAGTGGAGAACGGATGCCAAAGTATTTTTAAGTTAAGGTTGGGGCAAGCTGACAAGCTTGTAACCTTGGTAACCATTATTCCATGTTATATCCACTCCGATATTAGTTCTTATTGCCACTGATTTTTGTGGTAGTTTGTGTATGGGGGAGTGTCTAAAGATGATAGGTGCAATTGCAGGACTACGGATTTTCCAAGCGGGGTCGCCGCTCTTCTAGTGTTTTTTTACCATGGAGAGATTCGAAATTACATCTGGCTTAGCGGCAACCGTTCGGAGTTAAAACATGTGGGACCTACATTTTATGTTTAGAAAATAATTAGAAGCATCAAATAAAACCAAACCTCAATTGGAGAAAAGAAACGTACATCTTTAATTTTCTCCGAGGTATATTGCGCAATTTTCTTGGTCTAAAGTGCTAAATTTCGATAAAAAAAGATAAGGGTTTTTCATAAAATTCTTGAATCTATTTGTATAAGCTTGAACCGCTCCTGTAACGATTTGACTTTTCAGTATATTTTATAGCTAACAAAAATACACGTATACAATACAATCTCAAAAATCGAGTTTCGCTGTCTCCCTCTGATTTCGATTTCAAAACACACTGCGGGCATAGCATGCTAGTAATATAGAACTATTATATTAAGTGTGTTCGGTTACAAACCTAGCAAAGAACTGGCAGTAAAGAGAGAAAGGCTTAAAACTCTCTCGAGATAAACATTCAATTATTTGCAGAAGTTTTTGAGTGATGAGGGTACAAACATCCAGACAGACAGGAAACAACTGTCCAAACTGTTGTTTTTCGTATAATAATTGCTTTAAACAAATTCATAATAAGCAGCAAATATCTAGCAATGCTGAGCACACTGATGAACCAGGCTCCAAAGAAGTTCACCCTAATGTAAATACTTCTTTATATACTCGTATAGATGTCTATTATAGTTTCATACAGTTACTTATTTAAAATATTATCATTCTTTCACCCTCATTAGCATAAGATCGCGTTTGTAAAAAGAAAATAATCACAGCGCTGGATAACTAGCCGTAAATCAGACAACCACAACCAATTAAATCCCCTTACTACTTTATGAGCTAATTCATAATTGAAAGCAATGTCGTGAAACTACGAATAGGCAGGCAGTTTCATTTGCAAGTCGGTCTGTGGTATGATCACAGTAATCATATCTCATCATCAGTGTATCTAGTGAGAATGATGTTGATTTCTCTGTCTATCTCAAAGAAAGATCGGTATAGAACATGAAAAAATATGCAAAGACGAATATTTAACGACAAAAGTATAGGCTGTACACAGGGGCGAACTCCCGTCCATAGCCCAATGTCTTAACATCTCGGCTCCAAATCAACAAAAGAACGAACACTTATCTTTATTGCTAAATAGCGAAGTAGTTGTCCTATACCATAATCCCATGACGGTGGAAAATACGTTACACCAACCGACTCTGCCGAAGCAGAAAAAATCAGAAAGCGCCTATAATTTTATTTGTCCAGTTTCAGGCGAGTTTTTCGAAAATTTTAGCAAGGAAACTACAAAATTTCAATGAATTAATATTATTTTATTCATACGTGGCTATGTGAATAAAAAACGACTGTCTCCGCTTAATTTTCTATAATATAAATGCGCAAGTTGAAATAGTTTGTCCCGCTTTAAGGCCAAGCTATACATCTAAGGTTCAAAAAATTGTATATGTATCGATAGGTCTGCTCAAGCAGCAGTGCCATCTTGCAAAGAAATTTTAAAAAAGGAATATAATAAATAAAAATTAAATAAAATAAAAAAAATAAAAGAAAAGAAAAAAAATTTAATTAAATTAAATAAAATAAAAATAAACCAAAATAAAATAAAATGAAATAAAACAAAATAAATTAAAATAAAATAAAATAAAATAAAATAAAATTAAACTAAATTAATTAATTTGTTTATTGGCCGTTAATAAATATGTATATTATTATTTATGAGCTCTAGGCCTATTTTAAATAAAACAACTGGATTTGTTGTTAAGACTCTTTGCATCACAGCGGAAGATTCCTGATGATGATATCAGAGTGATATCGAAATATCGAAAATAAATATTAACAACAAATCCAGTTGTTTTATTTAAAATAGGCCTAGAGCTCATAAATAATAATATACATTAAACTAAATTAAAATAAAATAATATAAAATAAAATATAATAAAATAAAACAAAATAAATTAAAATAAAATAAAATTAAATTAAATTAAATTAAAATATAATAAAATAAAACAAAATAAATTAAAATAAAATAAAAGTAAATTAAATTAAATTAAAATAAAATAATATAAAATAAAATATAATAAAATAAAATAAAATATAATAAAATAAAAACAAATAAAATAAGATAAAAGAAAATAAAATAAAATATAATAAAATAATCATGAATACTTGAAAATATACAGGCCGCAAATCAACCAACAATATGGTATAAAAAAGCAATAATATAATAAAATAAAAAAAATAAAAATAAAATTTAATTAAATTAAAAAAATAAAATAAAATAAAACGAAATGAAATGAAATGAAATGAAATGAAATGAAATGAAATGTAATGAAATAAAATAAAATAAAGCAAAAATAAAATTTTAATACATTAAGTAAATAAACAATCTATATTAATAAATGGTAAAGAAATAGCAGTAAATAAAAGAAAAGGTAGCTAAAACAAAAAAAAGTAGAGCACAATAAATTATGGGCAGTCTCTAGTAATTATATTTCAGACCAAGTTCTTCTAACGTTGAGGTGAGAAGTTGATAAAAACTCATAACTTAGATAACTCAGATATAAATCACAATTAAATCCCAAATTTTCGTAAGACCAAAACAGCCAATCTACTGGGCCGATTTCTGTAAATAAAAATTTGAAACCACATATTTGTGCCAAATAAGGATATAGGGGGTTTTTAGAGAGAAATCATAATTGCAAATATGTTGTGTTTCGGTATTAAATTTTACTCTGCAAGCATTGAGTGGGCTACTAGGCAAAATGTCTACCGCGTCTGCTAGTAAATGTATAATAATTACACTCAAATATTTTCTCGAAGATTTCTTCGGTTTAAAAAACTTTGATGGACTCCCAATAAACGGTCACAACCCCTCAAAATACTTAATTCGCTTGGCCACAAATTGATATAGTTAGTTAAAATTGTGATTTTATTAATGCTTTTCAAACAAGACTTGTGTATATAATAAATAAATGTTTATGATATTTATTGTTTGTCCAACCTTTCACTATATCTTAGCACAAACATACATATATCATAATGAAGTACCAAGACCAAGTAAACACGAAAACCTAGCTTATCAAGGTCTGTCTCGTTGCACTTGAAAAGCAAAGCACGTAGCACACATTGAGTTTAGGTGCTTCTCAAAAGTGTGAGCGAATCAAAAAGAGACTTACTGCCCTATTCTGGGGAAGCTTGTCATCGTGACTACTGACAACTGTTATAACCCAATTCCACTTGTTCCTATAATTTGCAGTAGTCATTGCAGCTGTCACCACCTCGTTTGTAGATGACAAGCAAGCTGAGAATAGTCTTCTGAATCTTACTAACGCCCTAATTATAGTGTGGTAACAACATTCGTTTTACCGGCAAATAAATAATTTGGAAACTTTTACACCCTTTTGGTATTTTGCCGGCTTAAGTTGCATGTTAATTTCGTAACCACCAAAATAGGTGGTTACGTCGCGTAACCGCGAAAAATTGCATGTGTTTTATAAATATTTTTGTGGATAGAAAATACCACAAATTTTGTACACATAGTAGTTCACAAGAATTAATAAACAATATAAGCACTTTTTTACACGACGTTTCGTTCGCGTTTGCATTTTATTCTCTATTTCGCATTATTTGTTTTTGACAGCGTTGCCATGTACGCTAGAATCGCGGTTACATGAACTGCACTCCCAACGGTTACGATTTTCGGTTAGATAATCTTCCAGGTACAAAATTACCGGTTACGCACAGAATTGAATCGTAAATGAAACATAACTACACTCTCGTGCAAAAATAAGACCAATGCACAAAACGAGTGTAATATAGGGTTGTGAATAAATAATCGACTTTCACATTAAGAGATAATTTTTTGTTATCGATTTTTTATGTTTTTTGAATCGATTTTTTATAAATCGGTTATGAAAATTACATATTTTAAAAAAAATATTTTTTAAATAGTGCCATCTTTGCGACTGAAATTCTCTTTATTTCGATATTCATCAGTAATTCCATTTTTAAATTCGCCAAATATGATCATAACAATTCGCAATGAATTTTTTTTTTTTTGTCTAAATCTAAATTGTAAATTGTATTTGGGACCAAAATATTTTTATATTTTTACTCTTGCCTGTATTATTTTTACTGTAATAAAATAATATTTCCAATCCGAATTAACAAAATATGAAAATCGTTCATTTGATTATTTTCTTAAACTAATTGTCTGAAATGATTTTCACTTGAAATAATTATTCATAATATATGTTTGCTATTACATAAATAGGTATCTTTATCAAACATCGATTCATGAAAGAAATTCATTATTTTCTTTAAAAATCGATTTTTCACAAATTGATTTGTCTCTAAACAAAAGAAAACTTAACAATTGAGTAATCGATTTTTCCGACTGTGGTTCACATCACTACCACGCTATCGTCAGCATATACTCATATAGCACCAACCATGAAACTTTAATTTTTATCGTGAGTATAGACATTTATTACCTGAATTGAGTTATTATGTGATTAGAGAAATTTTATTTAAACATATTATAATTAATGAATTGTGCAAACCGATCATTCTAATTTTATAACCTGTTAATATACAAATAGTACGGGTTTATAAGCACTTAATAGCCCTGTTTTTTTACTCGCATATGCGTTGCGGTTAACAGTTGTATGGATTGCTAAGCGCACAGCCTTATCTGCTACTATCAAATAGTGGCGATTAAATCAGTACTTCCAAGTTTTATGATGTAGTTTTCTTTACATTTTGCAAAACTACTTTACCGACATAATAATAAAATAAGCGAAATGTCAACAGAGGAAATGTATGTATTTATGAGCGGTGCTCTACTTCATAAACAAATATCTGTTTGTCTCACATTTAAAAAGCAGTGCTGACAAATAGTTTGATGGATTATCCGCAATTGCCGATGACCGTTTTTTTTTAGTCGCAAACGCAGATGAATATGCGCGTAAAAAAACAGCGGTAATAATATTAATACTTTGTAGAGATATACCTACGAGGAAATAGATGCCGAGCTTTTACTGCTGTTTCTCACATGCCGCTTAATGTTGAAATGTTTAAGAAATTTTTTCTGTAAAATTTTCTTAAGCCAATACGCAGCTCATAAGTAAAAATACTACACCCTTAATTTCGTATTACCTCAATAAATAAATATTCTCGTATGTTTCTTGAGGTAAAGTGACAGATTGAAAGCAAAGATGATTAATATTAATATTTGATTGATTTTATTGCAATAGATTTTATTATTCATTTATTTTTAGGTTATAAATGGAAACTGAAAATTCTTCAAATCGGCAAAAGCGGGTCGTTCCCTTTTACTTTTCTGTCCGCAAGAAATGGATCTCAAGATCTTTTCCTGGCAGTTTAGCAACTCTAGCCCTATCAACATGATGGCGTTTGTTAATTATCCATAAATCCTGAAATTTTCATAATTAATAACTCAAAAGCCCATTTGTTATTTATTTACAATTAAATTATAAACTTTTAGCTGAGAAGCGTTCACTATGAGAATATCCAACAACGAATTCAAGTAAACGCTGTCAAATCGATAGTAGGTAATTCACAACTGGAGAAATTTGCGTTCCCTTATAAAAATGTAAAGAAAAGTGTACGTAGGCCCTAGCTAGTTTGTTAATGCTTTTTAAGACAAAGTCTACGGAGTAATGTCCACGCCCTGCCTAGCTTTTCCAAGGCAATGCCAATTAAAAAAGTTTCTTTGCCTCCGGCAGCATCGAACTCAGGCACCTCCACATCACAGTCGTCTTCTCTATCAATTGTGCTATTTCAAGCAATGACATCTTTTTGGCAATTGAACTTGAATCATATGCTCCTAAGATTAATAATTGAGGGAAAAAGGTAGGCCCTGGATTGGACAAACTAAGCAGGCGCAAGCTGGAAATTACTAGACAGGACAGATTTTATGGTTTTACAGCCCTTGCTAGATTTTCCACTCAAGGCGTAACCTGGGAAAACCCCCATTGCCGAATATAAGACAAATTGACCGTAAATTGGGAAATACACGCTTTCCATGTCATAGCCTTGGCTGGCAGAATTGTCTACTTTAGAGAAAATCTAGCCTCTGCCTAGGTAATGTATAGATTTTCCTAGATTTTTTTCTACCGGGTAGTTATTCTGTTTGATTTGATTTTTGTGGTATGTGGATCGTACTGGTAAGATTTTGATCGTGATACGGAGCTGGATCACTCATTAGTTAAAGGAGCTTAATGTTCAATAAAAATATAGATTTTACGAGCAGGTGAAGTGTTGCTTATCTAACTTTTATATCACGAGCTGAATATTGCGATTTTAATATAAATAAATAATAAATATTTGGTGCAATATACCTCCGAGGTTAAAACTGACGTTCTGTACCAATTTCTTGTGTGCTGCTTCTAATTTTATATACAAATTGGCAAGACCTACACTTGAACCTGGTGAGGTTGGCCAACTTCCAACTTGGTGGACTTCTAATACGAAGCATATATTAAATGTCTACAGCAAAATCATTGCTTGGGATATAATTGGTCAGTAGAGCTGCTGACATGGTCAGCTCAGAATCTCAACTGATTTTTAGTTGGCATTTCCTACAGGGATTTAATAGTCCAAAAAACTTACATTTTCACTCACAAGTCTGGCCTAACTAATATTTTTTTTATTCAATCAAATCAAGCCGTTTTCCGTTCACAAATTTTGATTTTGCGGCACAATTAATTGTATTAATAAATGTTTGCTTTTGTACAACCATGTCTCTACAGTTGAACTGGAAAATGGCAATTGGCCACTGTCAAAATTGTTCGCGGGTAAAATGCAATGCCAAAAAGTAGACGTTTCGGTGACAGTGTTATTCACCAAAATGGTCGACTACAGTGGTGACTTTGAGACACTTACCCTTTTACTTTCTTCAGAGAAGCTTAAGATGTACATCACATGATCTAGACATAAGATCTCCATTAAAATATAGTATTTAATACTGCAACAATACTGCAAAAATCAATGTTTTTTTGTTTATTTAGGTGAACTGATTATTTAATTCTCGTAGTGTCATATGCGAGCAGTTAGAAACAAGAGCCCATTTAGCGCCGTTATTATGAGACTTTCGGGAAATATATTAAAACGAAATAATAGTAAGTAGAAATCAACAAAAGTGCTGATAACGATTCGAGCTCAGCTTGCACTTATAAAATTCCACTTAAACTGTAGGTAATCAGTAAGTAGGCCAGTTTTATATTTATATTTAATAGTTTATTATCATTTCACTATATTTCTTGGAAGCCTACCTTATTAAAGGTAATTTGTTTTTATAGTTTTATAATAATATAATATTTTTAATTCCGCGGTTGTGCGAGGCTTCGCTAAGCACTTAAATAAAACCTGTGGGTTATAGGGTTAAATATGCCCGAGGTAGGTTGGCGATTAAAATCCATATAGACCCCATTTTTGAGGCAACGAAACCAAGATGCTAATTTTGTTGCTTCGAAAATTTTTAAAGACACTGTTACACTTACACCATATCTAGAGCTCCAACAGAATGTGACCCTACTGTTATGCTGATTTGAGTCGATATTGGGACACATAAGAGTATACATATAGGACACTTGAGGTTCATATGCCTCCCAGCGTTTACGAAGAGATGGATTAAGCTGAGTTTTTTTGATTAGCAGACTTGTCTTGGCTGATCTTTTTATTTGAGTAGCGAAAGTATCAGTAAGCAGCTCCCGTTGGAAAGAGTTCCATCGCGAACTCCTTTATCGGCAGGTAAAATCTAGTAAAGATCTTTGCTTGAAAAACTGCTGACTTAGGCTGCTTGTTCGTGATTTATTTAACTTTTTTGTTGTACATATTTCATGTATTTAAATATTTTAATTTATAATGATTATAGTTTTTGCAAAATAATTCACGTGTTTTCTATACACACTTTTCACGAAATTCACAATTGTTTCGAACTTTCAGTTCAACACGATTTCTTTGCTATCGATTAAGGTGCGTTCGTATAAACCCTTGACAAATATGTATGTTTGCGGTTTTTTTTTTTTTCTCAGAACCGCTTCTTTATGGGTATACACAAGATAGTAGACTTCACCTTTCCGTTACAGTTTCTCTTGGCGGTGACATCAGCCATTGGTTCACAAGTATTTCAGCCATCTTGCCAGTAGTATATTCAGGACATTAAAACGTTTGCCATGGTCATCGTAGTCTCATTCGAGATCTTTGTTTGCTTTCTTTATTGATTGGAAGAGGATTTTATATAGAATGACTCAAACTCTATGTAAATTTACCTACAGGTATTTATACAGAGAATCGGTGTACAGGAGTTGCAATTAGCTGAAGTTACCCAATCTAAACGATCTTTCTTGTTTCTATGGCCTAAAGTACCACATGGGATTGGTAGCGGGATTGGTAGCCGTGAAAATATAAAACACGGCAGCCAGTGCTGCGAAGTGGGTAGAGTTTTTTCCGAATTCGAGCGACCACCGTTGTTTAGTGGTAGTGTCCTAGCCAACTGTACCGAAATGTTCCAGGTTCAAGTGCTGTGACAGGTAACAATAAAAATGGGTTAAAACGGTTTTTTCAAAAGAAGTTCCCCCCTATATATATATTTATATAACTTTGTTTAACCCACATCGAATAGCTCGTGACAGGTAACAAGATCAACGGAAATAACATCAATTGCTCTTGTTACTAGTCACCGATTAGTGAAAGTGCCGACTAACCAGGGCGAAGTACTGTTACAACAAGAACACACTTATTTATTGTATCAGTTAATATGGCAACATGGTTATCAAGCGAATATCAAGAGAATATCAAACGAAATGTTTAGAGGACATTTACTTTAGATAAGCATACGAGTATATTCGGAACTAGTTTCGGGTGGCACGATTTCTTTCTTTGCTCAGATTTTTTGCTGGTCCTTCGCTTTGGAAATACACGTCTTGTGATCGATTTTTTTGGACTGGAATTGTTTATTTTTTCACTTCATTTCATTTAACTTTATTGCAATGTAATTTAAATAAATCCTATTCTGTGTCGCTGGAGTTATGTTCTTGGTTTACTTGATCACAGTGCAAGGAGTAGAATTTCTGCTCAGTCACGCCATTCCGGTTAACAGGAATAAGTGAAAATCCGCTAGTATTATTCTGTAAATAAAGAACAAATATTTTTTTGGTTTTGAGAAAGCTCGAAAAGCTCCATCTCAATTCATGTGGCGTGGCGATATAAGTTTTGGCGGGAAACCAAATCCGACATAGCACCATCAAATGCTGCTTGTACATCATCAAAGGGGTCTGAGGTCCCACTTAAATGTTCTAACCATTTGAGAGTGGGAGCCTTAGATTCGAATATCAAGTAAGTAAGTTGAGATCGCACCGAAAGCTTTTGAAGTTACAAACAACAACGGTTCCTCGATACGCCTAGGTATTGTAACTTTCTGTCATCCGCCGGATTTGATCACAAAATCGTCCTAACAGTCAACATATCAAGTTTCTCAAACACATACATCTTCTCTCTCCCAATCTATCTCTCTCCTCCCTCTATCTCTCTCCCCCTCTATATCCTCTCTTTCTCTCTCCCTCTACCCACTTCGAGAAGAGTTTTCTCTTTCGGACAAAGTCAACAGTTTATTCCACTGAAGAGTTTCACGAACTAAGACCAGGACCTTTTGAAATCGTTGTAAAGCTCCTCTTACTACCAATCCTTGGTTACGGTATATAGAATCTTCATTTCCAGATAGAGTTCTGACCAAAGCCTGGGATTAATAATCTGCATCTAAATTTTCAACTTATACATTTTATTTTCAATAAGTCTCTAATGAGAACTGTGCCATCGGGGATCAAGACCGTTAACGGTATCTTCCGTTCATCCTAGGCTCGAAAGACCAACGGCCATTTTGTACGTGAATGAGATATTAAAAGCTTGATAACCTCACAACCTCGAAGTGTTGACAATTGACGAAGTCATCGAAGCTGATAACGCGCAAACCTTACCGAGTTAAGAGATTGTGACTCCCCATCACATCATATCAAATAAAACAAGCACTCTCACCTTAAAGATCACATCGGATGTCCCCTTAAAATCGCTAAAGAAGTTCCATATTTCACTTTGCTGACCCAAAGAGTTTTGCAATGTATCGAAAACATTTTGAAGTAGACGCGTAAAAGACCGATTAGCCTCTTGAGGTCTTAAAGCGAAAATGGCACGTTCCAAGCTGGCTTCAATATTGCATTTGCTATAGTCATAATCCTGATCGTCGGCGACGGAGCCATCCGCGCAGATCAATATCTCATCAACTGTGGGTATATAATCGGCAGAATCAATAATTTTAATTGTAACATCTCCCTCAGCTTGTTGGTCACATAGCTCTTGGCCACGCTGAAGATTGAACAAAGCAGCCGCGTGCAAGGCACGATCATTCGATGTATCGACGTCTCTGTAAAGGGTGTGCCAAGAAGAAGAAAAGTTAAGAAAAAACCAATGCAGCTTACGGTATTGTCTCATCTTTCACTTACAAAGTAGCGTCGCTCAACTCCAAAAGCGTTAAATTTTTGGGAGCCACAGCTATATAATAGCTTTCCAAAGTTTCGTGAGCATACAGTAATGGTACTAGATTTGCTAAACGTGCTTTTAAATATTTATTTTCGTCGGCTACGACTAAGTCAGCACGTCTCTTTACCAGCGCTTGCAAGCAATCATCAAAGGAATCCGTTTGGACACACTCCAACTTCAAAGCGATGGAGTTATTACTTGCACTGCCCAATGCATAAAGACACTTATCTTGCTCCAATTGGGTGGTGGTGCATAGACGTAAACTGCTGAGTTGTTGTTGGGGTTGCGGTTTTGGTGGTGGTGGATGTGGCCTTGGATTTGGGAAGGGACGCGGTCGTGGAAAATCTAAATCAGGGCCACCTGGTGGTCCGAACTGAAATGGTGGACGGAGTCCAAATGATGGGCCTGGTCCAAATGATGGGCGTGTCCCAAATGGTGGGCGTGGCCCAAATGGTGGGCGAGTTTCGAACTGGCCAAATGGACGCGGTCGAAATTGAGCTTCTGCGTTAGTCAAAAGCAGTAGTATAACTGTCGCTACACTTAATTTAAACATATTGAATAATTGGCTTTACCGAGGGTGTTAGTTCTATTTATACTTCAGCATTATTTAGATAACCAAAGCGAACTCAATACAAAATTAATTACTTTTTAATTACTTGTTGACTTCTTTGTAGTTCGTCAAAGCGGAAATATATCCAGCTTTTCAATTAGTGTTGTATGTCAAGCCTCTGATAAGACCGGAAAACTTGGTACAAAGTAATGAAATTCAAAATTTTTTTATCTAAAGTAGAATTTGTTGGCTCCAACAGTATAAGTTAACTGCTGATGAAATCTTGAGAGATGACTTTGTGGTGGCTTGACTTCATCCTTAAACGCTAGATATGACAATTAGTGTCAATTCATATTGTTTTTGTTCTTTTGACCCCCAAATCAGTCCCTGATGGGTGCTGAGAGTTTTGCTGGATTGAACAGTTCTTCGCCAGATATTAATCCAATAGGAGCCCGAAACTTCTAACTTATATCGTCTCCTTCCGTAAGCTATCGCTGTCGCTAGAACCTCCCCTGCCAAATGCGGGTATGTGGTTACATAAGACGACATCCTGCAGCATAAGATTTTGTAAAATGTAAGCTTAATGCGCCAAGCAGATACAGTACTTCAGCGTCGACGTATACGTCATACGTCGAAATTTAGAGCAAAATTTACTTTGCCGTATCCGTCGAATCTGTTGTTACGCACGCCAACACTCGCATTCTACTTAGCTGTCAGTTTTTTCAACGTAATGCCGTATTGTATCTGCTTGGCGCAAATAGCATTGGCTCCGTTAGCGTATCGGTATAGACGTATCCTTAACGTAAGAGAAAAACTAAAATGCAATTAGTCGGTAAAGAGCTGTTTACATTAGTCAATTGTTGCACGACTGTGAAATTTACTAATGTAAACTGCTTTTAAGATTCCGGTACGGATAAGGAATCACGAAACGGCACCAATAATCGATTGCATTGTTTCTTATGCGCTAAGCAGATACACAGCTGAGTACATGCGAGTATTGGTGTGCGGTTGGTTGAATCAGCTGTTTTATAAGGTAACCTGCGAGCACTATGCGACAATACGCTTGCGACCCATTTGTGCTTCATGCTAAATGGAGCCATTCGCAAAGCTCAACTTTTTCTTCCTTGACGCAAACCAATATGAGCTTTGTTGAACTGAACGGTTGCAAAAAAAAGTAGTAGAATATTGATAAATGTCTTGGCACAGGGTGACCACAGGGCAGCGAGTGTAAAGTTAATCGATGTACCATGATTCAATAATAAAGTGTTCCTGTGTTTGTATTGTAGTCGCTTCAAGTTTTTCTGTCCATCATGCTATCGAATGAAGGAAAAATGATATTTGAAAGATATTAATTTGCTAGAAGCTATATTGCGATAATGGTTGGAAAATTAGCATTAAAAAAGCACAGAATTTTAAATGCAAGTAAGGGTTGTTTACATTTATTGCTCGATTATCTCTTTGACAATCTGTATGCCATTTTAATAAACAAAATTCAATCAACTGATAAAATGTATCAATATTAGCCGCACAACTTTATCTGCAACTATGAAATAGTACAAATATTAAGTGCAAACGCAGATGCGGATAAAAAAAACACGGCTATTATTATTGAATCATGGAGATTTCCTAAATTTTTGTGAAAATATTCTGCATTGTTGTACAACTAAATACGAACGGATCAGAACAAATCTCGACATCGAAGGTGGCGTATAAAATGAGGGCTTCAACTCTCAAGTTTTTTCGCATTTATATCTAGGAATCTCTTCCCAACCTCCTGACAAGAGTTGCTTCATAACTGACTATAACTGCTCCTTTGAACTGCCAGTTACAACGATGAATGGAATCCCATGCATTCCGACAGCATAAATATTTCCAATATTTTTTTTGTAATTGTTAACAAAGTTTTAGGCCTGAAATGCCGTAATAATAAATAAATAAATAAATAAATAAAATTTGTAAGTTGAAACGAAATCACCATAGAGCGATGATAAAATACAGGGCCCTCACTTTGTAGTTCTATTCGAAATAAAATTAGTTCGCTTTCGAGTGATTCGTACTCTGTAAGAAATTTTTGAGTAGAAGGCATTCGTTGTTCGAGTTCCATTCTGTTCCCTTCGAATTTGATTTATCGCCCTTTCTATTGTAGAAAACTTGGTACTCACTACTTCAAAAACATATGCCACAATGGTCGAAAGTTAGAAAATTCTATTCCACAACAATTTAGCAAACGGAAATCCACAAAAATGCATTTTCTTATGATTATAATAAAACAATTAGTCTATTTTTCATCAAGAAGTAATTTTTATAGCCGAAAGAGTTAAGTAATCGTTATTGACAGAAAATTTGGAAAAATTTAACCAAAGAAATTTTTGGGATTAGATTATTTAAAAAAAATAAAATTTTATTTAATAAAAAAAAATAAAAATTACTTGTGTAAGGGCTTACGTTGGAACCAGCAACCACACGCGTGGTAGTCAAGATTCTTATCACCTACGCTACCGCGACATGTAAAACTGCGCTGCCTAATACCGCACTTGAGACTTAAGCTGCCTGGCGACACGCAAGCATATGCTGCTGTAGCCATAGCAACGGGTGGTTGTGTCCGTAATCGGGTGATTGTCGTTTGCCCGGCCACCATACAAGCATAAAGCATCAAGCGCCATTTGTACTGAATTCGTAGCGTGCGGACGTAAACATGTCATCTGATGACGATCTTTTATTGCTTGTAACTGCAGTTGTTTTGGCGGAAAAAAAGAAAAAAAATAAAAATTGTGGATGAAAAGTTTGTATGCAAAACGTAAATAGTTTACGCATGAGAACCTCTTAAAAGAGTTAAAAGCATCATGCACTCGTAGGTTTCAATAAACCGCAACGTAAAATCTTTTTCTTTCACGTTCTCACAAAACTAACACACTAATGCTTGTCAAACACGTTGGCAACGATCAAATAGACCAGCTGTCAAGCGAAAAAATCTAAAATTTTTGATTTTCATCAACGAAAGCCGACAACAAGTACGTGTGAGCACGACTACCCGTCGTTCGCGCCGATTACGCACACAACCACCCGTTGCTATGGCTACAGCAGCATATGCTTGCGTGTCGGCAGGCAGCTTTATTCAAAGTGTTTTTGTATTTTGCTTTGCGCTTGAAATTTGTGAAACAGTGATGCCTACTATTATGGATTATTTTCTAAAGTAAATTCTAACGAACTACAGAGTGCCTATGTGTATTAGAACCGCTTTTTGCTTTCGAGTGGAACAGCCTTTCGAATAGAACTACAGGGTAAGGGCCAAGGGCCCTATTACGAATGTACATTACGCTTTTCCCTATTCACTAACTTTTAACCACACGAAAAGCTAACAGACATTGAGTAATCGGCCCTTAATCTAGAATGAATACTTATATCTTTTTGTGTCGTGGCAGCTCTGCTTCCGAACTTTATTGAATCAGAAATTGGAGAGCTGAAAAAAAAGAATCACATAAAAAAGGAGAAAACCAACAGGGGAAATGAAGCAAATGTAAATAGAAAAAAAACCGTATTGTTTTAATGTATTAAAAGCAATGCATTTAACTGCCAGCAATATCTAATCAAGTAAAATATTAAGTATTTATTGCATTGGCCTTATTTATTGCTACTTATTAATGTTAAAGTTGAGAAATTTTTGCGTTCTTTGGCATAAGTATGTTTCTCCTCTAGATTTCGTCAGTGTGGTGAAACGGTTTACTTCATACTACGATCCAAGCAACTCTGAAATGTAGGAGAAATAACATGGCCAACAGCTTTGATGCAATCCGAAGAACATTCATGATTTCAGACGAAAGTTACCCACATCAGAGAATTGTTCAAAAACTACAAAGTGAATTCCGTGACTTAAAATCAATTGGAATATTTTTTTTTCTCTTACTTGAATACATAAATGTGCTATTAATCAAGCAATAAAAAAACAAGGACAATAAAAAATTGCACAATTTTGTGAGTGATCGCTAGAGCAGTGAAACTAATTTGTGCCTGGATTCGACGCCGAAAAGGCAAACAGAAAAATTGGTGCAAAACAAACCAACAACGCGTTTGTTATTGTTATCTTTTTAGCTATTTGTGTCTCTCCCCTCATTTTTTAATTGTCATAAAACTGATAAATTAAAAAATTGTCTAAAAAAAAATTCAAAAACTTGAAAACTTAAAAAGAGCAATTGAAAAGCATTTGCGAAAAATCGTGTCACGTCTAATTAGAATTTACATTCTAGAACGACGAATAACATACCAACAACTGCAAGCACGAGAAGAATCCAATTGGATGACATTTGCTTTGCAATTTTTCCTCATGCTGTGCGATTGAAAAAATTACGAGAAAGAAGGAATTGTGCAAAAAAGTAAGTGTAAAATAAAGGAATAACGGTAATGGTTTCCTATAGGAGACAACTGCTAAACCACGTCCGAAATTATCGGGAAAGGTGTCAAAAGACGCGTTTCGACCTCGGCAAGCGGATTTTCGAGTTTTTGTTTCAGTGAAGAGATATTTGCAATCAAAGTTGGGTAATTTTATACGACCGTTGAAAATTTTCCACATGAAAATGGCAGAAAATTTTCAACTTTGATTGCAAATATCTCTGAACATACATAAAATATCGAATTTCCGCTTTCGGATTATTTGGAAACAATTACCGTGACTTTTTCTTTACTTATTCGTATACTTATATGTATGTACCTAGAAAGCTTTCAGGCAGATGATATCGCGGGATTCCTTTTAATGTTCTAGAATTTGGTAGTCACTACAAGCTATCGTTTCCTTCTACCTTTCTGACTTAAATGTGACACTACTTGCTTATGAAGGAGAGATGGGTAATGAGAGGTGAGAGGCATCATATCCGTAGATCAACCTAGAAGGTTTCACTGGTAATAAATCGCTACCACGACAGTCGGGCAGTACCGCAAGGGAGTATTCGGGGAGTATTTTGTCGTTACCACAATAACACCACATTACCTTTGTGCATATTAGACGCCTCTTACGACCGGTATTCCTACCTCGGGCATATTCTAAGCCCCTAACCCGCAGGGGTAATGATGCCTCTCACATCTCATTACCCATATTCTTCATTCTTACGCAAGGAGGGGTGACATGACACGGAAGGTTGCATTTGTCATACCAAATCGCTCCAACAGTCGGAAATGTACCGCAAGGGAGTACCGGGTACATACCCGCAAAGGACTGTCACAACACTTCCCAAAACTTTCGGGGAGTGTTCTTGTAGCTAAAAACAACAACGTTATCAAATAGCACAAAAGTTAGTCGATAATGAATCCAGCTATTGAAATCAAATCAAATTTGGAAATCGTTTTAAGTAGCGGGGTAAACTCTCGGTCTTGTAGTAATGATGAAGGAAAATACTAGATATACAAGGTGGCGCAAAAGTAAGCTTCCGATGTTCAGCATATCGGTTGTGGCACGTGCAGTGTGTGCTGTTGCACCGTCTCGTTGGAACCACATGTTTTCCAATCCCAATTCATCAAGTTGCGGCAAAAAGAACTCGTTAATCATTGCTCTGTAGCGCTCACCATTCACATTAACCGTTTGGCCCCGACCGATTCTTGGTCAAATAAATAGTCAGCAATATTCCGCGTTCTGGAGCAGTGTAGCGTAACATTGTTTATTAACGTGTATTTCGGATGTGTTTACTACACAAATGTCAAAACAGAACTGACTTTAGGGGCCAATCGCAAAATTTATAGTATTTTCTGATAGGACGATTACTTTTGCGCCACCTTGTATTAAATATGTATACATATATATCCAGGCAACGTTGAAGTCATGTAGGCCAAGTAATGCTTTTTTTTCATTATTATAAATTTTAATTAATTAATTAAAAGACTTAAGCGAACCGCCAGCGAGAACCAATAGAACCCTGATGCTGCAATTTGTAAAAAATCCAACCCATAGGTTGAAGAGACTAAAATCCTTCTCGTGACAATAGGACTTATACCAGCACACTGCTTAAACCATCCGGGAATGTTATTGCCTTTACAACAACCACATCAACAGCAAATCCAAGCAGTCGATTTTTCGAGAATCTTTCCACGCTTCGTAATAGCGTTCAAAACGATACACCAAAGAATTTATGTACTAATATGTATATATATGAAGATGTGCGTGATAAATGGATGGTTTGTTATTCTTTTTATGAGTCTCTGGTATGGTGAGTATCAGCTGCCACCCCAACAACAGGCACACATAAGTATATGGATGAGGGGAAGGGTAGATACGTTTGTTATTGTCGTAGCCGGTTGTAGTTGTTGTGCCGGTCTATACAGCTGGTTGGGTTGTTATGTGCCATAAAGGCAAAAGTAAATATATCTAAATATATGAATACAAATATATGTTACTTTTATGTATACCCAGACAAAAATTACGTAAGCGATTAGAAGTGGAGCCTTAGCCCTGCTGCTCCGATAAACCTTATAATAAGTTCGGTATACACCATTTATTGCATTGTAATATTAGGTTATGCAAGGCCTGCTATGCGGTAAGCCTAACATATAACCCTAAACCATAACTCTTACACAGATATCAAGTTATTTCTAAGAGACAAATGCCTTGTTTATACCTTTACTGAAGCGGTTCTGAAAAAAAAAGGCAATTACTGAACACACATATTTATCAACAGTTTTTACAAACGCACCCAAATCGATTGCAAGGAAATCGTCTGGAACTGACAGTTCGAAACAGCTGTAAGTTTCGTGAAAAGGGTGTAAAGGAAACGCGTGAATTATTCTGCAAAATTTTAAACTATCAAAATGATTATATTTAAATACATGAAATATGTATTAAATATACTAAGTATGGAATTTAAATTATATTTATACATGCGTTTTGAGTGAAGAAGTACAAATTGAAAACGACATGCATGCGTATAAGCAGCAGAGTATTCCTTTTTGTCTACAAAATAAAAGGAACCGTCATTCATCAAGCCTTAACGAAGGTGCATTTTTTTTGTTGGGTAATCTATCGATACTTCGTTGTAAGCGCAACTAAAAACTTGCTTTCCAAAGCCATTGCTGGTTATTCGCTTAAACGGTGGAAGTAAATTCAAAACGAAATGCAGTACAACAGAGTCCAAAGTATAAAAAATATATTCACTACATGTGGTATGAAGAGAAAATTAGTATTTTAATAAAGAAATTTAATCGAATTTTAGCTTAGCAGCGTAAAATGTATTTAAGTAAGTTGTCGCTATTGCAGTTGTCCATGCAAAGTTGGATGTGCAATGAAAGCAGTTTCCTGTCAACGTGTGAAGTTAACTCTGCTTAGTCTATCCCTCCTAGACTGTATTTCTACAAATTCTTTGTTATATTTTGCAACCGAAAAAAATATATGTATGAAGGAAAATTGATACTTCGGTGATAAAAAATTAAATAAGGTACCTAATAGGAGCACTACAAAGATTTTGACCCCAACTGTACATACATATAGCGGCCAAATTAAATATCGTTCACTTCACATAAAAATATTGCAAGAAAATTAAAAAAAAAAAACTGCAAACAAATCGAAATCAAGATTAAATCTTTAAAATTTTTTAATACAAAACAGAATAATTATTTAAAAATGTTTTTCACTTTGGTTGCTTATTCTTAAGAGATAGATACACACGATTTATCTTCACAAATTGTTGTGCACCTTCGCTCTTTTGTTTTTATCTTGCTAACATTTTTTCTACGCATGTGTTCTACATATTTTTATTTATTTTTAATCTATCGACTGGCCCTACTAAGTATTTCTTGTTTTTGTTGTTGGTGGGGAACTGCCTACGTGATAAAGTTGACGTCGGCGGCCACAAGTCGGATCGAAATTTGGTTTCATACATTTTTTTCTGTTTTTTTCTTTCAACCGTCTTATACAAAGAAAAGAAAATACATACTGCATTTAGGATCTGATAAGCAAACGAATAATTTAAAAACAAAATACAGACAAACATAGCATGAATTTGCGTGCTATGGTCCGATATATTTTGAAATCTTGTTCTCGAAAGGCAAAGGGTATCACAGGATACGATCCTATAAGCTATAAATTTTCCAAAAAAGCGCTAAAAAATTGCATGTCTAAGAAACCACAGAAATTAAAGGAACGTAGTGGTTGGATAAAATAAAACAAAATAAAATGTTAAATGGTCTAGAACGTAAATGAAATGAAACACGAATAAAAGAAAGGAACGGATAGGATGTTGAAAATTAAAAAAAAAATATATATTTATAAAAAAATTAAAATAAATTAAATTAAAATAAAGTGAAATTAAATAAAATAAAATTTAAAAAATTTATAAAATAAAATACAATTAGGTTAAAAAAAATTTGAATTAAATGAAAATATAATAAAATAAAAAAAATTGTGTAAAATAAATTTCAATTAAATGAAAAAAAAAATTAATAAATCCCCCCTGCGTTTAGGGGGTTGGAATATGCCCGAGGTAGGCATACCGGTCGTAAGAGGCGACTAATATGCACAAAGGTAATGGCGTGCAACTCAATGGTTGATCTACAGATATGATGCCTCTCACCTTTAATTATCCATCTTCTCCTTCCTTAGGGAAGGGTGGGCGACATGACCTAAAATTTTCGAATGGTCGTACCCAATCGACAGTCGGGCAGTACCACAAGGGAGTAGCGCTAAAACAACAACCACAAAAAAAAAATTTTATGAAAAAAATTAAAAAATTAAAAAAAATTAATAAAATAAACTTAAAAACAAAAATTAATTAAAAAATTACAATAAAATAAAATGAATCGAAATAAAATATATTTAAAAAAAATTAAATTGAATGAAATGAAATAATTTAAAGTAAAATGAAATGAAATAATTTCAAATAAAATAAAATTTTAATTTATTAAAAAAAAAATAAAATAAAATTAAAATAAAGCAAGTAAGGTAGTCTAAGTTCGGGTGGAACCGAACATTATATACCTAGTAGTGATCTATTATGGCATACCAATTTACGCAGGTCTATTTTAATACTTTTCAGTTCGTATTATAAAGCCAGCTCATTGTTTTCAATAAAAGCACTTCTGTTATGAGTTTTGAGGGGTAAATTAATTTAAAAAAATATATAAAAGAATGGCGCGATACACAACAGGTATATCATCATAAACCTCCTAAGAGATTTTTGCGCCGAGCTTCCCTTCCAATTTGTGGTGTGCCGTTTGGAATTTTTTCCTACAGATTTTTGCCGACTCCGAACGGCATCTACAAAGGAGACGAATTTTTTGCTGAGAAGCCTCCCATGGTAGAAATACACTCGAAGAGTTTGCCAAACCACTGCCAAGGGGCGACCCCGTTTTGAAAAACTTTTTCAAACCACTTCTGATGTTACCTGTCCCAGGACTCGAACCTTGGACCTTCGGTGTGGTAGGCCTTCAACACTACCGCTACACCACGGCGGCCGCCATTAACTTATTTGTATATAAATAGCTTCCCTACCAACAACTGCTAACCACATTTTTTCAAAATACCAATACATGCACATTTTATGTTTGAAAAATTTGCGTTCAAATAGACAGACGGGCAGAGAGACAGACGGACGGGGAGTCGGATAAGGCTAAATCCACTCAGCTCATCGTCCTTATTATTTCAGTTTACTTACAGGGTGGCTGATGAATTTTGCTACATTAAGAAACTCAAATAATTTTTTTTTCAGTGTATGGAATTCATTTTTCTTTTATTCATGTTAAAGCTCATTAAATTTTATTAAATATAGCTTAATTAGTTTTAAAAATAATGGAATTTAAATGCCCCCCCTGCTCGTCGATGCATGTGCGGCATCTTACCAAAAAGTTGTTCATTACTGCTTGGAGAGTTGAGACAGGAATAGCCGCAATTGTTTCTCGAATGGATTGCCTTAGTTCATTCAAATTTGTTGGTTTTGCTTTGAAGACTTCCTGTTTGCAATAACCCCACAAGAAAAAGTCAGGTGCAGTAAGGTCAGGCGACCTGGGTGGCCAACGGAATGTGGAGTTTCTGGATATCAGCTTATTGGGAAATTTTCGTCGCAATTCTGTCATAACAGGTTGAGCTATATGAGGAGCTGCACCATCTTGCTGAAACCACACAGAGTTGAAAGAAATTCTCATTCGGCGTAATTCTGGATAGAAAAACTCTCTCAACATGCTCAAGTAACGGTCTCCAGTAACCGTAACGGTGTGACCGTTTTCTTCGAAGAAGTAGGGCCCGACAATGCAGCGTGATGAAACTGCACACCATACTGTGACACGAAGTGGATGCAATTCCGTCTCATGGAGTATCTGTGGGTTGGAAGCACTCCATATTCGACAATTTTGTTTGTTTATGTTGCCGTTTAAATCGAAATGGGCCTCGTCAGACATGAAAAGACAGTTCAACATGTTTCCATCCTCTTCCACCATTTGAAGCATCTTCTGGCAAAATTCCAAGCGAATCGGCAAGTCTGCAGCGTTCAGTTTGTTGGCCATTTGAATTTTATATGGGAATAAGTCCAAATCTTTGTGCATAATTGACTGTAATGACTGTCTGCTTACACCCATTTGAGCAGATAAGCTTCTTGTCGAAACACGTGGATTGTTTTGTATGGCAGCAGCTACAGCAGCGATTGTTTCCTCCGTTCGAACTGAAGGGTTTCGATGGTAAGGTCTTCTGTTGACTGTCCCATGCTCGGCAAAATTGTTTACAAGTCTTATTATGGTCCATCTGCTCGGAGGATTGCCGCCAAACGTGCGCCTATACTCTCTTTGAACCAAAACTACGGACTCCAGTGCGTGATAGCGGCGGACAATCCAAATTCTTGTTTCAGTGTCCCAGTTATCCATTTTTGTTAAATGTAAAAGTCAATCTGCAAAATAAAAAAAAAATTAACCAGATTCATTAAATAGAAAAAAAGTTATTTAATTTTTTTTTGGTAGCGGCTTTCATCAGCCACCCTGTATTAATAGGCCTATCTCTTCTCCCTCTCATACTTACAAACATTTCAAGTTTATTAAAGGTATGAAAATCAAAAAAGATGTATAACGTGCCTATTGCAGTGGGTTATTAACTACTTGCCCGGATATTTTGCTTGTTTGTTATCCGATTTGCCTAATTTTTGGCAGAAGTATATTACATACTATCACCAATTTTTATTGAAATATCTAGTTGAAACTACAAGCAATCGCCTTTGAAAATAGCTGAAAAGTGGGCGGCGCCACACCTACTTCCCCAAAATCCACAAAATTTTTTCGTGGTCGAGTTTTGCTTAAGAAGCTTATTATGTGTGCAAGATCTTATTGATATAGCTTACATGGTTATAAAAATATCGCGTTTTACATTTTACAAAAAAATTTTTCAGAACTATGTTAAAAAACTGGGCGTGGCCGTTGACCGATTTCGCCCACTTTTACAACAGACATTTACCTTTATATATTCAACATTTTTGCCAAATATTGTTTCGATAAATCAATTTTTGCCGGAGTTATGGCAAAACAAGTTTTGTGGAATAATCCAATATAAAAGGGGCGGGCCACGCCCATTTCCAAAAATTTATGTTTTTCGACTTCGTTGACGGACACTTTGAAAATGAAATAGAAATTATATGAAGCTTTTGTACGCAAAGTTATTGGCTATTAAATATATCTTTGATCCTTTTCAAAATCTTTCGTATAAAAATGGGCGTGGTTCTTAACCGATTTCGCTCATTTTTTTCCGGAACATACCCTGTATTAATATAGATATGTGTGCTAAATTTCGTTTGGATATCTTAAACGGGTTTTGATTTATGATTACTATTATTTCTAAATTTGACTTAATCAAAGTGGGCGGTGCCAAGCCCATTTTCAACAATTTCTTTAAAAATTTATTTTTTGCCTTAGTGTACATACTGAATAATTATTTGTTTTGTATTTTCGAAAAGGTTCTATATATAAAAAGTGGGCGTCACTGTCATCCGATTTCGTCCATTTTAAATAGATGATGAGTCCCAAGGAACCTGCATACCAAATTTTATTAAGATATCTCAAAATTTACTAAAGTTATCGTGTTCACAGACGGACGGACGGGCATGGCTTAATGAATTTCTCTTTTCGTCCTAAACATTTTGATATACGAGGTGTGTTCAAAAAGTATCGCGAATTTTGAATTTTCGCTGGTTACGTATATTCGAATTTCGAATTTTTTGTGGCGTTATGTTGGTACTCATGTCTCTCACTTATGCCGACAAGCTCGGCCATTTTGAATGTTCAGTTAATTGTTGACAGCTGCTTTGCTTGCACGTGTTTTGGATCGTCTTCGATTTTTACGCGAAATTCGTACCAAAATTGCTCAATTGTGACCAAAAACAGCATCGCATGAACATTTCTAATGAGATGTTAAACTCTGTCCGCGACGACCCAAATTTGCTCCAGAGGGTCATAACGTGGGTTTATGGTTATGACGTGGAAACCAAAGCTCAATCATCTCAATGGAAGCTGCCGCACGAACCAAGACCGAAAAAAGCGCGCCAAGTTCGGTCGAATGTGATTGCAGGGGCGTGGTGCATCATGAGTTCTTGCCACAGGGAAGAACGGTCAATAAGGAATATTACCTGCAAGTTACGCGCAATTTGCGCGAAGCAATCCGCCAGAAACGCCCGGATTTGTGGAAGAACAAAAATTGGCTTTTGCACCACGATAACGCCCCTGCTCACGCATCGTTGCTTGTGCGCGACTTTTTGGCCAAAAACAACACACTAATGATGACGCAGCCACCGTATTCCCCAGATCTGGCCCCCTGTGACTTTTCCTGTTCCCTAAACTGAAGAGGCCCATAAAAGGACGACGTTACGCTTCTCATGACGAGATAAAGACGGCATCGAAGGAGGAGCTGAACAAGATGCAAAAAATGATTTTTTGAAGTGCTTCGAAGATTGGAAAAACCGTTGGCACAAGTGTATAATATCTCATGGGGATTACTTTGAAGGGGACAAAATAGATATTCATGAATAAATAAATAATTTTTGAAAAAACACAAAATTCGCGATACTTTTTGAACACACCTCGTATATAAGTCAATATTTATCTCGATCCGTTTATGCCGTTACATTCTGCCGTTAGGCGACTAAAGTTAATATGCCTTGTGTGCGTAGTACTACTAGGTATAATGAAACAAATTAAATGAAATGAAAGAAAATTATTTAAAGTAAAATAAAATAAAATTATGAAATGAATTGAAATCAAATTAAACAACATAAAAAACTAACAGCCGGTTTCGCGGAAGATATTTTAATGAAAAATTATTTTTTTATACTAATTTTATATGAAATCTGACAGTGGAAAATATAATTTTTAACTTAAATTGCTTCGTAAAACTGGCTGTAAATTTCATAGATTTAAAATTAAATAAAAAAAATTAAATATAATAAAGAAATAAAATACAATAAATTTGTGTAAAATAAAATAAAATAAAGTGAAATGTAAAAAATAAATTGAAATAAATTGAAAACAAATAAAATATAGCAAAATAAAATAAAATAAAGTAAAATACAACTAAATTAAAATTAAATAAAAAACTACAGTAAAATAAAATTATATGAAACGAAATAAAATATATTTAAATAAAATAAAATGAAATTAAATGAAATGAAATAATTTAAAATGAAATAAAATAAAAATTAAATGAAACGAAATAAATAAAATTAAATAATATGACATGGAATAAATTAAAATAAAATTAAAATATAATATAATGAAATGAAATAACATAGAATAAAATAAATAAAATGAAATAAAATAAAATTGATTAAAAAAATTGTATTAAAATAAAATAATAGTAATAAATTTAATGAAATAAAATAAAGTAAAATAAATAAAATAAAATAAAATAAATTAAATTAAATTAAATAAATTTAATTAAATAAATTTAATGAAATAAATTTAATTAAATAAAGTAGATTAAAAAAAAAAATTAATTAAAATAAAATAATAGTTATATTTTAACCAGAGCTGACCATACCAACAAATTTCCAAAGCAAAGAAGTAAAATTAACAAAAAAACATACCAATGTCTGAAGCTTGATTACTCGGGAACGGTCCGCCTGACGAAAACTTTCACTGAGAATATTTTTGAGAAAAAGTACATTTCATCCAAAACTTCAATGGCTTGGCAGTTTTAAGCAAATATGAGATCACTCCTAAAAACCTAAATTAGCAATTGTCTATAGACCCGTAAAATTAATATTCAGGGTTGAAAATTTTGCATTATTTCGCCAAATGCTGACTGTGTGAAAATTTACAAATACTAGGGGTTATAGAAGCAAAGTTTTCAAGATTGCCCTACTAAAAAGTAATAAATGGTCAACTAGAAATAGGTTAATTTTGCAAGAATAAACGCTCCTGAAAACGCAGTAAGTTAGGGGACGCCAAAATCAATATTAAGTATAAGGTTAAAGTATTCAGTAGCCGTTAGACTGTACTCATTTGAGAAATACTTAAATAAAAACGAAAGTATCTTCGCAATAACATTACTTATAAGCGTACCTATATATGTATGTATGGATGTATGTATGTGCCTACTATTTACTCGAATTTGTTTGATTTGTCGGATATTTCCACCTACACAACAAGGTGTGGCGTCTAGTCTCTTTGTATCAGCAAACCGCTTTTGCTCGCCCGTCGTTCGTTGCCCTCATCCGCTCCCAAATTGTTCGGCCACGATTTATGCGTACGCTAGCTCTGGCACTAATCCATCTAGCGTATAGTTCGCAGAGCTATTTTCACTTACGTACCAGGCCATAGATATACAGGGTGGCGCAAAAGTAATCCTCCTATCAGAAAATGCTATACATTTTGCGATTGGCCCCTAAAGTCAGTTCTGTTTTGACATTTGTGTAGTAAACACATGCGAAATACACGTTAATAAACAATGTTACGCTACACTGCTCCAGAACGCGGAATATTGCTGACTATTTATTTGACCAATAATCGGTCGGGGCCAAACGGTTACTGTGAATGGTGAGCGCTACAGAGCAATGATCAACGAGTTCTTTTTGCCGCAACTTGATGAATTGGGATTGGAAAACATGTGGTTCCAACGATACGGTGCAACAGCACACACTGCACGTGCCACAACCGATATGCTGAACATCGGAAGCTTACTTTGCGCCACCTTGTATTTATATAGTTTTGTGTTAATAAATAGTTAAATGTATTTATTTGCGGCGCACCTTTTTTATGTTTTAAATAAATTCACATATTCAAATTCTATCTCAACGAAATATACGTTAAGGGCCTTTTACAAGATATGTTTTTTATATGACCTGCAACTTTTTGTACGCTCGCGTAATGTCGTATGACTTTCAACACTTTCAACAGTTCTCTTGTTGAACTCACCACTTTTCTGAGTTTTTACGACATTTTCTTGTTGGTGTTACGTATTTTACTAGCCTTGTCTTCACGCAAGCGGAGTTACAGTTGTGTTCAATATAATAGTAGTGAAATTAAATTGGATATCGGAATTTCATTTAAAATAAAGCGAATTCTGTAACAGAATCCACATAAAAAAAAATTCAAAGTTTATATCAAGTTCAGGAAAGTTAATTAAACTTTAAAAAATTACCATCAAAATCTGCAAATTTTTTGGAAAAATTTCTAGAAAGTTTTTGAGTATGCAGTTTTGTTACCCAATCAATTTTAGTACAATAATTTTCAAGTTAGAAATTGTTCAAAAATTTTCCTGAATTTTCAGAATTTTTTTCGTCGAGGGTGTTGAGTGATTTCTTCTCTACAACGCATGCACAAAATTTAATTTTGTATAGAAGAAAATTTTTAATACCCTGTACAATAAAAATTCTAGAAATTAAGGAAATTTTTAAGCTTGCACAATAATAATAATAATAATAATAATAATTCCCAACGGATTACCCACCATATCCCGCCCGACCGGCGCGAGGGGCGCATCCGCATAACGCGCGGATTATTCGTTCGTGCCGAGTCGTTGAAAGGCTTTGGTTTGTTAATCGTCGAGATCTAAAACTGCTCAGCTACAGAGAAAACCTCATCAGCTAAGTAAAGTAGATAAAGGAGAGATTATACATTAAGAAATAACTAGTTAACAGAATAAAATTATTGTTAAAAGTTAAAATAGAAGTCAAAGAATAAGAAACAATTAGTAGCTATGAATTTAGGATAGAAAGAATTGATTTTTTTATGCTGAAAAGCGAGTCTGAAATATCAAATCTACCAGAAAGAGAGTTATAATCTTGACACAAACAGCGAAAAGGCTCATTTAACTGAAAATTGGTTCGGCACTGTTTTAAGACTAGAGGTTTAAAATGCCTTGAAGGACGAGACGGTACATTGAAGTTCACTTCACTTAGAAGAAATGGGCTGGATAGTGAACCATTTAGTAATTTAATCATAAAAATAATTCCAAGCATTTCCCTCCGACTAGAAAGTGTGTGTAGATTAATGAGTTTTAAAAGATGCGTATAGGGTGGCAGATTGTACAAGGGATCCCAATGAAAATCTCTTAAGTCAAATAGTAAAAATTGTTTTGAACTGATTCAAGGCGATCTACATGAACCTGGTAACGCGGGTTCCAAATTATAGAACCATATTCAAGTATCGGTCTGACTAATGTAGTGAAGAGGGCTTTAGTTACATAAGGGTCGCTAAATTCTTTAGACCATCGTTTAACGAATGCTAGGACACCTCTGGCCTTATTGACTGTTGTGTTAATATGGCGGTTGAAACTGAGTTTATAGTCCATAGTAACCCCCAGGTCAACAAAATCATACACTTGCTCAAGACTATAATTTTTTATTGTATAGGAAGCCAGCTGAGAAACTCCACGCGAAAAACCCATGTGTTTACATTTTTTAAGTTTAAGTGGCATATAATTTAAATCGCACCAAGTAACTAGTGCATCTAGATCTGATTGTAGCTTATTTCTATCTTCAAACTTTTTTTAATGATTAAATATTCTTCTGCATATTAAACGGTTGTCAATGTTATGTCACATCTGTCTACCACAGCCGTTATTTGTTGCGACGCAATTTCTTTTCTAAACACATCGTTACATATCAAAAGCATCCTCCACGTATCCTGTTTCACCTACCTACATACATATGTATGGATATGTGCCTATATACACATTCAAGGTCATGCGCTGTTCGCTTTATATAAAATATGCTTTCATATACTACATACCTATGTACATAGTATATAGTCATCTAAACGTTGTTATATAAGCTAACAAGTACAAACTCTCCCTTAGGTGATTCCCGAAGTATTGCAGTCGTCTTTCACTTATTTTGTTTTAATAAACACTTTAGGTATCATCAATGAATTTGAAGTATTTGCAAATATATCCAATAAAGCAACTTTTCGTGCCCTCACACGATCCATATCAAATTAATAAAATACATTGATTCAATCAAGCACATCAACTCACACAACAGCGTCTTCTGCGTGGTGTCACTTTAAAAATATTTTTTTCATTCAGCATTTAATTTTTTTTGAACTTTTTTCAATATTCTGATCTTAACCCCACATAAAAAGTATTAATGGAAACCAAGCAACTCCAGTTATCGCCTTCTATTTTTTGCCTTGATTTCTAATACGTCTTACTATATTCCTGTTCTCATCTACATATACTCGTATATATAGTGATTTCCTCTATCCACTGGAGAAAAACACAACACATTTTTTAGCTAAAATAAATTAAAATGTCTGCTTAGTCCAATACTTTTGTAATAAATTTTTTTTTGTTGAAGCAAATATCTGGCATTCCTATTTTTTGTAGAGAGTAATGCCGATGATGTCGAACTACCAAAGCTACACTGTGTTAGGAAGAAAATTATGCAACATTATATATTTTCCCCTCCGGCACTCCTATTATTTTGCGGACATCCGTAGACGCATTTATATATAAGACTAGAAACCCGGTCACACTTTGCTGCATCTCAGAACTTATAAATAGACTATCACCGTTTTTAATCATCACACTGTGTGACAAAAACGAGCTTTAGTTCTCTCCTATGAACCAAATATACTTTTTCGGAAAGCGGAGAAAAAATAAAAATACACGTGTATCGATTTAGATGTCTACCAATGCAAAGGTGAAAGTTTCATTCAATTCCATTCAACAGTTTTTGAGTGATGCGCGCACAAACATACAGACAAACAAACAAAAATTCTAAAAACTGTTGCTTTCAAAGTTTGGCTCAATAATGGCCCCTCCCTTCATATTTTCTTGAATATCTGCAATGTACAGACATCGTCGTGTTACAATTTTATTATGTGTATATTTCCATGTCAATTCGTCACATAGTTGGAATCGACCCCTTCCGATTTGAATGAAATTCGGTGAGTTTCCTTTTATCATAAAACAGAGTTCTGCCAAAGAAAACAAATTTTTTAAAATCTATGCAAATTCAAAATTCAATTTTTTTCCTGTTTTGTAAAGTTTATTTTTTCAGAAGCTGTGGTTCAAGAAATAAACTTGGGCAATTGCTAGGAGGTTACTAAGTTATATGAAAAAAAAAAAAAAATATTTTGAAATTTTTAATTTTAGAAAATTTTCGATTTTTCGAAATTGAAAAAATTTAAATTTAGCATTAAATTTGGACCCAATTTTTTGTTGTATTATACCGCTATATATATCTACAGTGATTCTTAAATTTTCAAAAAAAAAAAATTTCAGATTAAGAATGTTAGATTTCTTACTGATTGTGTTCCTCTTTCCGCCTGAAGTTGCCCGAAGTTGCCCAAGAGGTTTTTTTATATTTTTTTCCATGTCTCTGTTTTATGAGGGTATAATTCAAGTCTTTCAAGTTTTGAGAAATTTGTTTTATCAATTTTTTTTTAAATTACTCCAAGAACAACACCTTGCCATTTGACTTACCTTGCACTTTAGTTCTTAAAACTCGTTGTGCTATTCTTTTTTTTCAATTACTTATTTTGAGTTCTCTTCCGAAGCAACTTTGAGAATCGTTTTAATTTATACACCCTCAATGTTACATTAGTACGACTCAAAATATCAGTATCTTTTTGTCGCTTTTTCTTATTTTTCGTAAAATCTTTTGGATTATTTTTAGCCATTATTTTAAGTGTATAAAGCCCGACTCAGTGGCTCACATACATTTGTAACATATGAAAATTTTTATAAGCGCAAACATAAGTGCATGACTTTTGACGCATACCCAATGAACAATTTGGTGCAATATATAGGCGAGAATATTTTTAGAAGTTTGGAAATCCATCTCATGACTGAATCGAAAGGAATTCCTTATTTAAATGTTTCTCACCCTTTATTTAAATTAGTCTAAATATTTGAGATGAGTTTGAAAATCAAGAAAAACAACAAATCAAATTGAACGTTAATATCCTTTAAACCTTTGAGAATTCTTTTTCTTTTGTTTAGTGGGTACACACCAACGTTCGTTATTTACCAACAAAGCAAGCACATACACATATCAAATCGTTTGTTGTTTTTATTTTAACCGGTTTTCGTCAGCTATTTACTTGTTATTACTTATGTACCTTGATTTATCCAACAAAAACATCGACATTTTCCTATCACAGAGCTCACCCATGCCGGTGCTTCGTGTGTTGCTTTGTATGCTCTCATTTTTCTAACTTTTGAGCTCTTTTTTTTGGATTCAAGTACAGTCCACAGAATGTTGGTAAACAATATAGTACTAAAAGGGGTCGTTTTCTTAAGAACTGATCTCTGAAAGTGAAACGTTTGGTGTTCTAGACAATGTTCCAGCTTGTGGTTCAATCAAAGGAAAAACATGAAAACTTTGAAACGAATCCGTTGGCATCGAAAGGAGCCTTCTTTGTATTTATTTCGAAGGCAGTGAAGACTTAACAAGCCGGTAAATTTCGAAACACTTCAATCCCTTTTTTCATCGAACTCGAAACTTCGCAAATAGGGTTTTTTTCAGACCCGAGTTCCCGAATTACTTCATAGAGTAACTTCTTCAATTTGAATTTCCTTTAGGTTAGGGACTTCTGTCTTGAAGTAATAATACATCGTCTGCTGAGTGTAAGGCTGCTCTATCTCAGCTGCTTGTACGAAAATATCTCAGAATACTTTGGAAGAACGCCATTCATGCCACAGAACTTTCTTCAAAAAAGCTCGATCTCACCAGAAAATTTATTGAATTTATACTAAGAATCAATCTCAGTTTTGTAAGTAAATTGTGAGATAGTCTTTGAAGTTCGTCCCTATAAGCATAGAGGACGGTTAATCTTCTTTTGCGGTTTCTTTGAAACATTCTATACTGAAATTAACGAATTAAGGCGCTTGGAGTTGGCATGAAATTTTGGTTACCCAAATATTGAAGTATCTTACAGGTGGCTATCACTGTCGGGAAGGTGGCGGTGAATCTGTTGCTGCCTAGCCCTGTAACTGTCAGCGAGTTTAACCTGTGTTAGTAGAATAGAAAAAATATTGAGGTACTACCTTTAGGTCTATTGTGCCCTCTTCTATTGTGCCGATCTCCTTTTAAAAGTCAATAATTTGCATTCGGCTTCATGGAGTGTACGTCCCTCTTCTCCGGCCTAGAAACTCAGAAACTTATGTCTCCTACGTGGAAAGTCATCGCATTCAATAGGGATGCGTTCTGCATTCTCGTTTACACTGTCGCAGACCCTTAAGCCTGCAATACACTGTGGATGTTGCTGTTACGATCCTAAGACTACTTTTGGAGCGATTTATCGAAGTTTTGAATCCCGGAACTACCGAATATTTCTGCTCCAATGCCAGCGGTGCATACTCGTTATTTCATCATCATCCCATGTTGCGCTACCTCCCAGCTCTGTTTTGAATATCTTTTCCAACCGAACGATCTTGCTGATGTCATCCCTAGGAAGTTGTATGAGGAGGAGTTAGTCTCCAAGCGGGTTAAAATTATTTTTCCTTGGCCAAAACCTTTCCTTGCTATATTCATAATGGATCGCTTGTCCGTGTGCTCTATGTGCAGTGCGATATATATATATTATCTGACTATCATACTGTACCTCCAGCGTATGATCCTGGGGCTGCATCCCATTATTGCTTTAGTCGTTTTGGATGTCGTATTTTCCACGTTTTTATCTCCGAGGTACTTTATCTCGGTTACACATTCGACCAACACTCCATCCAAAGCGATTGGTCTAATTCCGCTTAGGGATATTCTCACTCGCTATGTTTTTGACACCAATATAATTTGTGTCTGCCACTGCCACTGTCAGAGCCAGAACATTACAACTTCCCTGGTAAATGTCAAACGGATTTCTGTTCGTTTTTCTTGTGACCGCATTTTATCTCAATGCTATAACTTTCAACGACACTGTTAATTTTTCAAATTTTATAATGTTGGTAGACTTTATTCTGGATCAGCCCATATGTTTAGTCTTTATGTATGTATGTTTTTGTTTGTTTTGCTTTATTCACTCTTTTTCCTCTCTGCTGTTATGTTTATTTCGCCCATTTTAACCTTGAAATTTTATGTATTGTTGTTGTTTTTGCTTCCATTACAATGTTTTCATTTTGTTGTTGTAATGCTTCGGTGGTGTGTTTCTTACACGAAAATAATTTGCGTCTTAATTTGCTTTGGCGTTTGATAGGTATCAAATTGGTTTTGTATGGAAGAAAGGTGGAAAGTTTGTTGATAAATTGAGAATAACCGGCAAATGTAGAGGCGGATCTCTCTCTCTATAAAACTTGATTTTTAACAACGTTTCGATTTACTTCAAAGGCAAACTAGTTAGCGTTTTTTTTTTGTTTGGAACATGACATGACACACCCCACTGATTCTCTACCCTAAATTTTGTTTTGCATTTTCTCACTTTTCTCTTCTTTTAGGCCGGCCACAGATACGTGAACAGTTTGTAGCTATTCAAAAATCGAATTGCCGGCGCACACTTCCGCTACTCTTCGCTCTCGTAGCTATTTAACGGTAAAAGGAATTTTTTCTGAGAACAAATTAGAATGAAGAAAATAACACAATTATATTAATTTGAGCTAAAATAAAATTTTTCATTCGAAATATTCGTTCTACGCAGTACCAAAATTTCTTAGTACCAATGTATGTGTTCCGAGAATGTCAGTAGAAAACGTAATCAACCCAAGCAACTTCTTCCCGTGTTTGAACAACATTATCAACACTTGAACAACACCAAAAGAGAATTGCCGATAAAAGCAACTCCGAGTTTCTCTGTTTGAAGACGGACTTTGGACACGGACAGTGGCGGCAAACCTCTCCATCAGCCCCATACATAAGTTGAAACTTCAGCCGATTCCAATCAGTTCGTTCTCGCCTGTCTGTGGCCTGCCTTACATCACATTTCTCCGATTCTCTCATTCATGCACAGACATGCACACATACATAATTTTCTCCCAAACCACCGGCCAAGAATTGCGCAGTATTTTGTTCAAGTTTTGCAAAAGGCAAAGGCGTGTTTTCATTCCTCTTATCATTCTTTTAGTCGAATTGGCACTGTCATTCGTATATGTGGCGTCGCTTTTAATAGTTGCAAAGTTTTAAGTGACGCGGAATAAGTGAAACTAGCAAAGCAATCAATTAGCTCGTTTATTGTTTTTATTTACGCTGGGTATTTCAATGTGCTATATACCAAGTGCAGTGCTTTTGAGATAGGTCAGTTCATGAAGGGTGAATTTGAATGTGTCAAGTCTTCATCTATGGCATAACATTTAGACGATAATATCTAATTTTATATATGTAGAAGATGTAGACTCGAAGGATGATCTATTTATAACTTGAATTGTGTCTTGTTTATTTATAAAGATTTTTTGAAATTTAATTAAATGAGTCTACCTAAAAGTTGGTTAGCAGTGAAAGCGAAAGTTAGGTTAAATATAGAACTCGAACACATTTTAAGTTGGGCTGATTAGCAAAGGTGCACACAAACCCACATGTTTAGCTACAGGCAGCATGCATGAAAGTAGGAGCCCATGCTTTTTTGAAGATTATTTTTTTGTGTGAGAATAATGCATAAATAAAATAGGAGGCGTCGGTTAAACAATTATAGAATATTGCTTTAAAGAGAAAAAGTTGATCAATTTACGAACTAAAACTTAAAACAAATAAAAAAATGATAAATTACAAATGAAAATAATAAATAAAAACAATACAAATAACAAATAAGAAAAAATGACAAATGCAAATAATAAATAAAAAATAATAATAAATAGAAAAATCGATAAGCAATAAATAAAAAAATTTAATAAATAAAAAAATAACAAATAAGTAAAAATTATGAATGAAAATATTCATGAAACGAGCTCAAGGACAAGAATATTAATTTCTCACATTTTAATTTTAATGAAAATTATTGTTTTTTTCTTTTTTTTTAATACTCATTTTTAATTATGTAATTATTAAAAGTGGTTTAATTGAATAGAGTAGGAAAAATTTTTCTAATTTTTTTTTTTGTTTTTAGACACAACCGCCATAGCTTTTGTTATAGATCCATTTCGGAAGCTGCTAGGCTTCCTCATCAAAGAAATGTTGGCACGTATTGCTAACCATTGAGCTAACGATACGCTGGTTTTGATGTCACCTAAACTCCTAATTCTATTCTTCTTTTACCATATGAACCGCTTCTGCTATTTGACACTTAGGCCCGGTTTTTCAGTCCTTGGTTAAGCTCAGTTTAAACTAAGTTTGCTTAAACTCGGCATAAATTTAAACTCCAGTTAAACTGCAGAGCGGTTTTTCAGTGTGAGTTTAAGGCCGCTTTTAATATTTGCTTTTTATACGGCAACATTGGTTTTTTCTTTATATAGATACGGCAAGAGATAATATTTGCATACATATTCAACGCCATTGCTTCTCCTCAGTATTGTTATAGTTAGCATTTCGCCAATTTCTGCATCACTATAATCACTTTCGTCAGATGATATGTCCAGTATTTAATTAAATATAAAAATATCGTCCTTTCTTAATTGCGTTCAGCTTATTGTTTCACAACCAAAACCATCAAATATGCAAACAGCTGACAGGTTAACTAGAGTTTAACCCTGCCGAATTGACCGCTTAAACTACGTTTAAAGTTGACTGAAAAACTGCGTAACAAGTTTAAGCTTAGTTTAACTGACAAATTGAGTTAAACTTGTACTGAAAAACCGGGCCTTAGTAGTGTGATCATTATGGATTTTTTGGCAGATCTGTTTTATAATCATCAGCAGAACTGCCTTACCGCGTGCTCTCGGTTTTGTTATTGCTTTTTTTGTACCAACAATTTTTGTTGATTTTACGGCCTGTATATTTAAGAAATAGATAAAAAGTTTAGACAAAAAATTAAAATAATAATTTAAAACAATTAAAATGAAACAAAAATTTAAGCAATTAAACAATCAGAAAAAAAAATATTTAGAATTCATAAATATTTTATGAAGAAAATACAGACCAAAATTTGAAAAAAGACCCCAACGTAAAGCAAAAACTTTTCAAAATTATGCTAAAAAGTAAAAATCTGTAAATGTTCTAAAAGCTCTAAAGTTTTGCGAATTAGAGTGTACAAATTGCTTCAACTTAAAATTTTCTTAAATTTATCCCTGAAGTATAATAATAACATAATATAATAGTTTATCCCTTAAACTATTCCTAGTGAATTTTTGTTTTATCGTTGTTTTCTTCCAAGTTCTTATACTTTCTCCTAAAATTTTTGTTGGTTTATTACGTTATTGTTGTTCAGCTCCGATTGTATGGTGATAATTAAGCAACACAAATTCAGGACGAATAAAAAATGTAAAAGCCGCTTAAATATACACTACAACGCAACATAGGGAAAACATTTTCATAACAAGTAAAAAAGACTAAAGACATATCAAATTAAAAGTGAAAAAAATAAAAAAAAGATAAAGAAAAATAACGAAGAATGAAAAAAACAAAAATTAAAAAAAAAAATCAAAAAAATTTTAAAATTATTGAATAACAATTACCAACTCGTGTTCAGCTGGTGAAACTTACCTAAATATGTAAAATGAGAATAGCGTATAAACAACAAAAAAAAAAAAAAAGAAGAAATTATAAAAATATAAAAAAAATGTAAGACTATGACAAACAATGTGAAAATTAAAAAACAAAAAGAAAAGTTTAAAAAAAAGTTTCATTATTTTAG
Organism: Merzomyia westermanni; assembly: GCA_949987695.1. Lineage (NCBI taxonomy): Eukaryota > Metazoa > Arthropoda > Insecta > Diptera > Tephritidae > Merzomyia > Merzomyia westermanni. The sequence goes on along the minus strand of OX465290.1, from coordinate 19,282,520 downwards.
GATCAAAAAATTAAAAAACGAAATGTATTCAAAAGAAAAAGTAAACAATTAAAAATATTAATTGAAAAAAGTATAAAAAAACGAAATTAGAAAAAAATCCAAAAAGTTAAATCACAGTTAAAATAAAATGTAAAATAAAAAAAAAAAAAGTTCAATGAAAAAAAATTAAAAAAAATTATGAAAAGATAAATCACAATTAAAAAAAATGTAAAGTAAAAAAAATGTAATTCAAAAATTTCTTGAAAGAAGACATGAAAAAAAAGAAGCGTTAAACAAATAATAATGTTAAATGAAAAAGTAAACAAAAAATATATAAACTAAATATAAAAAAATTACAAAAAGATAAATCACAATTTAAATAAAAAGTCAAATTAAAAAAAAAAATTGAGTTAACAATAAAAAAATGTTTAATAAATAGTTTGAAACTAAAAAGATGTTCATTCAAGCAAAAAAACTTTGAAAAATGTTAAACATTTATCATATGAATATATACGAATTAAGTCAAAATTATGAAGAAAGTGAAATGCTAAAAATTAAATAAAAAACAAAATTTTAAAAGCGTAGGGTGAGAAACGAATCTTTTTCCTTGACAAACCATTTAGCCAAATTAAACGCCAAAACATTTTTTTTTTTAATCAAAAACTTTTTAAATTTGAGGTTAAGTATTAAATCTTAAATCCGAAGTTAGATTTTTATCTACTTGATATATTCAAGCTCTTCATTCGATACTTGAGTTTGTCAGTTTTTTTCTACGTCTTACATTTCTTGTTTGTTTTTGTTTTGGTTTTTATTTTATTTAATTTTTTTTCTATGTGTTTCAGACATATTTTATGTTATTGACAGCATGCAATGCAAATAAACTTTTGACGTGCCGGCAGACGCATAGACGGATCTTTTTAACGCTGAATAGACATGTAAATGCCGATGCACTTCTAGGGCCTTAAACTCGAATGAAAATAGCTACACAAATCTATAAAAATTAGTACTTATATACTTAATAGGGTGGGCTGAAAAAATTATTATTTTTCCTTTAGTAAGGGGGGTTCGTACTTAGGACAAACAAAATTTAAAAAAGAATTTTGTATTCAACGTTTTGAGATGGCCCACACGATTTTTAAATAGATAATTGATCGAAAAAACAAAAAAATTTAAAGCTGTTCTGGAATCTGTATCCACCCGAAAGCCAATAAAAAGTCAAACTTACCGAATAGTAACCGAAATACCGAACCCGTTTTTTATTTGGGTTTTGTTAGACCTTGAAGTTTGCTCCCGTTTACTGCCCGGAGACGCTAAATTTTCCGAAAAAAATTGGCTTATGTTATAAGCGACAAGTTCACATTTGCAGAAAATTAAAAGATATTTATTTTCTTATTTTATTCACAACTCGCTAGGTGCTTACGAAAGAAAATCGGCCCTTTTTGCCTTATAGTAACTTGATGATCTTATTTTAAAGTCGAAATAAGTTTTTTTTTTGAGGCTTATTAGATTAGTATCCACCTTTTATTTCTTTCATATCGCCTTAGCTGGTAAAGAAAAAAGTTTGAATTTGTGATCCAGTGTAATCTGTAATGCACAGTTTTCTTAGAATGTTGTTTGAAAATAAACCTTCAACTAGTACTTTGGCTTTGCGAAATGCATGTCGGTGCATAAACTTGCAAAACATTCAATGCGATTGCCAGCCAGTCAGTTAGTCGTTGCGCTCCTTCTCACTAAGGTGTTCTGCTATGCATTTCATTATCTCTACGTTGCAGGTGATTGTTGTAAGTCATGATTGCCTTCGAGTTTGCTGCTAGAAAACGTATCATATGACGGACCATTGAAAAAGTTTGATCATTTAGTTTGGTTTGCTTTTTGTTTTTTGGTCATTGAACGCGGTGTTTTTAAAAAAGAAATCATCTTTTGGCTTCTACCGACGCGTCAAGTTCTTTATCTATGCTATTTGTTGTTGCTTTTCAAGCTCCGAAGTGTTACCAGACATTTGAAACATAATTAATGATGCACTCATTTGTGATTAAGCGACTTAAGCTGTGGTCATTTATTTGCATGCTATTGTAATTCGCAACCAGCTTATGAAATATTCCAAAGATATTGTTTATTTTTGCAATCCCAATTTGGGATTTTTCACAGCAAAAATTAGGAGGCCAATCCCACGCTAATACCTCAGATAATACCTCGCCCCCCAAATAAATACATATAAGGTGTAACAGAAGAAATAATTAAAATTAATATATAAAAATGAACTTAAATAAGCTACTCGCCCTCCATAAAACAAATCTTAAATATGGTCCCTGCATAGTACATGCATCCATTTATGGAATGGGACGTGTCGGCGCCAAAAATCATATAGTGATATTGGCGGTACGCTCCGGTTCTAGCCGTGTGAACGATTTCGTTGTCTCCAGATTCGGGGTCGATGTGAACTTTAGTCGCCTCTTAATAATCAAAGCTCCCTAAACCGCAGGAGGTAGTGATAAAACCTCGCTGTCCCTTGGTTTTCTTGTATGAAGTTTGCAAAAGCCATTAGTGGATAGCGAAGGTGCCAACGGTGCAGCAAGAGGTGAACACCAGCTGACGTACAGTATGAGACGACGTATTCGGCAGAGCTAGCAAGCGACGACAATTGAGCATTTTCGCAGTGACGGGATGGAGAGAGGATCAGTAGCAGAAAGGCAACAGTCGGGCAGTAACGGGATATCCATCCATGGGGGATAAGGCGCGAGTAAATGATTCATTGGCTAGGTATTGCCAGGTAAAGAAAGTCTTGAGGGTGCTGCCTCTTTCGTAGGACACGCGCGCCTCAATCAGAGCACGCAACAAGGTGTCTTAATGAAATACGGATCTATACCACACTGGACGGATCCTTGGGTTGAGAGGAAATGCACCTTAAGTCTACGCTGGATCCAGAGCTAAGTGGAAGTGAAGTGTGCTGCCACAGCAGCATGACCTTTACACTTCCGTCGACTTAGCCAAAGAGAATAAGAAGATCCTCTTAGTGTGCTGGTCCTTGACTGTACACCTCCTCCAACCGTTCATAATCGTACACTGTGATTGTAGTTGTCAGACTGGGACGGATGTTTAATTGCTTTTGTTATCTCAGCTTTTCCACTTCTCTTTATCGGGTAAAGCCCGAGTCATTCTGGTTAATAGACCCGAATTGTATATATTTAGATGCATGTATATATTTAGATGTTATCACTTCTAACTCACTTTCTCTCTTCACCTTACTTCTTTCTAGAAAGAACTGATCCAATAGTAGCTATTCCATTAGTTTTAAGACTCTCAATTTACTTCTATTAATGTCGTATGTTCGCTAAGTTTCTCTCTACTTTCTCTTTTCAGCTACTACACTGGATTCCTAATACGACATTGTGAGGCCGTAAAGGTTTTGGAGATTGTAAGGTTACTAAGACCATTGCAGCTTTTGCAAGATCCACCTTTAAGTGCATATTGATATAAGCTAACGGTTTTTACTAAGCACCTGTTTTAATAAGTACAAGTTCATTGTTGAGAGCATATAATTGAGTGAAAGAGAGAGAGATATCGCTGTATAATACATACATACACATAAATAGACACCCATCAAAGTCAGACTAACTTCAGGAATCGTCAAACTCAAGTTACATAGTAACGATGGAGATCGAAACCGCCCAACGAAACGGTAAAGTGGAATCCCGTGAAAGTTCCGTTGAACGTGAACTCAACGATGATGTACAGGCTGTGGAGCTCAACGGCTCAACTGGATCACCAAAGGGCATGAATGGACTTATGAAAAAACCTTTACCCGTAGGCGATGGTTACGATCGCATTAAACGTAAAGCCAAACGCCTAATACACAGACAAAATAGTCGGGGTGAAACAATTGGCGCAACCGGCGCCACACTTGCTACCATCAATGGCACCGCTGGCGTTTATGTAGTGCCACAGCGTCGCTGGAAGAATAGTCGTCGTTCGCGTAATGGACATGGACGTGGTTTGCCAAAGAAAGGTGGTGCCGGTGGTAAGGGGGTTTGGGGTTTGCCCGGTTCGGAAGCGCTCGAAGAAGTGTATGAAGATGAAAATGATCCCAACTATGATAGCGAATTTAATGATAAAAATATTGAGTTGCGTGAAGTGGTGCCGGATGTGACACCGGAAGAGTTCTTCAAATTGGCTGAACCAATTATATTAGAGTATTATGAGCATGGCGATACCCATGAGGTGGCTTTGAGTTTTGACGAAATACTAACCGGTCCATTGCGACCATATGTGACAAGCGTTGTAATTGAGATCGCATTGGATCATAAGGATTCGCAGCGTGAAATGACATCGGTATTGATATCCGATTTATATTTACGTGTCATAACTGGCAAGGATATTGAGAAGGGTTTCGAAATTTTACTGAATAATTTGCCAGACTTGACATTAGACACTCCAGAAGCGCCAACCATACTGGGTAAGAAGTGTAGTTGTTGACTTTGCATACTTAATTTTTTCAACTTTTTGGTTTCTTCTTACTTACTTTTCGTCTCACATTTGCGCAGGCAATTTTCTTGCACGTGCTGTTGCAGATGACTGTCTCCCACCTAAATTTGTCACAAAACCAACCGATCTCGATGCGCAGAGTGAACATGCTGCGGCAGCTATACGACGCGCTGATACGCTTTTGCACATGAAACAGGGTTGGGCACATTTGGATAATGTATGGGGTATGGGTGGGCCATTGCGACCAGTCAATACCATTACTAAGGAGATGACTTTGTTGTTGCAAGAATATTTATCATCACGTGACCTACAAGAGGCGCATCGTTGTTTACGTGCACTCGAAGTGCCACATTTCCATCATGAACTGGTTTATGAAGCCATTGTCATGACACTCGAATCCCTCAGTCAGACCACAGAGGAAGCCATGTGTGAGCTACTCAAATCGTTAGATAAAGCATGTTTGGTATTGCCAGCCGGTATGGAACAGGTATGTACATACTAAAATAAGAGCTAAGTGGTGTTGTTAAAAATTTTTTTTAAAAAAAATCAAATATTTGAAATTAACAGAAAAAATTATAAACAAAGAGCTGCAGAATAACTAAAAATTTAAATTATATTTTCGCAGGGCTTTCTGCGCGTATTCGACGACATGGCTGACATTGTTTTAGACGTGCCACTTGCTTATATAATATTAGATCGCTTTCTTGAGCGATGCAATCGTGCTGGTTTTATAACTGATAAGATATTAAATAATATGCCCTCTCGGTAAGTTAATCACTTTCCACTTATTTCTATATATTTGTTTTTTATGCTGATAAGTTGATGGGATGTGACCTCAAAATCAGTAAAGCACTGAACAGTGTTGATAAAACATAACTTAGTGTACTATAGTGCCCTCTAGGAAAATGTGATAGTTTTGCAGAAATTTTACATCGAGCAAATGTTTGAATTAACGTCTTTTAACTTGACTCGAAAAAAAATTTTAGTTCACATAAAAAATTTCCTTTCTGGGCCATCTAAATATAATTTTTCGTCACTTTATTCCTCACAGGGTATCCACAAAGACATAAACGTGTAGGTAGGTAGTGCACCTTAAATAAATTAATTGACCCAATTTCAAACGAATCAAATTCTTATTTACGATTCCGTTTGTTCGTGTTGTATTTTAAGTTTTTAAATATTTTCTGCTTTTGCTGCTGTGTTTTTAATTTGAATCTATAAATTGAAGTTGTGGATAATAAATGATTTACGACATAATAAATCGCTTTGGAAAAACACTGGCACAGATGTTTCAGAAAAATAAGAAATGTGAGCAAATCCACCAAACATTCATTAATCTTCACATCCCTAACCCGTTTTTGAAGTGTATGTGATTCCCAAAAAAAAAAAATTATTTCAAATTCGTATGGGAAGTGATGAGTAATTATTGTAGCAGTCTGATGAAATTGTCGTTTTATGCCCTTTTTTTATAAAGTGCGATTAAAATAACATTTTGTTGGTAGAGCGTTAAATGTTCTAGAAAACTGTTCTTCGAACATTTTACCAGTTTTGCTTTCAGCCAAAATTTACATACAAAGAATTTGAAGCACCACAGGGAATTAAAAACAACATATTTTCCTTTCCTCGTACTAAAACTATCTTTTCAACAAAGTATCCTTGATTAGATATACACTAAACTAACATAAACCAGGAAGGTCCGTTAGTAAAGAATACTTTAAGGCGTGCAATTTTTTTTTTATACTCCGTAGTCGTGCTAGAAGAAAAAACGATGCAAAATCGATGGAAGCATAGATGCACTAATCGGACCTGTTAAATAATTATTACTAATCGAAATGAATACCGCTTTGATTAATTATTTTCTTGAGAATCCATTCAACGATTGATTACCATTACTTTAAATATTTAATGATTATTTTCCAATTAACTCAAAAATAATCCAAAAAATTATGATTTTTGACGATTATTAAAGAAATCAATAATAAAAAAATAAGTTTTGATTACTTGTGATTATTTTGCATTTTTTTTTTTTAATTATTGTTTTTTTTTAATTATTGTTTTTTTTTTTTTTTAATTTTTTTTTTTTTTTTTCACAGTATTGTTGTAGAAGCACATAAATATACACATCAACAATACTGAAAAAAATCAGAATTATCAAGGAGAAGATTTTGTGGTTTACCTCTATAGATCTTTTACTCGTAGTAGGAAGCCTTTTAGTAGGAATTATATTATTATACACTCCGTTTCATAACTATAAGATCTTCACAAAGTTCGGCATACAGATTTAGAGTATGCCTGTATCTGTATTTAAATTAGATTTCTATTAGAAAAAAATAAAAAATTCAGATGATAGTATAGTATATAAAAACATGTAAATACCTTTTTTGTTTCTCATTTGTTGATATACAACACTCACACACACACCCCTTGCAAGTATAATTATGCCATAGAGAAGTCAAACAGAAAAAAATTATTAACGCAATGAAAGTAAAAATAAAAAAATTAACGTTTGCATTTATATTTACATATTTGCCGGCCGGCCGGCATCTTCTTTTCGTGACTTTCGAACGTTTTGCCTATGCGAATATTTATTGCGCAGGCAAATGCCAATATAAATATTTACTACTGTTTACATTCGGTTGAGTTGCATAAGACCTGCAGTCCCCGTTTGATGGACGTGGCAATTTGTCTTGCTTGAAATTTTTTAAATAGAAATAGTACTTACACTTGTTTTTGTTGTGGATTTTGTTTGTTATTAAATTGACATTAAATTTTTATAGCGTAGCGAAAGATAGAAAATGTTTCATTATAAAATTGCGTTGTTACTTCTAGTGTATGGAGATGGGCGCGGAAGTAGCTATTCCCGTCTGTAATTTCTAACGTTAGAAGACGATGCGAGAAACTTTGTAGAAGCATAGAGTTCTCAAATAAAATCGGATATTATTCTCAAATTGTGAAAAACATAGTTCTCCAATCGAAGTCTAAAGTAATAGCTTAGGTTAGCTGCCCGCCAGGCAGTCCACATGGACATGTACGTATACTATCCGTTGTCGCTGCGTAGCGACAGTAAAACTTCGGATAAGGCAGCATATGCCACCACCTGACAGCCCCTGCGTTCGAGATCCTGCAGCAAGTCGTTAACTACTATGACCCAGAGAAGAGGGGAAAGAACACCTTGCGGCGTGCCCTTTCTCTCAGCCACAGCACTCATGATTTCAATGTGAATTGAATTTGCACTAGTACTCTAATCTTTCTCGCATCGCTTACAATGTCGTCCTCCATACAGTTTATAGAAAATTTCTCACTTTTTTTAAAGCTTAATTGTTGGAGAATAGCTAAAGCCTAAATACCGGGGCTAATAAAGGGATTGCGAGATTGCACAATCAGTTTCCGAAAACCCTGGGATTGCAAAAGTTGAACAAATTGGCATTCCTAGAATATATACAGGGTGGCTGATGAATTTTGCTACATTAAGAAACTCAAATAATTATTTTTCAGTATATGGAATTCAGTTTTCTTTTATTCATGTTAAAGCTCATTAAATTTTATTAAATATAGCTTAATTAGTTTTAAAAATAATGGAATTTAAATGCCCCCCCTGCTCGTCGATGCATGTGCGGCATCTTACCAAAAAGTTGTTCATTACTGCTTGGAGAGTTGAGACAGGAATAGCCGCAATTGTTTCTCGAATGGATTGCCTTAGTTCATTCAAATTTGTTGGTTTTGCTTTGAAGACTTCCTGTTTGCAATAACCCCACAAGAAAAAGTCAGGTGCAGTAAGGTCAGGCGACCTGGGTGGCCAACGGAATGTGGAGTTTCTGGATATCAGCTTATTGGGAAATTTTCGTCGCAATTCTGTCATAACAGGTTGGGCTATATGAGGAGCTGCACCATCTTGCTGAAACCACACAGAGTTGAAAGAAATTCTCATTCGGCGTAATTCTGGATAGAAAAACTCTCTCAACATGCTCAAGTAACGGTCTCCAGTAACCGTAACGGTGTGACCGTTTTCTTCGAAGAAGTAGGGCCCGACAATGCAGCGTGATGAAACTGCACACCACACTGTGACACGAAGTGGATGCAATTCCGTCTCATGGAGTATCTGTGGGTTGGAAGCACTCCATATTCGACAATTTTGTTTGTTTATGTTGCCGTTTAAATCGAAATGGGCCTCGTCAGACATGAAAAGACAGTTCAACATGTTTCCATCCTCTTCCACCATTTGAAGCATCTTCTGGCAAAATTCCAAGCGAATCGGCAAGTCTGCAGCGTTCAGTTTGTTGGCCATTTGAATTTTATATGGGAATAAGTCCAAATCTTTGTGCATAATTGACTGTAATGACTATCTGCTTACACCCATTTGAGCAGATAAGCTTCTTGTCGAAACACGTGGATTGTTTTGTATGGCAGCAGCTACAGCAGCGATTGTTTCCTCCGTTCGAACTGAAGGGTTTCGATGGTAAGGTCTTCTGTTGACTGTCCCATGCTCGGCAAAATTGTTTACAAGTCTTATTATGGTCCATCTGCTCGGAGGATTGCCGCCAAACGTGCGCCTATACTCTCTTTGAACCGAAACTACGGACTCCAGTGCGTGATAGCGGCGGACAATCCAAATTCTTGTTTCAGTGTCCCAGTTATCCATTTTTGTTAAATGTAAAAGTCAATCTGCAAAATAAAAAAAAAATTAACCAGATTCATTAAATAGAAAAAAAGTTATTTAATTTTTTTTTGGTAGCGGCTTTCATCAGCCACCCTGTATGTACATATGTATTTATGTAAGCGTTTGTATATACATATGTATGTATTATCTATATACGAAAGAGCTTCTTGTTATTATCGCAGCGATTGCATAATCTTTTGCCCACCATTCTAATATAATTTTCTGTTTTCATTTTACCGGCTATTTGTTGCTATTGGCTGCTTGGCTCGTTCGCGTGCTCCGTTTGCCCCTCACACTTGCCACGAATCATATACGGTTTGTTTGTCTCGTTTTCGTGGTTTTATTTTTATTTTTATATAATATAGTTTTTCTTTTATTTTTCTCTCAAATTGTTGGTGTGGCCTTTTGTTTGTTTTCAGTATTTTCTGCTTTCGGGCATGTTTATAAACTTAATTTTGTGCTGCGCAATTTTTGTTATGACTCTTTTATTTGTTGTTTGGCTGATTCTTGAAGTTTTTGTGCTCTGTGATGAATACATGACGTGTTTAGAGGGAATATACCAATGAATGTATGTATGTATGTATTTAGAAAAGAAGGCAGATGTATATAGTATGTGTGTATACATATATAACTATATGTGTCTATAAATATTCTTATTTACCGTTGCTTTTAACCACATTTTGCCGGTATATCAGTATGTCCAAGTGACTTTTTGAACGGCAACTAATTGCTCATTCTGTCGCTCTAGCCGTTCCCTAATCGCTCTAGTAATAACACTACGAAAACTCCTTGGATTCAGGTAACTTCAAAATTTAAAAAGGTTCAGAAAAGTTATTTTCAAATCGGGATCACTCTTAGGCTATACGAGGTGTGTTCAAAAAGTATCGCGAATTTTGTGTTTTTTCAAAAATTATTTATTTATTCATGAATATCTATTTTGTCCCCTTCAAAGTAATCCCCATGAGATATTATACACTTGTGCCAACGGTTTTTCTAATCTTCGAAGCACTTCAAAAAATCATTTTTTTGTATCTTGTTCAGCTCCTCCTTCGATGCCGTCTTTATCTCGTCAAGAGAAGCGTAACGTCGTTCTTTCATGGGCGTCTTCAGTTTCGGGAACAAGAAAAAGTCACAGGGGGCCAGATCTGGGGAATACGGTGGCTGCGTCATCATTAGTGTGTTGTTTTTGGCCAAAAAGTCGCGCACAAGCAACGATGCGTGAGCAGGGGCGTTATCGTGGTGCAAAAGCCAATTTTTGTTCTTCCACAAATCCGGGCGTTTCTGGCGGATTGCTTCGCGCAAATTGCGCGTAACTTGCAGGTAATATTCCTTATTGACCGTTCTTCCCTGTGGCAAGAACTCATGATGCACCACGCCCCTGCAATCACATTCGACCGAACTTGGCGCGCTTTTTTCGGTCTTGGTTCGTGCGGCAGCTTCCATTGAGATGATTGAGCTTTGGTTTCCACGTCATAACCATAAACCCACGTTATGACCCTCTGGAGCAAATTTGGGTCGTCGCGGACAGAGTTTAACATCTCATTAGCAATGTTCATGCGATACTGTTTTTGGTCACAATTGAGCAATTTTGGTACGAATTTCGCGTAAAAATCGAAGACGATCCAAAACACGTGCAAGCAAAGCAGCTGTCAACAATTAACTGAACATTCAAAATGGCCGAGCTTGTCGGCATAAGTGAGAGACATGAGTACCAACATAACGCCACAAAAAATTCGAAATTCGAATATACGTAACCAGCGAAAATTGAAAATTCGCGATACGTTTCGAACACACCTCGTATACGTATTGAGATTTTTCGAAACCCTCATATGAAAGCATTTCTTAATATTGAGATGTAAATTATTGATAACACTCCAATAAGTTAAATTATTAAGATCATCTTGCAGCATTGCTACATCCGACATGCTCGCAATGTTGAGAGTTCTTGAAACAAGATCCTATATCGTTAATATAAAGAAGAAATAGAATGGGTCCAAGAATGCTTCCCTGAGGCACTCCAGATGTGGCTTCGAATGTATATGACTTCGTATTCTCGATTTCTACAAAGGAGATTCTGTTGGTGAGATAAGAATGGAACCCATTTTTCCCAACTTATGCAATAATTTATTGTGAGTTACAGCATCAAAAGCCTTTGCAAAGTCGGTATAGACAACGTCTACTTGAATACCCGCCTTTAAAGAAGAGATGCAGAATTGTGCAAAAGAAGCAAGGTTCGTAACCGTGGACCGGCCGGTTTCCTTAAATATTCGCCACGGCGGAATAATACAGTGCAGTTTTGTTCTAAATATCCAGCCAGAATAAATCGGTGTGTGATTTACGGGTACAATATTCACGCATTCAATAGAACCCTACAAATAACGGTAGTACTCTGTTCAATCATGTAAATGAGTATCAGAGTACCCCAACATTTATCCTCAATAATATAAAAGGGTGGTCCATGGCGATTTTCTAGAGAAAGCTTACCTCCTTAATTCTCAATACATTTTCAGCTGAGATAGGGCGTTTTTCAAAAAAAAATTTAAATACGGTGATCTTTCTCGCTAGGATGGTCCTTAAATGTAGGGAGTAAATGTTTACACCAGATTTTCCAAGCCTCTACGTCTAAACTAATATAGGTCAAGATATACATTTTAAACGTCTCCAAAATTTATATCTAAACGTTATTTTTATATTTTGAGTCTTCATAGGGCACTTTGAATTTTTTCGGCTTAAAATCGACGCCAAGCTTCATAACTGATCTATTTCTTCGTCGTATTACGGCTTGATTTTGTGAACCACTCTAATGTCCACATTGTAAAGGTGCACTTAAAATTTGTAAGAAAGGCAAACTTTTAAATTTATTTGTCTTGTCTATTCGTGTTTGTAATGTTTACTTTTGGTTTCTATGTTTATAACCAAAAAGTTATCGATAGTTCCAAAATCAATAAACAGCACGCCAGCCACGTTGGCGTGTTGCGGTGCATGTGACACACACGCTTACAAATCTAAACTTGCATATCACAACAATTGTAGATGTGAGCTTTCTGCTTTGCGGTGCAACAACCTGCATTTGGTTCAAGATCGCTTTAAAGCTATGAGCATAACAAAATGCAACAACAACCTTCAGCGTTTGATAGCGATATAGTGAAGGTGTACACTCACCGACCAGCGCATTTATCATTTGAGCGCACCATACCGCTACGTGCTCTCCTTAACCCTTGGGCATTGCGCTATGAAAAAATTTATGCAATTGTTTACAAGAGTTCGGGGGCGCAATCCGAAGTTGCAGCTTTATCGTTTGTAGCTGTCGTTGGGTGCAGTTATTAAATAGTTGGCGCTGATGTGATTTATATAAGTGCCACTCCCACTATTTACAGTGCAGTCTGTAGCGCAGTTTTTGTGCTCTATTCAAAGTATAACAACTCATTAAGCTCTTCGCTAAGCTTTAAATGCAGCATATGTGAGTTGGTATGGTAGTTTGTTGTTTTGCTCTATCACGTTTTTTACTGAGTTATATTAAATAAGTCTTCATAAATATATATACATATATATATATTTCTTGTTGTTGTAGAAATATGCGTATGCGTGCATTTCTCCATTTGTATTTTTGTCTTCGTTCCGCTCACTGTATTTTGCCTTGAGTGAGGCTATTGCTCTTCGGCACTTTATCGTGACTATTTATTATGCATTTAACGTAATTTTCAATGCTTGTAAAGGCTATATATATGTAAATACATATTGCATTGATTATTATTATTGGTATTTTTAATATTAGTTACAAAGTAATTAAAACTCACCACAATGTTGTAATATTGTTGACATTTCGTATTTATTGCTGATAAATAGCCGCAGGTGTTTACTTTGTAATATTTATTTTTATTGTTTTTGCTGGATTAACCGCTAAAAGGAGCGTCTACAAAAATAGCAACAGTATGATTTCTGACTACATTTTTATTGACTTCAAGTTTTAACAAACTTTTAACTGAATTGTATAAAGTTTTTCAGTTTCAAAATTTTATTTTTTCTAATTTTACAAATTTGTAGAAAATGAAAATCGTGTACATCTAATGAAATTTTAACATCCCAATACGCATAAATACATTCTTTTCCAATATTTGAGAAATGTCTAAATTTTCAAAGTGATTTCCAACATGTTTTCCCACTTGAGGATGTACATTTTTTTCCAAAGTTTGATTTCAGTTTGAAAACCATTGGAGTTCATTTTGATAATGCCCCTGCAATTTTTACAGTGAGCGAACGAAAAATTGCCAAAATTTGTTCACAAAACATTACAAAAAGGAAGGAAATAAAGAGATATATATTTGTATGACAAAAGGTAGTATTTATAATATTATATTATATCGGGCATTATGTTTTAATAATTAGTGAAATGCCTAACAAAAAATGAAAATGTGAAGTTTAATTTCGGTTGGAAAATATTAATGAAAGTCGGCAGCCATGTTGCCTTTACTGGGGATTGGACTGTTTCTCCAATTGGTCTCAAGTTAAAAATCTAATGTTGGAAATTGGAAAACGGGTTTGATCTCAAATTAAATTCAAATGTAAATTGCAAAAATTCATATTGGAGGGCCGATTTCTGTACATTGTAGATGCCATATAAAAATCCATGCGTGCAGGGGCGTACCTACGGTAGGGCGGCGTTTGATCTTACTTATTTTCATACTCTCGAAAACTCGAAATTTTTTCTTCTTTACAATGAAAAACCTCTATAGTCAACTTTTCTTGATTTACATATCTACTGCAAATTCAAGGATTATATCCTTGTAGTCTAACATTGCAGCAGTTTCCGCCGGTTTGATAATCTACTTTGACTCATAGCTGATCTCAGGTATAACTTGACCAATATAAATGTATTGAATGATTTTTCACATGAAGTTGGTTCTGTCGCTTGCTAAGGTTTGCAATATTCACGTAAACTTCTCGCTATTGATGAAATGTAGCATAACAAATGTTCTTCTCCCGAAAATCCAATTTCCTCTTCGTTTTTATTCCCGTTTTACAATAAAAGCTGGACGTCTTGAATATCGTTGAATAAGTCTTTGTTGTTCAAGTCATCTGGATATGTCTTGGAAAGTTTTTTGCATTTTCCTTCTGTTTTGAGAAGATCTTTGTGAAAACCTCTGGGAAGTTGTATTATTTTTTCAAGGTTACAAAGGAAATTTTGCATTGAAAGTTTATCCATAATTTTTATCAGAGATCGTCGCTTTTCTTTGAACAACAGGAGTTACTTAAGCTATTTCGAACAAACTAGTATCCATACAGTAGTCCGGCAGAGAATAATCCACCTGACAGAATAAGCTCTTTTCGTTCCTTGCGATAATCATTTGCTCAATTTTGACAGGAGTACACTCAGCCCACTAAGTAGTAACATTTTTTGGCATCTTCTATCCACAGGTAGGTTAAGTGTTTATTACCAAAATCTATTGAGAAACTAGGTGGAGATCAGAAGCTGTGAAACTTTTATCAAGACTTTTGAAGAATTGCAAATGTAAACAAATTTAATAATTGAAGAAGACACTTGTGCGACCGTGCCATTTGTAAAATTTAAGCAAAACGTAACAATATAAAATTCCAGAAGACATATCTGAAGACCTGCTTTTGGACTCTTGTCATCTTCTTCAAGATCTGATTAATATTATTTAGAGAATTAAGCAGAACAATATTTTCTACTGGATGATTTGAGAGAATATCAGGTCTATCGCTGGTTCCAATGACATTTAATAAATGTTTTTCTGATTTATGTTCGCTTAAGTTAGTACTTCATCCGCGTTCTTATCGTACTCTATATTAGTTACCTCAGCTAATGTCGAGTCTTCACTTGTCAAAAAAAAAAGGTTTTCCAAATATACAACACATTTTTCCGTTTCAGCTGTATATACTATTTTTATTTATACATTCACAATGCAAAGTGTGTCACACGCGCGCTGAAAAGTTATTATTATTAGTTATTATAAAAATGATCAAAACAAAAAACGGGAAAAACAATAAAGCAGAGTAAATAATTTTTTAACATGCAAATTGTGGTTGTAACAGTACTTTGCGAAATCACAGCTTTTGGTC
Organism: Merzomyia westermanni; assembly: GCA_949987695.1. NCBI lineage: Eukaryota > Metazoa > Arthropoda > Insecta > Diptera > Tephritidae > Merzomyia > Merzomyia westermanni. The sequence continues at coordinate 19,267,321 of OX465290.1, read as the reverse complement.
GGGTAAATTCGGTAGCATTCCGGTATGCAGACCCGAATGTCGTGGGAAGGTAATTCCGTATAAGTTTACGAGATGCAGTGCAGTACATCTACTAAATTTTTTAAACCGGATTCTTATAGGTTAAGATCCGACCTGTTAAATAATGATCACTAATCGTAATCATTACCAGTTTGATTAATTATTTTCTTGAGAATCCATTTAATGACTGATTACAAATTACTTTCAATTTTTAATGATTATTTTCCAATTAATAAAAAAATTATCAAAAATAATCCAAAAAAGTTGTTTCGATTACTATTGATAGTTAAATTTTTATTTTTTTTTTGATTATTTTTGATAAATAAATTTTTTTTTTTTTTAATATTTTTGATTATTTGAAATTTTTTCAGCATTGTTGTAGAAGCACATAAATATACACATCACCAATACTAAAAAAGTATTAAAAAATAATCAAAAGTAATCAAAACAACTTTTTTTGATTTTTTCTGATCGTAATCAATTAATAATTGCGTTTCTTAAAAAACAATTAAAATAATAATTAGCAATTACAAAAGCTGTCCAATTAATTGATAACTAATTACTCCATATTTTTTTATATTTTTATTATGAAATTACACTAATTTACAAGTATATGTGAACTTTTCTCTGTAGTTAAGTAATTGGAGATATCCACGCTGAACAAACCTTAGCCTTTCAAACATTAAATTTATCCGTTCGTTATGCGGATATAACCCTAGTGTCGGTTGGACGCGAATGCTGGGTAATCCCTTTGGTTTGCTATTATTATTATTCATTAGACTAGAAATTTTTTCATTAGAAAAATTTTCCATTAGAAATATCTGGGTCGTTACTCTGTAGTTCTATTCGAAATAAAATGTGTTCTTTTTTGAGTGATTCGTACTTAGTAAGCAATTTTTTAGTAGAACACATGCGTTCTTTGAGTTCCATGCTGTTCCCTACGGATTTCATGTGGGGGATATTTCGATTGTAAAGAATTTGGTACTCCCTGTTTCGAAAGCATGTGATAAAATGGTCGAAAGTATGACAATTTAGCAAACGAAAATTCACATGAATGTATTTACTTATCATTATAATAAAACAATTAGTGTTTTTTTTTCATAAAGAAATCATATTTATCGCAGAAAGAGTTAAGCAATCGCTGTTGACAGAAAATATTTGAAGAATGTTAGGTAAAAAATTTGAAAAATGCCGAAAAAAAAAATGTTGTTCAGAACTATTTACATATTTAAAAAAAATTTATTTGATTTAATAAAAATAAAATAAAAAAATTTTAAATTAATTATGCGCGTACTTACGTTCGAACCTCCGACAGCACGCGTTGTAGTCGACATGCTTATCACCTGCGCTACTGTGACATGTGGAGCCGCGATGTCTAATACAAGGTGGCGCAAAAGTAAGCTTCCGATGTTCAGCATATCGGTTGTGGCACTTGCAGTGTGTGCTGTTGCACCGTCTTGTTGGAACCACATGTTTTCCAATCCCAATTCATCAAGTTGCGGCAAAAAGAACTCGTTGATCATTGCTCTGTAGCGCTCACCATTCACAGTAACCGTTTGGCCCCGACCGATTATTGGTCAAATAAATAGTCAGCAATATTCCGCGTTCTGGAGCAGTGTAGCGTAACATTGTTTATTAACGTGTATTTCGCATGTGTTTACTACACAAATGTCAAAACAGAACTGACTTTAGGGGCCAATCGCAAAATTTATAGCATTTTCTGATAGGAGGATTACTTTTGCGCCACCTTGTACTTTACTTAAGATTTATGCAATGTGTTTTTGTATTTTGCTTTGCGTTTGAAATTTGTGAAACAGTGATGCCTACTATTATGGAATATCTTCTAAAGTAAATTCGAACGAACTACAGAGTGCATATGTGCATTAGAATCGGATTTTGCTTTCGAGTAGAACAGCGTTTCGCATAGAACTACAGAGTAAGGGCCCTGCTTCCAAATCCTGCTTCATATCCATTTCAAACTTGACCGGAACGGAATGAAATCGAAATTAACTTTTCAAATGCTTCAAAACTCAGACCCACTCAAGTGTCAAATGAACATTCAAAAATAGTTAAAGAAAATGTTTAAAAAAACTATCACAGAAGATTATGTTTGATACAACAAAGTAAAAAATTTGTGCTCCATAAAACTTTGTAACCAAAAAGGCTATACAAAAAACAAACCAGTTTTTTCAGCTAAGTAACGCACTGCAACAGCTTTAATACAGAAAAAAAAATTATCGATTGCGACGCTTGTACAAGAAAATTAGTCGAGTTCGATGAACTTTAGTTTGTGTTATCCTATTTCCAGAAATCACACCAAAAAAAATTGTATTGCCGCGCAAGAAAAACAAGAAACCCAAAACGGGTGTGTGGCCCTCTTTACACAACATTCGTTCAAAAAACTTTTTGAAATTATCGAACATTTTTTTTTTCTATTTTTATTTTTTTTTCTTTTATATCGAACACCTTTATTGTACTAATTGCTTGCGTTTACAACACAAATCAAGTTAAGTTGCTGATTGCTGCAAACAAAAATAGTCAAAATAAAAAAGTTGCAATCAATTTGGGTCGCCGCTGCGTTACCAGTTTTGTACAGCTCAAATTCACAAACGAAGTTGACGAGCAGCTGCAAAATTCTACCCTGAGAGATGCTCACAGCTTGCGAGCGCGGGGAGCAATGCGGGTGGCTGAAGCTCCAGCAACAATTTTAAAATATACATGCAATAAACGAAAAACTTGTTTGCTGGAAAAAAGAAGAAAAATACTTACAGCCTTGTACAAAGATACAGCACACTTTCGAAAAAAACGAGTTAATAGTGAAATTTTAGTGAACCGCAAGAATTTCTAGAAAATTTTTGAGAAAACAATTTTGTAGACCAATCAATTTTAGTATAACATTGTGTAAGTTAGAACTCGTTTAAAAATTTCCCTGAATTTTCAGATTTTTTGCTTCAAGGGTGTTGAATTAATTTTGTATGGAAAAAAATACCCAACATCCTTGACGAAAAAAAAAATCTAAAAATTTAGGGGAAATTTTTAGATACTTCTAACTAGCATAAAATTAAATGAGCTATACAACTTTCTAAAAATTCTGCGCAAAAACATTGAAAGTTTTATCTAAATTTTTATAAATTTAATTCACCTTCTTGAACTTTGTGTAAACTTCGAAATATCTTTTTATGTGGTTTCTGTGATAGAATTTGCTATATTTTAAAGGAATTAATAAAAACACAGCTTGTTTTCATTTCGTCGAACGATATCCAATTCAATTTCACTACTATTATATTGATCACAACTGTAGGTCCGGTCGACAGTCCTTAAATGGCTGTTTGTTTAGAAGATGTTGACCTTCCAACAAAGCGCGCCAGCTGACGCCAATTAGGGATCGCAGGTCGCTCTTCAATTGGTCTTTCCAACGGACTGGGAGCCTCCTTCTCCTGCTTTCATTGGTGGCTTCAGACAAGAATATCATCCGGGTTCAAGCATCTTCCATTCGCATTACATGACTGTAAAACTTTTTCAATTCCAAATAAAATTGTGTTTTGTTAAAAATTTCAAGCTATGCTATTGCTGTGCCCATAGCTGTATGCGAAAAGTACAAAAACTTCAACGAAAAGTGCAGGCAACTATGGCTGCAAAAACAGTCTCACCGTGCAGCTGAGTAACTACTGATGTATATACAACGCATTGTCTTTTAGCTTCAGCTTTGTTGGTGTTCCCGCCCAAAGCGTGTACGCTTGGTTTGATTATCGTCTGGGTGGATAAATGCGTTAGTGTTGTTGCTAGTGCTACTGCTCCTGATGCGAGCGCGCCCCCTTGTGGGAATATGAAAAAAGGTCAGCAGGTTAATGAACTCGCTCAGCAAAGAGTCCAACTAATAGTTGTGGCAAGCTTAGTCACTGCTGTGCTGTAGTAGCACAAGATCAATTGACTTGACTTTGGTCAAACAAAGCTGCTACCCATTGGGGCCATTGTAAATATGAAATTTGCAAACTCAAACGATTTTCACACTTAAACTAAGCTTGCTCATAACGAGCATACGGTGTGTAAACCAGTCTCAAATATGTCTAGGTATTTTAAGTTTTAAAACTTGTTTTGAGGTCTGTTATTCTTACGCTTGGCCCTTGAGATTTCCTTCTAAGCTTTACAAGTTCACAAAACTAGCCGTTACATTGTCTTAACTAAATACTAAATGCTTCCAAGCCGAGTGCGATTGACTAAATAATCGATATAGTCTTATACTAGAAGACCCGCTCACGCTTCTTCTCAGAACTTTTAATAGACTGAGTCCGATTATAATCATTATATCTCCGAAATCAGTTGAGATATGGAACTTAATCACATCGCTTATTGTTGCACTCATTAGCACCTTACGTGTGACACCCATGTTGTACAAACACATTTTGGGGCACGCTGGTCCACATATTGGTCGATAACTCCATATCCGGTCGTGTGATCGGATTTAGGGATATCTTAAACTTTAAGTTGAGCGTCTAGTAATGTAACGGTGAAAGTCCCTTTCAATTCCATTCAACAGTTTTTGGGTGATGCGCGACCAAACATACAGACAGGCAAACAAAAAATTCTAAAAACGATTACTTTAGATTCCATTGGCGCAATAATGACCCCTCCTATCAATTATTCTTGAATATTTGCATTGCACAGACAAAGGCCGGTTAGAATTTTATTAAATGTATAGATATATGAAATTTAAACACAAATTTTTGTAAGAGCAAAACAGCCAATCTACGGGACCGATTTTTCTGACGAAAATTTTAAAATGACATATTCGAGGTGCACCAAGTCATAGGCATATTTTTAAAGGGATATTTTATTAAAAAATATTTGAAATTAAGGTATTCAATTTATCAATAATTCTAGACCGTTTGTCATTTCGCTCTTTCTATGCTCATATACAACAACAAACAAACAACAAAATACATACATAAACAAACAAAGAGGAATATAAAGAAAAATACGAATAAGAGTAAGGCGAATGATAAACGAAAATGAGATACCAGAAGTAGGAAAAGACAAAGCGGAATAGGAGTTGAGAGATGAGAAGGGGAGTTCGCATAATTTTGCAGCAGGACAAAATCTGCTGGGTCTGCTAGTTTTGACTAAAACAGTGACATAGGAAGTGTTCGGCACTGTGATATGAATATATATATTTTTCATCAACTGTCTCTCATAGGATGTATCAGAGAGTATTCCTTTCTTTACCATGCTAGAAGTTATATTCTTGTTTGTTTCACAACAGTCGTGTCTAGTAACGTATCCAAGGACTATTTTCTGAAGAGCGCCTTTCACAATTTTCGATCTGTTTTTCCTTGCAACAGCTAACAGAAAATATGTGTTTGCTTGAATGAGATGCGGCACGCGCCTTAGGTTCCGCTTGAGATGTCGCTAATGGATTTACTTTTAAGTGTACGGAGGGATTCTGCAATCCTATTCGATATTACGTTAAGCTTCTGGATGAGTGAAGTGTTTGGTCTCTGCGAAAGTGTAGGGTAGGAAGGCTTGGAAACTTCGAAAACCACAATTTCTACTGACGAGTTTTAGGTCAACACTGTTGTTGTTTTATAAGCAAAACACTCTCCTAAAGTAATGGCGAGTTGCTGCAGGGACAGTGCTTTGTCCGACCCCGTTGAACTTTTCGAGTCGTGTATTTCCGTCACTCTTGAGACCAGCATGAATTTTTTGTCTAAAACCCCTAATTCCCAAGTCGCACATTCGGGGACATCACACCGTCTGCTTCAGCAATCAGCTTAAACGTTTCGCGAGCCTCGCCTGTTAAATATCTGTATTCATCTTGTCGCGTTGGGTCATATTTTGTCAAAAATTGTTAGACCCACTTTTTTCAGGCGAAAATGTTTCAAATCCTCGTCTTTCAGAGCCTTCTGTGGATTTTGTAAATTTTTTGGAAAACGCACAGCTGCTGTAGGATTCCCTGACCTTTGGCGGCACCACAGCAGTATTAGTTGTTTGACATGCTTTTTCCAAAGGATATAAATGATGACTCTTTTTAAACAAAATTGTTCAGCTCTGTTGATTGATTCTTCATTAGCTTTTAACTGCTACTCGAACTCTCTTTCGTCAATTACCATATTTCGTGTTCCTCAATGTCAAAAGCCCTTTCTCTAGCTATATCTCGTTAACCACCACCCTACACAACGCCAACAACGGTCAAAAAACTGCATTGACCCAATGCTGCGCAAACAATGAACTATGCAATGCCGCAAAACTGCAAAAAAGCTCGCTTCAAATTGCAAGTCACTCACAAATACCAATAACCATAAAAAGCTTTCGTCATTTGAGCCCATAATCCGGTAGTTGTAACTGCAAATTTACAACAAACAACGTGTTGTAGACAACCACCCACAAACACAGACAAGCAGCATAGCCCATCCGGTCGTTGTTCATTCATACATTTTTTGGCGCATGCAACCCTGCAACAAAAAAAAAACAACAATTGAAGCTCTCAGTGTGAGAGAGAGAGAGGGAGAGAGAGAGAGAGAGATAGTGGCATTATTTTGTAACTGTCCTGATATATCCCCTTGGCGTTGCTTAGTCCCGAATCTGTTCGTCTACGTCGCAATAAAGTTAAGGAGGGGTCAGCTCAAAAACGTCGGTTAGGGGCGCGGGCAAAAGCTTCAAACTATATTTTGGGCGTTTTTGATATCGTATAGTGCGCGCGCATTCGTTCAAATACAAGCATTTATGACATCAATGTAATGGCTCGTGTTTTTACTTTCACTTTTCTTTAACCTTAGCCTACCTTCGTTGCAGCGCCGATTGATGGTGGTGACTACGTGCTGACGTTTGAATGTAGAAAAATGGCTTCAGTTTTATATCAAATGGGGGTATTGCATGAATGATTTGAAATAAAGGTTAGGATGGGGTGAATTTTTTTTGTTTGAGCAATCACCTTCCAAATGATAACAACAATAACAACTTGCTGTCATATTTGTTTTGGTTTCATTCTTTAAAACTGTTTGCGGTTTTCGAAGCAAGTTTGTCAGAATATACATTGTAGAGCTTCGATTATGATACGAGATACGCGCTTACTAGCTTTGACTCATATACCTAACCGTATTCAACAAATCGCGCCATTCAATTATTCCTCGCGTTAACTGACGCTAGTTTGAAAACCCACAAGGGCTAGTTCTGTGTCCAAGTCCTATCAAATGCCTTTGATGCCGTCAATCATGCCACGTTCCTTCAAGATCTAGAAGAGTTACCGCTCCCTACCGCCTTAAAAAGGTGGACCGCTAATTACATCAATGGTCGGCAAGCGTCAGTCGTATTCAGACACAACATCTTAACCAAGAAGCATTAAACACGGGCTGTCCTAGCCCCCATTTTGTTTAATTACTGCATATGGAGGCTTCCCCCTCCACTCGAGAAAATCTTTAAAGTCTCCTAGACTTACGACTGTACTATTATGGCTTCGGGGAAGGAACGCTCCATTGGCGAACTTTGTACTGGGATCAATTGTTATCTCCACGACCTTCGCAGCTTCTTTACCGAGGGGAATTTGACCCTAGCTGCGACTAAATCGACGGCGACTCTCTTTACGACGTGGAATGCGCAGATGAGGCAAGAGTTAAACTTCCACGGCTACCGGTTTGACAATGGCCTTACCTTCGCTAATCATGCCACCGCAATAGCCAAAAAGGTACAGAGCCGCAATTAGATGATCAAGTAACCTGCCGGTGGAACAAAGATACGTTGCCTGGTACATATAGGCTATTGGCCGACCGGTTATTGGTAACCATGCGCTGATATAGTCGCCCAATCTTCCTGACACCAACTGGAGGAAGCTGCAGTTCTGTCTAAACACCGCCATCAGAACTGTTACGAGATGTCTTCTTTCATTACCAACCTTCGTCTTTCTTATGGAAGGATGCGGTGCAATGACCTAGAAGGTTTCACTGGTCGTACCAAATCGCTTCCCCGACAGTCGGGGATATACCGCATGGTAGTACCGGAGCGTACCCTGTTCATATTCGACAAAGGACTGTCACTTTGGACAACACTTCCCAAAACCTTCGGGGAATAGTTTTGTCGGTAAAAACAACAACAACAAATGATAAAATGATAAAGATATTTTGATTCACTTTCAGAATTTGGAAAATCCACTCATATGATGAATATCCTATCTGAGAATTTTTTTCAAAGACTCCCGAGCTCAATATACTTTCCGCTCGAATAAAGGACTTTTGAAACAAATCTTGAAACAAGGCATTCTGCAAAATTTTGAGATAGAATGTTCTTTAAAACTATTCTCAGATAGGCCGTCTCACACAGACCTGTTAAATAATGATTACTAATCGTAATGATTACCGGTTTAGTTAATTATTTTCTTGAGAATCCATTTAATGATTGATTACCATTAATTTAAATTTTTTATGATTATTTTCCAATCAATTAAAAAAATCAATAATAAAAAAAATAAGTTTTGATTACTTATGATTATTTCTTATTTTTTTTTTCATTATTATTTACGATTATTAAAAAAAATTTAAAATAATGAAAAAAAGTTTTGATTACTTTTGACTATTTTAGATTTTTTTTTTTTGATTATTTTATATTTTTTTTTTTGATTATTTTAGATTTTTTTTTATTATTTTAGATTTTTTTTCAGTATTGTTTAAAAATATTTTTTTTTTTTTTTTTTTTTTTTTTTTTTTTTTTGTGTTCGTGGGAGGAGGAAATGCTTTATGCACTAACCGGGTTTGAGCCCTCGTTACTAGATTCTCTAGCAGCGGAACTCTCCGAGTGTGGGACTCCTTCTTTTCTTGAAGTATACCGCACTAAAACCTAACCTCCCACGGCCCGCGCATTCTTCCTTACCTGGGACCGCGCTTAGCATTACTTCAGGCAAGGAAGCGCGTTACGTGAGCTCTATGGCTACTCTCACGCTAACTGGCTAGACAACCGTCTTCCCGTTTCGCAAGGAGGACATTCCTCGCGTATCGTCTGACTATGTCCCATCTAACGTTTTCGCAGGTCATCTTGCGAATGACACTGCCCGGGGAAAGTTCGCCAATTGTCTCTTCCACCCGCCTTCTTTCTTCTGCAAATTGCTCGCATTCGAAGAAGGTGTGGCGTACGTCGTCTATGGCTCCGCAGTAGGTGCAGTTCGGGGTTTGAACTTTGCCCATTCTATGGAGATATTCACGGAAATAACCGTGTCCGGTTAAGAACTGGGTCAGGTAGAAGTCGACTTCTCCATGAGGTCGGTTCAGCCATGGTTCTAGTTCGGGGATTAATACCCTGGTCCACCTTCCAGCAGCACTGCTGCTCCATTGTAGTTGCCACCGCCGGATCGAATCACCACGCGCCTGCGTTGCAGCAACGTCTCTACGTACCTCTGCACGAGTGTCGTAAGTCATTTTTCTTTCCTCAGCGAGGAGATATATCGGTATAGTCCCCGCGATGACCAGAACAGCATCTGCGGAGACCGTGCGGTATGCTGAGGCGATTCTCAGGGCCCCTCTACGTTGGACTGCGGTAATAGCGGCCCGATACTTCCCAAATTTCATTGCGTCCGCCCAGACTTCTGCACCGTACAACAGTATAGAATCTGAGGCGGACGCCAGCAGCTTTCTTATGCATGGCTTTGGTCCACCTGTATTTGCCATTAGCCGACTCAGACTTGCGATGGTCTTCACAGCCTTCTCGCAGGAGCTTCTTAGATGCTCCGAGAAGGTCAGCTTGTTGTCCAATTTCACCCCTAGATATTTCGTAGAGCGGCGCGTCTCTATCTGTTGATCCCCAACATTCATGTTGGTGATTGTGGGAATCCTTCTTTTCGTTAGTATCACGATCTCTGTCTTGGCTGTAGCCAGTTGGAGGCCGTGATTATTCATCCACTCGTCTACACTGCGCATCACTTGGTTCAGTTTAAGCTGTGCCAGTTCGCAGTTTCGTGCTGTTATCACCGCAGCCACGTCGTCTGCAAAAGCAACTAGAAAAGTGCTTTCTGGCATCTGCATTCGAAGGAGACTGTCATAGGTAGCATTCCAAAGATCAGGGCCGAGCACCGACCCTTGTGCTGCCCCGCCTGTTAGCTTCACCTTTCTTTGGCCTTGCGTCGTTTCATAGATTAGCCAACGGTCTCTTAAGTAGTCCCTCAATATATCTAACAAGTATATCGGGACCTTAAAGGAGCGTTCTAATGCATCAAGCATGTCTTCCCACCTGGCAGAGTTAAAAGCGTTTTTAACATCTAACGTCACCAATAGTACCACCGGCCTTGCTTGATGGCTTGCCGTCTCGGCCTTCCGGACTGCCTCTACGACTTCTGTTATGGCGTCTATTGTGGAGTGCCCTCTCCGAAAGCCATGTTGCCGGTGGGAGAGTCCACCCTCGTCTTCTATGGCTGCTGTTAGACGTTGCTTTATAAGGCTCTCCATCATTTTTCCCGCTGTGTCGAGCATACATAGTGGGCGAAAGGATGATGGAGAGCTTGGGTCCCCTTTTCCTTTCGGTATGAGGACGAGCCGTGCTGTCTTCCATCTGGCGGGGAAGACACCTGCTTCTAGACATTTGTTATACATGTGTAACAAGAGCTCTGGACAACTATTTGCAGTTAATCTGATTGCCTCCGCAGGTATTCCATCGGGTCCTGGGGCTTTACCAGCCCTCATGCTACGCAGGGCTCTTTCTAGCTCTTCTTCATTGAAAGGTACCACGTTGCGGTCATCTCGTGCTGCATATTCCTCTTCTCTAGTAAGTTGCGTGAGGAATAGCGCTTCCACGATGTTCTTCATGTCATCTTCGTCCATCGTCTGATTTGGTGGTCGAAGTTTCTTCATAACTATTTTGTACCCTTGTCCCCAGGGGTCTTGATCCACTTCCTTACAGAGCTCTTTCCAGCATCTTAGTTTGCTTGCTTTTATGGCGGCGCCGAGAGCCTTTTTCGCCCCCTTGTACGCCTCCGCCCTTTCAAGAGCCTCGGATCTGCCACGTGAGCGCGTCGCCAGTCTTCGCATTCTGTGACATGTTTTCCGGAGTTCCGCGATTTCGCTATTCCACCAATATACCTGCTTCTTGCCTCGCCACGTTCCTATTCGTGGCATAGAGACGTTGCAAGCATGGCGCATGCATTGCATGGTTTCTTCAACCGCCGCATGTGGCGTATTGGTGCCGTCGGTTATCCGTCTGGCTTTCGCCAGCACTGTTCCGGTGAACCTGGTGGCGTCAACTTTAGCTGCATCCCATCTACGGGTTTTGTATGATGCGTTCGCTGCCGGTCTCTGACCAGGATGGTCGAGTTGGAAGGTGATGTAGTTGTGGTCGCTGCCAGTAAGGTCCTCCATCACTCTCCACCCAACCGCGTTTGGAAAGAGTCTCTCCGAGACGAGCGTTATGTCGGGGATCGAGTACCCAAAGCCCGGGCGCCTGTATGTTGGGGTCGTGCCCGTATTCAGTACGACCACACCGAGTCGGGCTGCCATTTCCAGAATTAGTTTTCCCCTGGTATTAGTTTGAGGCATGCCCCATTCTATTGCTCTAGCGTTGAAGTCTCCAGCGATGACCAGGTTGCCCGTTTGGTCCCGTAGGTCGTCTTCTAATAGCTCCAGCTTTTCTTTGAACCTCTGAATGGGGTCATTTGGTGAAAGGTAGCAGCTAACAAGAGTTGTTCGCGCTACAGTTACACGGACGTAGCCATGCCCGGCAGCACGATTAGTAACATTGGTATTGGCGTCCACTATCCAGATAGCAGCAGCGCCAGATTCGTCAATGTACCAGCTGTCTCTGGCCTTGTAAGGTTCGCTGATGATTGCATAGTTTATTTGGTGATCAAGCACCAGTTGGTCTAGCAGTTCATCAGCTAACCTGCATCGATTCAGATTTCCTTGAATCACGCTGGTCATTGGGGCGACAGTTTGGCTTTCGCCGAAGCAAGTGCTTCTCTAAACGTGCTACATGCTCCAGACCCGGGAAGATGATCGAGGTTTCCCGTGGTGCAAAGGTAGCATTTTGCCTTTTCAGTGCAGGATGAGGATTTGTGGCCAGAGTTCCCACACTTCCAGCACGCGTCCCTCCTGTCGGGCCCATTGCAGCCAGCCTGTCGGTGTCCGTAGCCGAGACACCTGAAGCAGCGTTGCACTTCCGCACGCTGTCTGATCCTACATTGGATCCAGCCGATGGGAATTTTTCCTTTTTTGAGCAGTTGGCTTCCGGGACCTTCGTCCACTTCGACAACAGCCTTCTTTTGCTCTCTCTGATTTACGGCGAAAAGAGAGATACGGATTTGGCCTGAGCTTTCTCCGATCTCTCTTCGAACGGCCTCTTCTATTTCCTCAGCCGTTGTGAGACAGTCCATGCCCAATACCTCTAGCTTTATACGCTTAGAGATTTGTTGTGCATCGCCAACTTCTCCTACCGCGCTACCAATGGCTTCTCTAAAGGCCGGTTGGTCGTTGCACTGCGCCGTTTCTATTAGTACGCTACCAGCCTTGGTCTTGCGCACTGACCGTATCACCGTTCCGGTTTCGGCAGGCCGGAGCTGACCTCGGATTGCCCCTAGAACTTCGGCGTAGGTTTTGCCTTCGGCCGGTTTCACCAGAAACGTTACGGCTCTGCTGTTCCTCTTTCTCTTTTTGACTGCCTTCGGGGCTTGAGCAGGCGGCTTCTTTTTTCCTTTAGGACGCTCTTGCCGTCTCCGACCTACTACTTTGGACCAAGCCTCTTCGGAATGGGTATTCTCCGATTCCTCGTCCCTTTTCTTCTTGGCTTCCGAGTCTATGAGCTGAGGGTCGGAGTTAGTCCGAGCCCTCTTATTTGATGGGCCCGGTTCGTCACCCTCTTCTTTATTTGGGCTCAATGAGCTCATATAGCTCAACACCTCTTCGAGGAGAGCCATTCCGTTCTTTATGTCCATGGACACGGTCTTCTGTCTCTGTGCGGCTGTTTGCATTGTACGCAGCACCGTTAACGCATGGTCCAAGCACTGGCCTTGGGTTTTCCCCTTAAGGCTAAAAAGTGTCATTGCGCTTTTTAAGGGGGTTGCCTTCTTGTGGGTGGGATCTAGCTTCCCGCCGGTAGCAGTGGGTGTACACTGGCCGGGCGTTTTGGTGCCGAATCCCACTGGTGTGTTTCGTGCCGGTCCAGAGCCTCGCGAAGGCATAACTGGAGTGGCCACTCTAGCCGGCGTTTTTAGAACCGGCGATCTTAGCAGTTTACTGCTTTTTCTGAATGCGACCTCGTCGCCGCTTTCGTTCTCCATTCTTTCTTCGTTGTTTTGATTTGGTTTATTCATTTCTATTGGGTCTCCGCTTCAAGCCGCTATCTCAGCACGATGTGCAGTCGCCGTTATTGATTCCCGTGGTTATCTATGCGCTTGCAGGGAGGCCACGCTAGGGTTGACACAGGTCCTTATGAGAGTCTGTGTTCAGTGCCAGAATCCGGCATTAGTCAGGAGTTGTCTCAACTGAGCCTGCACCACCAACTTAATGACGACGTGCTTCGAACGTACTTGAAGACCTGCTAGGGTTTTAACGAGACGGAGACGATGCCGATATTAACCTACCAGCCATTTCGCCAAGGTGTCACCCTTGGTTACTGAGGTGGCAGACTACCAGCCTCGCCAGCCCGTAACATACTTTTCCTAATCATGTTTCCAGTTTCGGTCTTCAGGATCTTACTGGACTCAATCCTGAGGATGCTTAGTTAGAGTTTAAGGGCCGCATCCACTCGCCCTTTATTCGTTTTGGTTCGCCCTGAGTATTTCATTTCCTCAGTGCCACCCATTTCTGGGAAGCGTTCCTCTATCCACCACCCGAGGAGGCGCCCGGTAGGGGAACCGATACCCCGCCGGGATTGTGTATAAATATACACATCAACAATACTGAAAAAAATCAAAAATAATCAAAGCAACTATTTTTGATTATTTGTTTTTTTTTTATGACTTTCTCTAATCGTATGTTCTTGAAAATCAACTAAAATAATTTTTACCATTTAAAATTATTAATTACTAATCAAAATTAACAGGTCTGGTTTCAGAACAGGCAGCTGAAATAGCGATATGTTATGTATTTAAATTTTTACTTCATATTTCTCGCACATTTTATAATAAATCTCTGTATTATCATTACACTCTTTTCTTCTCTTTACAGAGGACGTAAACGTTTTGTCTCCGAAGGAGACGGTGGCCATATTAAGCCACAAACTATTCCGATTCGTGACTAAGAAGAAGACCCAACAATATATTACAACACCAACAACAGCAAGCACGTTTTAACCACAAAATAACTGCATTCGTTCTACAAAACAATAATGAAACAAAGAAAAAAACAAATGAAAATAAAGCTAAAAAAATATTATTAAAAATAGAAGAGGAAACCAAACAAATAAAAATAGACCACAAAGATGAACATTTTATTACTTATAATACATACATACATGTGAAATCAGCTGATTCTAAAAAAAACAAAAATCATTAAAAACCAACAACAATGACCCGGAAGAAAAAAAAGGATATGCTGCTACAACAACGAAGGGAATTGCTTCTACAATGTTAACAACAAAATGGGAGAATACAAAACATAAAAAATGGATTTTTGCGAAATATTTTAAAAATAATTTTCGAATAAAACTCATTTGTTCTCAACATCAAAAACAAGAACAATAATGCGAAATATTGAATGCTCTCTTGCTCAGCGAAAATTCTGCTTATCGTACAAAATGCAACACTGGATTTGTCAACTTTTTCAGCGGAGAATTAAATCAAAAAGAGAGAAATTTGCAAAAACTTATGAAGCGTGCTTATAGGAAAAGAAAGCTGAGCAAACTGTAATTATCTATTATTTAAGTTTATTAGTTTTTCAACCGCAAGAAATGTATGACCTACTTTATTTTTTATATGAATTTAGCGCAAAATTTTCTTGAATCCCACTCTGAAATCGAGCTTCGTAAGGCTACTTGCGCCACAGGATAGTTCTCAAGACTGACTTTAAGATTATCTACCCTTGGCGGAAGGATTGGAAAGATGGGCACTCACTCAGATGTATAGAATTTCAGTTTTCACCGACATTTTCAAAATGGCCTGCGGAGTGGAGCAAGAATATTTGGAACACTACCGACCATTTCCTTAGCTAAGCGTCTCCCGGACATAGCGAGTGTATTTCAATTCGAGATCTACGCTATCTAAGCGACATGTGCGGACATCTCTGGTAATAGGATCTGTTCTGACAGCCAGGCGGCTCTTCGAACTTTCGGGTCTGCAATGATAACAATGAACCTGTTCGGTCAGGGCAGAGAATATACCATAAACCGGACAAGTCGACATATTGTTTCTCTAATATGGGTGCGGCGTCATCGTAATACGCAAGGATATGAGATAGCAAAAATAAGCTGGCTCGGCGTGGATAGTCTTTTAATGTCTCAGAAGCAAAGGAGATCCTTGCACTCTAGGTATACTCAGATTAGTTGCAGTGCTTACCGGTCACTGGACTATGAAGGCGCATGCAGTACGGGCGAACTTAATATTTCTTGCTGCAGCTTCAATCTTGCAGAGGAGGAAAAGATGGTGAAACCACCAGCCCTGCGGGTTAGGGGTTTCGAATATGCCCAAGGTAGGCATACCGGTCATAAGAGGCGACTAATATGCACAAAAGTAATGACGTGCAACTCGATGGTTTATCTACGGATATCATGCCTCTTATTACCCATCTTATCCTTCCTTACGGAAGGAGGGGTGACATGACCTAGAAGGTTTCACTGGTCATAAATCGCTACCACGACAGTCGGGCAGTACTGCAAGGGAGTACCGGTTCAAATCCGGCCAAGGACTGTTAATTCGACAACACTCCCCAGAACTTTCGGGTAGTGTTTTTGTCGTTACCACAACAACATGGTGAAACCACCAATTAAAATTACATTCTTCAGTAATTGTGAAATGTAATCAATTTCTTTGCCTCACACAAAAGGCTCGATTACAAAACATTTTTTTTTTTTTTGAATTGAAAAAAAAAATACTTTGCGCAAATATAATTTCTTCCCCAATACTTTGAAAAGGAATTGAAAATGTAATTGAAATGTTTCCAATTACATTACAAGGAATCCCAAAAGTAATTTCCAATTTGCCATTCCTCAAAGGAAATGCAAAAGTAATTGAAAAACTGATAAATGTTCACTTGTGTAGGTGTGGTTGTGTCTGCCCATGCTGCTATGCTATGATGTTCACTTGCAGGGAATGTATTTATTTATTTATTTATTTGGATAGGTAAGATTGGCCCTAGTCTCCCTGGAAAGGGCGCTCTCTTCTTCAGCTCTTTGATATTTGGACGGCGGATCTTCGACCAACAGAGATTGTCTCCTTAACATTTCCGTGTTAACTATTAACGTTCTCTTCCCGTTCGAAGTTGTTTATCATGTAGGCTAAACTTTTCGACTATAGAACGAAGCCGTCAAGCAAAAGTTTAATATCATGGCGGGGTTGGCATTTATTTGCTTTATATAATTTTTCATAGAAGGACTCCCTTTCCTCGTAGTTTGTGCTTATTTGTTCCGGATAGTGTCAAGGGTAACGGAAATTAGCAGAAATTGCCAAGTCAAGCACTCTCTCGATGAATAAAAGTCACGTTCTTTAAGTCGTTCCTCAATCCTTCCATGATATATTTGCAAGAAATCGTGGACTCAGTAGCATATGAGCCTTCTTGTGTTAGAGATAAAGATTCTCATATTTTTGGTTATTTAAATGTTGAGTTCAAAGTAAATTTACTCATCCGCTAAATCCCTTCACCCGTCTTTCGCTGCAGAGGGAAGAGGACAGCTCTACTTGGCTGGCAAAATCAGGACAACTTTATGCTCCCTGGTGTGTTCGAATGAGGGTAATTATCGCTTTAAGGGGATCGCTTTTGAAATAATGAAAAATATTGCCCGAAAAGTCCATCAACATCCATTAAAATACGTTTTCATATACGAATTAACTTTTCGCTTTTCAAGTACTTTCACAATTCCTTTGAGGAATGTAATGGGAAATGCGAGAGTACTTTTGGGATTCCTTGTAATGTAATTGGAAAAATTTCAATTACATTTTCAATTCCTTTTCAAAGT
Source organism: Merzomyia westermanni (assembly GCA_949987695.1). Classification (NCBI taxonomy): domain Eukaryota; kingdom Metazoa; phylum Arthropoda; class Insecta; order Diptera; family Tephritidae; genus Merzomyia; species Merzomyia westermanni. The sequence continues at coordinate 19,250,233 of OX465290.1, read as the reverse complement.
ACTGGGAAAGAAATTACATTTGCGCCAAGTATTTTTTTTTATCAATTCCAAAAAAAAAATTTTTTTTGTAATCGAGCCCCAAAACGAGGAAAATACTTTTGGTAATTTTTTTGAGGAATTGAAATGTAATCAATTCCTTTTGTGTGAGGCAAAGGAATTGATTACTTTTCCCAATTGCTGAGGAATGTAATTGTAATGGAATTGAATTTACCCAGCTCTGCCACATGCAGGGCAAGTATTTGGTTTGATGGGGTTAAGTTGATGAATTAGTAAGAGTTTAACCTTTTGCAATGTCCAGAAAAAAGTTGTGTTAACATGACTCTAGTCTCCCTCGGAAGGACACGCTCCTCTTCAGATACTCAGGTGATTGGTTGTTAATACCGGGGTTCACCGGTCGAGATCTGTTCTGTTGTTCGCTTGTACTTTTTATATCTAACTTCGTAAACTCCGACTTCAAATTTGGATTCAGTGAAACGTTTGACTTAGAAAATTGCGATGAAATGTCATAGATCAGATTTCTTGCTGTTTACTATTATTGTTGGTTAATATATATATTTATACTGATATTTTTTGTAAAAATAAATAGGTAACAATTAAAAATGTCATGAAGCGAAAAATCTGAAAGAATCAATCCCGACTATATCTTCTAAGAGCAGTAATTCCATCACAACCAGACAAACCTAAAAACCCGCTAAAAAAACAATAACAACGTAAACCGGAATAAACGGAACAATAACAAATAGTTGACCGGAATTGTACAACAAAAAAGCATCAAGCGCCCGAGCTCGTTTATTCAATCCAAACCAAAACTATGATATCACTAGCAATTCCTGGATATTTACAATTGTATATGGTTCAAAACAACTGACCATTGTTGCAATAACAAAAACAACAACAACACTAATAACAATAATCTAAAATAATATTACATACATTTGTAGCAGCATATCTATCATTCAACAAACACAAAAATCGCTAGGAATGCGTGGCATCAGCAATAAATCACTTTTCTGTAATTATTTTAAGCATGTTTGTGTGTAAAGAAAAGAAATGCTTTCTTTTATTTGATGCCGAATGTAACTTTTAAGTTTTCACAATAACAAATTACTTTGATTTGAATTTTTGCAAATTTATTGTATATGTTTTGCGCTGAAGTTTTGTGTAAACAATTAACTGTAATTTTTTACTCTTAAAAACACAAATTTTTGTAACAAAAAAACAGCAAGTGGAAAAATATTGAAAATGCAAATGTTTTGAGTAACTAGTAAATTAAAATGAAAATTGCATTTTTATAACTTACGAAATAAAAAATGAACGTAAATGAGATGTGTATTTAAAAAAAAAACCAACGACTATTCAATTTTTACGCTTTATAATTGAGTATGTGGTATATGCGAACGTATGCAAATACGCTAAAATTTAGTTGAGAAATGAGGAAAAATATTTTTAGGCGCAAGTTTGTGTAAGGGTTTTTTTTTTAAGTAACTAGCTAGAAATTTATATTTCTTAAAAACACATTATTATCTGAATATTACACCTAACGAAAACATAATTATAGCTCAATCGCAGATGTTCTGCATGCATATAGAATTCTAAAAATACCATATCCAAACACAAACTGCACTACATACTAGAGAGAAGTAGTGCATTCCCGAATTTCTAAAATTTAATGTAAAAAATACAACTCTCTTGAAACTTCATAGAAGCGTTAGCTCAAAAGGAGAAAGAACCCAGTAATAAAATTTAAAAAACGTAGTTTCACGTAACAAGAATTGTGTATTAAGTTCTTAAGAACCAAAAGGCTGGTCGTTCTATTACGCTGCCGTGTAGTACGGGCAAATTTATGTTAATTTAAAGAGCATAAAATTTACTTCGTTTGTTAGAGAATTGAGTATGACTGATGTTGTACCATTGTCACGTTGCTGAATTGAAGTCGGTATTGCCATTCTTTCGGTCAATTTGGTCTCTAAAAGCAAGAGCAGTTATTAAGTGAATAACGACTCTATATGAGCTTATCTTTCCAACATCAATTTAGGATCAAATTGTTATGCCTTCCTAGGGTAGTGTAAATCAATTGGCAACGAAACATTGGACATTTCTCATCGAAAGTTATACTAAATCATTTATGCTTAGTAAAGTAATTTTTTCAAGAAAAAAGGGCTTAGTTTTCTTATAAAATGGCTTTTTTTCAGATATCTTCAAGACCGCAGTTTTGCTACTACAACAACAGCAACCACATCTTATAAAGAAAAACTGATCGAAATTCGTTTACAAACTAGACACAACGAATTCCTTTGTATAAGTCTATCAATGAATGACCTTTTTTTTTACAAATTTAGTAGGCCTGTATGACGGTTCGCTCGGAAGTTGTTGAAATGAAATTACCAGAGAAATCGCATTTATTGGCGATGTACTAGGACCCGAAGGTGCTAGTTCTCCAGCGTATCAGATTGATATCCCGCAGAGTACTGTGGTTTCATATTGTAATGTATTGTTGAGGATATTCCTAAGAAAAGTATAGCTAAGCTTCGAAACTGTTTTTGATTCAATTTGGAAAATGTGTTGGATACAAGGCAGCCAGGCGAATTGTTGTGCATAACAAAAAACTAGGGTGGATCGCTCTCTAGTTTCATGACATCTATACTGCTTGCTTCGAAAAATGTATATGAATTGAATATGACGAATGGGAGAAAGTTTTTGTACGGAAAATTTTGCTTCTGGAATTAAGAACAAAAATGGAATAAAAACATAAAATACAGTACGAACAACAACAAAAGTACCATCGGCAATGTCAGAAATTTCGAAATCGTCGGCGTATTTCAAATTGTATACTCTTAAAGCTGTTGCAATTGGACATTTACAGTTAAATTTCAGTCCTACTTATTTTAGAATATGAAAAATGATTTTTCTTCTAGCTAGTTGCAACACTGCTGGTCAGCAGCATGTAGACGGTAGTAGCCAATGCATTTAACAGCTCAAGAGAAATAAATATTAAAAACATAAAACCTAGCAAAACATAAATTACACGTACTTCGTATAGCAGCCACATAACTTAAAGTAGTGTAAAAAATATTTATAAAAACGGTGGTTCTGAATGAGGCACAAAAATATAGCGATAACCTGGACCGAATTACGACATACGTTCCGTGATCGTAAACCGATTTTTAAGTCAAAATAACTTTTAAACTTTGCAACTTGTTAAAAAGTAATAATGCATAATTGAACCAAAGGGGACTTCCAGCCAATTACTCACGTATGACGTCATTCCAAATTACATGTTTAGAGCTATTGTGATGTAAAAATTCGCTTTCGATCACGGAACGTATAACGTAATTCGTCCCCCGGTGTTTTAGAGAAGCTTCAGCTTTAAAGAATAAATTTCTAAAGTCCTAAAAAAACCCCGTGGTAAGGAAAAATGCAAAATTTTGTGACGATAAAATGTGGCTTGCAAAGGAAATAAACGCGCATGAAAAAAAATGAATAAAATAAATGTATCACGTACTTCTTTTCAGACTTGTAATAATATTCACTTTGATTTTTCCTTAAGATGTTTTATAGTGTAAAATGCTCGTTTTACATTTATATAAATTACATATAGTATGTACTATTCAGTTAGCGAAATTTGCTTTTTTTTCTTTTGAACCGGAAAATAAAAAAATTTTGAATTAAATAAAAATAGAAAACTTTTTGCAATAATTTAAGTGACATCTTAAACTTTAAAGCAGAAGTGCTGAGCTAGGCGTAACACTATCTTTTAACTTTTTTTCTTCCAAAATCATACGATTTATTATAATCACAAACTATAATTATTTCTAATTAAAGCTTATTGCTAAAAAAATTGCTTTTACATTTATACATATATGGAAAATTCATGCACACACATAAATATATATATACATATATCCTCACATTTTTACATATATAAAAGATGATAAACTGCATACATAGCTACTACATACTTGTATTTCATACAAAATAACTGAAAAAATAAAAACAAAAAAGAAAAACACTGAAATAAAGTTCGTACTATATTGCAAATATCAACGATTAAAAAAATGTTGTTTTTTTTATAAATACTAGTATAGTCTGCTTACGGTCGATGGCAATCATCCGTTCTTAGCGTTGACTGACGTCAACCTTATTTTTACTAGCTCAGTGGGACCCATGACTCAACCCCTGAATGGGACCTCCTTCGTCTCCTAAAATCGATCCTTGTCAGGTAACATCTTAATGGTTAGAAAACGTTTTTTCAAAATATTCGTACACAGGCCGGCAATACCATGTATGTCCCGACAATTTGAAAGACAGGTTCAATCGCAAGGCGATATATCGCTAATATCAAAATAGGAAAGTATATTCGATATGTGCTTCTAAAAAATAATGAGAATAGGGCATCACACAGGGGTTGTTGTTAACAGTGCTTCGCCCTGCCCAATGGGCTCGATCACTCTAAATTGTCATCAGGCTCTTCTAACGGAAGTCCGAGGAAACGCGCAGTTTCCACAGGGTTGGACCAGAATAACACAGGGGTCGCCTTGTTAATTTCTCCAAAATTTGTAATTTCATTTGAAAAACTCCACAGACTATTCGCTTTCTAAATGAAGTTCCGGCGCCTTATTCAGTTGGTGTCGTATAACAAAAGCGCCAAATATCAATTATAGTACATTTTTATTTGAGAAACATTTTTTTGGATGCAATATGAATCATTGCGGCATGTTCTAAAATTCACTAGCGAGTGAAACTGTGTGTTGAGCCTGTTGAAAGTAAATGAAATCGAGTGAAAGTGAAATGCAGAACATGCCTGATTCTAATCTTAATCTTGAACAAAATAATTAAAATAAAAAATCTTACAACTACTCCGCTGCCTCCCCCACTTAAACAAATACATTTTCTTAACAAAGTTAAAGCCGCATTCGATTGGCAGCCTGCATACCACCCGCTGCATTTTGTGCACCACCCGGCGCACCACTGGCCATTGGCATCACATTTTGTTTGCGATAATTCGTAAAACAATCCAAATATTGATTAATCGTATCAATCGGCTCAAAGACATCATTTTGCTTTGGATGTATTGTTTGTTGTCCCATAGGATTCATCATTTGTTGTGTAAAATAGGAAGGATATTCCTTAGCAATTTGCATACCCAAAAATCCTTGCAGCATTTCACGTATCATTTCCCAACAGAATGATAGTACCACACATGGCCGATATTCGATTTCAATTAGTATACCTTTAAAGTTTTCCATCATTGTGACCGAACCTAATTTTATAAGAAAATCACCATATTCAAAGCGGGCACCTTTCGATTCGATTTTTGTTTGCTTCTTCGACGTATAAACTGTGGTCATCTTGAGCATTAACAAATCGAAGAGATTGTCTGCGACCAATGGTATTTGCTTGCCGCCGCCATTATCTAATATGGAAAATGTGGAAGCGGGATATTCGGAGTCGTGTAAAACATGCACAGTTTTAGTTGGACCATGTTGTGGCGTGGAAGTGTACGTTTCGCAATCTACCAAAAATTGTCCGGTATGCACAGCGCCCAACGCTAGAAGACGCTTGCTGAGGTAATCGATGGCTTGTGCGCCAGTTTTGCCTTCTGGTATCTGATAAGGTAGCAACACGGTCACACCCATTGCTATGTGAGGAAAGTTATTTGAATGGATTTTTGTGAAGATGTTTAATCGTTTAGTTACCTATTTATTTGTAGACCAACAGCGGTTTGTTTTGTATAAAATATCAACAATTTGTATATTTATACTTTTTGGTTAGTGAATTCACAGCTGGCAAGCTTAATTGAATTTAGCTGAACGAAGTGGGATGGTGGGATCGCGATGAAATACAGAAGGTGATTGAAAATGTAAAATAAAAAAGGCAACCCCACAAGAACACTTTCGGTTGAAAGGCATATGATCTATACGCTGAAACTTTCAAAGTCTTCTGTACCCTACAAGACGCTGCTGACAGATGCATCCGATTTTTCATATTTCTGCTGCAAATCTGATGGCCGATTTGTTCTACGCCCTGATGACCCCTTCAGCGATTCCTTTCAAATGACGGCTCATGTGAAGGTCAGCTGTTGTTGTTGTTGTTCTGGTAACGACAAAAACACTCCCCGAAGGTTTTGGGGAGTGATGTCGAATTAACAGTCCTTGGCCGGATTTGGACCCAGTACGCTCCGGTACTTCTAGGTCATATCACCCCTAAGGTGGGCAGTGAGAGGCATCATATCCGTAGATCAACCATCGAGTTGCTGTCTTGTAGGGTAGCTATATCCCTATAAAAATACTGTCAATCATTTGATATAACATTTGATTGTCATTGTTGTCAAACTAACAATCATCGCTTAACTCACATCCTTGAAGCGATTAGAAAAAGTTGATGTCAACAACGATGTCCATGTGAGTTTTTGTCTCCCTCTAGCACGATCACATCCTTGAAGCGATTACAAAAAGTTGATGTCAACACGATACTAATCATATGTCTGTACTCTTCACTCTCACGCTATATTGTTGTTGTTGTTAACAGTGACTCTCACGCTATTCATTGAATCAACGATGACTATATAACTACAACTGACAGTTGTCATAATCTGTCAAATCTGATATAAAATTGATGTGTACTGTTTATTTTTAGTTGCAAAATATTTATTTCGGGGTTTCAAATAACTTCGAATTTTTACAGTATTTATACCTGGAACTTAGGGCTATTCCTCCTCAGTGTCCATAATTGTGTTTATAAAATTAAAATGGTGATTTTTCGGTATGGCTACCCTACAAGAAACGCTGGTTTGTTTACTAACACACTCACACTCTTTTTTGACAGCGGTGATAATTTATTTAACAATGTTGATACTTTCATGCTAGATTGTTTGTTTCTTAGCACACGGGTGTCCGTTGTTGCCAACAACGATTAAGAACTAATGGAAGGAACACGAATTGGACAGGCCAAAGCTACGCGAGCGATAAAAAAAGAACATACCGTACTCACACGTACACGGTTGTTGACATCATTTTTTGCTATTCGCTTTAAGAGTATGATGCAAGTCCCTGATAGTTAGATTGACAGGACTGACTCTCAGATGTTGTAATTGTTGTTAAATGACTGTCAGTGTGCTTGTAGGGTACAAGCACGTATGGTCCAAAATGAAGGGACTAAGCAAATGAAGATTTTAAAAATGTTTTGTCGGTGTTAACAGTATATTTACCTCGCATTATTCATTTTTGGTACCCATCCGAGCTGTTTACTTTTATTTTTTTTTGGCGCAGGTGCCCGAAAATACCCATTTCATGTTCCTATGCATGTTTGTCAGTAGGCCTTGGATAAAAACAAACACTTGTGTGCCAACCAAAGAAAATAATTAAAATCAAGTTTCACAATGTTCGTCAATACATGATCAGCATTGCCAATCAATACTGTGAGTGTGTTAGTAAAACTATCATCGCTTCCTGTAGGGAAGTTTCTGAAAGACGTTTGACACTCATTTGTACGTGGGAGCGCTTTTCTTGTTATTGTTGTAACATTACTTAACCCTGCTTAGCACCGTTCTGTACCAGAACAAGTGTGATGTGTTATCTGACAAGCCCGCTGTTGTTGTTGTTAACAGAGCCCGCCTGTTAACAGAGCCCAACCTCAACCAGTGATGGAATGTAGTATTAAACAAAGACGACTCGTAGAACTTCCAAAAACAGGTGCTGCTTTCATAACTCTAATCGGCATTTGGTAGCTAATCTAACGATTTGCCCCAATTAACGGCCGGTTAGTGTTAAACCTGGGTGGGGGTGGAATTACAACACACGTCCCTTGATTAAACCGTTTTTTGAGTCACAATAACTTTGAAACTGTCCAACTATTTAAAAGAAAAATAATGCATAATTTAACCGACCGGTACTTCTAGCCAATTGATCACGTATGCCGATATTCCGAATTATGGGCTTAGAGTTATTGAGATTGAAAAATTCGCTTTCGATCACGGAACTTATAAAGTAATTCGACCCCAGGCCAGTAATTAAACTGGTATACTAAACTTCGGGGAATGTTTTATCGTCCCTACAACGTTTAACCTTACCTCCCAACAAACATTTTTGTTTGAAATTGATTTGTGATGAAATAGAAATCCATCCCGTTTTCAAATTTCCAATGTTTAATTTTAATTGGACCTCTACCCATTCTCCAATAAAACCGCATATTTTTTGTACGTAAATAATCTTAGTTCTCCACTTGAGAAACTCTTTGATAACAATTTGAATTCGAACATCAATCTCTAATTAGATTCAAATGAAAATAAAAAGCAAAACCACCACCTAGCTAAGCTTACTTTTAAGTTGTTGCTTTTACTCAATACTCAATAGTACCACAATTAGCCAAATTCTTTTTTATTTGATTGTATAAAAGCACATGCACACATATCAAATAAAATTTTATATTAAAATTGTGAACTTCCCTGAAATTTGTGTGATAACTCACTTTTTCACTGCTCTTAACTTCGTGTGCTTTAAAATTTTTTTGACACATGATGTTCCAGAATTGCTAGTTAAAGTTGTTTAAATATTAACAGCGCTACCATTTTAAAAAATGTTAAGTAATACCTCAAAGTGACCTCCAATGACACTTAGGGCCGTTTTTCAATGTCCGCTTTAATATAACAGGCAGTTTAATTGACAGATGATCGTCGGCCCTTAATTTTAAAACCAACTTTGAAAAAACGGTTTGATCTCAAATTGATATATAAGTTGGATATTCATTTGAGAACTTCACAGCTTCTCAAAGGTTGAAAAAATATATATACTCGTGCATATTGGTACAATTTAGGTAGCTCTAGAAGTTTTCTTTAATCATTTAGGGTTCTGCATTGCTAAATTATATTTCGATTTAAAATGCATGGTTAGGTTTACAACCACCGCTTTCCCAGTTATCGATGTATTGACAGCGGCCAAGTCACGTTGCATACCATCAGTTTTGACTATTCATTCGCCCTTTCTGTGAGGGACTACCGGACTAGCAGTCATATTGGTACCGACGATGCACTCAGTCCCCCCTACACGGATAGGTTCTATCAATATTTAAAATTATTTGGTTACCGGTTACCAACAGTTGATATCGGGCTGAAGTCTACGTACTCAGAGTCCATATGAAGACCATGTTGTTTCCACCTAATCTCCATAACGTATCCCAAGATTTGCGAATGCTTTAGCTTCAAATGACGAGGCAAAACTTCGGGATCCATGAAATAAAAATTTGATCCAGTGAAAAGAAAGCTATCCCTTTACAATATTTTTGTTCTATATTTATTACATAAAATACACACATACATACACACATATGCATTACTTAATTTGGACCTAATTACTCTACTCATAAGATTTTTGGATGATGAGCCCTTCTTGTGTGCATGAAGTAACCAAAAAGAAATCAACAATAAAGAGTGATGGAAAATGTAAATTACGATTTGCTTCAATGAATCAATCCTTGAGTTATGTAACACATCTACGTAGATATTGAAAAATTCTGAAAGAAATCCAATATTAAATGTTCACCCGAAATTTACTAATTCACAACTCATACGCTACTCTACTTGCTATCTGTGATCTCGACGGCGTCCTTTTTATTATTATTAAACAATTGTGGTGGCTTGAAGCCACGGAAACTTTTGCGCAGCGAATTCGTCACACGTTTCTTATAGCTCGTACTTGTACTGGTCACTGAAATTTTATCCTCGAGTCTACGCGAACTGCCCACATCGTCTGCTGAGTTACTTTCGTTGGATGTGTTTTTTAGAAATTTTCTATTAAAATGTAACTGTGGTGTACCCCATTTCTTAGCTATGAAAGCTTCAAATTCTGGATCACTCTCTGAACCGCTATCGTTACTGGAAAATTTTCCATTGTAAATGTTTTTGACTTTGACACGCTCACCTTCAGTCTCACTCACGCCTTCGGCTGATTGTGTACCACCACTGTGAGATGTAGCGTCCGCACTCGAATTGTCTACGTATGGTATATCCTTAAGCTTCCGTGTAACGATTACCTCGGCTGGCACACTCTTCAAATTGACGCCTTCAATTTGTGTTTGCTGGAAGTCCGTGGGATGTATGCTTGTGTTCGGGCTGCCCCGATGTGAAGTCTTCACTTTGCGTGGTGTCTTGATTTCCAAAATACGTACGCGATAGTGCAGTAACTGGGAAGTAGAGGAGAAGCGCGAGTCAGTGAAAAGAAAAAATTTCGAAATGAAAAAAAGAATAAAAATATTTAAAGGGTGTATTGCGTAAAAGAATCCCCTCTAAGGAGTACAACACAAAAATTATTTGCATTCCAACTGAGCTCGAGGAGCTCCCATCAAGTTGTATCCAAAACTATCCAATAGGTATTTGAACCGAGACCCCGGGAAGATATCGCTAACTTATAATAAGCAAAATTTATTACAAAATAAATACTTTCGAACCAGTAGATCTCCCCAGTCTGATAAGTCGTAGGATTGTGATGTTGTTGTTGTTGTTGTTGTTGTAACGACAAAAACACTCCCCGAAGGTTTTGGGGAGTGTTGCCGAATTAACAGTCCTTGGCCGGATTTGAACCCGGTACGCTCCGGTAGTCCCTTGCGGTACTGCCCGACTGTCGTGGTAGCGATTTATGACCAGTTAAACCTTCTAGGTCATTTCACCCCTCCTTCCGTAAGGAAGGATAAGATGGGTAATGAGAGGTGAGAGGCATATCCGTAGATCAACCATCGAGTTGCACGTCATTACCTTTGTGCATATTAGTCGCCTCTTACGACCGGTATGCCTACCTTGGGCATATTCTGAACCCCTAACCCGCAAGGGACGTAGTATTGTGATAGTTAGGGTCACCTTAGAACTTTCTTTGACCAAGTTTGAATAAACGCAGAGTCCACTGTAAACACACTTCATATACCCATGTTGATCTGGACCTCTACAAACCAACTTCCCAATTCTTCAAATCAAGTGGAAATTCATGAGCTCATTACGTAATGCTAAAGCGATAACGAAACCTTTTGTTGAATAGTATCTGTAACTAACGGGAGTAAAAGAAGGAAGAAGACATTTGGAAAAAATATCAGATATACCTTCTTAAAAAAAAAGGCACAAAAACCCACTTCCTAGTTCAATGATCCGACAAGTAGTCGGAACTTGAATACTGCTTGTCTCTTCTTGGGCAAATAGACTTCTAGTCGCCTGAGAAAGATTAGCCTAAGCTATTGTCACGTGCCGAGTAACACTTAGCCAGTCCCACATGTATATGGCTAGTCCTACGAGGTCCAGTAAGATCTTTTTATATCTGATTAGTAAACCCTGCCATGCTTCGCTGCGTCTCTGAACTTGTAATATACTCTGTCCGATTTTAATCATGTTTCCGAAACCAGTTGAGATATTGAACTTAATCACATCGTTTATTGCAGCACTCATAAGCACTTTTCGTTTGATGCCCATATTCTACTCACATATTTTTAGCTCCCGTGGTCCAAGTATTGGAGTTATCGAAATAAGGGATATATAAGTTAGACGTCTAGTAATGCAACGGTGAAAGTTTTATTGACTTCCATTATGCAGTTTTTGTGTGATGCAAACACACCCTCAGACAGACAGAAATTCTAAAAACTGCTGATTTGGATTCTATTGGCTTCATCCTATCAATTTTACTTGTATAACTGCAATGTAAAGACATCGACTGGTTACAATTTTACTATCCTTTACAATCCTTTCTTTCCTCGACAAATGGAAAAGGAAGGTCAGCTGCCCAGGTTTTTCAAAGTTCGGACGACTAACTTTGCAGTTAGTATTATCGAGTTTCAGAAATACTTTTTCCCAAGTCAAAGTTAGTGGAATGAATAGAAAACATACCAATTCGCTTCATCAAGGACTATCATAATGTCAAAGAGAATTTTCTCATTAAGTTTTAAGCGAAACTTCTACCCAATCTTTACGCAGACGTGGACTCAGTCCCGTGAATCGAAACAGAGTGGCTTCGCTGGCTAGACCATGTTGCGCGAATGCACGAAGGTGATTCGGCACAGAAGGTATTCTTATCGGCAATCGCCGGTGGAAGAAGAGGAAGGGGAAGACCACTAATCCGATGGAAGGACCATGTGAAGACCGATTTGTGAGCCCGCATTGGTGCAACGAAGGAACTACTTATAATTGCGAGTTATGTGGGACGGTCAAAATTGTCTAGGCGGTTAGATGAGCATTTAAAGTAAGTAAGTTCTACCCAATCTTGTAAATAAATATAAATCATACTCACCCTATCTTCATCGATGAATTTCGCGAGATCCGTTAAGGGCATACTAATGCAAGTACCCTCGGCCAATATATCGCTATCATATTCACTGTGTACCGGATATTTTTGGGTTATGGCAATAGCTTCATTATCCTGATGTACTATTGTTACCTCGAAGGCATAGTTGTGTTTCTTCTCCTTCACTGTGGATGTGCAAGCCATTGTGAATAGGATACGTTCCTTATCGTAAACTTCATAGAAATTGAACATTTCCTCGTACACAATGAACACATAATAGCCCGTAAGTGGTTTTTGCTTAACACCCATATTCCAAACCATATCGGTTAGATGTGTGTGAAAAACTTTATCCGCATGATCGCTCTCCAAATGCTCCTTCCAATGAGCCTCCCGTCCAGACCAATCACAATCGCCCCATACACGTCCCATAAAACATTTCATCGGTTTGTAGATGCATTGCTTCTCATGCCAACTGAGCAGATCAATTTGTAAACGTACTGCACAACCACCGGCTGCGTTGGAGCAACGGAAATGCGCTTTGGAGCATAGAGCTTCGACGGTGAGCGAGCGTATGTTGGTAAAGGGTTCCTATGAGGAGTGAGGAAGAAGAAATGAATGAAAGTTAATAAAACTTGAAAATTAATACAAATCTATTTAGTTGTAGATATGGAACAGTGACTATCTTAAGTGGGCTCACTTACGTCGCAGATCGCAGTAGTCGACCTTGTCTCATTTTTCATCTATGACGGTTGGAGTCTAATGAATGTAGTTACTAAGTAATTGAATCTAAATGCAAGGGCTTATCGTGACCCCCAAAGTAATTTAACTCGAGCTGGTAGAAGCGCCAATCAGGGACCTCAATATTTATACCGACAGTCAGCGGCCGCCGTGTTGCGAAGGTAGTGTTGCCGGCCTACCACACCGAAGGTCCATGGTTCGAGCCCTGGTACAGGTAACATCAAAAGTGAATTGAAAAAAAAAAAAAGTTTTTCAAAACGGGGTCGCCCCTCGGCAGTGGTTTGGCAAACTCTCCGAGTGTATTTCTGCCATGACAGGCTTCTCAGCAAAAATTCGTCTCCTTTGTAGATGCCGTTCGGAGTCGGCAAAAAACTGTAGGTCCCACCAATTTGTAGGGAAAAATTCAAATCGGCACACCACAAATTGGAAGAGAAGCTTGGCGCAAAAATCTCTTAGGAGGTTTATGATGATATGCCTGTTGTATATCGCGCCATAGAGAGAGAGAGTCAGAAATAGCAATTCCAGTCTCATTTACCCTACACTTGTGTTTTGCTTTTAAATGGGTAGAATTTTACTTTAAAATCAGACCTGTTAAATAATGATTACTAATCGTAATGATTACCGGTTTGATTAACTTCTTTCTTAAGAATCCTTTTAATGATTGATTAACATTACTTTCTGGTTTTAATGATTATTAAATTAATTAAAAATAATGTAAAAAAAATCATGATTTTTATCATTTAAAAAAAATCTAAAAAATTTGTTTTCATTACTTTTTTATTTTTTTTTTAATTTCTTATTTATTTATTTATTTTTTTGATTACTTTTAATTTTTTTCATTATTGCTGTAGAAGCACATGAATAAACACATGAATACTTAAAAAATAATCAATAGTTATCAAAAATAATCTAAAGTAATCATAACACCTTTTTTACTTTTTTTTGATCATAATCAATTAATAATTGCCTTTTCTTTAAACACAATTATAAAACCCGTCTAATTAATTGATTACTTATTACTAATCAAATTTAACAGCTCTGGTGAAAATATTATTTCTAATACCTACTTTTCGTGGTTAAGATGTTATAGAATCGAAAACGTTATAGTCTTGACTGTGTGACCCCATAAGTACTTGCAGATTGCTCTCGGAGAAGTTAAAGGTTCGAGGGCATAAACAAATCGTTCCCGCATAGTCAGGCTAGTACCATAACGTGCTAGTACCGGAGCTTACCGAATTCATTCCGGCAAGGGACTACAAATATCCGTAGTACTCCCCAAATTCGCCGACAACGATAAGATATTTCTCAGTGACATACTTCGTCAACGGGCAAGCGTGTTAAGCTAAAAAGAGAAACTTCAACTTTCTTATCTGCGAAGAACTGCAAACAATTTCATATAATTTTTAAGCTGAGCCCGAAGCAAGCTAGCATTCTTCTTCATGACATGGCTCTACAGAAGGCTTAGTGAGGTTAGAGCACTGTGGGATCATGCAAAGAACACTGATCGAGGGAATCCCTACATGAACCCCTCAAAGACAGAATAATTGGTCTTAACCACTTTAACCAAAGTTCCAACTTTCAACTTCTCTTTTCTTAATGGGGCAGTCTAAGGTATTCCTAAAATTGCTGATTACGTACTTGGGAGTTCTTTAGATGCCTAAGTTAATATCCTCGCAATACTTGCTGATGAATGTTAAAGAAAAATTGGGACGATATTAGAATACGGATTGCGAGCGCTCAGATCATTTGGTCGAATATATCGAAACTATGGAAATGCTATCTTTTACTAGAGATGAGGCATCTCATACCCACTGTAGCGGCATACATACAGGTTACATAAAATAGTTTAAGAAAAGCTTTCAACAACGGTGTCACCCCTGGGCATTGGTTCACAATGCTCCAAATGTATTTCTGTCAAGAAAATGTTTGAAGCCATCTTGAGCCCGCATGAACGGGTACAGGTAGGTTCGGCCAATTTTTAGGAAATAGTAAAAGTATAGGATTAATATTAACCCAGAAATCGAGCCGACTGTTCGTCGCACTAACCTATCAGCCATGTGTAATTGTTGGATAACCTAACGGAGCTTCCAGTGACCTGAAAGAGTGGCCTATGTCTCAAAGCATAATGTACCAAGGGTTTAAGTTTATTTCTTCATCTATAAATAACCCAACTTTGCACATTAATTAAATCCCAAAGTGAGGGGAAAGTATTGAAAATATCGAAGCCATGAAATGCCTTGACGTCAAACTAAATTAATTAGATAATTTCGCTAACAAAAGTGACAGCTATAAAATACATACTGACAAGTTAAATTCGTACCAGTGCAGAACAAATAAAGATAATTAGTTAAAATAAACAGAAACAAAAACTGCAGAAAAACAATGGTAGTTAGCGAAAAGAGCTTCTAACATACCAAGAAAAAGAAACCTCCATAGACTTACCTTACACAACGGACAAAGTAGAAGCACCCTTGTACACTGCTGGCAAATGCTATGCCCCGTCTTACAAAGCAGAATCGGCGATTTCATTGGATAGGCGCAACCCGGACATTTGAGCTCCTCAATCATACGTTCATAATGATTAACCGATATTTGTTTGGGTGCGGCTGGCGATAATGAAACAGGACGTTCCACTACACGACGTAATGTCGGATGGGAATCATCCCTTAATTGAACAGTCGCCACTTTAACTGGTTCCGGTTGTATTGAGCTCTTAATCAAAGTGGTACCAGATGGTATTTTCGGTATTGTGCTCGTTACGCCACTGCCCACACCAAGGTCAGCTAAAGGTGTGGTAGGTGTGTGTGTTGGTGTGGACGTCGGTGTGGGTATAGCGAGTGGTGCCCCAGTAGCAATGACAGTTGTTTTCACTACGCTCCCTTCTACTGCTGCTACTGCTCCACCAACTGCACGCGGTGAAGTGGGCACCAATGTTGCTGAATATGATTTATGTTGATCACCAATACCAATGCTACGCGTACGACTCAACATTGGAGGTTTGGGTGGTGGTGAGCCCGGCATACGTGGCAGTGTTGCATATTTTGTTGGTGTTGTTGTTGTTGCTTGTGATGTCGCAGCAGTTGTCGTTTTTTTGTTGATGTCAGCGCTACTGCAATTGTTGGCCACTTGTTGGTTAGCCTTAACGCCGCCCTCACCCTCCTCCACAATCCTTTGCTCTTCACGTGTATGAGTACGACTTTCGCTAATGACAGTTTCGGCGCCATTAATTGTTTGAGTTTTCTTTTCAGTTTCGCACTTTTCATCGATCGTATGCTCGCTAATCGTATTGTTAAGAAAGAGTCTACGTTTCTCATTGATCTTTTCGATATTCTTGATGTGACCAATAATTTTCAAATCTTCATTGAAATCGGTGCGCAAAATGTTTGGGTTGATCGCTGGTGTATTTGTTGTTGTTGCAGCATTTTCGTTAGAACCGTTGTTGGTGCTAACTTTTGAACTATCATTAAAGCTTTGGCTTTTGTTCTCCACGGCAGCGCCCTTCGCCGTCTCACCGTTGGTTGCTGCAGGCGGTTCACACTTCCCTTCCGCTTCTTGGGGCTTGGGCACGCTCGTATCACTGCTGCTACTGCTGCTGCTGCTAGTTTTGATGGCGATTTTAGTGTTGTTGCTAGTGCTGGAAATACTGCTAGCGTTAGTTAAACTCGTATTAGACAATACATTCGCAAGCGTTTTGGCTTCATTGCCGTTGAGATCACCAATTGGCATTTCGTGAATGACATTCATTGTTTTTGTATTAAATTCAAATTCGATTTGTAATTAATTTTTACTTAAATTTCAAAATCACTTGTTACTTTTTTTGAGAGATTTTTAAAATTTGTCTATGCTTTCGAAAAAGATTTAATTTCATGGTAATTATAATTTAAATGCGTTTGGTATACCGTACGCCTACTGCTCTGTTGGCAAAGTGAATTTTAAATTTTTGTAGTTTTGATCAAAATCGTTGCTTGAAATCAACACGTTTGGCACTTCTTAAGAAATATATTGTTATCTCTGAGGTATCTTATCAAATGCGGTATGAGAACGCAGCAGAACTACAGACAGCCCCCTAACCCAAACAGTACTGGCAAAATATAAACCGAAGGGGTCGGCGAGCGTCAATACAAATCGATATTGTTATATATATACATATATATGGAATTATATGAATTAATGGGCACAAATATATGTACTACTTATGTGAATGTATACATATATATATTAGAACTTGCAAAGTTTTTGCGACCACATTTGTTGGTTATCGGCCTAAAGAGAGGTTGCTTCTGACTTGTTTTTTCAATCACCTTTCATAGCTTCTAGCAACTGTTTTTTATAACTTTAAGTAACCAAATATGAATAATAGAATCTCTCACTAACTTGAGCTAGTTACGAGGGCTGCTTGACAAGTTTTGAGATTGAATACTGGTTTGGATTGAAGATAATAGTGGGTACTGTACGCGGCTTAGTTGCCAAAACCTAATGAGAATGATTAGAGTTTGTGATACTCGACTAAGCGAATATTCGAATTATTCGAAAGCCATAACATTCGATTTTTAAAGCTCGATTTGTGAAATTCGAACAAGCGACCATCGTAGCTAATTCGAATTATCGCTCGCTGTCGACTATTCTAAAATTCACTGTTAATCGAATATTGAAAATCGTATATATGTACATACATATGGATGTATTAATATAAAAAACAGGGCCCTTACTCTATAGTTCTATTCGAAAGAAAAATTTCGCTTTCGAGTGATTCGTACTCTGTAAGAAATTTTTCAGTACAACCCAGTCGTTGTTCGTGTTACATACATACATTCTGTTTCCTACGGATTTGATTTATCCCCCCTTACGATTGTAAAAAATTTGATTTACCTATTTCGAAAACAAATGCCAAATGGTCAAAGTTACAAAATTTTATTCGACAACAAACGAAAATCCACAAAAATTTAATTTTTTATGATTATAATAAAACATTTTTATCTCAGAAAGTTTAAGCAATCGCTGCCAACAGAAAATAATTGAAGAATGTTAGGTAAAAAATTGGAAAAACTCAAATTTTTTTTTTTAAATATATATATTATAATTGCCTTTTCTTGAAAAAAAATTAAAATATTCATAATAATAAATAATGAATTGATTACTAATCACATTTAACAGATATGTACAAAACCCATAATTTCCTCTACTTCTTCAAACCATATATTTTTGTTGTTTATCAAATTCTATTATTATCCTTTCTTCAATTCAAATTCAGATATTTAAAATTCAAATTTGTAATAACCTACATTTTGCTAGGTCGCATGAACTCCGCGGCCACCCCTCGTATGTGCCAAAAGGTGGCAAAAGCTCACACTCGTGAGCTCATATCTCGCTGTTGACAAATGGGAGACAGTCTGATTTGATAATGAATAATACGATGGTGATACAATATTTTTTTTTGCGATGATAAAATAATACTAAATACAATTAAAAGTTACTCTTTCTCACAAATTAAAATTTTGCAAAGTTTATCACAACGGCACTGAAAGTAAGCTGCTCCCCAAACGAGCTAGTTAGAAGCAGTAAAAAATTAAAAATTTAAAAAATTTATTTTCAAATTTCAAACAGTTCTTACAACTCAACCAAATGTATATAAACTCACAGCGTTTCCTGGTTTAAATGGTTTCTTATGAATATCGTCCCTCCTCTTCCCTTTCCTATTACAAACCAATTTATATTTCTCTTCATCCACTTCTCGTTCTCCCTTTTACTTTTTTATACCTTTCATGAACATGAAATGGTATTATAACTTTGGTCCGATGTTTGTAAGTATGAGAAGAAAAAGAGATAGACCCACCAATAAGTATACCGAAATGATCAGGGCGATGAGCAGGGGTGATTTAGCCATGTCAGTCTGTCCATCCGTCCGTTTAACGCAAGCTAGTCCCTCAGTTTTAGAGATATCTCGATGAAATTTGGTAAGAGGCAGTCACTTTGTAAAGCATTAATCATTTGTCGGAACCAGCATGATCGGACCAATACAACGCATAGCTCCCATACAATCGATTTTGCCAATAAATGGGGCTTGGGCTATATCTTATATATAAATAGACAAGATGAATGCAATGTAGAACCGTTTTCTGCTAAACTATAATTCTAAGGTATACAAATTATATATGTATAGATAGGAAATTTTGAGGTGTACTTTTATCTGTAAATAAAAAAAATTTAAAACATTATTTTAATATAAAAAATTTAACATAAAAGTCACACCACTACATATTTACTTATTCACACTATAGACACGCTGTGTGTGTGTGTACTTGCTTTTTGTGTACTATGCTGAATCGTGAGCATGGCCGAGGAGTTGCTTTGTAGGAAAAAATTAAGAGCCGTAGTAGTGTGAGTAGACCATGCATGTTTTTGTGTTATTCGTGTGGTCGGCTCTCACTGTGAGTGCGAAGAGTTGGTAGTGGACCAATGAAAAATAAGTATTCGCACTATAGATACTCTGTTGTGTCATGCATTTTTGCTTTAGTTGTTGTATTGATTACTGGCTAGGATGCCCAGTGTCAGCTGCTCTCCTGAGAGCACGAAAAGTTGCTTTGTTGGATACATTAAACAAGCAATGTAAAATATGAGCAAATATGTAAAATTCATTGCTGATACCTACAAACAGGGTTTACAAAAATAAAATAAATGATTACTCATAAAGAGTATTAAATACCGAAGAAAATTAAAGGAAAATAGAGGAAAGGAAAAGAATTGAAAGGAAGGAAAATTAAAGGAAAGAAAGGAAAGAAAAGGAAAAGGAAAGGAAGGAAAGGGAAGGGAATGGAAAGGATAGGAAAGGAAGGAAAATTAAAGGAAAGAAAGGAATGGTAAGGAAATGAAAGGAAGGAAAGGGAGAGGGAATTAAAGGAAAGGTAAGAAAACGAAGGGGAAAGAAAGAAAATAAAAGGAAGGGAAGGGAAAGGAAAAGAAGTTTGAGGAAAGTAAAAAATAAAATAAGAGTAAAAAAAGAAATCAAGGAATATAAAAATATGTTACAGGAAAGGAACGACATAGAAAGGAAGAAAAAAAGGCGGATAAAACATACCTACAGCAAAAAAATAAAATAAAATAAAGTTTATTGGTTGAATTTCAACCACTGGGCGAACTCTAGTATCTTTAAATTAACAGTTTTGCAGAGTTTTTACTAATTGTGAGTAAGGATCGGACAATTAAAACCGTGATGCGTATTCATGAAAGGTATAAAATCTTCGGCACAGTCGAAGAACGCACTTTTTTACTTGTTTTCTACTCTTCTTCTTTCTATTCGTTTTCGGTATTTTTTCTCTATTCCTATTAATATTCCTACGCCTATTCCCATTCTTATTCCTGTTCTTACTCCTATTCGTCACTTGGTCTCGGAACAAGCTAAGATGGCACTAATAAACAAACAAACACATTTCTGGCCTACCGGGATCCAAAATTAAGCCAGAAAAGAGAGACATTGGCGCAAAAACCATCCTAAATAGGAATGTTAGATTAATCGGTTTATCAAATTTTAACCCTTTACTTCTGCAACATACCATTCAAATTAAAATATAAATATATTGCGATCCAGTAGAGCGCATTTGCTCAGTGTTGTACTTCAGCAACAAAGCATTCTAACGGTGAAAAGACAAAATCGTTGACTAGAGGGATATGTTTCAATATTTAGTGCATTTTAGTGACGAACGTGTTCATACCAGTTCAAACGTCTTAAAATATATTTGTGAAAAGTGATTTTTTGGTGATAAAGTGATAGTATCAGTTGAAATTAGTCTGGGTGAAAGGCAAAGTAATATATTTTATTAATACGTAAAACTTTCTTAGCAAAGAAATGTTTTTTAATATTTTGTTTACTTATTTTGCTTTGTTGCATATATGCAACACCGCGCATTATGGTGAGTTTTTTTGATGGTATTTTTAAATGCAATGGAGCAAAGAGCATAGATTGACTAGCAGAGATCTAGAAAAGATACTAGAGGAATGGGAAGATAGTGAAGATGGCCTCGATTTTTCTGATGATGATGATATCGCCGATCCGACATATAATTTCGAACCGAGCGATGACAACAGTTCGAACGAGGAGGAAAATTGTGTTCCGGATACTACCACGCAAGCATTCGATAATATTGAGGCCATTGTTACTGCAAAGCATTCAAGTTCGACCTCGACTGATCTTAGTTGTACTTCCACAGTACTTCCAGGGACATCTAATCGGGTACCTAGACCCAATATCACATGGAAATCCAAACACTTGAACTTGAATACGGAGCAACTACATTTTCATGGATCTGATAACTTACCGCCGGAAATACTTTGCTTGGCAACTCCATTTCAGGTATTTTCATATGTGCTGACTGACGATATTATCAACCTTAGGGATCAGACAAATTTATACTCTGTCCAGAGGGATGCTAGTAAGCCCGTAAATGTATCTAGCCAAGAAATACGTCAATTTATTGGCATTCTATATTACATGTCGATAGTAAGTATGCCAAATGTAAAAATGTATTAGTCCGAAAACATTAGCTTTGAGCCGGTACGAGAGACCATGACATCGAAGCGGTTTGAATTAGTTAGGCAGGTATTACACTTCAACGACAATAGTAAAATGATACCGTATGACCAAACAGGTTCTGATCGATTGTATAAATTCCGGCCACAAATAGAAGAGCTCAACAACAACTTCAAAAAGGTCCTATTCGAATAGCATTTGTCTGTAGATGAACAAATTTGTTTAACAAAAGATCGAAGTATTTTAAAACAGTATTTACCTGATAAGCCCCATAAATGGGGATTCAAACTGTTTGTAATATGCGGTGTATCTGGGTATGGATATAAATTTGAAATATATAATGGTAAGGAAAACATATGCGCAACCGGGGAGTCTGAATTAGGAGCATTTTTAAATGTAGTGTTCCGCCTTGCCCGCGATGTGCCTGTCAATCAGAACTACAGGCTGCTTTTCGATAATTACTACACTTCCATTCCTCTTATTGAGTAATTGTCCCGCCGTAGAATTTTATCTTTAGGAACTATAAGAAAAAATTGTATCCCCAACTGCAAGCTGCCTGATGAGAAAGTTTTTTAAAAAAGAGCCACGCGGAACGTCAGTAGAATATGTCGGTAACTGCAATGGAGTGGACGTAGCTGTCGTGGCTTGGAGAGATAACAAAATCGTTACTCTAGCGTCCAATTTTGCCGGAGAGCAGCCAACATTAGTGGTACGCAGGTGGGATAGTTGGCTAAAGAATATGTATCTATTGAACGCCCATATGTCATAGCAGAATATAATCGTCATATGGGTGGTGTCGACCTTTTAGACTCTGTTATAGGCAACTACAAAATTAAACTTCGCAGTAAACATTGGTATATACGAATTTTTTATCATTTCCTGGACGTTGTAATGTGCAATTCCTGGTTCTTATTTAGGAGAATAATGGCTGAAAAGCCTAGTACGAGTAAAGTCACAAAATCCGCGGAGTTCAGAGTAGCCATAGCAGAGACATTATGCAAATATCAGACGGTAAAAGCGATGTTCAGTGTCTTATTCAAAATAAAAAGAAGGAAGGCCCGGCTGAACATGTTCCCCAGAGAGATGTGAGGCTCGACCAGTACGTGCACTGGCAAATTTGGATGGATAAATAAATGCGGCGCAAATTTCCAGGCTGCAAGGGTTATTCACAAACAAGTTATGGAAAATGTGGAATTAGTTTGTGTTATAATAAGCAAAATAATTGTTTCAGAAAATTTCATCTTTCATAAGTTGAGCTTTATTTAAACACTATTTTTGCTGCCATGTTACATTTCAGCAACAAATAATTTTTTGTGAAAAATAAATGCATTATATAAAACAAACAAAAAAAATATTTTCGTTTTCTTAAATAGTAGCCTCTATACTACCTAGAAAGAACAAAATTTTCAAAATAAGCAACTTGGCGCCGTAAAGGGTTAAATTAGTGATTCTTTTGATTGATAAAAAATACTGGTTAAACAAATTATGAGTTACTACTGTTTAAGCGACAAATTATAACATACCCAAAAAAGTTGTCTGATTAATCAGGATGAGACAATTCAGTTTTTTGAATACTCAATTTAATCAGATCGATTATTCAATCCTAATTATTTTCTGATTAAGGTTTTGATTAATCAGTACCTTTTTTTTGATTTTCGTACTGTAAGAAAATATTCTTGGGCTACCCCTAGTCCACATTTTAGTGTTCATCTCAGAAACGATTCAAGATACAATAATCATCAAATTACCACATAATCAAGCTCTTAAGAACAGCATTAATTTGATACCCATATAGTACTTGGTTTCATATTTTGGTCGATATAATCCATTATTACTCCCACTTGAATACACACAAAAAATTTCATCAAAATCAGTTAAACTTGTTACAAGTCACACTCAGACACCGAAAAAATATTTATAAAGACTGGTGGGACCGATAGACGAGGTCCTGCCCAAAAATATTTCCTTACGTGGCTCAAAAAAAGTTTTAGTACTCTACCATGAATACTTCCAGAGATATTCAGTATGAAAAATCGCATGGGAGATATCACTCCCCTTCTCCCTTGCCCTACTTTTTTCTTGAGGTGTTAGAGATTAATCTCATTTAACTCTTTACCAATTTTCATTATTCTTCCATGAATACTTCCAGAGATATGCAGTAGGAAACATCTCATCTAAATGCCGTTCCGCCTTTTCTCCCCATATCACATCATCCAGTGGTCCGTATTGTGAAACTGAAATATTCTCGAGCCCACTGGACACACAATAAAGTTCATCGAAAGAAGGAGTTCAGTCACATACAGATACATAGAAGATTTTAAAAATAAAGAGGATAAGCTTAAATTTATAATCAATTCACTTAGTACACGTTTTAAATAAACGCTTTTGCATAACATAATTAATTTAAATAACAAAGAAACAGTTAATCACTCCAACATAACCTCAATTAAAATTGTCACGCACAACAAATTTCGGACTTTTAGTTGGGTTTTAACTAGGCATGTGACTATTCGAATAATAGGTATTCAAATAGTTAAACAAATATCCCCTGCAAAAAATGCGATTAATCTAGGATGCATCCGGGATGAGTCGCAAAGAAGGATGCGACTAATACCAATTCTGATCACTTTGCATGGCTTGAACTGTTCACATTTATTTGAGCATGTCCTATGGAGGGACCAATTGTAACCATTTATACCCGAAAGGGTACGAAAGGACCAATCCACTTTCTACCCAAACTGGTACTTTTAACTCTTATAAGTGTGCCACAAAAACTAAAATTGACTTACGCCTATGAGTGTGCTACACAAATAAAAATTAAAGTCAACTGTAGGCTAAAGGGATTAATCGAGGATCACTCTCTTTACAGATCAATTACACGATATTTTGCGGGACTGCCCTGTACAGAGCCCAAAGACGTTTACACATCAACAATGCTTCTGGCAACATGCAAAGCAATCAGGCAGAGTAGCAGAACTGCCACGGGATGCCTACTCAGGACGCCTAACCACGATTTACACAGTGTGACCAACCACCGGGTCATAAACGACTTTCTAAAACGGCAAGAAACTCCTTCAACAAATTGAGTACTGAGAACTGTGTTGTCACAACCAAATCACCACTCATATCTGAAAGAGAACGCGATCTTACTAGAAGAATATGAGCTCTCCGGCACAATGTCGGCCTCAATACTCTAATATCTCAGACACATAAACTTATAAACACTTCCAAATGTTGAGCCGAACAAGCGCTTTCAACGACATGTAACAATGGTCCGACCCTGCTGAAACTTCAAATTTCAATAACAACAACAAACCCAATTTGCACAACATAGAAGAGTTGGCCGGAGTTTTCAATAAAGAGTTTGATGAGATACCTACCGTACGAGTATACCTCTTTTACATTTACAGCGCACTCAAAATGCTTGTATGGATATGAGCCGATCTGATTTACAACAGGGAGGACTTTATACTGACTTTTTATTTGGTTTGTATCATGAGTTTGCATGTCGGAACGTAGGCTACGCCCACACATTTGAAGAATAAACATCCAAGTAGAACATAAATATGTATCTTTAGACGAATAGCCACACAAACGTCTAAACGCCAAAGCTGTAATTTGAGGAATTCACAACTTGGCTGGGTTTTATGACTGCCAAAGTAATTAAGCGATAAATGAGTGAAAAGAAGCAAAATTACTTTAAGATATACCAGGGGCGTCTTATGTATATTAGGCGACAACTTAAGTTGTGATAGACTCGATAAGGCAGCATGTCTAGCACTTCCTTTGGCATGGACCTGCCCTGGTTCAGTTTCATCGGCCTTTGAGGAAATGTGGAAGTTCAATGGTCTTGCCAATGGTATCACAAAGAACCAAAAGGTCTGAGTGTGTCTCTATAATGAGCAGAGGGCAAACACTCTTGCCCAACCTAATCCAAAAACGATGGGCATAGCAAAGAAACCTATTAATATTGCAATATAAAAAGGCCAGGGATACCTGCGGTTCTGTTATTTCGAGGCCAGCGATTTAAAGTCCAATATGGTATACTTCAAGGGGAGTACCCTAAATTATTCAGTTCCTTCTTCTCCGTGATAACTGATGCCAAATTAAACAGTAAAGAACTCCAGCGGGTTAAAGGGCTTGGAATATTATCGTGGTAAGCTAACCTTATCGTCGACTAAAACCTATATCTGGCAAAGGACTGTCCCCATTGGTAACACTTTCCTAAAGCTTAGCGAAATATATTTTTATTATTAAAAGAACAGAAACCACAACAGAAAGAGTAGAGGAAGCCAAGTCCCTCTTCACCTTTTGTCTGCTGCCTCTTGTGCCGTATAAGATATCCGCAGGAATTTTATGATCCAAACTCTGGTGTACGTCAAACTGTTATAACGTTTGAAAAGAACTCGCACATCTTCTTCTTCAAATATATTCGGTACTGACCTTCGACAACTCATAGATAACCTCAAATCCACTCCTTCTGATGTTATCAGGTATCATGTTTCTTCGCCATGGGGTAAGGAAAGTTTGATTAGAGACCGTCAGGGTGGGACATGATGAATAAGAAAGGGTTACACTGAATAAATAGCCCTTGGCCGAGTAAAGCAACAACAACAACAGCAACTTAGAGTTCTAATAAATCCTCAGTCTAAAGATAATGCCTACAACTATCTAAGACTGCATATTTTGATACGGAGACTTCGCGAAGCTAATACCGTTTCCTTAATTTTTTGGTGTACTTCAAAGCATGGTTCACTCCTCTACCGAATACGACGCCACTGGTGCATATCTTTATAGGTATAAATTATATATGCATGTTGATTTAGATTAGATTTAGATAAGGAAAAATCGGCTGAATCGCTCATGTGTGCTTGTCGTAGTTCATCGTTGGATAATACCGGTTCTTTGCACCAAATTTCTTTTCCAGCTCGTTTTGCCTCCCTTTTCCCAAAATTCCACCGGTAATGGCGATAAGAGAGGACCTTATTTATAACAGACGAGAGACAGTGGAAGACTTCGATAGTCCTTCCATTGAGTTCGAATGGCTTTTAAGAGGAAAAAGAGATATTCTAATTCGATGGAAGATTGGAGAAAAAATTAAAATTTTGATTGGCGTTGCCTAACACAAAGAAAACTATGTAGAACGTAGTCAGGACAGTCCAGCTTCGGACGAAGTGATTAACACATATCCTGACCTGTTAAATACTGATTGATAATCGTAATGATTACCGGTGTGATTAATTATTGCCTTCAGAATCCATTTATTGCCCATTATTTTAAATTTTTATTGATTATTTTCCAATTAATTGAAAAAATAATCAAAAAAGGTGATGTGTTTCAGTATTGTTGATGTGTATATTTATGTGCTTCTACAACAATACGAAAAAATCAAAAATAATAAAAAAAAAATCAAAAAAAGGAATTTTGATTACTTTGATTCAAGGCGAATTCACTTATAGGTGATCTCATAAGAAAATATGAGCAGTGGCTTCTTCTGTCAAAATAAATACAATTTTATGTAATCTGAGAGGAGAAGCCGCCAATGGAAAAACAAAATACATGAAGTATGTGTGTGTACACAGCAACAAATTCTCCGTGATATCGCCTGGTATAAATTCGCCTTGCTTGGATTATTTCTGGATTTTTTTTTGATAATTTTTTATTTTTTGATTATTTTTTATTTTTTTCAGTATTGTTGAAGAATATATTAAATCAAAAATAATCAAAAAAAAAACCAGAAAATCAAATCTAACCAAAACCACTTTCTTTGATTATTTTGGATTTTTTCTAATCGTAATCAATTAATAATTACCTTTTCTTGAAAAACAATTAAAATAATCATTACCAATTAAAAAAGCCGTCTAATTAATTGATTACTAATTACTAATCAAATTTAACAGGTCTGCACATATGTACCTAATGTAAGTTGGTGGACCCATCACCGGAATAAACCACATTCATATCTGTCCACTCCCGCCGCATTGCTTGTAAGTCTTAGAAATTTGACTTTTTAGTTACAACAGCAACAGTAGCGAAATAAATCTTTTGTTATACTTATATAGTGCCAGATTATCATTCATAAATTTAGCTGTAAAAAATGTGCGTAATTGGCAATATACAAATCTACTTGCATATATGTAAACATGTACGCAGTGCCGGATCCAGGATTTTGGGCAGGGGGTAAACATTTTTTTTCTTATTTCGAGGACACCTTTTATCGTTTTAGTTGCTTAAAACTTCTTACTTTTCAGGGGTGGCCTTTTTTGCTTGTTTTTCAAATAAAATATTTGCTGGCATTGTCAATCTCAAATTTTAGGTATCATGTATGTAAATCGTTTAAAAAATGACCGAATGTGTACTGCGTATACCCTATACCGTCTCATCTTGTAACGAATTTAATAAACAAAAATCATAAACAAACGCTAAATATTTGTTTCTGGCAGAGACTTGAAACGAAATCTGAACCGCTACCTTTGTAACAAAACAAATCTGTATAGAAACACAACTAGGAAATG
Organism: Merzomyia westermanni; assembly: GCA_949987695.1. Lineage (NCBI taxonomy): Eukaryota > Metazoa > Arthropoda > Insecta > Diptera > Tephritidae > Merzomyia > Merzomyia westermanni. The sequence continues at coordinate 19,222,205 of OX465290.1, read as the reverse complement.
TTTCTCGTAATCGAACTTGTATAGAAATCTAAGGTATAGAAACCATACTAAATAAAAATACACGTGTATCGGCGATTTTCGTGTCCGCCTGTCCGCCTGTGTGAAAGACTTTGGATCGATTTTTAACCCTTTTTGTTTTTTTTTTTCGATCCAAAGTCTTTCACACAGGCGGACAGACGGACACTGCGACCTTTATACTTTATACATCAAAAAAAAATTCTGACGTGTTCATGAAAATCGCCGATACACGTGTATTTTTATTTTTTCTCCCCTTTCCGAAAAAGTATATTTGGTTCATAGGACAGAATGTGTGTAACGCGGTGTTATGTATACATACGCAATTTTTATTTAACAACAAATTCTACACATTTTGAGCTATTAAGTAGATTAAATTTAATTAACGATTAAATGTTATTTTTCTTTTTTTCAAGGTAATAAATGTGAACGCATTCAAAAATTTAAATACGTTATTGCGATTTCTGAGAGTATTGCCAGTTACTACAGCCACTCCAGACCGCTCATTTTAAACCGTGAGAAGAATCAAGAAATATGTGAGAAATACGATGGGACAAGACCGTCTGAATGGTCTAGCTTCTTTGAATATTCATAACCGGATTGATTTGATTGAAGACGGAACCCTGAAAGAACTTTTCCAAAAGCCCCGAAAATTTAAAAACGATTAAGTATGGGATAAATGGATTTTGAAACACAATTAAAATGGTTTTAAATTCATACATACATCATTTTGCAAACAAGAAATTAAACCGATATAATTCTACGTTCCAATCCCACACCTTTTTTAAATTCTTGAATTGTATTTGTCAAGTTCCAAAGATAAATCCGTTTGGAAAAGTGGCCTTGAAAAATATGACTTTTGGATTCCGAAAGGGAGAGGGGGCGGCTTCAGGTCCTAAAAACGCTCCCCCCGTGGATCCGCTCCTGACTCTGAGTGGGACTGCAGTTTCCAGAAGAAATAAAATAAAAAACTAGACATGTTTCGGAAGTAAGTTTCCGGAACGTAATTTTTTCATTTAATTTATCGGGACTGTAATCGTATACGGAAACAAAATTTGGTGGGTCGGAGTAGGTTACAAAAGATCCATACATATCTAGGTTCTCTCTACTAAAAACTGAAGAAAGGAACTGAAGATTACATTCAGACCTTTTAATCACTTTTTAGTTTAGACCTTGCGTATACGCAATCGAAGCTCCGTAACATCCCTGTAAAAAAAACTAGAACTGCATGGAACTATTCCGAGAGAGCTATGGAGCTAACCAAGTACAAATCTACAGATTTGAAGTACTCGTATACTGCAGACTGAGCTACACGCAGAAATTGTTTCCCTAAAACTAACTGTGGCTCGAGTTGTGATAGTTTTTCCTGCGATGTCTATAGTCAGGGTCGGAGTAATCGGAAATCAATTGAGCCCGTCGAATTGTGTGCCTCCATCTAAACTTTTACTAATTGGCTTACAATCTAATGTTGATATAGTCAGAGTATTTCCATAGACAGCCACCGTTGGCAGCAGAGAAAAGAGACATCAGACTTATTAAGCATTTGCAAGTACGAATGCGAATGTCTGAAAGCTTAACTCTGCGGTTCTAAACAAACCAAAACGGTAGCACAAAGTAGGATTTCCAGAGGCAAGACTTCCGCTTCTTGCTTGAATTTAAGCATTCGCTGTAATTCTTGCGACGGCTTTCCCGAAAGCGAACCGAATACGGACATTCGAAGTTTTAGATTTAAATATTCGGTGCATCCCTAGAATACATACATAAACCCCCATAAACAGCTACAATTTTAGGTATTTTAATTAGCCCAAGCCTGCCGCCAGTTGTTTTAGAAGACTCGTGAAAGTAGTTCATCACCAGAAATCGTACGCGATGGCTTCACGCAAAGCTCAACACATTTTAAAACTTTCCGCAAAACAACAAAAGGAATTTTTAAACTCTTTTGATGTCGTGATGTGTGATTGTGACGGGGTTATGTGGATGATTGTGGAGCCGATACCTAACACGGGCGAAGCAGTAAATGTATTAAAGGCGGATGGGAAGCAAGTTTTATTTGTGTCAAACAACAGCTTACGAACGGATGAAGCTTATTTGCAGAAATTCACCGATATTGGCGTGAAAAATTTCAAAAAGGTGGAGAGCTCAATGCCTCTTTGCCTTTGTTGTACATTTAAGAACCTCTCTTTTGTGATTTTCCACAGGATCACATCATACAGCCGGCTAAGTCAATGCTGTACTACATAAAAAAGCATAATATTAAGCCTACCGTTTTCTCACTGTGTAGTGACAGTCTTAACGAAACACTGCGAAAGGGTGGCGTAGAGGTGCTGACATTGGTGAGTACACAGTTGGTCACAAGTCATTCCTGTATGATAGAACCGGCTGTTGTGGGAAGGCTTTCGACCCGACCGTATCAGCGTTTGATAGTTACTTGGGAAGTAGTGATGTAAGGAACCGAAAAACCGGGTCCTTTAAGAGGCCAATGGGTACTGTTTCCACAAAAACCGATAATTGGATTTTATGCCAAACCAAGGATTGGTTTCAGGAACCAAAACGGGTCCCATGGTAGAGAATCAGAATATAAGTGTTTTACAAGGTTTTCCGTAACCGGAACCGAGACCAAATATCCCTCCCCGATTCATTATAACCCTCTTTAATCCGCATCCATGACAGGACGTGTCGACTAAATACAGTAAAACAACAATAAAAATCGAGTTGGTGGAGGCTAGGAAGGTTAGAGCGTTAAAATATGCCCGAGGTAGGTAGGCCTGCCGTAAGAGGCGTCTAAAATTCCCAAAGGTTGATCTACGCATATGATGGCTCCTACCCCTCATTACCAACGTTCTTCTTCCGTACGGAAGGAGGGAGTAAGATGACCTAAAAGGTTCCACTGATTACACCAAATCGCTCACGCGACATTCAGGCATGTACCGCAAGGGAGAACCGGGTTCAAATCCAGCAAAGGATTGTCACTTTTGACAACACTCCGCAAAACCTTAGGAGAGTGTTTTTTTTTTGCTAGAAACAACAACAACAATTCGCTTGAGCCGGATCTTGTGGACCGCGGTCCTAAACTTCTTGGACAGTTAAATCATCAGACATCTATTTACTTAACCCTGAAAAGGCATCCCGACTAAGTGTTACTACTGAGTATGTTTTGTAGGGTTGTCACCTATTTGCATTATTTGTATAACGAAAAAGATATGTATTTTACGTCGTACTTAAACCAAGTTAGTTTAGACAGTGTTACCATCTTGGGTTGCCACCTACTGCTTTGATACATTTTTGAATAACGGTAATATGCTACATTTGAAGACATCCTTCTTAAGTGTTGAGCGAAGCTCGGACCCCCACGTACTGAAATATATTATTCTATCCCCGTCGGTGGTGCGTAGGTCCCAGTCGATTCAATTATACAATCCCTAAACCAGATGTGATACACATATTACCATTTTGGATGGTTGCGGACTGATCTGGAGCTCTAGTTCGTCGGGTATCTCATTTTACTGTATTCTGCCAATTGAAACTTATTAATAGCTCAGTCCGACGCTTACCCTATCATAGAAGTTGGCGCATCCTTGCTGCGCGAATTCTCCTGTACAAACCTAGGACTAAAAGTAATTTTGTGTGGCCTCAATAGTTTTGTCGCTATCTTATGCAGGGTATATAACTTCGGAGTGATATCTGCAAAGGAAAGCTTGGAAGCGGGACTGGCGTAGGGTGTTTGGAGAAGGCAGTTGTAGCTAAAATTTTAAAAAGAAAGTTAGTTCTCTTCCTACTCAAGTCTTCGAGTTTTAAGGACCCTCACATCTAAACATATTTTCCTCAATACCATTGCAGGATAGTACGCAGCGCGCCGACCTCTCATCATTTGCAAATTTAATAAAACCAAAAGCAAAAGTGGGTGCAGTCCTCTACGACATCAACATAAATTTGAATTATGCGCAAATCTGTACGGGAATACGTTACCTCGAGGATAAAGATTGTTTATTCTTGGCTGCCGGCACAGATTGGTTATTGCCATTGACAGGAGATTTGACTATACCAGGTGGGGCTTTTGAATATTTATTGTGCCTATAAAAAAGCGTTCCATCAATCGCGATATTTTCCAGGATTTTGTGATTTTCTCGAAACAATCAAGAAGTTTACGCACAGAGAGGCTTTAGTGGTTGGCAAACCGTCGCCATTACTGAGTGACATTGTAAAGGAAGTTTATAATTTGAAAGATCCAAAACGTTGCCTCTTCGTTGGTGATTCGTTGACGCACGACATACGTTTCGGCTTGGACAGTGGCTTTCAAACTTTGCTTGTACTGACAGGCTCCACACCTATCACGGAGTTGATGGAGGCTAGTGCGGAGCAACAACCAGATTATTATGCGGATGGTATGGCTGATTTTCTCAAATTGTATAAAACTCTTGCGAAAATTTGAAAAAGCACTATTTATTTAAATAGTATTTGTTGTATTTTTCTCAATAAAAAAGTTTATTTCTTTGAGGCTAAGTGTGAGTCTTTAGCCAGTTTGGCATGTTATGGTAGTTAGGCGGTTTTGTAAAACTGGGTTGGCAAAAACAACATTCCCGTGATGCATGCAAAGTTTATCAGACTTTTGATATGAACTATATGCAATGAGCAAACATGTAAAGCTATATTACGTAAATAAAAAAGCGTTAATATGTTTACCCTCTGAGTACTATATACCACTTTATCTGGCTGAAAGGTTTGTAAGCAATAAAATGTTCATCACTGTCACTGTGGGCAAAGGGAAATATTTATTCTTGTAACCAAGAGATGTGAATAGACGGGGCTGAGGGTTTAGGCTCTGGCATCTAGATCTCTTGTTACTGCCCGGTTATGGTCCAGTACTTTCCGAAATGTTGCGATTTGTTTGGCGATCCTTCAGGTCGTCTCTCGGTAAGCTAAAGTGGCTGGAAAAGTTAGCAAGGCGACTCTGACGACTTAGTTTATAGGATTTGACTGGGGCTCTGCAGTATCTGCTTACATAAGATGTGCCTATAGTTAATGTCATTTTTTTTTACTGTTGACCTGCTGATTGGATTACCTTATGTTGATGACGGACATGGGAAAAAGGCTGGCTGACATATGGAGGCTGATTCTACCCTTATACTCTTGAGAGGGCAAAGACTAATATTTCCGCCACCGTTATTAAAAAAACATGATCTACAAAGGTAAAGGAAAAGGTAAAGTTAAGGGTAATGTAAAGGTGAAGGTAAAGGTCAAGATAGAGGTAAAGGTAAAGACAACGGGTAAAGGGATGGGAGGCACGTAATTCACCACTGGGGAAATTTTGCATTTCAATCCCTAGTTTTAAGGCTATTTGCACACTTACGCTTATGTAATATTCACAATAAAACGTTTTTGTAACACCAACTATAATTTTTTGTGTAAATATTCCGCTAAAACACTTTTAATTCAATCATTTTACACGCAGGTACAGTGGTGAATTACCTATCATCGCTTTGACGGCGTCCACTTGCATTCGCTGTTGGAACTTCGTATACAGGGTGGCGCCACCTTGTAGTTATGTGTTCTTTGCTATTAGTCTAGTCTTAAGCACTATATTCTACCCAGACCTGTTAAATAATGATAACTAATCGTAATGAATACTGGTTTGATTAATTACTTTCTTGGGAATCCATTTAATGATTGATTACACAACCTTTAATATTTAATTATTATTTTAAAATTAATTAAAAAAATATCCAAAAATGTCATGATTTTTTACGATTACTAAAAAATCAAAAAAAAAATTTAAATAATTAAAATTTTTTTTTAATTTTTTCTGGATTTTTTTTCAGTATTGTTTTAGAAGCACATGTAGATACACATCAACAACACTGAAAAAAAAAAAAAACAATATAAAGAAAAAAAATCTAAAATAATCAAAAGTAAAAGTGGTTTTTGATTATTTTAAATTTTTTTTTCTCTAATCGTAACCAATTTTAATGCACAATTAAAATAATCATTACCAATTAAAAAAGCTGCCTAATTAATTGATTACTTATTACTAATCCAGGTCTGATTCTACCCTCTTGTTTACAAACTTTTTATGCCGTACTTCGTCAAACACAACACCAACAAAACCCAACCACATAAAAGGCCACTAAATAGCTCTTAAACTCACGCATAAACAATTGATTGATTGCATAATTTCAATTAGTGAATAAATAGATCTTACCGTGAATTGTATTCGCTCACATATTTACAATTAATTCGATAGACAATATTGTTTTGCACATGAAATTGATTGCCCAGCTTTTGTGAGTTTTGGAAAGCAAAGTTGTTTATATTTTATTTGCGACGCATAAACATCTGCATTCACACCGAGCAAAGGACACGTTGCCGCTTCAATGAAACAACCGAAACACACTAAACTGAGCCGACGAAAGCTTCGTTATACCTATACCATGAGACGAGTTAAAGTTGTGCTACAAAACTTTTTAAGGCGCAAATCAAAAACAAAAGAAAGTCTTGTCCCTCTTTTAGTGGTTGAGGTCGCGTAGTAGGTTTGTTGTTATACCTGCTTTGTACCAATAGTTTATAGCCTTGTTGTCCATTTAAATCCGTCTGGGGTGGTTTGTTGTACTGACAGAAGCAAAGGAAAACCCGGCATCTAGTTTTGATCTCAACGAACTCCCATGCCTACCCTACACGGTACCCAATAGTTTGGTCGGTTGTTGGCCTTGTTTAACGGAAGTCTGCATTCGTAGTAAAAATATTTGTAGGAAATAACTCTAAATATTTGATTTGTTGACACGCCGCGCACAAAAAACATTGAAGGTGGCTCAGTTTTGGGGAGTTTTTAAAGCGATGGACATACGTATAAAGTATTTTATTTTGGAATACTATTTTTTTATTGGTCGGATGATAGAGCTTCGACTTATGTGTCAAAGGTTCAGAGTTCGAAAACCAATGAGTTGAAATGAACGAACCAACTTACGCCTAATCTTTAACGATAAAATAGGGAAAGATGAAGATAAATATGAATGAAGAGATAAATATGCAGATTAAGATAAAGATATGGATAAACAAGATACATAAGATAAGATACAGATACAAATAAAGACAAAGATGAATGGACCTGGAAGAGACACTGCTCCCTACCGGCCTTAAAAGGTGGACCGCTAATTACCTCAATGGTCGACAGGCATCAGTCAAATTCAGGAACAAGAAATCTAGGCCACGAAGAATAAAACAAGGGGTGCGGCAAGGTGGTGTTCTGTCTCCCCTTTTGTTTAATACTGTTATTAACTATATTTCGAGACTCCCCCACCACCAGAGGGAGTTTCCTACGCTGACGACTGCACGATAAAGGCCTCGGGCAAGGGTTCCTCCATTGACGAACTCTGTACTAGAATCAACAGTTTCCTCCGTGACCTTTCCAGCTTCTTCAACGAGCGAAATCTGACCCTATCTCCGACTAAATAGACGGCGACCCTATTTACGACATGGAATGCGCAGATGGGGCAAGAGTTAAATGTCCACGTAGACGGAGTACCTCTACCTACTGTCAACCACCCGAAAATCTTGGGTGTGACATTTGACAACGGCCTCACCTTCGCTGGTCATGCCACCGCAATAGCTTCAAAGGTACAGAGCCGCAATAAGATCCTCAAGTCACTGGCCGGCAGTACTTGGGAAAAAGACAAAGACACATTGCTTGCTACATATAAGGCTATTGGCCGACCGGTTATTGACTACGCTGCGCCCATATGGTCGCCCAATCTTGCTGGCACCAATTGGAGGAAATTGCAAGTCTGCCAAAACACCGCCATCAGAACTGCTACGGGATGTCTGCTTATGTCATCTGAGTCTCACCTCCATCAATAAGCAAAATTGCTCAATGTTCAAGAGCACGCGGAACTCTTGAGTAGACACTTCCTTCTAAACTGTCATAAGCCCAGTCATCCAAATCGACATCTATTGGATGTAGCCCCACCCCCCCCAGAGACATAAGGAGAAATCTTCGTAAGCACTACGATGAGATCCGGAATCACATCTCTTTGCCGTTTGATCTGCGTAACCATAGACGGGCTCTAAATGACCTCCACACCGAGTCGGTAGACAGATCCCTCAGATCTCGGCCTGTGAATCCAGTTATCAGTGCCACCTGAATTGGCTGAAGAGGAGCGTGTACTTCCGAGGAAGACTAGAGTCATGCTAGCACAACTTCGCTCTGGATATTGTAATAGGTTAAACTCTTACTTATCCAGACTGAACCCCAACATAACAAACACATGTCCTGCAAGTGGTATGTCCCCTCATTATACCAAACATCTCTTCTCCTGTTCAGTCGAACATACTCTTCTAACACCTACATCACTCTGGTCCAACCCTATGGAAGCTGCGCGTTACCTCGGACTTCCGTTAGAAGTGCCTGATGACAATTTAGTGATCGAGCCCATTGGGCAGAGCGAAGCACTGTTAACAACAACAACAACAGCAACAAAGATGAATATAAAGGTAAGGATCCAGGTAAAGACAAAGATAACGATGAATATATAGACAAAGATAAAGTCGATAAAGATAGAAATAAAGATAAAGATAAAAATAAAGATAACATTAAAGATAAATATAAAGATTGGACAGGGTTACAAAGACACTGTTAACAACAACAAAAACATAAAGATAAAGATTAAGATAAGACTAATGGTAAGGTAAAAGGACAGGAAAAAGAAAACGTAAAAAAGGGAGTGACCAAGAGGAAAAGAACAGGAAAAAAGTATGAGTATGAGGAAGCGAATACGGAAGAGGAAAATAAAGAAGAATATGGAGGAGTACGATATATTAGGCGGTGAGTAGTTGTTGATATAGCAGTAGTTTCCCCAACAATTCGACAATGCCAAGAATTGTCTTTACTCATTCCGAACGGAAGTTCTAGGAGAATTGAAGTTTCAATAGCGTTTGACCTGTAGGCTGGGTGTGCTGGTATCCAATGTATTCAAAGCGACTACGAACTAATCCAATAGTTTGACAAGTTAACCACACAGTAATCGTAGCACTAAGTAGTTAAGTTAAGCTTTTTTAAAACCAATAACGCCCCTAAAGAAGATAAGGATAATTATCGAAACGTTGGACTAAATGGTGGAATGAATCGTCTTTTATTTACCCTTGACCCTAATAGATGAGATAAGCTGAAAAATCTTATATAAATAATCAAACGGATCGGAAATTACCATTAAATAATCCAACTTTATCCTCTTCGGGTATAATGTCCACATATGTGGACAAAAGTTTTCTTTGTAAAATAACTGTCAATATTTCATTATTTTTCTCAAACAATATAACAATTTATTGGGAACATATTCGCTCGCTTTTCTACATTTTTAGTTTCTCTCTTTACTTCTTCTGTCGCGTTCATTTCATACGATATTTTCATATACTGAAATATGCAAGATTGGATCATATTTTGTCACAAGTGAGTCAATATTTTTTTTGTGTACACATAAACACTTTTACTTTTTTTAATATATATTTATTTATTTTTAATAGAAAAACATTAAAAGAGCTTTTTCTTTTTATTACATAAGAATATTTTGTTTTATTTTGCAGTTATATTAAAAATTAAAAATTTCGAAAAACTGTTTTTTAGTATAAAAAAAAAATTACAAAAAAAATTTTGTTTGAAATAAACTCTTCAGACACCAGTTATTAAAAATAAGTCATAAACAAATATTTTTTCGAGCGTATTTTCGGTGCGGGATTGAAGAGGTTATTTTGAAATGTGGTTATCTTCAACCAGCAGTCGAAACTTTATGAAATTTTCAACAAAATTATTATTTACAAAATGTTATGAGTGTCTAAATAACAAAATTATTTTAGAAACCCAGGCTCAGTGAATTTCAGAAATAGTTTCAATTTTCTAAATTTAGGTTGGTTTCTGAAATGCATTTGTAATTTTTTGAAATACATACTTTTGGAATAATTCTTTAATTAGATATTTGGCATGAACAATTTTTTTTTTTTATTTGAATTTTTTTTTTCGAACAGAACTTCGAAATCTTTGATGCGTTCCATCTAGCAATTGCACTTGTTTATACCTGTTGTTGTTGTTGTAACGACAAAAACATTCTTCGAAGGTTTTGGGGAGTGCTGTCGAACTGACGGTGCTTGGCCGGATATGAATCCGGTACGCTCCGGTATTCCCTTGTGGTACTGTCCGACTGTCATTGTAGCGATTTGGTATGACCAGTGGAACCTTCTAGGTCATGTCGCCCCTTCATCCGTAAGGAAGAAGAGATGGGTAATGAAAGGTAAGAGGCATATCCGTAGATTAACCATCGAGTAGCACGCATTTCCTTTGTGCATTTTAGTCGCCTCTTACGACCGTTATGCTTACCTCCTACCATAAACTCCTAACCCGCAGGGGTACTTGTTTATACCTAAGTTTGCTTGCATATATATCATTTACCACATAAATCACAATATAAAAGCGTATTTTTTTTTTACGCTCAGAAACGTTGGAAAAATAATGTAATACAATTGCATTGGCCAACTGATCGATCAAACTTTTCTTCTACAACAATTTAAAATTCACTTTTTGCATTTTAGTAAACAAATCAAATTTCTATTCACACAATTTTTCTTCTAATATTTTGTTTTTTATATTTAGTTAAATTTATTTTGAAACACTATTATATTTCTTCCATAGAACAAATTTTAAACATTTACTTGTCTGCTTTTTATTTATTAAATAGACGAGCGCGCTCGAGTTATTTTACACAAAGGTTGTTTATTTGGTCTTTGCCATTCGAAAAATGTGATAATTTGCATTCAAGAATAATTAAAAGAAAAAAAATGTGATTGTCTGACATGTGGCAATTGTCTTGAAACGCAAAGTGCGCTAAAATACAAAAAAGTGTTCATCAAAGTAATTTCGAAGTACTACGGAATTGAACCGGAAACAGATTGACTAGATACTCGTGTGGGCACAGTCAGTGTATAAAACAACTTTTGTGGTCGGCTTGTAATTGGATTAGATGCGTTCGGTGGAGGGGCGTAAGAAAGGCACAAGCCGTTGTAAAATGTTGTACATATTTAAAACTGCAAACGTTAGCGCAATGCAAATACAAAGTCAAAACTGCGCACAGTGGGTTATTTTGAAGGTAATTGGTGTAAAATATATTATCTATGTAACGAATAAGCAGAAAAGCGCTAATTATATTCAGAAACGCTCAAATGAAATTCAGTAAAACTCAAATGTATTTCAGGAAAGACCAAATGAAATTCAGCAAATTGATTTTTTTTTTCAAAAATGGGTGTATACATTGCAGCAAATGAATTACTTAAGTCAGAAGAGGGTAACAGTATTTTACAGTGTTAACTATTTAATATAATCCTCAATGTTTTTAAGAAGTCTTATTGTATTCGGGATAAGCAGAATGTATTTAAAAAAACCTTTGCATTTCACAGTTATAAGACCTCTGGTGACTAATTTTTAAACAATATCAGTAAGCTGGAATTATTAAAAATCTACAAAAATGAGTACTGAAAATGGTTTTGAAATATATTCTATCAAATCTTACATTTCATAGATTTTGAGATGCTTATGTAGGCAAAGGTTAAAAATCTTTGCATAAGTTACGATAATTAAAAGGAAAGATTCAGAAGCATGTTTGCCAGACGTTTATCTAGCAACAAAGCGAGAGGCTAAAACATTTAAAAGATCAAAAATCTGAACTGTTGAATGTTGTTGTTGTAACGACAAAAACACTCCCCGAAGCTTTTGGGAAGTGTTGTCGAAAGTGACAGTCCTTTGCCGGATTTGAAAGTATTTCAATATGCTCTGACAAGATTTTTTATTTTATCCCAAGCTCCTTTAAAATAACACACTGTGTGTCACTACAAGCTTATGTACGTAGTTAAGCGTAATACCTACAGTTCTTCCTCATGTTTTGTTCTATTCTATCATACAAATTTAAACTTATTTACACTTTACTTTCGCCTACATTAGACATATCGCAAAGGCAAAACATTGTTTTTGTATTTAAGCTACTTTTTTTTTTTTTCTTTATATAATGCAAAATATTGTGACATTATTTTAAATCTCATAATCCTCTGAATTGTACAGTTCAGTCAAAAGGCGATAAACATATGAAGGTGCATGACCACCGCTGAAAAGAAAGCATAAAATGTTACAATTTTCTACATATACAATTGCTGTTTATATACAATACTTACATATTCGAGATAAACAATGTTACAAGTTCAGGTGGTACATAATCGAATATTGGACTGTAAACTTTAGCCGCCTGTGATGCTAGAGAATCATATTCTAACACATCTTCTGCACAACCTACTAAATTAAACGCATCCTGCTCGTATGAGTACAAATGTACAGGTGAAAGCTTATACATGGGTGATAGCACTATCACTGGTACTGAATAATGTTTAGCTGCCAAGGCGACTGTGTATGAACCGCATGCTGCACGAAGACCACCATTTGCAAGTACGCTATGTGTACCGATGATGACTTTGTTGACTCGTGACATCATTGCAAATATGGCAGCATCTGGTATTACGATAATTTCAACATTGCCACTCGATAAGCTGGCTGCCAAATTGTGACCCTAGAATAGGAAAAGATATAATAATAGTCCCAAAATTGTCAAGACGAGTTAAAAGAGTCATACATACCCTGCAATCTGGTGCACATTCAGCTATAATGATTGTTAAAAATGGTCGCTTCTTAACAGCACGTTTTAAAAAATTCTCAACACTACGCGAGTGTCCTAGTGTTAGTATAACTTCAGAGGAGTGTATATGTTCCTCGGCTTGTGCACAAATATTTTCTGAGCTTGTTTCCAATTCCGTTTCCATCTCTTGCAAATGATCTAGCAATGCTTCACGTAAACCCTGTTGCGGCTCAGTATAATCGATACTAGTATCATTGCTAGTTTGTGTAACAAGCTTGTGAAGAGACATTGAAGCCTGATCATCTGTGAATTGATGCACCTAAGGGAAATTCTCAGAGTTAGTATAAAGCAATCATGCAGTTAATAAAGAAAAAACCTTTGCTTTCAACAAATCGAATTCTTCGCGTATCAATTTTAGTACACGTCGCGCAATATTGGCTGTTACAATCTCCTGCGGCAATGCGGATTGCAAAATATGTCCCTGAGTACGCACTAGATTCATTAGCGCACTGCAAATAAAGAAGAATTTCGAGATAAATTGTAATATGTTTATTGAATGGGGAACTCACTCTGCATTCGCCCATCCTTTACCATTGATGATTTTCTTAAATAATTGTAATGTTTTTGCTGTTATTTTGTACGAGCCTACCACTTTCCTGAAATATTTAAAAGGTTCAGTTAGAAGCGTTTCGCTTGTATTGTTGTTGTTCTTACCGAACTTTGATTTCGTGAATCAATTGAATTACTTCCTTTGTTGGTTGGTCCTTCATTGCGAATTTATCTAAGTTATAAATAATTGAAAACCTAGATGGGATCCAGCAAAAATTGATGAAACGAAATTTTTTTTTTTTTACTATTTAATTCACAACTGAATTATAATTCAGCTGATTATGGCTTTGGTCACAGACCACATTGCCAGGCACAAAAACACATGGTCTATCTCTAGTCAATTTACATCACATTTATCGTTCCGTTATTCGATATGTTCCGTTATTTTCACATATTGTGGCGCTTATTCTCAAGCATGTACCATACCTAACTGAACAACACTCCCACTACTAGTTAAACACAACAGAGATGACGATGGCTACTCTTATGCATGCAATCGTGTACCAAGCTAGAGGAAGAGAGTTGGTGCGAATGTTTGCGAATACAAGGCAAAGAGGAGTTGTCAATAAATAACACCGACCCTTCGAGAACACGAAGAGCGAACAACCAAGAAAGTTTTCGTTGCATAGGCAACCACCCTGTTTTTGTTGTTGTTGTTGTGGTAACGACAAAAACACTCCCCGAAGGTTCCGTAAGGAAGGATAAGATGGGTAATGAGAGGTGAGAGGCATCATATCCGTAGATCAACAATCGAGTTGCACGTCATTACCTTTGTGCATATTAGTCGCCTCTTACGACCGTATGCCTACTTCGGGCATATTCTAAGTCCCTAACCCGCAAGGCCGGGCAAGCACCCTGTCGGACTATATAAGGCTGTGAGGCAAGCAAGGCAGGTTGATCACCCTACAAGAAACGCTGATTTCTTTACTAACACACTCACACTTTTTATTGACAGTGATGATATTTTGTGTGTCAATGCTGATACTTTCATACTAGTATGTTTGTTTCTTAGCACACAGGTGTCCGTTGTTGCCAACACCCACAAGGAACCAAGGGAAAGAACACGAATTGGACAGGCCGAAGCTACGTGGGCATTAACAAAGGAACATACCGTACCATAATGCGACATCGGTCGTGTTTGATATAATTTGAAATGAATAAAATTTTATCGGGCTTGTCTTTTAAACTCACAATTTATTGAAGTATTGCCGTTCTTCCGTCCTTCAGCGAATAAAGGTATTATGTCGCAAAATTTTGTTTTCGAGACGATTGAAAGTAGAGCTTTAAATATTTATGCATATGTATGACCACTCTTATCGAATATATACTTTCTATCTTTTCAAGAAAACAAGAGATATCTTATATACAGATAAAATATTGTGGCGACTATTCTCAAGCATGTACCATCCCTAACTCAATAACACTCTCACCACTGGTTAAACACAACAGAGATAACGATGGCTACGCTTATGCATGCAAGCAGGTACCAAGCAAGAGGAAGAGAGATCGATCGAGTGCTTGCGAATACGATGCAAAGAGGAGATGTCAATAAATAATACCGACCATTCGAGAACACGAAACGAACAACTAAGAAAGTTCTCGGTGCGTATGGAAGCACCCTGCTGGACTATATAAGGCAGTGACCAGGCAAGGCAGGTTGATCAGCTTAATTTCAAGTGTTGTACAGTGAAGTACTGCGAAGTTACCAAACTCTTAAATTTGTTTTGCGTTTATTACCAGTAAATAAATCTAGCTATTAGTTACAATATCTGTGCGTGTGCTTATTTGACTCTATAGAGATCGAACCCAGGATTGATAATCAAGGAATCATAGAATTCGTCACAATATGTAAACAAATGTTATCTGTTGCCTTATCTAGATAAAAAAAAAAACCAATGTTGCCGTATAAAAAGCAAATCTTAAAAGCGGCCTTAAACTCTCACTGAAAAACCGCTCTGCAGTTTAAATTTATGCCGAGTCTAAGCAAACTTAGTTTAAACTGAGCTTAACCAAGGACTGAAAAACCGGGCCTAAGTGTGTTTGTCCCTCATGATCTTAGTCCGTTGTCTCACAAGGTCGTGAATTTCTCTCATTTCCTCTTCCTATACGCTAGTAGATTTCCGAGCAATTTACTCCTGCCTCAGCGTTTATCCCAAACTTCAAGTCAGCTGGCAATCGAAGATCATTCCCGAAAATTACCTTTGCAGGAGTCTGACCAGTTGTGCCATGTACTGCAGAGCGATATGCCATTATGAATAAGGAGATGTGAGTATCCCAACCCTTCTTGAACTTATCCTCTACTTTCCTCAGGTGCTATTTCAAGGTTCTATTGAATCGTTCCACCATGCCATCTGACTGAGGATGTAGTGCAGTTGTTCGAGTTTTCCGAATGCCCAATGTCTTGCACATTTCCTGGAACACAGCTGATTCGAAATTTCTGCCTTGGTCAGAATGTATCTCCATCGGTGCACCAAACCGAGCTACCCAATTGTTAGTAAACACTTCTGCTATTGTTTCTGCCTCTTGATTTGGAATAGGGTACACTTCTGGTCATTTGCTTAAATAGTCCATAACTACCAGTACATATTTGTTTCCGAGTTTCCTAGTAGGAAATGGACCAGCTACATCCATGGCTATCCTCTCAAATGGGGCACCTGAGTTATACTGTGTCATTTGGCCATGGCTCCTTGATTTCGGTCCTTTCGCTTTGATGCATACTTAACAGTTGGCAATCCACTCCGCGACCGATTGACGGCAACCAACCCAATAGAATCTTTGCTTGACTTTCTCCAAGGTTTTGGTGACTCCAAGATGACCTCCGCTTGGACCGTTATGTAATTCATTGAGTACATCAGGGATTTTCTTTCTTGGGACGACTATCAGCTTTCGAACACATTGACCACCCTCACTTTCCCATATTCGATGCAAACAGCCGGATTCTAATTGCAAACTATTCCACTGTGCCCAATATGACTTGGCAACAGGACTTTCTGCTGACATCTCCTCTCTTGATGGTCGCTCGTTTCGTTCGATTCCTTGCATTACACGTGTAAGATCTGGATCTTCGTGCTGAAACCTCCTTAATTGATCCATGTCCCATTCGTCCGTAGATGTTATAGTCATGAGCCGCACATCTATAATGTCTTCCTTGGCTTCAGCTTTCGAACAATGCTTGCATTCCAAGTTACATGGTCTTCGTGACATTGCATCAGCATTTCCGTGGGTGCTACCTTTGCGATGCTCTATGGAAAAGTCATAACTTTGCAGTCGCTCTATCCACCGTGCCAATTGAACTTCCGGATTACGGAACTGTGAGAGCCATTTCAACGCTGCATGTTCTGTCCTGACGTGGAATCGCTGCCCATAGAGATACTTATGGAAATTGCTAAACGCACTCTACCAATGCCAACAATTCTCTTCGGGTTAGACAATAGTTCCTTTCAGGCTTCCCAATCGTTCGGCTATAGTACGCAACTACCTTCTCCTGTCCATCAATAATCTGGGACAAAACACCTCCTATAGCATAACCACTCGCATCTGTATCCAGAATAAACTTTCAACCTGGAATTTGATATGCTAACATCGGGGCAGTGCATAGTTGTTCCTTGAATGTTTGAAAAGCCACCTCCTGTTCCTTCTTCCATTCAAATCTCATATTCTTCCTGGTAAGGTCATGGAGACTACTAGCTATGCTGGCGAAATTTGGTACAAATCGGCGATAATACGTGCACAGCCCAAGGAAGCTCCGTAACTCATGCAAATTTCTCGGTCTTGACCAATCCTTTACAACTTCGATCTTTTCCTTAGCAGTGCAGATTCCCTCCGTAGTTACCTTGTGACCCAAATAACTTACTTCCTTTTTAAACAAGGAACACTTCTTGGGACTTAGTTTCAGACCACCACCAGCTATTCTTTGGAAAACTTCCTCCAAGTTCTTTAGGTGTTCCTCAAAGCTTTTTCCCAACACTATGATGTCGTCGAGGTGCACCAAACATGTTTGCCAGTGCAATCCTTTTAGTTTCTGGTCCATGAGTCTCTTAAAAGTAGCTGGAGCATTGCATAGCCCGAAGGGCATTACCGTAAATTGCCAAAGCCCTTCTCCAACGCTGAAGGCCGTCTTATCTTTATCTTCATCTTTTAATCCACTTGCCAGTAGCCGCTTTTCAAGTCCAGTGTAGAAAACCATTTTGTGCCAGATAACGAGTCCAGAGTATCGTCAATTCTTGGCAATGGATAACTGTCCTCCTTCACACACACAGAACCTCATTTTTCCATCTTTCTTTTTCACTAGTACTACCGGTGAGCTCCATGGACTAGCTGATGGTTCGATCACGCCTCTGTCACTCATTTCCTGTATAATTTCTCTTACTACTTGGCGTTTGGCGAATGGAATACTACGAGGAGCTTGGCGGATTGGCCTTGCATCACCAGTATCAATTTGATGCTTCACAACTTTGGTCCAACCTGGTTTAGAACCATCCTTGTCAAATATACTCGAGTACTTTGATAGAAGTTCCTTTGCCTTTTTCTGATGATCTTTTTCGAGGCCTTCCGTCCACGACGTGATATCATCTGAAAGATTAATCTTGATGGTAGAATCATTTTCCTGAAGCTGTTCACAATTGATAACTACCTCGACCTCTTGGCATTGTCCCAATATTGCTCCTTTGGAAAGTTTAATCTGCGATTTGAACTCATTAAGTACTCTTACCGGTACACGTCCATCTTGTTTTGTCATGGCCAGGGTTTTTCCTACTAATATGTTCGTCCTTGATTTGTTTGCTGCCTCGACAACCCACAATTTGTTTGTCCCATAATCTCCATCAATCTTTGCCCATATGATTGCTTCCGACTTCGGTGGAATTTGTTGGCTCTCCTCCACAAGCACTCGCTTACTAACGTATTTGTTTTCGTAACCAAAATTTAATGGCACATCCATGTTCTGGTAATTCATAATCCTGTTTTGCATGTCAATCTTGATGCCTTGCTCGCTCCACACCAACTATGATTTCGTCAACAATATCTGCTACTATAAAACTGTGTAGAACGGCCACGTTCCCAATTGCGATTTCACATGTTACTTCTCCTAGGACATGGGTGTCCTCACCAGTGGCCGTACGTAACTTTGCTCCATGCAATGGTCTCACCTCCTTGTTGACTAAATCATATCGAATTATGGAATGCGATGCGCCTGTATCCACAGTTCGTAAGTGCTCTTTTCCATCCACATATGCAACAACAGTAACATTACTAGCTTTCCTTCCGATCTGTGAGACAGAGATTATAGGGCATTCAGTTGGCTGGCTCGATTTAGTTTAACGACTGATTTGGTTGGGAGGTTTGCTCATCTCCTTCAGCTTTGCGTTTTCGTCCACCTGAATTGCTGGAGCTACTGGAGCCAGTGCCGCAATAACGTGCTATGTGACCTGGTTTTCCGCACTTAAAGCATTTAATGACACCAGTACCTGGGTGACCGAGCCTTGCTCGGTGGCAACCCTACTTAAAAATATTCTGGTTGGTATACGGCCTCAAATACCTTCCGTTTGATACCCATATATTGCTTAATATTTAAAAAAAAATCGGAAAGGTGGCAACCCTCTAAGCTTCCTTTAGTGGCAACATCCAAGTAGAAAATCTTAGAAGGAAGCATACTATCCATCTACCAAATTTCATCGAAATCGGTTAAGCCGTTCCCGAGATAGTGGTCGATATCTGAAGGAATAAATAAAATGCGGTCAGGTGGCAACCCTACTCGAAAATACTTTGGTTGGTATACGGCCTAAAATACCTTTCATTTGATACCCATATTCCCATATATTGCTTAATATTTAAAAAAAAAAAGTGGCAACACCAAAGTAGAAAATCTTAAAACTACCCATATACCAAATTTCATCCAAATCGGTTAAGTCGTTCCTGAGATAGTAGTGGATATACAGATATACAAGAATAACTCCTTTAAAGTTATAAGATTACTTTTTTTCTGTACTCCGTTCAACGCTTCCAGAATTGTGTCTACCCAGTCTGGCCGTTCTACCTCCACGCGGTGAGCTTTGTACGCCGGCTTACTTAATAGCAAGGATATTTCCTGCGTCAGAGCATGCGATACCGTCTCAGCAAATGATCTCTTGGGATTTGCATATGTGGCTCCCTTCGTCTCCACGTCACGTATTCCATTTATAAAGCTTTAGATTTTTACCCTTTCTGTGTATTCTACGGGTGCGTCTGCGTTTGCTAGATGGGCCAACCTCTTGATATCCGATGCAAATTCCTGCAATGTCTCATTAGCCTTCTGACAGCGATTCTGTAGCTCTATTTGGTATATCTGTTTTCGATGTTCGCTACCATAGATCCTCTCAACTGCACCCATCAATGCTTCATAATAATTGCGTTCACCGTCGGGAATCGTCTGTAAGATTTCGGCTGCAGGACCCTTCAATGCCACGAACAGTGTAGCAACTTTGTCTTCAGTGCCCCAATTATTCACCGCTGCCGTCTTCTCAAACTGTAGCTTAAATACCTAGAAAGGAACAGAACCATCAAATGACGGGGATTTTACCTTGGGAGTATTCGCTAAAGCAGATGGTTCAGTTGCAACTCCTGGATACGGCCTTTAACGCATCTACCTCGGCCTCGATTTTCTCCTCAAACTGCATTATTTTCTCGTCCATGCGTGCCTCTAGCTTCAATGACATCCTAGCTTCCTGCTCTTCCAGCTTTGCAGAGATCTCCGATAACACCTGTGCTGAACTTTGTGATGCTATTTCGGAAATACGTGCCTCCAACTTGGATGTAATACGTGTATCTTGTTCTTCCAGCTGAGATTCCATTCGAAATGTAATACGCGTCTCTTAGTCTTCCATTTTACTCGATATCTGAGTTAATACAGCCAATATCATGTTTGTGTCCACGGTTGCTACTGGCTTCGGAGACTCCTTTTTTTCTTCCATTTTTGTCGATGCCTCCTCTACAAGATGAAAAACATGATATCAACGTTGATTCCTTCTGCTTCCATAGCCATAGTGACTGTAACTCTGATTTATTGCCTGTAGTGTTTAGTCCACGTTGTTCCCACTCATTTTTGAGTTGCTGAATTTTTAATTCATTCAGCTTCGCCATGTCCTTGTTATCCTTGAAATCACTGGTATTTATTCAACAATACCGCTTCTGACACCAATTGTGACGAATTCGATGATTCCTTGATTATCAATCCTGGGTTCGATCACTATAGAGTCAAATAAACACACGCACATATTTTGTAACTAATAACTAGTTTTATTTACTAGTACAAACGCAATACAAATTTAAGAGTTTGGTAACTTTACAGTACTTCACTGTTCAACGCTTGAATACAAACTGATCCACCTGCCTTGCTTGGTTACTGCCTTATATACTCGCCTACGCACCGAGAACTTTCTTGGTTATTCGCTCTTTTTGTTCTCGAAGTGGTGGAAGTGTTATTGAGTTAGGGATGGTACATGCTCGCCACAATAATTAACGCCATTGCTTCTCCTCAGTATTGTAATAGTTAAGATTTCGCTAATTTCTGCATCACTTTAATCACTTTCGTCAGATGATATATCCAGTATTTAATTAAATATAAAAATATCGTCCTTTTTTAATTGCGTTCAGTTTATTGTTTCACAACCAAAACCATCAAATATGCAAACAGCTGACACGTTAACTAGAGTTTAACCCTGCCAAATTGGCCGTTTAAACTACGTTTAAACTTCGCTTAGTTTAACTGACAAATTGAGTTCAACTTGTACTGAAAAACCGGGCCTTAAAGGAATCTATTCATATATGTATACAAAAGAATGCACTTGTGCGTATATTAAGTAGACCGTACCAGATTTTGTTTTTTTTTTTCGTTTTTATGTTAGTACTTTCGGTAATTGTTTACGCCCGTCACCGAGTGCTAATATTCATCCAAAAATGGTGATATGCGTATTAAAAGACGCGTTTCGGTCCAGTAATAAGAATCCACCTCCGGAGAACAAATATTTTTATTATTTTCGACAATATTTCCGAAAAGCCGAAAAATTACCCTAGGCCGATCATAAATCTGAGGTGTGACCTTTTATGTGGAGACCACCTTTCTAAGTTGGTGGCCTTCGGCCGCGATCTAAGAAAATAACCCTTAGCCGGTCAAACACCGGTTACGCGATTCCCAGTATTTCTGCGCAGAACACACTTCTGCAATTTCCGGCACACCCTGCGTCTACAACAACCACATAGAAATGACAGAAAATGGTTAACTTTGCTTGCAAATATCGTGGAAACTATCATATATGTAATACTTCTATATTGCTAGAAAATACTCAGTACAATCGCCAACATCAGAGTGCAGATATATAGGAAACGAACGTACCAAAATTACACATTTCGTTTGGAAAAATCCATGAGCGTATTTTACTTTCCTTGAAAAATATTTTTGGATAAGATACAAAATTGTAATCTTGTAGTAGATTTGTATAAACTTCAAATAACGCAAGCCTAGCATCAGATTCTAGTTGGTGGATGAGGCAAATTGACAAATATTTCCGGCCATGGGCTGATATTTGAGAATAATTTATTAATTAATTATTTTCTTCAATATTGTCAAAGCGGCGTAAAGCGGGTGGTCTACAGTGCTAATTTTCGCTAAAAAAAATGGATTTCCCTATCGGATTAGGGTTCCTGGGACCGCAGTTTTTGCAGTTGACGTTGGATGTATAGTATTATCCAAACCTAAAATGGCAGCACAGCTGATTTCAAAATTCCTCTTCGCCAATTTTTCTGTTCACTTGCGGAAGAGAATTGCCGGAAATTTTCCTGGGAAGAAATCCCAGCGGATATTTAGAGTCGAGCTGGATATACACTTTTCAAAATTTTTCCAAACAAGCTATTTTCAACTAGATCTCTAAATGTAATGCCACGATTTTTGCTTAGATTTTTCGCATCCAGTGCTTTTCTAGTTTTTCCGGCCATGGGCCGTCTTAATACCAATTGAACTTTATACTAGTATCCAATCTTTTCTTCACTTTCCTTTGGAACATTTACGGTAAATACATGGTAATTGTTAACGCCAACCACCGAATGCTAAACCTCAAGCAAAAATGTAGATATCGGCCCCAAGAATCAGAATCCGC
The DNA here is from genome assembly GCA_949987695.1 of Merzomyia westermanni. Taxonomy (NCBI): domain Eukaryota; kingdom Metazoa; phylum Arthropoda; class Insecta; order Diptera; family Tephritidae; genus Merzomyia; species Merzomyia westermanni. Next base: position 19,199,800 of record OX465290.1, on the reverse strand, counting down.
CTACGGAGAACAACTGTTTTCGTTATTTTCTAAACCATTTGCGAAAACGCTTTTCGACATTTTGCTGTTTTCGTTGAACAGTTTCACGATCGAAAACTTATTATGTTACCAAAAGAAACGCACACTTTTTTTAAAAAACAAATTTTTGCACAGGCTCCGAATCTGGATGAGATTTTTTGGGACCTAAACGTGACTTTTGATACCTCTCCCAACATTTTTAGACGTATTTAGTTGTCGTCAACAATTACCAAACATACTATTTTATATTTTGTCATAAAATATATGCGCTAAATGCAATTGTTTTGTAGCACTACTTCCATAGTTTTTTTTTTTTGGTATTGAAATGCAACCATGTGTCATTAGATTACCACTACAAGAAATATCAGCTCTGAAAATTTCACCAAAATAATGTACTTTTACCACAGTTTGTTTACTATATCACTATGCCATGATCATGGCGTTCAGAGTTGTTTCAAAGTAAAAATTACAACTAAAAACTTTAATTTAAATTGAAATTAACATTTTATAGTATCAAATAAGGTGTTATAACTACCATATATTCAATAATTAGTGAGTTTTATGTCTTCACGTTCAATATAGCAGTATTTAAATTTGATTGCTTTATTATTGCACACAACACACCCTGTGTTGTTTGTGTGTGTGTGCAGATTCGCAAGTTGCGCCACTAGTAGACATATACTATGAACAGGTCGTAGCAGCTCGGCAAACATACAAACACACACAAATTTTCCATGTACAGTCGAACTTCTCTATAACGAATTCCAAGGGACTGGATATTTACTTCGCTGTAAAGAAAATTCGCTATATAGAAAAGAAAAACAATTTTGTTCCTTTTAACATTTTTTATTTGTAGTAGTCAGTTATTTTGGATTGAAGTACATTTTTCCACTTTTCTTCTTCAATATAATTTTCTAATAAATTTAGAGAAGTAAACACAGTATTTGGTACGTTGGTTTTCATTTCCAAATAGGTACGGAGACTTTCAACTTTTTTTTTACAACTGACTACATATCGCGATATGCAAAGACAAACTGATAGCAACTGCAAGAAATGTGATGTAATGATTCCAGTTGTCACTTGCATAATTCGTCGGTTCCCCAAAATACACTTTCAATTTTATGGTATGTAACAAGCCCAATAAGAAATGTGAGAGTTGGTAATGATTCCAGTTGTCACTTGCATGGTTCGGTGGTTCCCCAAAATACACTTTCAATTTTAGGGTAACACACGATTTCGTTTTTGTGTGAGTGATGTATGTAAATATGTAATAACGAAAAATTATTTGAATAAATTCGTTATATGGAGATTGAAAACGCTTCAATCTTTAAGTTACGGTCGCAAAACTGCTTCGTTATAAGGAAATATTCGCTATAGAGAACACTTCGTTATATAGGAGTTCGTTATAGAGAAGTTCGACTGTATTTTGTTTTTGTCATTTGTGAGTTTAACGTCAAAATCATACTGAGAAATGAGTGTAATGCCAAATTTGAGCCAAAAGTAAAAATCAGCTGATCTATTGACACGACCTGTATTATTGGATCATGCACTATGCGTTAAACCTTCTTATAGTTATATGGTCTTTGGAAGAACTGATTTTATCCGCCACTATTTCATAGTAATACGTAAAGGCCCGGTTTTTCATTCCTTGGTTAAGCTCAGTTTAAACTAAGTTTGCTTAAATTCGGCATAAATTTAAACTCCAGTTAAGCTGCAGAGCGGTTTATCAGTGAGAATTTAAGGCCGCTTTTAAGATTTGCTTTTTATACGGCAACATTGGTTTTTTTTTATCTAGATACGGCAACAGATGACGTTTGTTTACATGTTTGTTTATTGTTTCACAACCAAAAGCATCAAATACGCAAACAGCTGACAGGTTAACTAGAGTTTAACCCTGCCAAATTGGCCGCTTAAACTACGTTTAAACTTCGTTTAAAGTTGACTGAAAAACTGCGTAATAAGTTTAAGCTTAGTCTAACTGACAAATTAAGTTGAACTTGTACTGAAAAACCGGGCCAAAGTTGTGCGCTTAGCAGCCCATACAACTATTAAGCGCAAATGCATAGTTTAATTGTGAAAGGTTTCGTAATTTGTTAAATTGAAAAATAATTGATCTTTCAACAGTTTTTTATTTGGTCCCTCTACCTTTACCCGTTGATGAGAATTTTAAAAAATACCTTATAGGGGGCCGTTGGTTAAGCTTCTATAATATCATATAAATGTCAAAATTGGAACTTCAAATTTTCTCTTGGGAACACTATGTTTTAAATTGATTTATGGGTCCTATAGATCGATGTCCAAGCAATTTTAGAAAGTTGGTCAGTGCGGTGTATCCCACTCTGCGCACTAAGAATAGCGGTTTTATTTACCTTATCCCAGCTAAAATTTGACCTTTTAATTATGTATAATGTGATGTTCCACTTTCTAGATGCGGACAGGGCCGCGGGTAAAGGCTAGTACTAAATAAATCTAAAAAAAATGTTAAGCAAATTATTTCAAAAATTGTATCCTATCGATAATCAAAAAAAATATGGAAAACAAAAAATTGTTTGAAGTCCTTGTGGAAGAAAAAAAGATAAAATGCTTAACGTGTGGTAAGACGCTGTGTGGAACTAATACATTCACCATCAAGCGGCACTATGCACTAACACACAAAGCGGATCTACTTTCTTTCAGACTGGCAAACATATTCCTTAGATAAAGATCTACAAAACCTCGCTAGTGTAATCCTATCTATTCCAGCAAAGCAAGTATCAGTTGAGGGGGCATTCAGCGCGTTGTCACTAATTTTAACGAAACAGCGCTCAAAATTGAAGGACACTACATTAAATAATGGGGTCGATCAGTTAATAGAGTTTTGTGATATCTATCGACTTCATCGAAATTCACAGGCAAATTCCGATTAAATCGATTCATTTCTCTCATGATCTATTATATTTCTCCCGTCGGCAGTTCCGTCGGAATAGCTGATAGACCACAATGTACTTATAACAAAATTCAATTTTAATTTTTTTGGTGTTGGCGGTTCTGATATGGATTCTACATTCGCTCTATAATTAAATATTATACCTTTTGCTCTGTTACTTTTTATTCAAAAATGAAGCAGTTCTTCCCTGGAAATGGGCCAAAAACAAGTGCTTTTTGTTAAAATTACAAACTTAAGCAATTATCTTGTATCTAGCATACGGTTCGAACGCTCTTTGTTCCACCATACGATATGAGTTTGGTAAAGGTGTAGTTCACTTGGCTATACATAGTCCAATCAGCCCATACATGAGCTGGAAACTAAACATTTCTGATATCCCGCTGCACATATATAAGAGCAAACAATGCGCTGCACTACACTCAGCACAATGATGTGTGCAAGTGTTTGCAACAATAAACACTATCGTGAGTATATTGATCATTATTTATGTTAACGGAAATTTTGTGTGGAGTCATGTTTACTTAGTTACCTATAAGTATTTACAGCTGTTTTTTGGAGATAAATTGTCATAATGGAATTCTTAGGTAACCATCGACCTACGTATGTTGCTCTAAAAGCTGCTAATTTTTTATAGCCAGCTTTGACTTTTAGAGACAATTTAATATTATAATGAAAATGATAACTTCATTAAAGTTGGTATATGGGCTCCTTGCTACCAAGTCAAGCAATGTAAACATAAAGTAGAGTTGTTAAGAAATGCACTCATTTACTGAATAACAATTTTGTATTGCAGCCTTTATTCCTTTTTGTATTCCTCATGTGGAATAAAAAAAATTAAAGGCACTCCGCTTCTAAATAATGAATAATTAGGTGAAAATTATGTTTTTAAGCAGTTTTGAATTGATATATGTCTTGCACTAATATTCAGAAGGGCGAATCTCTAGATTCTCCATTTCTGATTGATGGTATAGGATTGATTGATTTCCCGCTAGGTTTAGGATTGCATGATTTTAATTTCCGATATTTTTCATCTGTAGATCTACTGCAACTGCAGAATAGTCCCAACCCTGACTTTCGCGTTTCAGATAAACTTTGGCTCGCGCAAGTTTTAATCGTTTAATATTGTGGGTGGCGCACCGAGATCGATCTCGGCCAGGATTGCGTTGTAGATAGAAACCAATTCCAATTCCTTTCGGTATGCAATGCGAGGAATAAAAAAAAAAAGGAATAAAAAAGAGGAATCATTATTCCGGAATACAAAAAGGAATGAGGACTGCAAATATGAATTTCTCATTTCAAGAAATGGAATAAAGACTGCAATCAAAATTTTTGCAATCCAAGGAATAATTATTCCAAAAGGAATGCATTCTTTAACAACTCTGGTAGATCAATTTTTAAAAAGCTTGCCGAAATAATGAAAAGTTACCAACTGCCGATTTTTTGTTTACAAACCTTTTCTTTAAGCAACATAAGCTGTTATTATTTCTTTCGTTTATTTCATTTGCATCGCATGATATTGTAATTCGCAACCAGCTTATGATATATTCTAAAGATAAAGTTAGGTTTTGTAATGGATGGGTTTTCACAGCGAAAATGAATAAGCAAAATTTAAAAAAAGCATTATATAACTGTTTTTTTTTTTAATAATATTATTATTTCTTCAGCCCTTACAATGGAATACATTTTTAATTTCAGTAATACATTGAATGCTAGTATTTTAACCAAGTGTCAGCAAACTGGGAAAGCGTTTAGAATGCAGACAAATATTCTAAAACCTGCATTGGACTCTATTTTTGTAATTCTTAAAGGCGACTATTCATTAACTTATAAAAAATTCTGCATATCTCTTTTATACTAAAATCAATTAATAATTGCCATCAACAATCTTTTATTGGATATTGGCGAATACTTACTATGTTACTCAATGATGTTTCTGTGTCAACTCAAAGGCATTCCTATAAAACTTGCTTTTTCGCGTTCCCTTAAAAATCCGTGGCACCAGTCCTTTTAACTTATCCTTTTGTCTTACTCTCTCACGATTTGGTTAATATGTATACTAGAGTAAGTCATATCACTTTGTGGGAAGTATTTCTCCCATGAAGGACATGGTTATAAAAAAATAGAAAAAAGTCAAACAAAAGGTTTTGCTCATAAACAGAGCTGAGTATATAATGTTCCGTCACAATCACGACTTAAGCCCCCTTTTATGTTTTTTATTTATTTTCAATAAAATATGCAAGCCATGAACCAATGAAGAAAATTGGTATAAATATCGGTAGAGTAATAGGGGAGAACTATTCGCAGTTCGAGGTTCTACAAATCAAGACCATATCAAACTACAATTTCCCAACTCTCTCATCATGAAGATTATTATCTTAGGCGTCATTTGCGCAGTATTCCTGCTCTATGTTCAGGCACAACAACAACGTAAGTAAATTCAAGTAAACTCTGGTGAAACTCATAGTTCGTATATACTAGAGTTGTCGATCCTGGGACCCTTAAGGTGCTGAAAATCCTACGATTTCTTTCTTACAATCAAGCGATTTTCAAGATTGCAAATATGTTAGTAATAACTAAATATGTGTGATCTATTTGTGGAAATGGTGTGCAAATTAGTAGTACCTCAAAATTTCCCCTGAATTTGTAGAATTTTTTTGTCAAGGATGTTGGTTATATTTTTTTAAAACAAAAGTAAGTTTTCTTCATACCTTGTATGGAAAAAATCGCTGAACACCCTAGACGAAAAAAATTCTAAAATTCACGCAAATTTTCTAGCAAGTTCCAACTTCTACAAAACTGCGAACTCAAAAATTTTATGGAAATTCTGCCAAAAAATGTGAAGACCATAAAGTTTAATCAACTTTCCTGAACTGTGTGTAGGTATACTTTCAAATCTCTTTTTTGTTATTTGGAAAATTATTCAAATCATTATTAAATTCACTACTATTTATTGAACACCGCTATACATAATTCAATATTTTCTTCCAGGGTGCGCATTCAGAAAGGACCGTGGTTATAACTGTAATGCTACTTCTCATTTTAAAGTCCGGTATTACTACGATGTGGCAAACAAAAGCTGTATTAGCTTCATATTTAATGGTTGTGGTGGCAATAGTAATCGATTCAAGACAATCAAGGAATGTAACAATTTATGTAAGAAAGTTTGAATATAAGTAAATTAGTAATAATCAATTTGCAAAAAAATAAAAATTGTGCCTTTAGTTTGGTTGTTAAGAATTTTTAATCGAGTTCGTTAGAATGGACAGCATGATCGTCTACAAGTTACTTGAATTGGTTTTTAGTTGATCCGAATCTTTAAAACTGTCATTCAAAGCACGGCTCTCACCAAGGTCAGTACGCTGACTAAGTGATTTGCCAAATTTTTCTGCGGGCGTAGTTGCTTTTTGTGACAAGGCTTCAAGAAAATTGAACTCTTTGCCAAACCATCTGCTAGTTCGTAGTACCAGTAACCCATCACAATTGGATTGTTGCTTTTAACCAAATAACACTCCCCGTAGGTGTTGGGGAGGTGTTGTCGAAAGTGGCAGTCAAGTGTTCCCGTCAAGCGTTCATTAACTCAAAAAATTTGTAAAAGAAACACAAACCGAGAGCGTAAAAGTTTGAGAGACTTACTAACTTTTTATCTTTACTTTAATCTTGCTAGTAAAAATTTATAAACTCAAAGAGTTCGATTTCAAACCCAAACTGAAATAAAATTAACAAATATTTTTTTTTTTTTTTCAAAAAAATAAAATAAATTTTAATTTTACGTGAATGGTGGAAAAACAAAAACTTTTGCTAAACAAACATGGACAAACGAAAGGAGTGTCGTTTTTTTATTTACTCCCATTTCGAGGCGCCAACTTCACACAGGTACGAACTCCTTATAGTACTCATGTTATAAGCGTTTTGAGCAAATGAAATAAGCTTTATATCAGCTGTACATTTTTGGTGAGTTATTTTTGAGGTGACATAATGAGAACATTTGATACAGTGGCACTTGCAGATGTTATTTTTTTCTTTTCTTAAAACAAATGGAAATTATGAATTATTATTGGTCAAGATACATAAATATATTATTAAGAATTTTAATATGTGCCCAATATACTAAGGGGCTGAAATTTCGACAGTTACACAAAAACTAGACAGGGTTACAAGGAAATAACAGCCCTTGACCAGGTAAAAAAAACCCGGGTCATTCCGATACGAAAGAACCGGAAATGTTGCCAGTAATCTCGAAAGGCTCATAGCTTCGCAATATTCTGAGAACTTTGAATGTCAGGGTCATGATGATTTTCATAAATCGTAAATTGGGTTACCTTCCGTTCTGTCTAAAGCTTAAACTTTTCACTGCATATATATTTTTGTTGTACACCATAATATCCACCGGTTGAGGAACACAATATTTCATAAAAAATTTCGGTAATTGTTTCCTTTAGGAGACAACTGCTAAAACACGTCCAAAAATATCGGGAGAGGTATCAAACAACGCGTTTTGGTACCAACAATCCGGAAGCGGATTTAAACTTTTTTTTTTCAGTGAAAAGTTATTCGGAAAAAACCCCAAAATGACCCAGGCCCGATCCCAAATAGGGGGCTTGATCCAAGGTATTTATGTGCAGAACACCTTTCTCCGTAGGCGGCCTTTGGCCGCGCTTAAAAAAAATAACTCTTAGCCGGTCCAACACCGGCTACGCCGTCAACAGTATTTCTGCGCGTGACACACTTTTGCACTTTTCAGAACACCCTATATCTTTGTCTACAACAACCACATGAAAATGACAGAAAACTGTCAAATTTGCTTGCAAAAATCTTGCAAACTACTAAAAACATTGGGTTTCCCTACCGGAGCAGAGTTCCTGGGACCGAAACGCCACATTTAGTGCATTTTTTACAGTTGACGTTGGATGTATAGTATTATCCAAAAGTCAAATGCTGATTTCGAAATTTCGAAATTCCTCTTCGCCATTTTTCTGTTCACTAGCGAAAGAGAATCGCCGGAAATCTCCCTGACGAACAAAAATTTCCGTAAGGAAAGAAATCCGGCATTTGGAATCGGGCTGGATATAAACTTTTAAAATTTTTCCAAGCAAACGAAATATGATAAAGCTTGTTTAAAAAAACAAGTAACCTATTTTCAACTACATCTCTAAATGTAATGCCACGATATTTGTTTAGATTTTTCGCTTCCGGGCTTTTCTAGTAGGCCGTCTTAATATCAATTGAACTTTATATTAGTATGCAGTCTTTTCTTCACTTTCACATGGTAATTGTTAACGCCAACGACCGAGTGCTAAACCTCAAGCAAAAATGCAGATTTCGGCCCCAAGAATCAGAATCCGCCTACGGAGAACAAATGTTTTCGTTATTTTCTAAATGCGCAAACCCTATTTGCGCAAACCCTTTTCGAAATTTTGCTGTTTTCGTTGAACAGTTTCACGATCGAAAACTTATTATGCTACCAATTTATCATATACGTAGTGTTTGAACAGAATTTATTAAAGAAACGCACACATTTTTTAAAGAAACAAATTTTTGCACATGCTCCGAATCTGGATTATGATTTCTGGGACCTAAACGTGACTTTTGATACCTCTCCCAACATTTTTAGACGTATTTAGTTGTCAACAATTACAAAAAATACTGGGGTCTATCAGCTATTCCGTCGGATCTCCCGCCGGAAAAAAATCTGCAGTCACGCAGTTCCGAGAAATGCTCTTAAAAGCAGATATTTAAATTGGTTTCCAGGTTTTTGTATTTTATTTTTTATGTAAATAAATCTGAATGTCACTCAGACTTAGTGATGTCAAGTTACCAATATTCGAATTTTTGGGAGAATTTCGTGACCTCTGCGAAATTGCTGATATCATTTTCCCGACGGCGCCCCACCGGGAGCTCCGCCGTAATTGCTGATAGACCCCACTATTTTATGTTTGGTCATAAAATATATGCGCCAAATGCAATTGTTTTGTAGCACTACTTCTTACGTTTTTTTTTGGTAATGAAATGCAACCATGCGTCTATGAGATTACCAGTACAAGAAATATCAGCTCTGAAAATTTCACCAAAATAATGTACTTTCACCACAGTTTGTTTACTACAGGGTGTTTTTTTTACAGGTTTGTTTTTCGAATAGAGATAAAACTGGCATTTTGTGGTCAAATCTGGCAACTTTAATGTCATTTATGTTCAGTTTGGTTTGCCATTTCATCATGAACAGGTTGACAAAAGAACAATGCTTGCAAATCGTGCAAATTTATTTCGAAAATAATGGTTCAGTTCGCGAAGTTTACCGTGAGCTCCGTCCATTTTATGGTCGACATAATCGTCCATCAGAGCAATTAATTCGGTTAACCATGGATCGTTTTCGCACTACGTTTACTCTATGTGATAATACGCATCCGCAGAGACGTCGAACAGTGCGCACCGAAGAAACAATTGCCGCTGTAGAGCAAAGTGTTGAAGAGGACCCGAATGAATCGATTCGCCACCGTGCACAGCAATTGGAGCTTTGTCCATCAACTTTATGGAAGATTTTGCGCAAAGATCTTGGCTTGCGACCTTGCAAGATCCAGCTTGTGCAAGAATTAAAGCCGCGAGACCATGCAATGCGTCGTGATTTTGGTGTATGGGCCGAAAATGAGATTGATTTCGATGCTGATTTTCATCGCAAAATTTTGTTCAGTGATGAGGTTCATTTTTGGTTGAATGGCTACGTCAACAAGCAAAATTGCCGCATTTGGAGTGAAGAGAATCCACATGAGACCCTTGAAACGCCATTACATCCACAAAAACTGACTGTTTGGTGTGCTCTATGGGCTGGTGGAGTCATTGGGCCATACTTCTTCCGCAATAATGCTGGAGAGGCAGCTACCGTTAATGGAGACCGGTATAGAGCCATGATAACCGACTATTTTGTTCCCGAATTGGATGGCATGAATGTGGATGAGTTGTGGTTCCAACAAGACGGCGCTACATGCCACACAGCGCACGTCACAATCGATTTATTGAAGGAAACATTCGATGAGCGCATAATTTCGCGGAATGGACCTGTCAATTGGCAACCAAGGTCGTGTGATTTGACACCATTGGATTATTTTCTTTGGGGATATGTGAAGTCGCTCGTCTACACCAACAAACCAGAAACGTTAGGGGAATTGGAAGCCAACATTCGTGGCGTTATTGCCGACATACGGCCCCATATGCTCGAAAAAGTGGTTGAAAATTGGACCTGTAGAATTGGCTTTATTCGAGTCAGCCGCGGCGGCCACATGCCCGAAATCATATTTAAACACTAATGGCATAAAATTATCCTTCCAATAAAGCCAAATTGATGGACCTTAAAACGATTTTCTTGTGTTTTATTTCAATTCGAAGTTCTCTACCCCTAAAAAAAACACCCTTTATATGCGTTGAACCCATAGTCATTGTTTACCTCTACTAGTCTGGCATCTTTTTTTGCGAGTCGGAGTGGAAGGTAGTGGACATAGTATATGTCTACTAGTAGCGCAACTTACTCCGAATCTGCACACACACACACAAAGCACACAGGGTGCGTTGTATGCAATAATAAAACAATCAAATTTTAGTACTGCAATATTGAACGTGAACACTTAAAACACCCAAATTATTGAATATAAAGCACTTATAACACCTTATCAGTTCCTACAGAATGTAAGTTTTAGTTTCAATTGAAATTTTTAGTTGTAGTTTTTACTTTAAAACAACTCTGAACGCGATTTCCTTCATTCCACTCTCTCGGAGTACATTCATCCACTGCCTTCCACTCCGATTCGCAAAAGAAGATGCCAAACTAGTAGGGGTAAACAATGCTTAGCAGCCCATACAAAACAGGGGTAATATATGTTTGTTTTTAACATGGTTTAATTATGAAAGGCTTCGTAAGTAGCCTTGTGTCGCCCTGTACTTTACACCATCCAAACCATAGTATATGTCTACTAGTAGCGCAACTTACTCCGAATCTGCACACACACACAAACCACACAGGGTGTGTTGTGTGCAATAATAAAGCAATCAAATTTAAATACTGCAATATTGAGCATGAAGACTTGAAACTCCCAAATTATTGAATATAAAGCAGTTATAACACGTTATCAGTTACTATAGAATGTATATTTCAGTTTAAATTGAAGTTTTTAGTTGCAGTTTTGCAGAGAGATTTTTGCGTAAGTGTTCACTTATAATTGCATTTATGATATTTTTGAAATTGATTTTGAAATCTCGCGGGATTCGCCTACAACACAACGGTTAACTGCCGTATCAGCTGCATTTGATGGAAGAAGATTTGCGCTCAATGTTCACATTCCATTCAATGCGCTTCAGGCGAAAGATGAAAGTAAATTTGCACCAGGAAAAATCCCGCTAGACACAGACACATGAGTTTGTTTAAAACTTTTGGTACCCTTGCTGTTCACCCCCTAGGGTGTCCCGTAGCCACCTATTTTAGATGCCGTCTTAACGACTGGCGATCCCAGAGTGATCGTGCCCATTAGGCAGGATTAATCACTGTTAATAACAACAACAACTGGCGATAACATTATTAACCATCTGATACAGTAGCCCACATCTACTTTCTGACTGGCACGACCCTTCTGGATGTGAGAAATGAATTCCCCACCCAGCACGAATTCAAGTCAAGGATGGGCTGGTTACCTGGTACCTTTCACGACGTGCTTTCGCCGGCCTCAGTCGAATGCAATTCTTGCCTAGGTTTATGACACTTGCTCATATCCTATGGTTTTTTGGTAGGAACACGCTACATACCCATGATCCAATTACTAAAGATCACGCATTCCGGCAACCGTGTATTTGCAATTTTATTTGAGAAAAAAGTTTTTCTCTTCATACTTTCATTGACGTTTTTCCGAGATTTAAATTTAAATTTCGTAAACATTAATTCGTTTCGTCGCGATTTTCAAGTTTTATTTGAAAAAATTTAAAAAAGTGAAGTGTTTTCTGAGTGGCTGTAAAAATAGTTACGAAAAGGACAAATTCGTCAATTTGTTTGGCCTCCCAAAAGATGCTAACATACGGGAAAAGTGGCTGTTGTTTTGTAGCCAGAACCATGATCCAATAATACAGGTCGTGTTGATAGACCAGCTGATTTTTACTTTTGTTTCGAATTTTGACATTACACTCATTTCTCAGTACGATTTTGACGTTAAACTCACAAATTACAAAAACAAAATACATGGAAAATTTTTGTGTGTCTGTATGTTTGTGTGTCTGTATGTTTGTCGAGCTCCTACGACCTGTTGTAGTTGGATCATGGCCAGAACGTTTACCAAAACGCCAAAATTTTTTTTTTTTGTTTTCCTTTTTATTCCCTTACTTATTACATTTCGGACATTTAAATCCAAGCAGACATGTTTTCAAACGCTGGACGCCACAGCCAGATATTTACATTTTTAATGCGAGATCTTGTTATTTGGATCCATGATTCAATAACTAGAAGGTTAGTTCTCTAGTGACATATTTTGACAATTGCAGCCATCTTGCTGCCTGAAAAATTTTCACTTACATTCTGGGTTGCCTTTTATAGAAATTATGTAAAAATATTATACAAAAATTTTAAATAAGAGGGTTTCAGAAAATAGATTAATTTTCACTGTTATTGAGATCGACTTTTGGGGGTGTAGTGGAAATTTAAAACTCCAGTATGTAGCAATGGCTGTCTTAAAATGTTGTCCCTGCATACTTATATACTTACTTAGGTCAATCGTGACTTCAAAGCTGTTCCTTATGTGATTCGAAGTCTTGTTTTTAACAAAACTTTACTACTATTCTCTGGGTTTGATAATGAGTTCTGGCTTAATTTATGTATAAAGCAACAGTTTTAAGTCAACTTTTGTTTTAAGTTTGCATGAATAATAGGATCCAATCCTATCTTATTGAAACTTAACACTTTACTATCCACTTGGTAGACTATGTCCGTCTGTATGCCCTGAAAAGTTTCCAAAAAATATATATCTTGTCAATTAGTCATTATTATTAAAAAACATAGTCCTATAGTCAGAAGCACGAATGTGCTATTATTCAGAGTTTGAGTTGATAAGTTTACTGTATTAGCCACTGAAGGTTCTTGGTTTGACGAAAATCCCTGGTATCATGCTTGCACCGAAACCACAATCTTTTGCGGTCCATGTAAACCGAATGAGCCTAAATCAAACTTTTAATCTTGTTTTACCAACATTTTCATTTTACCACATTCATGATTCTGGCAAGAGGGCGAAGTGCGTACGTATTTGGATTGCAGATACGTATTCACATATACATACATTGATATTAATTTTTATTTCTTCAGTGACCGTTTTTTTTATTATTTTTTAATTGATTATAGAGAAAATTTACAACGATTTATACAGTGATGGCATGGGATGACAGCTTTTGATATTGTATTTAGTTGACCTTACAAAATGTATTACTACTAATTTCCTACTTTTTTGATTTTTCTTCTACCATTTCCTCGACAAATGAAAAAAATACTACTGCTGTTTTTTCGTTCGCAAAAGAGACCCAGAAAATGGAAGTGTCAAAAGTAAACGTCAGCTAGAGAGCTAACCTTCTTGTAATAGAGTCATGATTTGGATCATGCTACATACCAATGAAAATCAGCTTACCAATTTTTATTGAAATATCTTGATAAAAGTGCGAGTAATAACCTTCAAAAAGAGCAGAGTCTTTATAGTGAAAAGTGGGCGGCGCCACGCTTACTTCATTACGTGTGCCAAATCTTAGTATATTAACTTGCACAGTTGCAGAAATATTTCTTTTTAAATTTTACAAACAAATTTTTCAGAACTATGTTAAAAAAGTGGGCGCGTGCCCGGACCGATTTCGCCCATTTTACAATAAGCAGAGCTATGAAATAAAAATGTTCATCATATTTTTCAAAATATTGGATATGTAAAAATTGGGGGTGGCTATCATCTTATTTAACCCATTTTGAATAGCAATGGGCAACAAGTAACCCGCGTACCAAATTTAAATAATATGTCTCAATATTTGGTCCAGTTATCGTGTTCACTGACCAAGGTTAAGGAGTACATTTCAAAACTCATACGAAACTTCCCGTGTTACTACGTCCGAAAAGTAGATATGATATATATTTTTTTAAGTTATAATTACTATCAAATAAAAATGGTATTTATTTACGAACTACATATCTTGTCTTAATTATTTCAAAAATTTTGTTTAAATAAAAAACGTAAAGGTGTATCTGCGTGCATCTCTTACCATCAACTAACTAAATTTTTTTTCATAAGGAGACCGTGTTACTTTTCATTTTAGCTAAAATCTTTGTTTAATATGACTATGGTGGACCAACATTTTAAATGTCTTTTCAAGTTAAGTAATGAGCCAACTATCGCGGAATCAGCCTTTTGAATATCGCAAATAAGGTCCTATCAAGCGTATTGTGCGAAGTACTGAAGACTGATGTGAACAGACTGATTGGACCTTATCAGTGTGGCTTCAGACCTGGTAAATCTACCATCGACCAGATTTTTACAAAACGCCAAATCTTGGAAAAAACCCGTGAGAAAAGAATCGAAACACATCATCTCTTTGTTGATTTTAAAGCCGCTTTCGATAGCACGAAAAGGAGCTGCCTATATGCCGCTATGTCTGAATTTGGTTTCTACGTGAAACTTATACGGCTATGCGAAAATGACCTTGAGCAACACCACCATCTCGATCATAATTGGGAAAGACCTCTCCGAGCCGTTCGAAACTAAACGAGGTTTCAGACAGGGTGACCCCCTATCGTGCGATTTCTTTAATTTAATGCTGGAGAAAATAATACAAGCTGCAGAACAAGACCGCGCTGGAACAATAATATATAAAAGCGTTCAACTGTTGGCGTATGCCATAGTATATATATGTCTACTAGTAGCGCAACTTACTCTGAATCTGCACACACACACAAACCACACAGGGTGTGTTGTATGCAGTAATAAAACAATCAAATTTAAATACTGCAATATTGACCATGAAGACTTGAAACTTCCAAATTATTGAATATAAATCAGTTATAACACGTTATCAGTTACTATAGAATGTATATTTCAGTTTAAATTGAAGTTTTTAGTTGCAGTTTTTACTTTAAAACAACTCTGAACGCGATTTCCTTCATTACACTCTCTCGGAGTACATTCATCCACTGCCTTCCACTCCGATTCGCAAAAGAAGATGCCAAACTAGTACTGGTAAACAATGGCGTATGCTGACGATATTGATATCATTGGCCTTAACAACCGCGCCGTAACTTCTGCTGACTCCAAATTAGAAAAAGAAGCGGAAAAAATGGGTCTGCTGGAGAACGAGGGCAAAACGAAGTACCTTCTGTCATCATGCAAAGAGTCAGCGCATTCGCGCTTTGGCAACCACGCCACTGTTGGGAGCAATAATTTCAAAATAGTAAAGGACTTCGTTCACCTGAGAACCAGCCTTAACACCAACAATAATGTTAGCCTAGAAATCCGACGAAGAATTACTCTTGCAAACAAATGCTACTTCGGACTGAGTAGGCAAGTGAAAAGTAAAATCCTCCCTCGACGAACGAAAATAACACTCTATAAGGCACTCATCGCACCCGTCCTGCTATATGGTGCAGAAATGTGGACACTAACAACATCTGATGAGGCGGCTCTGGAAGTATTCGAGAGAAAGTTTCTTCGAAAGATTTGTGGACCTCTACGCGTTGGCGACGGGGAGTACCGAAGAAGATTTAATGATGAGCTGTATGAGCTTTATAATAATAATAATAATTCCCAAACGGATTACCCACCACATCCCTCCCGACCGCCGCGAGGGGCGGATCCGCATAACGCGCGGATTATTCCTTCGTGCCGAGTCGTTGAAAGGCTTTGGTTTGTCAATCGTCGAGATCTAAAACTGCTCAGCTACAGCGAAAACCTCATTAGCTAAGTAAAGTAGATAAAAGATAGATTACACATTAAGAAATAACTAGTTAACAGAATAAAATTATTGTTAGAAGTTGATATAGAAGTCAAAGAATAAGAAACAATTAGTAGCTATGTATTTAGGATAGAAAGAATTGGTTTTTTTATGCCGAAAAGCGAGTCCGAAATATCAAATCTACCAGAAAGAGAGTTATAATCTTGACACAAACAGGGAAAAGTCTCATATAACTGAAAATCGGTTCGGCACTTTTTTAAGACTAGAGGTTTAAAATGCCTTGAAGGACGAGACGGTACATTGAAGTTCACTTCACTTAGGAGAAAATCATAAAAACCAATCCAAGCATTTCCCTCCGACTAGAAAGTGTGTGCAGATTGATGAGTTTTAAACGATTCGTACATGAACCTGGTAACGCGGGTTAGAAATTATAGAACCGTATTGAAGTATCGGTCTGACTAATGTAGTGAATCGTTTAACGAATGCTAGGACGCCTCTAGCCTTATTGGCTGTTGTGTTAATATGGCGGTTGAAACTGAGTTTATAGTCCATAGTAGCCCCCAGGTCAACAAAATCATACACTTGCTCAAGACTATAATTTTGAATTGTATAGGAAGCCGTTTAAGGAATTCCACGCGAAAACCCCATGTATTTACATTTTTTAGGTTAAGTGGTATATAATTTAAATCGCACCAAGTAACTAGTGTATCAAGATCTGATTGTAGCTTATTTATATCTTCAAATGACGCGAATGACATGAAAAGCTTTACGTTGTCAGCATACATTAACATTTTTGAAAATTTTATTATTGTAGAAATATCAATTATAAACAACAAGAACAGAATCGGGCCAAGATGGCTTCCTTAAGGAAACCCCGAAGAGACTACTCTTTGTGTCCTGTCACTAAGGTAAGAAGAGATCCAGCGATTGGGACCCTGCTGGAAGCCCAATTGATCGAGTTTATGAATAAGTAATGAGTGACACACTTTGTCAAAAGCTTTGTTGAGATCCGTATAAATAACGTCGGTGTGCAGGTTTTTTCTAAAGCCATTTGCGACATGACTGGTAAACTCAAGTAAATTCGTAACTGTGGACTTTCCCTTACTGAACCCGTGGTGGCAGTCAGCTATCAAAGTAGAGATCGGACCCGTAAGTTGATTTGTAACAATAGCTTCAAACAATTTTGGGATGGCAGAAGGCTTTGCTATGCCACGATAGTACTCTATAGAAGACCTACTCCCGCTTTTATGCAGCGGTAGAAGAAACGATTCTTTCCACACTTTAGTAATAGATTGAACAAATTGGTAAGTGGTTGGTAAATATGGTTCGCACACTAGTTAAAGAAACATGTAGGAATCCTATCAGGACCATATTTAAAAGATTCTTTTAAGGTTTTAAGGTAAATTAGAACATCTTTGGCTCATATAATTGGTGAATTAATTAAATTTGTCCCGTGTAGCTTATAGGGATAATTTTTAAAGTTTGAATTGGTGACGGCAGAATAGTTAGAAGTGAAAAATTGAGCAAAACAATTTGCGATATCTTGATTATCGCTAGATATAAGGTCTTGATATTTCATGGCTAAGGGAAACCCTGATACCTTACGCAAACGCCGACATAATTCAGCGGCTTCGCTGACTAGGTCACGTTGTGCGAATGAGCGAAGGTTCTCCAGCCCAGAAGGTATTCTTATCGGCTCCCGCCGATAGAAGCAGAGAAAGGGGGAGATCACCACTTCGATGGAAGGACCAAGTGGAGACCGATTTGCGATCCCGCGATGTTTCCAATTGGCGCCAGTTGGCGCAACGAAGAAGCGACTGGCGGTCTATGCTGAACGGTCAAAATCGCCTAGGCGGTTAGATGACCATTTAAAGAAGAAGAAAGAAAGATTTTAATTAAAACGCGTGCTAAGCAACGACTATGATTATGGACCAATATTTCCATCAAATTACATGCGTTATTCTACTCGATATTAGGAACACCCTTTCGCCTAGTTGTAATACCTTTTTTATAAAACGGGATCACATTTTTCCCCTTTTTCTTCTCCTTCCTAAAAACAACCATGCGTGCAGAGTGTCGCATTTGAGAAAAATGCTACTTAGGCCCGGTTTTTCAGTACAAGTTCAACTCAATTTGTCTGTTAAACTAAGCTTAAACTTGTTACGCAGTTTTTCAGTCAACTTTAAACGAAGTTTAAACGTAGTTTAAGCGGTCAATTTGGTAGGGTTAAACTGTAGTTAACCTGTCAGCTGTTTGCATATTTGATGGTTTTGGTGGTGAAACAATAAACTGAACACAATCGAAAAAGGACGATATTTTTATATATAATTAAATACTGGATATGTCATCTGACGAAAGTGATTATAGTGATGCAGAAATTAGCGAAATCCTAACTATTACAATACTGAGGAGAAGCGATGGCGTTGAATATGTAAACAAATGTCATCTGTTGCCGTATCTAGATAAAGAAAAAACCAATGTTGCCGCATAAAAAGCAAATCTTAAAAGCGGCCTTTAACTCTCACTGAAAACCCGCTCTGCAGTTTAACTGGAGTTTAAATTTAAACTGAGCTTAACCAAGGACTGAAAAATCGGACCTTAAAGGCATTTTACACGATATGTGTTTGTCATGTGTATATGCCACAATTCAACAACAATGGAACAATATTTTATAAAAGCGTCCAACTGTTGGCATATGCTGACGATATTGATATCATTGGCCTTAACAACCGCGCCGTAACTTCTGCTTACTCCAAATTAGAAAAAGAAGCGGAGAAAATGGGATTGGTGGTGAACGAGGGCAAAACGAAGTACCTTCTGTCATCATGCAAAGAGTCAGCGCATTCGCGCCTTGGCAACCAAGCCACTGTTGGCAGCAATAATTTCGAAATAGTAAAGTCCTCTCTCGACGAACGAAAATAACACTCTACAAGTCACTCATCGCACCCGTCCTGCTATATGGTGCAGAAGCGTGGACACTAACAACATCTGATGAGGCGGCTCTGGGAGTATTCGAGAGAAAGGTTCTTCGAAAGATTTGTGGACCTCTACGCGTTGGCGACGGCGAGTACCGAAGAAGATTTAATGATGAGCTGTATGAACTTTACGCAGACGCCGACATAGTTCAGCGAATTAAAACACAGCGGCTTCGCTGGCTAGGCCACGTAGTGCGAATGAGCGAAGATGCTCCAGCCCAGAAAGTATTCTTATCGGCACCCGCCGGTGGAAGCAGAGGAAGAGGGAGACCACCACTCCGATGGAAGGACCAAGTGGAGACCGATTTGCGATCCCGCGGTGTTTCCAATTGGCGCCAGTTGGCGCAACGAAGAAACGACTGGCGAGCTATGTTGGACGGTCAAAATCGCCCAGGCGGTTAGATGACCATTTAAAGAAGAAGAAGATGATAATTTATGATGCAATGCTGATACTTTCATACTAGTATGTTTATTTCCTAGCACACGGGTGTCCGTTGTTGCCAACACCTACAAAGAACCAAGGGAAAGAACACGAATTGGACAGGCCGAAGCTACTTGGGCAATAACAAAGGAACATACCGTACTCACACGTACACGGTTGTTGACATCATTTTTTGCTATTCGCTTTAAGGCCCGGTTTTTCAGTCCTTCGTTAAGCTCAGTTTAAGCTAAGTTTACTTAAACTCGGCATAAATTTAAACTCCAGTTAAACTGCAGAGCGATTTTTCAGTGAGAGTTTAAGGCGGCTTTTAAGGTTTGCTTTTTATGCGGCAACATTGGTTTTTTCTTTATCTAGATA
This sequence comes from Merzomyia westermanni, assembly GCA_949987695.1. Classification (NCBI taxonomy): domain Eukaryota; kingdom Metazoa; phylum Arthropoda; class Insecta; order Diptera; family Tephritidae; genus Merzomyia; species Merzomyia westermanni. The sequence goes on along the minus strand of OX465290.1, from coordinate 19,180,143 downwards.
CGGCAACAGATAATATTTGTTTACATATTCAACGCCTTCGCTTCTCCTCAGTTTTGTAATAGTTAGGATTTCGCTAATTTCTGCATCACTATAATCACTTTCGTCAGATGACATATCCAGTATTTAATTAAATATAAAACTATTATCTTTTTTTAATTGCGTTCAGTTTAATGTTTCACAACCAAAACCATCAAATATGCAAACAGCTGACAGGTTAACTAGAGTTTAACCCTGCCAAATTGGCCGCTTAAACTACGTTTAAACTTCGTTTAAAGTTGACTGAAAAACTGCGTAACAAGTTTAAGCTTAGTTTAACTGACAAATTGAGTTGAACTTGTACTGAAAAACCGGGCCTAAGAGCATGATGCAAATCCCTGATAGTTAGAATGACAGCACTGACTCTCAGATGTTGTGACAAATGACTGTCAGTGTGCTTGTAGGGTAGGTCTTTAAATATTATGAAAATGCGACCCTGTGTTCACAGTGCAACCCTGCGAGGAAATGCAACAAAAAGGAGACCCGGAAAGCAATTGGATCGTACGTCATTGTGGATTGTATCTGGCGGCTAGAATTCATGGAAAGCAAATTGTATATTTTTCTGTTTTCTGACAATTCGATATGAAAATTGGATAAAATCGGTTGTGTTGACGGAACGCGGCGGCTTCTTTTTGTCTACAACAACCACATGATTAGGTTTCCTGGGACCGAAACGCGTCTCTGGGCACCAATATCGACGTTTTCAGTGAAGATTTCACAGTTGATATTGGATGTACAGTATTACCCCTCAGTTTAATCAAAACAGAGTAGTGCAGCTACAATTTTACTAAGAAAGTATTTGATGTAAAAGTTGCAAAAGCATACATAAAGTGCAAAAAAGAACCGACCATGGAAAATTTTACGCTGCAGCGACGCAGCAAACACCCCTATTAATTTGTAGCTGTTTTTGTGTCTGTACTAACTTGTGTCATTGTGCATAAGAGCAAAAGTTAAAATTTTGGTGGTGATTCTGTAAACAAAAAGAAAACAAAAATCTGTGAATTATTGACCTGGTGAAAAGCGGAGTTAAATCTATTAAAATTAAATCAGAAATCCGAAAAACGTCTCGCTCTTCGTCGTCTGCACATGTAAAAAAGGTAGGGAACTGCAAATATACCAAGAGAGACAAGCGAATTTACACATAACATAAACTAAAAACTTTGCAATAAAGCATGGAAGCAACCCTGAGCCACACATTACATACCTACATCTATGAAAACCTTATTTATAAAGCTTGTTTAGTGATAACAAAAGGACTTGTTTAAGTAAATATAGCATTTAATTTGCTAACAGTTTATGTATGTATGAAGCATTTCCTGAAAACTAGAAAAGAAAAGAAAAAGCCGAACGAATTTTACAGTGCTCTGGCGTGCGCATGGAAAAGTGGCGAACACCACTAGCGCGGTGCTGTCTTTATCGATTTTTGGGCTTCGTTCCATGGTGTGTTTTGCATGGGGATGCGGCTGCTGGGGCGGTGGCAGTTATTTTCTAGGGTTAGGATTGTTGACGAACGTTGATAGCGCGTCGGTTGGATGGTTGCTTGTTATATGTTTATGGGGGCCAATATGAGAGGGCTACCAGGGTGAAATGACAAAAATGATAAAAAGCTGGGGTAATTGTTTCCTTTAGGGTACAACTGCTGAAACACGTACGAAATTGTCAGGAAAGGTATGAAAAGACGCGTTTTGACCTCAGTAACAATAATCCGGAAGCGGATTTTCGAGGTTTTGTTTCAGTGAAGATATATTTGCAATCAAAGTTCAAAATTTTATGTCATTTTCATGTGGTTGTTGTAATCACAGATTAGAGTGTACTGAAAAGTGCAAAAGTGTGTTCTGTGCAGAAATACTGTAGACCGCGTAGCCGGTGTTGGACCGGCTAAGGGTTATTTTGTTGAAGCGCGGCCGAAGGCCGGCTACGCAGAAAAGTGTTGTTCACATAAATACCTTGGATCAAGCCCCTATTTGGGTTCGGACCTGGACCATTTTTGGGTTTTTTTTGCTAATAACTTTTACTGGAACAAATTATTTAATTTCCGCTTGCGGAATATTGATACAGAGATCAACACGCGCCGTGTGATACCTTTCCCGATATTTTTGGACGTATAGACTTACCTAACTTTTGATTGCCTACTAAAAGTAAAGGGAATCAACTGTTTTCGTTGTTAATAGCGGATATGATTCCTGAGCGAAAGGTACTAGCACCTTCAGGAACTACTGAAGCCAAAGATGACTATCTATGACTAAGCCAACTGTGCGAAAGATGTAAAGCTCATTAAACCTCGTATACTTTTGCCACAAACTCACCGAAAGTTCTTGCTGCTTGAGCCTGTATCAAAACGCGAAAGCACACCGGTTCTCACGAATGAGGACAACACAACTGGTTAGGGGTGTATAATACCCGAGGTATGTATGCCTGTCGTGTGAGGCGACTAAAATCCACGATCTCGCTACCACGGACTATTGCCGCAAGGTTCTTTTGGACCTTATACATTTTTGACAAAGTATGTATGTCTTTCGACACATGAATTTAGCAACAGAAGAGAAGACGCTCGCTGAGTTTAAGTTCCTTAAGGAACTAGGGGTGACATGCCCTAGAAGGTTGAACTGGTCACACCAAATCGCTACCTCATGGGTGTACCGGAGCTTACTGGGTTCATATCCGGTCAAGGGCTGTTAATTCGACAACACTTCCAAAAACCTGTGGACCGTCAAATTCGCTTAGCTGGCTAATCTCCAGTCACTGATTTTCTTTTCGACCGTACTTAGCCCTGCTTTGACGGAAAGTCAACTTATGTATACGAATTGAACGGGATTAACCGGTATTTAAATCTTACCACTGAAGTTAAACCTCGATTCTAAAACTGTCGAAAACAATATCGTCCCTCCAAAAGGATGCAATGTTAGTTGCTGTAACCGCAAGAAAGCCCCAAAGGTATGGGGAAGGTTGCGAATAGAGGCAGTCTAACGAGCGAAAATATTTTTATGGCAGGTATACCGCGGGTATATTTTAAGCCCTCCTACCCGCTATGTTTAGTTCAAATAGTCAATTTTAACGGCCTGACTGCCTTTTACCGGTGGTAGTACTAAATGTTGCATACTTTAAGGCGCACGACATGGATTTCAAAAGAAACTTGTCTTAAAAGTGTTTAGAGCCGTAAAAACCTGCACTTCCTTCCCTTATTTCCTGAGCGTGAATTATTTACAAACAAAAATAGCAATAGCTAGGTATGTATGTATTTTAATTTAAATACAATACAAAAAAATTAGAATCTTTTTCTTGTACTATGTAATTACAACCAAGCCTCCCCGTCCAACCACCACTAACAATTGTTTATTCATAATCGGCATGAAAGCGGGAAATTGAACAGGGTGACTGAGAATAAATCTTACTTTTTGTATAAAAACTTTTTGGAATATTTTTTAACTAAAATGTTTAGCTCGTTTTTTATTCTATCTAGTTTTGGCAAAAAAAACAGATACAGAAGAACAATGGCGCCAACAATAGCACAGGTATGAAGGGCTTGCGAAGCTGTGCTCTACCCTAGCCAAGTCATGTTATTTCGCTACCAAAATCGGCTAGTTAATCGCCCTTTCTATTGAGGACCACCGCAACGGGAAACTAAAATCTGGGAGCGCGAGCGAGAGATACAACGCAGCACGAAGACTCAAATAGACTTATTATATAGATGGCTCCCAGATACTGTGCGGGTACGGTTAAACATGGCGGGGGTGACATAATGGTATGGGGATGTTTTTCTGGGTATAGTGTTGGACCACTGGATCGGTTCATATACAATAACATCCCTGAAAGCGTGTTGCTGCGTGGAATATGTCGCTTTAGTAGTCACTTACTGACGATAACGATCCAAAGCACACCTTGAAACTCGTATCAAATTAGATCGCATGTGAAAACATTAGTGTTATTAAATGACCAGCTCGGCTAATAGCCGGATATCAATTCTATGCGAGATCTTCAATAGGAGGATAGACAGAGAAGTAGTTAATGGAGACAGAAAAATAATTTGAAGCTGCGAAACAGCCCTGCTCAGTTTTCCACAGGAATTCATCACCAACCTTTTAGCTTCCATACCGCAGAGATTCACTGACGTCATTAAAAACAATGGTTATGCCATAAAATATTAACTTAAAATAATTATTCAATGTGTTGCATTAATGAAATAAATGGCTACACTTGACTTCTATGTAATTTGTTTGCATTTAAAATGATATTTGTGGGATTAAGCAATAATAGAACCCAAGGCAGGTTTCAGTACAATATGCTTTGCGCGACACTGGGCCTTCAAAAAGTGTTTGTTGTATTCTCAGTCACCCTGTATCTACATAGTTCCTAATGTATTCTGCAATTGATCTGAATATTTCTATTTGCTAATTTGTAGTTTCATATCTATAAATAGTATAGTAAATATGTATTTATACTTGCAATAATACAACAACAAACTCACCTTTTTTAAAGATGCTTAATTTAAATTATTTCATCTGATTTTTTTCTTTCTGTAAATATTTATCATTTTAGGCGCGCTAAGCTACCATACAAGCAAAACAAAAACGCAGGAAACAATAAAGTTTTTGTTTGTTACCACAACAAGCAAAATAAAAATTGAATTGGGGAAAAGGAAAAAAATTCGAAGAAATTTTAAAAAAGTCGAAAAAAAAAATTTGGAAAATGAAGAAAAATAATTTGTTCTAATCTATGTATGTATATAGTACACACTGCATTGAAGTAAATATATTGCAAAAAAAAAAAAATTGATACACAGAAATATTAAAAGAATTTTTAACCTACTTTTGTTAAAAAAAATTTAAGCAACTGTGACGAGTTAAAAAAATTTAAATTAAAAAAAAAATCCCCAATTTTAAGCAAAAAGTTCTCATCCTTCCCACAGACAAATATATACATATATTTACCAGCACCAAACACATCCTACCAACACCACAACCACTCCATCTTCACTCAACTACTTCAATTCGACTACTAGAAAAAAAAATTTCAATATAGAATTCGCATAAAAATCCAAGTCATGCTAAACAACGCTACAAATAATACGCCGCATGTAAGTAGAGTTCAGCAATGGATAAATACATAATTTTATTATTATTCTTAATTTTTGTGTTGTATATGTTGTTGTGTTTTTTGGTAATAAGAACTTTGTGTCTTCGTTATAAGTACCAACCTATGTACCTACTAAATGTTGTTGTAGTTGTTATTCTTATTTTAGAGAGAGTCCAATTATATACATTCATACATATTTACAGTCTTACTATGTACTATCTATCCATATTATTAGTCGTTATTAGCTGAATGCATTGACAAAAGATGTGAACCGTCGCGATGGCGTATTACTTAAAAAAAAAAATTGAATTGAATTGGAATTTGTGTATAGTGACATACACAATAGTTCCCAATTAGTTTTTATTTATTCGCTAATCGAATAATGCGAAAACGGTAATTTTTTTGTAAAACAAGTGGGTCATTCCATGTCAAATCGTCACATAGTTGGAATCGACCTCTTCGAATTTAGACAAAATTTGGCAAAGAGTTTCCCTTTGTTATAAAATGAAATTCCGTTAAAGCAATAAAATTAGCAATATTAATTTTAGAAAATTTTCGATTTTTCAAAATCGGGCAAATTAAAATTCGCCATTAAATTTTGGACAACATTTTCTTTGTATTTTACCTCTGATATACATATCTAAATCTTGAAATTTTCAAAAGGGTGTTTTTTTTTCAAAAAATATGAATTTTCCAAAAAAAATTTTTTCTTAATTTTTTAAATTTTCCAGTCAAATTGAATTAATTAAACACAAAATTACTCAATTTTAAATTTGACTAGAAAGTTAAATTTTTTTTTGGAAAAAATTCAAAAATTAGTATTTTTGAAAAAACAAAAATTCTCTTCTGAAAATAATTGGATATCTTTGTAAGTTTAACGAGCTCAAGACCAGTTGATAATAATTCTTAGTTAATTATTATTTTTGATTAGAGGAACAAATTTTTAATATTTGTAAAAATGAACAGACCATAAAACCAACAACAACAAAAAATAATTGGATATCTTTAGATATATTAGAGATAAAAATTTGGTGGCGAGGTTTATTTTTTTCGATTCTTCAATTTAATTTTTTTCTGACATTAGAAATTTTAAAATTTTTTTCAAAGTATTTTTTTGTTATACCTTCAGGAATCCTCTTTTAAAGTGACAACATTTATTTTTTTAACATTTTTAACATCAGTGGTTTCCGAAATATTGAAAGAGAAACTTAACGAAACAGAAAAAAGGAAAAAGACTTTTTTTTTGTCAAAAAAAATCCATCTTGATACATCGATAATATGGACATTCCTAATTATTACCTATTAATATTTTTATTGCTTTTTTATACTAACAATTTTTGTTGATTTACGCCCTGTCATTTTCAAGTATTCATGAAACGAGCTCAAGGCGAAGAATAATAATTTAATTAATTATTAAAATTAGTTTTAATTGAATAGAGCAGAAATTTTTTTTAGAGATAACCGCCATAGCTTTTCTTAGAGATCCATTTCAAGCTGCTAGGATTTTTCATCAGAGACATTTTGGCACGCATTGCTACCCATTAAGTTAACAATACGCTGGTTTTAATGTCATCTAAACTCCTTATTTTATTCTTCTTTTACCATATACATGAACAACTTCCGCCATCTGGCAGTTAGTAGTGTGATCATGATGGACTTTTTGACAGATCTACTTTATCATCATCAGCAGAACTGCCTTACCGCGTGCTCTCTGTTTTGTTATTGCTTTTTTATACCAACAATTTTTGTTGGTTTACGGCAAGTACATTTTCAAGTATTATTTTTTCAAATTTTCGAAAATTTATAATTTTTAAGAAATTTAAATTTTTTTCTAAAAGCGCCCTACCTCAGTATTTTTTCAAAACGCTCTGTTTCAGCTGAAAATGTGTTGAATTTTTGTGCAGAGAGTACTTTTTGAAATTTTTAATGAAATATTGTGTTCCTCAACCGGTTGATATTATGGTGTACAACAAGAAAATATATGCAGTGAAAAGTTTAAGCTTAAAACAGAACGGAAGGTAACCCAATTTACGATTTATGAAAATCATCAGGATCCTGACATTCAAAGTTCTCAGAATATTGCGAGCTATGAGCCTTTCGAGGTTACTGGCAACATTCCCGGTTCTTTCATACCGGAATGACACGGGCTTTTTTTACCTGGCCAAGGGCTGTTATTTCTGTGTAACCCTGTCTAGTTTTTGTGTAACTGTCGAAATTTCAGCCCCTTAGTATACTGGGCACATATTAAAATTCTTAATAATATATCTATGTATTTATGTATCTTGACCAATAATAATTCATAATTTCCATTTGTTTTAAGAAAAGCAAAAAATAACATCTGCAAGTGCCACTGTATCAAATGTTCTCATTATTACACCTCAAAAATGACTCACCGAAAATGTACACCTTATATAAAGCTTATTTCATTTACTCAAAGCGCTTATAACTTGAGTACTATAAGGAGTTCGAACCTGTGTGAAGTTGGCGCCTCCAAATGGGAGTAAATAAAAAAACGGCACTCCTTTCGTTTGTCCATGTTTGACCAGAAAAAAGTTTTGTTTTCCACCATTCACGTAAAGTTAAAGTTTATTTTATTTTTTTGAAAAAAAAAAAAAAATATTTGTTAATTTTATTTCAGTTTGGGTTTGAAATCGAACTCTTTGAGTTTATAAATTTTTACTAGCAAGATTAAAGTAAAGATAAAAAGTTAGTAAGTCTCTCAAACTTTTACGCTCTCGGTTTGTGTTTCTCTTACAAATTTTTTGAGTTAATGAACGCTTGACGGGAACACTTGACTGCCACTTTCGACAACACCTCCCCAACACCTACGGGCAGTGTTATTTGGTTAAAAACAACAATCCAATTGTGATGGGTTACTGGTACTACGAACTAGCAGATGGTTTGGCAAAGAGTTCAATTTTCTTGAAGCCTTGTCACAAAAAGCAGCTACGCCCGCAGAAAAATTTGGCAAATCACTTAGTCAGCGTACTGACCTTGCTGAGAGCCGTGCTTTGAACGACAGTTCAAAATATTCGGGCCACCTAAAAACCAATTCAAGTAACTTGTAGACGATCATGCTGTCCATTCTAACGAACTCGATTAAAAATTCTTAACAACCAAACTAAAGGCACAATTTTTATTTTTTTGCAAATTGATTATTACTAATTTACTAATATTCAAGCTGCCATACACGTATGCCGACATCGATTGTATGAAGCGAATCGATTACTATTGCCACCACAACCATTATAAATGAAGCTAGTACAATTTTTGAATGCCACACTGTAGTAATACTCGACTTTGAATGGAGAAGAACAGTTGTCACCACGGTCCTTTGGTAGTGAGCACTTGGCATCTAGAAGAAAATATTTGAATTATGTATAGCGGTGGTCAATAAAATAGTAGTGAAAAGAAAATGGATATCGTTCGACGATGATAGAAGAAGCTGTGATTTTAATAATTTTCATTCAAAATATAGGGAATTCCAAATAACAAAAAATTAATTTGAAAGTATACCTACACACAGTTCAGGAAAGTTGATTAAACTTTAAAAAATGGTCTTCACATTTTTTGGCAGAATTACCATAAAATTTTTGAGTTCGCAGTTTTGTAGAAGTTGGAACTTGCTAGAAAATTTGCGTGAATTTTAGAATTTTTTTCGTCTAGGGTGTTCAGCGATTTTTTCCATACAAGGCATGAAGAAAAATTACTTTTGTTTTAAAAAAATATAACCAACATCCTTGACAAAAAAATTCTACAAATTCAGGGGAAATTTTGAGGTACTACTAATTTGCACACCATTTCCACAAATCTCTCTATGGCGCGATATACAACAGGTATATCATCATAAATCTCCTAAGAGATTTTTGCGCCAAGCTTCTCTTCCAATTTGTGGTGTGCCGATTTGAATTTTCCCTACAAATTGGTGGGACCTACAGTTTTTTGCCGACTCCGAACGGCATCTACAAAGGAGACGAATTTTTTGCTGAGAAGCCTGTCATGGCAGAAATACACTCGGAGAGTTTGCCAAACCACTGCCGAGGGCCGACCCCGTTTTGAAAAACTTTTTTCAAATCACTTTTGATGTTACCTGTACCAGGGCTCGAACCATGGACCTTCGGTGTGGTAGGCCGGCAACACTACCTTCACACCACGGCGGCCGCCAATGATCACACATATTTAGTTATTACTAACATATTTGCAATCTTGAAAATCGCTTGATTGTAAGAAAGAAATCGTAGGATTTTCGGCACCTTAAAGGTCCCAGGATCGACAACTCTAGTATATACGAACTATCAGTTTCACCAAAATTTACTTGAATTTACTTACGTTTTGGTACTTGTGCCTGTACATAGAGCAGGAATACTGCGCAAATGACGCCTAAGATAATAATCTTCATGATGAGAGAGTTGGAAAATTGTAGTTTGATATGGTCTTGATTTGTAGAACCTCGAACTGCGAATAGTTCTCTCCTATTACTCTACCGCTATTTATACTAATTTTCTTCATTGGTTCATGGCTTGCATATTTTATTGAAAATAAATAAAAAACATAAAAGGGGGCTTAAGTCGTGATTGTGACAGAACATTATATACTCAGCTCTGTTTATGAGCAAAACCTTTTGTTTGACTTTTTTCTATTTTTTTATAACCATGTTCTTCATGTTAGAAATACTTCCCACAAAGTGATATGACTTACTCTAGTATACATATTAACCAAATCGTCAGAGAGTAAGACAAAAGGATAAGTTAAAAGGACTGGTGCCACGGATTTTTAAGGGAACGCGAAAAAGCAAGTTTTATAGGAATGCCTTTGAGTGGACACAGAAACATCATTGAGTTACATAGTAAGTATTCGCCAAAATCCAATAAAAGATTGTTGATGGCAATTATTAATTGATTTTAGTATAAAAGAGATATGCAGAATTTTTTATAAATTTATGAATAGTCGCCTTTGAGAATTACAAATATAGAGTCCAATGCAGGTTTTCGAATATTTGTCTGCATTCTAAACGCTTTCCCAGTTTGATGACACTTCTTTAAAATTGCAGCATTCAATGTTTTACTGAAATTAAAAATGTATTTCATTGTAAGGGCTGAAGAAACAATAATATTATTACAAAAAAAAACAGTTATATAATGCTTTTTTTAAATTTTGCTTATTCATTTTCGCTCTAAAAAACCATCCATTACAAAACCTAACTACATCTTTAGAATATATCATAAGGTGGTTGCGAATTACAATAGCATGGGATGCAAATGAAATAAACGAAAGAAAAAATAACAGCTTATGTTGCTTAAAGAAAAGGTTTGTAAACAAAAAATCGGCAGTTGGTAACCTTTCATTATTTCGGCAAGCTTTTTAAAAATTGATCTACCAGAGTTGTTAAAGAATGCATTCCTTTTGGAATAATTATTCCTTGGATTGCAAAAATTTTGATTGCAGCCTTTATTCCATTTCTTGAAATGAGAAATTCATATTTGCAGTCCTCATTCCTTTTTGTATTCCGGAATAATGATTCCTCTTTTTTATTCCTTTTTTTTTTTATTCCTCGCATTGCATACCGAAAGGAATTGGAATTGGTTTCTATCTACAACGCAATCCTGGCCGAGATCGATCTCGGTGCGCCACCCACTTTCGTCCTCAATATTAAACGATTAAAACTTGCGCGAGCCAAAGTTTATCTGAAACGCGAAAGTCAGGGTTGGGACTATTCTGCAGTTGCAGTAGATCTACAGATGAAAAATATCGGAAATTAAAATCATGCAATCCTAAACCTAGCGGGAAATCAATCAATCTTATACCATCAATCAGAAATGGAAAATCTAGAGATTCGCCCTTCTGAATATTAGTGCAAGACATATATCAATTCAAAACTGCTTGAAAACATAATTTTCACCTAATTATTCATTATTTAGAAGCGGAGTGCTTTTAATTTTTTTTATTCCACATGAGGAATACAAAAAGGAATAAGGACTGCAATCCAAAATTGTTATTCAGTGAATGGGAATGCCTGGATTGCATTCCGACATTAGTGCATTCCTTAACAACTCTGGTATCTACTTTATGTTTACATTGCTTGACTTGGTAGCAAGGAGCCCATATACCAACTTTAATGAAGTTATCATTTTCATTATAATATTAAATTGTCTCTAAAAGGCAAAGCTGGCTATAAAAAATTAGCAGGTTTTAGAGCAACATACGTAGGTCGATGGTTACCTAAGAATTCCATTATGACAATTTATCTCCAAAAAACAGCTGCAAATACTTATAGATAACTAAGTAAACATGACTCCAGACAAAATTCCCGTTAACATAAATAATGATCAATATACTCAGGAGTGTGTTTATTGTTGCAAACACTTGCACACATCATTGTGCTGAGTGTAGTGCAGCGCATTGTTTGCTCTTATATATGTGCAGCGGGATATCAGAAATGTTTAGTTTCCAGCTCATGTATGGGCTGATTGGACTATGTATAGCCAAGTGAACTACACCTTTACTAAACTCATATCGTATGGTGGAACAAAGAGCGTTCGAACCGTATGCTAGAGACAAGATAATTGCTTAACCGAGTTTGAGTTTGTAATTTTAACAAAAAGTACTTGTTTTTGGCCCATTTCCAGGGAAGAAAGTAACAGAGCAAAAGGTATAACATTTAATTATAGAGCGAATGTAGAATCCATATCAGAATCGCCAACACCAAAAAAATTAAAATTGAATTTTGTTATAAGTACATTGGGGTCTATCAGCTATTCCGACGGAACTGCCGACGGGAGAAATATAATAGATCATGAGAGAAATGAATCGATTTAATCAGAATTTGCCTGTGAATTTCGATGAAGTCGATAGATATCACAAAACTCTATTACAATTATTCCTCTTCGGCAGCTCCGCCGGAATAGCTGATCGACCCTATTATTTAATGTAGTGTCATTCAATTTTGAGCGCCGTTTCGTTAAAATTAGTGACAACGCGCTGAATGCCCATTCAACTGATACTTGCGTTGCTGGAACAGATAGGATTACACTCGCGAGGTTTTGTAGATCCTTATCTAAGGAATATGTTTGCTAGTCTGAAAGAAAGTAGATCCGCTTTGTGTGTTAGTGCATAGTGCCGCTTGATGGTGAATGTATTAGTTCCACACAGCGTCTCACCACACGTTAAGCATTTTATCTTTTTTTGTTCCACAAGGACTTCAAACAGTTTTTGGTTTTCCATATTTTTTTTCTGTTATCGCTAAGATACAATTTTTGAAATAATTTGCTTCACAGTATAACTTGCTTAACAGAGAGAACATTTGAAGTTCCAATTTTGACATTTATATGATATTATAGAAGCTTAACCAACGGCCCCCTATAAGGTATTTTTTAAAATTCTCATCAACGGGTAAAGGTAGAGAGACCAAATAAAAAACTATTGAAAGATCAATTATTTTTCAATTTAACAAAATGCGAATATTGCTAAAAGTTGCAAAACAAAGTATTGAAAAACGGTCTTCAAAAATATCATTTTGGGTGTTTCTTCGTAACATCATGAGGTATTTTAAGAATTTAGGTTTCTAAACAAATTTTTCAAATACGTGTTCGAAAAATATTCTGCTGCGTCTTTCTTCTTAAAAATTAAAAGGTTTGTTTTGTTATTTGATTTTGCTGACGTTTTATATAGTAAAAATCTATTGAAAATGAGATTTTTGGGTTTAAATATTGCTTTCGTTTTAAGCATTGAAAAAATTATTTTGTTACCCAACAATACTACTATGTATGGCAGTTTCGTTTCTTAGAAAAATAAGCATTTAGATTTTTCATAAACAAAAAACAACAAAAAAGGAATATGAAGTTTTTCAAAAATGTTACCAATAAGCGATATCAAGTATTTAGGGGAACCACATTTTATGGCAACCATATTTTGAGCAATAACTTATTCATCGATAAATATATCGAAATATGGCTAAGTCCAAATAAAACCAGTGGCCTTCCCCTTTCGTTTGATACCGAGATTGAAACAAATTTCAAGGTTTTATGGGAACCACATTTTGACCGATAACTCATTTATCGATGAATATATCGAAACAGGGAACAGTTCAAATAAAATCTGTGGCCTTGCCCTTTCGTTTGACACCCATATTGAACGCATATATCAAGGTTTTATGGGAACCACATTTTGACCGATAACTCATTTATCGATAAATATATCGAAACATGGAATAGTTATCATTACAGCTGTGGCCTTGCCCTTTCGTTTGATATCGATATTAAAACAAATTTCAAGGTTTTACTGGAACCACATTTTGACCGATAACTCATTTATCGATAAATATATCGAAACATGGAACAGTTCTAATTACAGCTGTGGCCTTGCCCTTTCGTTTGATACCGATATTAAAACAAGTTTCAAGGTTTTACTGGAACCACATTTTGACCGATAACTCATTTATCGATGAATATATCGAAATATGGAATAGTTCAAATCAAAGCGGTGGCCTTGCCCATTCGTTTGATGCCGATATTAAAACAAATTTCAAGGGTTTATGGGAACCACATTTTGACCGATAACTCATTTATCGATAAATATATCGAAACATGGAATAGTTCTAATTACAGCTGTGGCTTTGCCCTTTCGTTTGATACCGATATTAAAACAAATTTTAAGGTTTTACTGGAACCACATTTTGACCGATAACTCATTTATCGATGAATATATCGAAACATGGAACAGTTCTAATTACAGCTGTGGCCTTGCCCTTTCGTTTGATACCGATATTAAAACAAATTTCAAGGTTTTACTGGAACCACATTTTGACCGATAACTCATTTATCGATGAATATATCGAAATATGGAATAGTTCAAATGAAAGCGGTGGCCTTGCCCATTCGTTTGATGCCGATATTAAAACAAATTTCAAAGTTTTATGGGAACCACATTTTGACCGATAACTCATTTATCGAAGAATATATCGAAATATTTCTAAGTCCATATGAAACCAGTGGCCTTCCCCTTTCGTTTGATACCGATATTGAAACCAATTTCAAGGTTTCAGTGGAACCACATTTTGACCGATAACTCATTTATCGATGAACATATCGAAATATGGAATAGTTCAAACGAAAGTTGTGGCCTTGCCCTTTCGTTGACGCCCATGTTGAATACAAATTTCAAGGTTTTATGGGAACCACATATTGACTGGGAACTCAGATATCGATAAATAAATCGAAATATAGCAAATTCCAAATGATACCGATAGGGCATGCAAAATTTCAATGTTTAATGGAACCACATTTTGACCAATAACACATTTATCGATAAATATATCGAAATATGGATCAGTTCAGAGGAAAGCTGTGGCCTTGTTCTTTCGTTTGGCACCCATATTGAACGCACACTGTATGCTTATGCCACAGCCACAGAACTGATCCATATTTCGATATATTTATCGATAAATGTGTTATCGGTCAAAATGTAGTTCCCATAAAACCTTGAAATTTGTTTTAATATCGGTATCAAGCGAAAGGGCAAGGCCACCGCTTTGATTTGAACTATTCCATATTTCGATATATTCATCGATAAATGAGTTATCGGTCAAAATGTGGTTCCAGTAAAACCTTGAAATTTGTTTCAATCTCGGTATCAAACGAAAGGGGAAGGCCACTGGTTTTATTTGGACTTAGGCATATTTCGATATATTTATCGATGAATAAGTTATTGCTCAAAATATGGTTGCCATAAAATGTGGTTCCCCTAAATACTTGATATCGGTTCTTGGTAAAATTTTCAGATCTAAGTATTGAAAGACGCTTTTGAAAAACTTCATATTCCTTTGTTTGTTGTTTTTTATTTATGAAAAATCTAAATGCTTATTTTTCTAAAAAACGAAACTGCCATACATAGCAGTATTGTTGGGTAACAAAATAATTTTTTCAATACTTACAACGAAAGCAATATTTAAACCCAGAAATCTCATTTTCAATAGATTTTTACTATATAAAACGTCAGCAAAATCAAATAACAACACAAACCTTTTAATTTTTAAGAAGAAAGACGCAGCAGAATATTTTTCGAACACGTATTTGAAAAATTTGTTTAGAAACCTAAATTCTTAAAATACCTCATTATGTTACGAAGAAACACCCAAAATGATATTTTTGAAGACCGTTTTTCAATACTTTGTTTTGAAACTTTTAGCAATATTCGCATTTTGTTAAATTGAAAAATAATTGATCTTTCAACAGTTTTTTATTTGGTCTCTCTACCTTTACCCGTTGATGAGAATTTTAAAAAATACCTTATAGGGGGCCGTTGGTTAAGCTTCTATAATATCATATAAATGTCAAAATTGGAACTTCAAATGTTCTCTCTGTTAAGCAAGTTATACTGTGAAGCAAATTATTTCAAAAATTGTATCCTAGGGAAAACAGAAAAAAAATATGGAAAACCAAAAACTGTTTGAAGTCCTTGTGGAACAAAAAAAGATAAAATGCTTAACGTGTGGTGAGACGCTGTGTGGAACTAATACATTCACCATCAAGCGGCACTATGCACTAACACACAAAGCGGATCTACTTTCTTTCAGACTGGCAAACATATTCCTTAGATAAGGATCTACAAAACCTCGCGAGTGTAATCCTATCTATTCCAGCAAAGTATCAGTTGAGGGGGCATTCAGCGCGTTGTCACTAATTTTAACGAAACGGCGCTCAGAATTGAATGAAACTACATTAAAAAACGGGGTCGATCAGCTAATAGAGTTTTGTGATATCTATCGACTTCATCGAAATTCACAGGCAAATTCTGATTAAATCGATTCATTTCTCTCATGATCTATTATATTTCTCCCGTCGGCAGTTCCGTCGGAATAGCTGATAGACCCCAATGTACTTATAACAAAATTCAATTTTAATTTTTTTGGTGTTGGCGATTCTGATATGGATTCTACATTCGCTCTATAATTAAATGTTATACCTTTTGCTCTGTTACTTTCTTCCCTGGAAATGGGCCAAAAACAAGTACTTTTTGTTAAAATTACAAACTCAAACTCGGTTAAGCAATTATCTTGTCTCTAGCATACGGTTCGAACGCTCTTTGTTCCACCATACGATATGAGTTTAGTAAAGGTGTAGTTCACTTGGCTATACATAGTCCAATCAGCCCATACATGAGCTGGAAACTAAACATTTCTGATATCCCGCTGCACATATATATATAAGAGCAAACAATGCGCTGCACTACACTCAGCACAATGATGTGTGCAAGTGTTTGCAACAATAAACACACTCCTGAGTATATTGATCATTATTTATGTTAACGGGAATTTTGTCTGGAGTCATGTTTACTTAGTTACCTATAAGTATTTACAGCTGTTTTTTGGAGATAAATTGTCATAATGGAATTCTTAGGTAACCATCGACCTACGTATGTTGCTCTAAAAGCTGCTAATTTTTTATAGCCAGCTTTGCCTTTTAGAGACAATTTAATATTATAATGAAAATGATAACTGCATTAAAGTTGGTATATGGGCTCCTTGCTACCAAGTCAAGCAATGTAAACATAAAGTAGATACCAGAGTTGTTAAGGAATGCACTAATGTCGGAATGCAATCCAGGCATTCCCATTCACTGAATAACAATTTTGGATTGCAGTCCTTATTCCTTTTTGTATTCCTCATGTGGAATAAAAAAAATTAAAAGCACTCCGCTTCTAAATAATGAATAATTAGGTGAAAATTATGTTTTCAAGCAGTTTTGAATTGATATATGTCTTGCACTAATATTCAGAAGGGCGAATCTCTAGATTTTCCATTTCTGATTGATGGTATAAGATTGATTGATTTCCCGCTAGGTTTAGGATTGCATGATTTTAATTTTCGATATTTTTCATCTGTAGATCTACTGCAACTGCAGAATAGTCCCAACCCTGGCTTTCGCGTTCCAGATAAACTTTGGCTCGCGCAAGTTTCATTGATGTCATTCGTTTAATATTGATGTCAATTGTTCGGCATATGTACGTCGGAGGACGAAAGTGGGTGGCGCACCGAGGTCGATTTAGGCCAGGATTGCGTTGTAGATAGAAACCAATTAAAAAAGCACAAGTAGACACAAAAACCTAATCATAGCTTACAGAGGAATGCGTAATGAATTCCTTTCGGTATGCAATCCGAGGAATGAAAAAAAGGAATAAAAAAGAGGAATAATTATTCCAAAAGGAATGCATTCTTTAACAACTCTGGTAGATCAATTTTTAAAAAGCTTGCCGAAAAAATGAAAGGTTACCAACTGCCGATTTTTTGTTTACAAACCTTTTCTTTAAGCAACATAAGCTGTTATTATTTCTTTCGTTTATTTCATTTGCATCGCATGCTATTGTAATTCGCAACCAGCTTATGATATATTCTAAAGATATAGTTAGGTTTTGTAATGGATGGTTTTTTAGAGCGAAAATGAATAAGCAAAATTTAAAAAAAGCATTATATAACTGTTTTTTTTTGTAATAATATTATTGTTTCTTCAGCCCTTACAATGAAATACATTTTTAATATCAGTAATGCATTGAATGCTGCAATTTTAACTAAGTGTCATCAAACTGGGAAAGCGTTTAGAATGCAGACAAATATTCAAAAACCTGCATTGGACTCTATATTTGTAATTCTCAAAGGCGACTATTCATTAATTTATGAAAAATTCTGCATGTCTCTTTTATACTAAAATCAATTAATAATTGCCATCAACAATCTTTTATTGGATTTTGGCGAATACTTACTATGTAACTCAATGATGTTTCTGTGTCCACTCAAAGGCATTCCTATAAAACTTGCTTTTTCGCGTTCCCTTAAAAATCCGTGGCACCAGTCCTTTTAACTTATCCTTTTGTCTTACTCTCTGACGATTTGGTTAATATGTATACTAGAGTAAGTCATATCACTTTGTGGGAAGTATTTCTCCCATGAAGAACATGGTTATAAAAAAATAGAAAAAAGTCAAACAAAATGTTTTGCTCATAAACAGAGCTGAGTATATAATGTTCCGTCACTATCACGACTTAAGCCCCCTTTTATGTTTTTTTATTTATTTTCAATAAAATATGCAAGCCATGAACCAATGAAGAAAATTGGTATAAATATCGGTAGAGTAATAGGGGAGAACTATTCGCAGTTCGAGGTTCTACAAATCAAGACCATATCAAACTACAATTTTCCAACTCTCTCATCATGAAGATTATTATCTTAGGCGTCATTTGCGCAGTATTCCTGCTCTATGTACAGGCACAAGTACCAAAACGTAAGTAAATTCAAGTAAATTTTGGTGAAACTGATAGTTCGTATATACTAGAGTTGTCGATCCTGGGACCTTTAAGGTGCCGAAAATCCTACGATTTCTTTCTTACAATCAAGCGATTTTCAAGATTGCAAATATGTTAGTAATAACTAAATATGTGTGATCTATTTGTGGAAATGGTGTGCAAATTAGTAGTACCTCAAAATTTCCCCTGAATTTGTAGAATTTTTTTGTCAAGGATGTTGGTTACATTTTTTTTAAAACAAAAGTAATTTTTCTTCATGCCTTGTATGGAAAAAATCGCTGAACACCCTAGACGAAAAAAATTCTAAAATTCACGCAAATTTTCTAGCAAGTTCCAACTTCTACAAAACTGCGAACTCAAAAATTTTATGGTAATTCTGCCAAAAAATGTGAAGACCATTTTTTTAAGTTTAACCAACTTTCCTGAACTGTGTGTAGGTATACTTTCAAATTTATTTTTTGTTATTTGGAATTCCCTATATTTTGAATGAAAATTATTAAAATCACAGCTTCTTCTATCATCGTCGAACGATATCCATTTTCTTTTCACTACTATTTTATTGACCACCGCTATACATAATTCAAATATTTTCTTCTAGATGCCAAGTGCTCACTACCAAAGGACCGTGGTGACAACTGTTCTTCTCCATTCAAAGTCGAGTATTACTACAGTGTGGCATTCAAAAATTGTACTAGCTTCATTTATAATGGTTGTGGTGGCAATAGTAATCGATTCGCTTCATACAATCGATGTCGGCATACGTGTATGGCAGCTTGAATATTAGTAAATTAGTAATAATCAATTTGCAAAAAAATTAAAATTGTGCCTTTAGTTTGGTTGTTAAGAATTTTTAATCGAGTTCGTTAGAATGGACAGCATGATCGTCTACAAGTTACTTGAATTGGTTTTTAGGTGGCCCGAATATTTTGAACTAGTACGCTGACTAAGTGATTTGCCAAATTTTTCTGCGGGCGTAGCTGCTTTTTGTGACAAGGCTTCAAGAAAATTGAACTCTTTTCCAAACCAGCTAGTTCGTAGTACCAGTAACCCATCACAATTGGATTGTTGTTTTTAACCAAATAACACTGCCCGTAGGTGTTGGGGAGGTGTTGTCGAAAGTGCCAGTCAAGTGTTCCTGTCAACGCATACAGTGTGCGACAAAACTAAAGCACAGAAATTCCCTTTAAAACATTTTACTGAAAAAAATGTTTAATGTTTAATGCTTTTTATTTAGGAATAATACATATTAGGTATTATAGATTTAAATAAAAATAGTTTACTAGCTCATCCAAAAAGTGTTGTACAAAGTATCCTATGAACTCAAAAAGTGGAGCGACAAAACTAAAGCACAATCAAATATCTATGGGTCAAACCTAGTTTTTTCGTTATTTCGTGGAATATCCGTAGCTCTTTATCGCAGGCTCACATCGTGTTGGTATTGAGTGTAATATCTAAGTAAAACATCTTAGAAAATAATTAACCACACCTGCTCAAATTGTCCGAATAGAGAGTCTTTGTTGCTGCCATTTTCCTTCCCGATTTTTAGGATCCATCATTTTCTATTGTTTTCTATTCGGTTAAATACCACGGGCCCAACAATTCGTCAACATTATTACTCCTAACTTTTTTTTTTGAGACGAATCGCTATACGTTTCGGCAGAATGTCTTCCTGATAGATCCACCTCAATGGCATTCCTTCCCTCTTAAGAAATAGGACGAAGATTTTATGATTCTCCTTGACCGGAGAAGCGTCTACCAACCCTTACACTACCTCAACCGTGTTTCATCGATCAAAAAGTATAGTTAAAGTAAGTAAGCGTTGTTATTTAGGCCTGGTATCAAGCTTCAGAGCGTCCTAATATTTCAGAAAACTTGTATTTGACAGAAAATAAGATTCCTCGTCGTATTGTACTACTTAAATTTTGATTTCTTCATCTGAAATCAAAGGGGTTTCAAAGCTCTGAAGTGAAGTAATCGGTCTTAAAGAGCACGTCTTTAAATGGTTCTACGTGGGGTGGATATCAGAACTTCTTTCATTCAACTTCTTATGGAAACAAAAAGAAATATTTTTTTAGTCCACGAACGATTGCCCGATCGTTACTATTCGGTGTTTTTTGTGCATAAGCACTTCTATCTGCAGTGCTTAGGAAAAATGTTTGCAGTACGCTAAATAAGACCATGGAAACTGTGAAAACATTTTGGATTGGTATTTCCTGATTAAATTTGAGTAAAATTCTTTCGCGAAGTACCACTCAATAGTTATTTTCAGCAAATCTGTTCGACCTCTTCAGATCATCCAACCTTTGTCTGAGCTGTGCACACGTGCATGTAAATTCGAACCCTGGATATTAATCAGAAACTATTAATTTTTAATGAAAAACAATCATATGACAATCAAGTAATTACAAGTACCTAATCAAACTATTAAAATTAATTAAACAATTAAAATTATTCAGAAAATTAAAAGTAATCAAACAATTAAAATTAATCAAACAACTAAAGTTAATTAAACAATTAACATTAATTAAACAATTAAAATTAATAAAAAAATTAAAATCAATCAAACAATTAAAATTAACTAAACAATTAAAATTAATCAAAGAATTTAAATTAGTCAAAGAATTTAAATTAATCAAACAATCAAAATTAATTAAACAATCAAAATTAATTAAATAATGAAAATTAATCAATAAGTTAAAACAAATCAAAGAGTTAAAATTAATCAAACAATTAAAATTAATTAAACAATTAAAATTAAACAAACAATTAAAATTATTTAAACAATTAAAATTAATCAAAGAATAAAGTTAATCAAACAATTCAAATTAATTAAACAATTAAAGTTAACTAAATAGTTAAAACGAATTAAACAATTAAAATTAATCAAACACTTAAAATTAATCAAACAATTAAAATCAGTCAAACAATTAGCATTAATCAAACAATTAAAATTAATTAAACAATTAAAATGAATCAAGGAATTAAATTAATCAAACAATTAAAATTAATTAAACAATTAAAGTTAGCTAAGCAGTTAAAATGAATTAAACAAATAAAATTAAGCAAACAATTAAAATTAATCAAAGAATAAAGTTAATCAAACAATTCAAATTAATTAAACAATTAAAGTTAACTAAACAGTTAAAACGAATTAAACAATTAAAATTAATCAAACACTTAAAATTAATCAAACAATTAAAATCAGTCAAACAATTAGCATTAATCAAACAATTAAAATTAATTAAACAATTAAAATGAATCAAGGAATTAAATTAATCAAACAATTAAAATTAATTAAACAATTAAAGTTAGCTAAGCAGTTAAAATGAATTAAACAAATAAAATTAAGCAAACAATTAAAATTAATGAAACAATTAAAATCAGTCAAACAATTAACATTAATCAAACAATTAAAATTAATTAAACAGTTAAAATTAATTAAACAATTAAAATTAATCAAACAGTTAAAACCTGTTCCGAAATATTTTCGAAAAACGCCCTATATCAGCTGATAATGTATTGAATTTTCATTGAGATACGGCGTTTGGGACTTATTCTGTGAAATCACTTTCATCAAACAAATTTTAAAAAAAGACTCTAAATAATTCTGTGTTTTTCAAACAAAATCTGAGAAAGGTTGTCTTTAGTATAATAACAACCAAAATATTTGATAATTCCAAAGAGAATTTGATTTTAAATAAAATGAAATTACCTACAGAACAAATAGGAATTTCCGTTTTGAAAACGTATTCAAATCGCGCCTGAATTTTCTTCTTGCTTAGAATCGTTTACAGCATTTTTTGCCGGGTTCGTTTGTTTGCATTACTCAACTATACAAAATATTTGGTTGCTCCAGTTGTTTGTTTAGCCTAAAATCGCATTGCTGTAAATTATTTGGATATAAATTTATTAAAATACATATCGTTTCATTATTTTCCTTTTCGTGCGGTTTATCCATTGAACACTCACTTGCCATAAGAGTATGAAAAAATTTCCGCCGAAAAAAACCCGAAAACTGCGCTTTTCAATTGCGTTTTTAGACCTTGAGCCGGCACAAATAGCAACAAATTAGGAACAAAAAGGTCGCTAAAATCATCAATATATTGTGAAAAAATTAAAAAAAAAAACAAAAAAATCTTAATATAGCTTTTGGCACAAAAAACAAACAAATCCACTTCTCATTTCAAGAATATCAATCTAACGAGACTTGAAAATTGAAAATTAGAAATTCAGGTACCAATAACCAAAAATAGATTGTTCGTTTGCTCAGAGTTTTCATTTATTTTCATTTGCAAAAAAAAATGTTTCGCAATTGCACACATAATTTCTTGAAACTACTTCGGTCTCTGTGCTCTGACCGAGTTATCGTCTGTTCAAATTGAGAGTCTCAATTACATTTGTTGATTTTTATTGAGATGTTGAATAATGAAAAATTTTTATTACCAAACAAAAAGTGAATAAAATTTTAAATAATATATGCATTTCTTGTTGAAAAGGTAATTTTATTCTCAGTAGCAATTATTTAGATAAAAGTAAACAAATAGTTTATGGTTGCTAAGATTCGAAAAGGAGAAAGGCAGATTAGCTTGTTTCTGAAGGCACATTGCTACCAAAAAAATTGTTTTATTCTTTATCGTTCTTCAACCCAAGTCAGTCCCGAAAATACTAAAGAGTGATTTTTCATACCAAAAAAAAAAAAATTTATTGTTTTTCAATTTGATTTTGTTAAATCCAGATGGGATTTTGATGTTGGAGAAAGGGAGAGAGGCTTGATAACTCACGTGATTGGGTATTTCAAGTTTTCGAAGAGAAAATGTAGAAAGATGTTTTCTAATTCAATATGAACAATGTTTATTCAAAACTATGTCAAACGTTAATTTTCCCATTTCTGGCCTTAGTACTAAACAACGATTGTTTTATTTTAATGCAAATTACAATAATTACTTATTTACCGAGATCATTAAATGAATTCAAATTATTAATGAAAGTTATGTTTAAACGAGAGAAAGAGATACTTTTGCTGATGACTGCAACTGGTGCTGGATACTTTGATTGTTGATGCTGAAGATTGACTGCTTCACTCGCTGCCGAATGTAGAAAAAATAAGAGGACGATCAATAGCGCTCAGCGCTTATATAGGCAACACTGGAAGCCAGTTCCAGTGTGCAGTAAATTTCCGTGGCTAATGCCATGAATGCAGTCATAAGCAAATGTAAAAATAAAAATGCAGGGTTGTAAGTGAGGTGCGTGGTGAACTTAAGCACGTGGATGTCATTTAAGTGCCACAGTGATTTAAGTGACGAAGATCACTTAAACATCCCGCCCCCCTTGCACCGGTGCAACTATATCCCGTAACTTCTTCATTTCGCTGATAAGTCTGTTGAATTGGGCACGGCGTCGATTGCTTGTCGATGCGGTACCGGAGCGTTATCGGGGTCCTCGCCTGCTGCTGAACGGTGAAGCAACGTATGGTGGAGCTTATGGCAAATACGGCAGGTCTCTGGCGACTTGCAATGGCGCACGTTGTCGTGGTTTCGTGCTAAGCAATTTGGGCAGTATTTATGCTTCTCCACACACCGGATCCGCTCGCTAATGGTCATGTTCAAAAAGCGCGGACAAAGACGCAACGAGTGATAACGCTGACACAGCTGACACATGTGTAGAAGTGGGTTGCGGGGTGCTCGTATTGGTGACGGCAATTGGGGGGAACGCCTGTAAAGAAAGAGGACTTTAGTATAATGTTGACAAATACATTGAATATATGAGTAAGTGTGTGACTGAGTGAGAGATGTTTAGGGATTAGGCAAATCTGGAGAAATGGGAAGGGGGCATAGCTTGACGATTGGTCGGGTGAAAAGACCATGTTGAGTCCTAACGTCCGCAACTCGGACGCGGTTATCGGATCCGTAGTGAACCTTCACTATGCGACCCAAACGCCATTCCTGTGGAGGTAGTAGGTCATTTTTGATAACTACGAAGTCACCAACTGACAGATTTTCCTGTGGTTTTTTCCATTTGTATCGTTGATGTAGCTCCTTCAAGTATTCCTCTTTCCATCGCTGAGCGATTTGCTGATGAAGAATTTTAAGTTTTTCCCAACGATTTTGGATTGAGAGATTGTCGAAATGTGGTTCAGAAAGGGTCAGTAATGGAGCACCTCGTAGGAAATATCCGGGGGTTAGGGCTAGCAGGTCATCAGGGTTGTCAGACGTAGGTGAAAGGGGTCTGGAGTTCAGGACTGCTTCAATGCGAGCCAGAAGTGTAGCAAGTTCTTCGTAGGTAAAATGATGACTGCCTACTGTGCGTTTTAAGTGCACTTTGAAGCTTTTTACTGCTGCTTCCCAGAGGCCACCCATGTGAGGAGAATTGGGGGGGTAAGAATTGCCACTCGAAGCCGTGTAGGGAGTATTTTGCTTGAAGATCCTTTGAAGCCTCTTTGATGAAACGGTCGAAGTCCTTTTGTAGTGTTCGCTGTGCTCCGACGAAATTTTTCCCATTATCCGAATATATCCGTTTTGGTAGTCCCCGTCGCCCAACAAAACGGGCGAAGGCTGCTTGGAAGGCTTTACTGGATAGGTCGGAACAAGGCTCTAGATGAATTGCTTTGGTCGAAAAGCATACAAAAACGCAGACATAGCCTTTTACCAATGACGCTCTCCGGAGCGATGATGATTTAAGGTCAAAGGGGCCTGCGAAGTCCAACCCGGTAAAGGTGAATGGGAGGGGGAAGTTTGACCGTTCTGGTGGTAAAGCGGCCATGATTTGAGATTGGGTAGTCTTCTTGAAAATGGTGCACGTTTTGCAGCTGCGAATACAAAATTTAATTTTTGATTTTAGTCGAGGTATGAAATACTCCTGCCTAACCGTCTTGACCATGAGTTGATGTTCTGCATGCATTAATAGATTGTGTATGAATTGAAGATAAAGGTAGCAGAGTCGCGAATTCTCGGGGATTATAACCGGATGTTTTTCGTTGTATGACAGATCCGAATTGGCTAAGCGACCATTTACTCTAAGAATTTCATTTTTATCGAGAAAGGGGTTCAATGGCAAAAGTGTGCTCTTTCTGGAGATCGGTTCCTTGTTGGAGAGTTTAACGTACTCACTAGGGTAGTATCTTTCCTGTGTGAGTTTGATCAGTCGTGCTTTCACAAATTGAATTTCCACTTGAGTGATAGCAACGGATTGATAATTTGTTGGCTGAATGGACTGTATAGGTTTGGGTTTGTGAATAACACGGAACAGGTAAGCTATCACTCGAAGAGCTTTCGGCCAAGATGAAAAGCGGTCTAAGATATCTACTTTATTTTCCAGCGTATGTAGAGCAACGATTTTCCTCTCTTCTGGCGGCGTAATATTTTTACGAGCCGATATAGGCCATTGGTCAGGAGGTTTGAGTAGCCACTCTGGGCCTGACCACCATAGTCGTTGTTCAATTAAGTCCTGAGGCCTACATCCACGGGTTCCGAGATCTGCTGGGTTGCATTGAGTGGGTACATGGCGCCATTTGATGTTTCCTACATTTTGAATAATATGTGATGTCCGATTGGCCACGAAAACTTTCCATGTGCATGGCGGTTTTTCAAGCCATGACAGAACTATCGATGAATCCGACCATAAAAATATTTCGATTTCTCCTAGGGGTAGTTGACTGGTGAGATTCTTGATACATTTGGAAAGTAAAACTGCACCACACAGCTCTAAACGCGGTAGACTAACCGTTTGAAGAGGGGCCACTTTGGTTTTAGCGAAGAGTAGATGGGAGGAGACTTTGCTGGGTGATTGAGAACGAAGATAGATGGCGGCACAGTATGCTTTTTCTGAAGAATCACAAAATCCTTGCACCTGTATTTTGTTGTTGGGGGAAAACTCAGTCCATCTTGGTATTCGGGTCCGTTCTATAAAGGGGAGATCGGATACAAACTGCTGCCATTTTTGCAGTGAGTGCGGCTTAACACATTCATCCCACTCAGTGCCCTCTATCCAAATCTGTTGCAATAATATTTTGGCTTGAATAAGTATAGGCGCTAGCCATCCTGCGGGGTCAAAAAGTTTCGAAACCGAGGATAAAATTTGCCTTTTTGTGGCACTGTCCGATAATTGTATTGGCTCGATTGTGTAGGAGAAAGAATCGTTAAGAGCATTCCATCGAATTCCAAGAGTTTTGGTCGAATTTGAACAATCGAATTTTAGAAAGTCTGAATCCAGCAAGTCTTCACTTAGGATTTCATTAAGAAGTTCGGGATGGTTTGCGGTTATCTTTTTGAGAGGAAAGCCGGCGGACTTTAAACATTGGATGGTTTGGGATTGAGCTTGAATGCATGAGGGAATGTCATGTCCGCCTGATAGAATATCGTCAACGTACGTTTCTTTAGTCAAAATTCGATGAGCCAGAGGGTGAGTACTTTTGGAGTCATATGCGAGTTGATGTAATGTACGTATGGCAAGGTACGGCGCGCAGTTTACTCCAAATGTAACCGTCTTGAGTGCATAATCGGCGAGTTTTTCATCCTGACTTTTTCGAAATATAATCCGCTGATATTGATGATCGTCTTCATGTAAAAGTATCTGGCGGTACATCTTCTGTATGTCACCGTTGAATACATATTTATATAAACGCCAGTTGATGATGACAAACATAAGGTCGGCTTGTAGAGTGGGACCGATGTGAAGAATATCGTTTAGAGATGTGCCGGAGGAGGTAGACTTAGAAGCATTAAAAACCACCCGAACTTTAGTGGATGCACTATCAGGCTTAACTACCGAATGATGGGGAAGATAATAAGAAAAATATTTTCCGTTTTCATGGATTTCGTCGGGATTGGTCGGTTTCATATGTTCTAGAGAGAGATATTCTTCTAGTACACGAGTGTACTCGTCCTTAAGTTCTGGGGTTTTTTGGAGCATATGTTCCATCCGAATTGCTTGCTTCAAGGCTTGTGATCGAGATGGACCCAGGGAGAGGTGGGAGGGGAAAATCAGACTTAAAGGGCAACCGCACAACATACCGTTCATCATCTCGTCGGATAGTAGTGTTTTCATAAAATGATTCACAAACGATGTCGTCATCTGATGGTGGATGGGCTTCTTGCACTTCTTCTAATTCCCAGAAACGCTTAAGCTGTGAGTTCAGGTTATCGTCGGCTGTTTCGGTGGCGTAGGTATGAAAAGTGGATCATGGTGTTGAAATGACTGGTCCACTCAGGTACCAACCGAATATTGTATTTTGCGCCATAAGACTTCCCAGAACTTTATGTTTGATTCCTTGTAGTAAGATTTGTGGTATCAAATCAGACCCAATGACGAGATCAATTTGACCAGGGGTGTAGAAATAGGGATCGGCGAGATCTAGGTCTTTAATTTCCCAGAGGTTCGGTTTAGGTATTTGGAACGTGGGGAGAAAACTAGTTAGTTGTTTGAGAACGATCGCGTTGGTGTTGATGCGAGTGTTATATCGCTTGGATATAAGTGTGAGTTGGCAAACCCGGTTTGCATTTTCGACGACTTTGCCGCCCATTCCGGTCACTGCGAAGTTTTCCTTGTATGTCGGTAGTTGGAGAAGGTTTTGAACCTTTTGGGAGATAAAAGTTTTTTGGGAGCCTTGATCGATTAACGCTCGCGGCAGATAAAGAGAACCCATGTGTTCGATGTGAACTTGGGCGGTTGGTAAGAGGGTGGTTCCCCTGTTACCGGAGAAATTTGCCTGGATTTGTTGATTGCTACCGGGAAAATTCTTCGAGGAGGGTGGAGAGTCTTCAGCATTGCCTTCGGTTATATCGAAGATAGTATGTCTAGGTTGCAGTTTGGATTCCGTGTGCAACAACGTGGTTGCGTTTTTGGAGGGAGTGGTAGAGGAAGTTCTAGCTGGTGCCTTTGATACGGGCCTGGAGTTTGCTTGTGGATGTAGCATGGTGTGGTGGTTTTTCCTGCAGTGTAGACATCGATATAAACTTGAGCAATTGGGGAGAGTGTGATTGTAGGCGAGACAGTTGCTGCAGTAGCGGTTTCGCTCTACAAACTTAGTGCGTTCAGAGACACTAAGCTTTTGAAAATCAGGGCAGGATTTCAATGGATGATTTAGGTTGCATAATTTACATGTTACTGCGGGATTGATGTTATTGGAGTGATAAGTTTGCACTTTGGGAGTGCATTTGCAGACGTTCGACTACCTCATATCGACTGGTTAGAAACTAGTTCATTTGGGACCAGCTGGGTAGCTCTTTTCGGGATTCCAGGGACTGTTCCCAAAGGGAGAGTGTTTCCTCTGGAAGCTTGCTGGAACATACATGAACGAGAATGGGCTCCCAATCCGAAACAGATACTCTTTGAGCTTTCAGAACTACTAGACAATCGTTAATGGTATTTTGAACCTTTTGAATGCCTTCGCTACTTTCTGTGGTGACGGGTGCGATGTTAAAAAGCGTCTTCAGCTGCTTATCGATGAGAATACGTCTGTTCTCAAATCGATTTCGAAGCGCTTCCCAGGCTAGAGAGAAGTTTCCATCACAAAGAGAGTACTGCTTTACTATAGCTCCAGCTTTTCCACGTGTCTTATTACGTAGATGGTATAGCTTCTGGGCTGGAGTTAGTCTGGGATGGTTAGAATACACTGCTGTGAACATATCCCGGAAAGAGGGCCATTCTTCGTAGCTACCGTAAAATATTTCGGTATCGCAGGGAGGTACTTTGATGCATGGCATCGAATTTGGGAGGAGAGAGGTGGAGAGAGATTGGCGGGACGTAATATCGGTTTCGACTAAAATGTTTTGAATAATTTTGAGTTGGTCTAATATGTGTGCCTTGCAGATATAAAATGAATAAGAACACAGTTGGAATTTTTTATTAGCTTCTTCTTGAAAATCTGCATTTTGCTCACTAACTTCAGCCAGACACACTTTTTCATATGACTCTCTTAGCATGTCCCAGCGGCTGTTAAGATCTTGTAATTTTACATCTAACAGGGTGTCAGTTTGGTCCGCAGGCTCCTCCTTTTCAAAATTGGTACAGAGCTTTATTATATTGTTCGAAGATAAATTTGGACATGATTGCTGTTGAGAGAGCCATGTTGTAGAGACTTCGAGAAACCGATATGGGCGTTTGATATTAAAGTCGATAATACCTCTTAAAGTGGTATTTTTTGATAGAAGACTGTTTACAAACTTAAAATCTGATATACCACGTAAATGTGTAGAAAACTCTAGCTGAATTAACAAGTTTTATGTTTTACGTTAAAGTTCGACGGCGAACGATTTTTCTCGTGAACTGCAGCTTAATATGTGCACAACAAGATGTGCTGACGCCGGCAGCGTGTTACAATTAACCCAACCCGTACAAAATATTACAAACTGGTCAGATGTGGTAAATTAATTAAATTATAATATTTATATAATGTTTGTATGTGCGCGCGGTACTGCGATAGAGATTGGATGATAATTTATGCGCGATCGAATCGCTGGTAGAAAAATATATCGCCTTTAAAATTTCTTTGAAAATGATATTTTATGATATGGAGATGCCTTGAAGAGACGTTAGAGAGTGTGAAGGGACTTAAAATTCTAAGTTGAGAGAGAGATATAAAATTTGAAACTTGATGAGATGAAATGTAATAAGTACAAAAGCAGCACATTAGGCAATCTCAACAAATTTCTTGAAAATAAATGTATAGCGCTTTTAGAATATTATTTGTTGCTATTTTTATCGAATATTTATCTTAATATTCATGAATGGTTGAATTTTGAACGCTATGTAGGACTGAACCAAAATAGTGTGTTGGGTTATTGAGGTTGGTTCGTATGAACAAGTGCCTAACTGCAAATATTTTGGTTTGAAGAATAACAGCAAGGGAGGGTAGGTACAGGGTGGCGCAAAAGTAATCCTCCTATCAGAAAATGCTATAAATTTTGCGATTGGCCCCTAAAGTCAGTTCTGTTTTGACATTTGTGTAGTAAACACATGCGAAATACACGTTAATAAACAATGTTACGCTACACTGCTCCAGAACGCGGAATATTGCTGACTATTTATTTGACCAATAATCGGTCGGGGCCAAACGGTTACTGTGAATGGTGAGCGCTACAGAGCAATGATCAACGAGTTCTTTTTGCCGCAACTTGATGAATTGGGATTGGTAAACATGTGGTTCCAACAAGACGGTGCAACAGCACACACTGCACGTGCCACAACCGATATGCTGAACATCGGAAGCTTACTTTTGCGCCACCTTGTATATGTAAAATGTATGTATGAGTTATGTATGCTCATTCTCTCTCACTATAAACTAATTCCTGAACTGCGAGGTGTGTTCAAAAAGTATCGCGAATTTTGTGTTTTTTCAAAAATTATTTATTTATTCATGAATATCTATTTTGTCCCCTTCAAAGTAATCCCCATGAGATATTATACAGTTGTGCCAACGGTTTTTCCAATCTTCGAAGCACTTCAAAAAATCATTTTTTTGTATCTTGTTCAGCTCTTCCTTCGATGCCGTCTTTATCTCGTCAAGAGAAGCGTAACGTCGTCCTTTCATGGGCCTCTTCAGTTTAGGGAACAAGAAAAAGTCACAGGGGGCCAGATCTGGGGAATACGGTGGCTGCGGCATCATTAGTGTGTTGTTTTTGGCCAAAAAGTCGCGCACAAGCAACGATGCGTGAGCAGGGGCGTTATCGTGGTGCAAAAGCCAATTTTTGTTCTTCCACAAATCCGGGCGTTTCTGGCGGAATGCTTCACGCAAATTGCGCATAACTTGCAGGTAATATTCCTTATTGACCGTTCTTCCCTGTGGCAAGAACTCATGATGCACCACGCCCCTGCAAGAAGAAAACTGTCAGCAAAACTTTCACATTCGACCGAACTTGGCGCGCTTTTTTCGGTCTTGGTTCGTGCGGCAGCTTCCATTGAGATGATTGAGCTTTGGTTTCCACGTCATAACCATAAACCCACGATTCGTCACCAGTTATGACCCTCTGGAGCAAATTTGGGTCGTCGCGGACAGAGTTTAACATCTCATTAGCAATGTTCATGCGATGCTGTTTTTGGTCACAATTGAGCAATTTTGGTACGAATTTCGCGTAAAAATCGAAGACGATCCAAAACACGTGCAAGCAAAGCAGCTGTCAACAATTAACTGAACATTCAAAATGGCCGAGCTTGTCGGCATAAGTGAGAGACATGAGTACCAACATAACGCCACAAAAAATTCGAGATTCGAATATACGTAACCAGCGAAAATTCAAAATTCGCGATACTTTTTGAACACACCTCGTATGTATGGCGGGTAGCTCCGGTAGATTCTAGCACTTTCCAACAAGTACTTTCAATTGTTGGCATACGTACATATATAAATGCCGGTCTCGGGTAACGGTATTATGCCGTTCAAATATAATTGTCAATTTGACGACTCACCTGGACATGATTTTCATGGATGGAACGGAATTTGGATAGGTGATTCCCTCGTTGCGCCAGGAATTTCTATGGCGATAGTTTGCTTGAAGGATTTTTCCTGTCCCTCGTTGGGCAGCCGACAGCGAAAATATGCAGTAACTATACTGCACTACAATGCACCACTTATTTACTTTTTTTTTTTTTTTTTAATTAGTTTATTTTTTCGCAGTTTCGCACTGTCTTTTTGTTCGCTTGAATTTTCGTTACTAATTTTTCACTTAATAATCAATTTTTGTTCCGACTTTCGCATTAATTTTTCACTTATTTATTTGCTCATAAATTTTTTCCTTTGTATGCTGGTGATGCTGCCGTTGCTGTTGCTGTCCAAAAACGAAAAAGAACAAGCGTGGTGTGTTCAGCTAATGCACAGCTAACGCGAATCTAAGGCCAGTGTTGTTGACGTGTAGTTTTTTAGGGAAATTTTAGGGAATAATTGCGTTGCCAATTTGCTGATTCAAATTTAGCTCGCAACGACCAATGTTAAATCCAGATGGGATTTTGATGTTGGAGAAAGGGAGAGAGGCTTGATAACTCACGTGATTGGGTATTTCAAGTTTTCGAAGAGAAAATGTAGAAAGATGTTTTCTAATTCAATATGAACAATGTTTATTCAAAACTATGTCAAACGTTAATTTTCCCATTTCTGGCCTTAGTACTAAACAACGATTGTTTTATTTTAATGCAAATTACAATAATTACTTATTTACGGAGATCATTAAATGAATTCAAATTATTAATGAAAGTTATGTTTAAACGAGAGAAAGAGATACTTATGCTGATGACTGCAACTGGTGCTGGATACTTTGATTGTTGATGCTGAAGATTGACTGCTTCACTCGCTGCCGAATGTAGAAAAAATAAGAGGGCGATCAATAGCGCTCAGCGCTTATATAGGCAACACTGGAAGCCAGTTCCAGTGTGCAGTAAATTTCCGTGGCTAATGCCATGAATGCAGTCATAAGCAAATGTAAAAATAAAAATGCAGGGTTGTAAGTGAGGTGCGTGGTGAACTTAAGTACGTGGATGTCACTTAAGTGTCACAGTGATTTAAGTGACGAAGATCACTTAAACAGATTTTATTTTTTAAATTTAATAAAAATTCTTTTTAATTGTCTTATTTTATTTTGTCTTGTCACACAGAACGCCCATCTACCGAATGAAGCGCATACAATTTACAATTTAAACTACAGTAACGATCAATAAACTGTACCATCTGTATTACACTTTGAAATATTTTGTAGAACATATGAACATAGCTTATAAGTTCCGTTATTTGAATTTCTTGTCAATGTAATTTTTTATATTTGTGCTCAAGGCGAATTCACTTACAGGTGATCTCATAAGAACATATAAGCAGTGGCTACTTCTGCCAAAATAAAAAAATTCTATGCAATCTGACAGAAGAAGCCGCCAAAGGAAAAACAAAACACATGAAATATGTGTGCGTATACAGCAACAAATTTTTCCTTCGAGTCTTCGAATTCTGCTTTTTAAAGTATGCAGAACTATTCCATATTTCGATATATTTATCGATAAATGAGTTATCGGTCAAAATGTGGTTCCCATAAAACCTTGAAATTTGTTTCAATATCGGTATCAAACGAAAGGGGAAGGCCACTGGTTTCATTTGGACTTAGCCATATTTCGATATATTCTTCGATAAATGAGTTATTGCTCAAAATATGGTTGCCATAAAATGTGGGTTGTCTTAATACTTGATATCGGTTATTGGTAAAATTTTCAGATCTAAGTATTGAAAGACGCTTTTGAAAAACTTCATATTCCTTTTTTTGTTGTTTTTTATTTAATAATAATTTTTTCAATACTTAAAACGAAAGCAATATTTAAACCCAGAAATCTCATTTTCAATAGATTTTTACTATATAAAACGTCAGCAAAATCAAATAACAAAACAAACCTTTTAATTTTTAAGAAGAAAGACGCAGCAGAATATTTTTCGAACACGTATTTGAAAAATTTGTTTAGAAACCTAAATTCTTAAAATACCTCATTATGTTACGAAGAAACACCCAAAATGATATTTTTGAAGACCGTTTTTCAATACTTTGTTTTGCAACTTTTAGCAATATTCGCATTTTGTTAAATTGAAAAATAATTGATCTTTCAATAGTTTTTTATTTGGTCTCTCTACCTTTACCCGTTGATGAGAATTTTAAAAAATACCTTATAGGGGGCCGTTGGTTAAGCTTCTAAATATCATATAAATGTCAAAATTGGAACTTCAAATGTTCTCTCTGTTAAGCAAGTTATACTGTGAAGCAAATTATTTAAAAAATTGTATCCTAGGGAAAACAGAAAAAAAATATGGAAAACCAAAAACTGTTTGAAGTCCTTGTGGAACAAAAAAAGATAAAATGCTTAACGTGTGGTGAGACGCTGTGTGGAACTAATACATTCACCATCAAGCGGAACTATGCACTAACACACAAAGCGGATCTACTTTCTTTCAGACTGGCAAACATATTCCTTAGATAAGGATCTACAAAACCTCGCGAGTGTAATCCTATCTATTCCAGCAAAGTATCAGTTGAGGGGGCATTCAGCGCGTTGTCACTAATTTTAACGAAACAGCGCTCAGAATTGAATGAAACTACATTAAAAAACGGGGTCGATCAGCTAATAGAGTTTTGTGATATCTATCGACTTCATCGAAATTCACAGGCAAATTCTGATTAAATCGATTCATTTCTCTCATGATCTATTATATTTCTCCCGTCGGCAGTTCCGTCGGAATAGCTGATAGACCCCAATGTACTTATAACAAAATTAAATTTTGATTTGTTTGGTGTTGGCGGTTCTGATATGGATTCTACATTCGCTCTATAATTAAATGTTATACCTTTTGCTCTGTTACTTTTTATTTAAAAATCAAGCACTTCCTTCCTGGAAATGGGCCAAATACAAGTGCTTTTTGTTAAAACTACAAACTTGAACTCGGTTAAGCAATTATCTTGTCTCTAGCATACGGTTCGAACGCTCTTTGTTCCACCATACGATATGAGTTTAGTAAAGGTGTAGTTCAGTTGGCTATACATAGTCCAATCAGCCCATACATGAGCTGGAAACTAAACATTTCTGATATCCGGCGGCACATGTATAAGAGCAAACAATGTGCCGACGCTACACTCATCATTATTTATTTTGCGTGGAGTCATGTTTACTTAGTTACCTATAAGTATTTACAGCTGTTTTTTGGATATAAATTGTCATAATGGAATTCTTAGGTAACCATCGACCTACGCATGTTGCTAATTTTTTATAGCCAGCTTTGCCTTTTAGAGACAATTTAATATTATAATGAAAATGATAACTTCATTAAAGTTGGTATATGGGCTCCTTGCTACCAAGTCAAGCAATGTAAACATAAAGTAGATACCAGAGTTGTTAAGGAATGCACTCATGTCGGAATGCAATCCATGCATTCCCATTCACTGAATAACAATTTTGGATTGCAGTCCTTATTCCTTTTTGTATTCCTCATATGGAATAAGAAAATTAAAAGCATTCCGCTTGTAAATAAGAAAGCAGTCTTTAGGTGAAAATTATGTTTTCAAGCAGTTTTGAATTGATATATGTCTTGCACTAATATTCAGAAGGGCGAATCTCTAGATTTTCCATTTCTGATTGATGGTATAAGATTGATTGATTTCCCGCTAGGTTTAGGATTGCATGATTTTAATTTCCGATATTTTTCAGCTGCAGATCTACTGCAACTGCAGAATAGTCCCAACCCACAAGTAGACAAAAAAACCTAATCATAGCTTACAGAGGAATGCGTAATGAATTCCTTTCGGTATGCAATCCGAGGAATGAAAAAAAGGAATAAAAAAGAGGAATAATTATTCCAAAAGGAATGCATTCTTTAACAACTCTGGTAGATCAATTTTTAAAAAGCTTGCCGAAAAAATGAAATGTTACCAACTACCGATTTTTTTGTTTACAAACCTTTTCTTTAAGCAACATAAGCTGTTATTATTTCTTTCGTTTATTTCATTTGCATCGCATGCTATTGTAATTCGCAACCAGCTTATGATATATTCTAAAGATATAGTTAGGTTTTGTAATGGATGGTTTTTTAGAGCGAAAATGAATAAGCAAAATTTAAAAAAAGCATATAACTGTTTTTTTTTGTAATAATATTATTGTTTTTTCAGCCCTTACAATGGAATACATTTTTAATTTCAGTAATACATTGAATGCTGCAATTTTAATCAAGTGTCATCAAACTGGGAAAGCGTTTAGAATGCAGACAAATATTCGAAAACCTGCATTGGACTCTATATTTGTAATTTTAAAAGGCGACTATTCATAAATTTATGAAAAATTCTGCATATCTCTTTTATACTAAAATCAATTAATAATTGCCTTCAACAATCTTTTATTGGATTTTGGCGAATACTTACTATGTAACTCAATGATGTTTCTGTGTCCACTCAAAGGCATTCCTATAAAACTTGCTTTTTCGCGTTCCCTTAAAAATCCGTGGCACCAGTTCTTTTAACTTATCCTTTTGCCTTACTCTCTGACGATTTGGTTAATATGTATACTAGAGTAAGTCATATCACTTTGTGGGAAGTATTTCTCCCATGAAGAACATGGTGATAAAAAAAATAGAAAAAAGTCAAACAAAATGTTTTGCTCATAAACAGAACTGAGTATATAATGTTCTGTCACAATCACGACTTAAGCCCCCTTTTATGTTTTTTTATTTATTTTCAATAAAATATGCAAGCCATGAACCAATGAAGAAAATTAGTATAAATAGCGGTAGAGTAATAGGGGAGAACTATTCGCAGTTCGAGGTTCTACAAATCAAGACCATATCAAACTACAATTTTTCAACTCTCTCATCATGAAGATTATTATCTTAGGCGTCATTTGCGCAGTATTCCTGCTCTATGTACAGGCACAAGTACCAAAACGTAAGTAAATTCTAGTAAATTCTGGGGAAACTCATAGTTCGTATATACTAGAGTTGTCGATCCTGGGACCCTTAAGGTGCTGAAAATCCTACGATTTCTTTCTTACAATCAAGCGATTTTCAAGATTGCAAATATGTTAGTAATAACTAAATATGTGTGATCTATTTGTGGAAATGGTGTGCAAATTAGTAGTACCTCAAAATTTCCCCTGAATTTGTAGAATTTTTTTGTCAAGGATGTTGGTTACATTTTTTTTAAAACAAAAGTAATTTTTCTTCATGCCTTGTATGGAAAAAATCGCTGAACACCCTAGACGAAAATAATTCTAAAATTCACGCAAATTTTCTAGCAAGTTCCAACTTCTACAAAACTGCGAACTCAAAAATTTTATGGTAATTCTGCCAAAAAATGTGAAGACCATTTTTTAAAGTTTAACCAACTTTCCTGAACTGTGTGTAGGTATACTTTCAAATTTATTTTTTGTTA
The DNA here is from genome assembly GCA_949987695.1 of Merzomyia westermanni. Taxonomy (NCBI): domain Eukaryota; kingdom Metazoa; phylum Arthropoda; class Insecta; order Diptera; family Tephritidae; genus Merzomyia; species Merzomyia westermanni. Next base: position 19,142,872 of record OX465290.1, on the reverse strand, counting down.
TTTGGAATTCCCTATATTTTGAATGAAAATTATTAAAATCACAGCTTCTTCTATCATCGTCGAACGATATCCATTTTCTTTTCACTACTATTTTATTGACCACCGCTATACATAATTCAAATATTTTCTTCTAGATGCCGAGTGCTCACTACCAAAGGACCGTGGTGACAACTGTTCTTCTCCATTTAAAGTCGAGTATTACTACGATGTGGGATTCAAAAACTGTATTAGCTTCATTTATAATGGTTGTGGTGGCAATAGTAATCGATTCGCTTCAGACGATCTATGTCGGCGTACGTGTATGACAGCTTGAATATAAGTAAATTAGTAATAATCAATTTGCAAAAAAATAAAAATTGTGCCTTTAGTTTGGTTGTTAAGAATTTTTAATCGAGTTCGTTAGAATGGACAGCATGATCGTCTACAAGTTACTTGAATTGGTTTTTAGGTGGCCCGAATATTTTGAACTGTCGTTCAAAGCACGGCTCTCAGCAAGGTCAGTACGCTGACTAAGTGATTTGCCAAATTTTTTTGCGGGCGTAGTTGCTTTTTGTGACAAGGCTTCAAGAAAATTGAACTCTTTGCCAAACCATCTGCTAGTTCGTAGTACCAGTAACCCATCAAAATTGGATTGTTGTTTTTAACCAAATAACCGAAAGTGCCAGTCATATATCAAAGTTTTATGGAAACCACATATTGACCGGTAACTAATTTATCGATGAATATTTGGAAATATGGAATAGTTCAAATGAAAGCTGTGGCCTTGCCCTTTCGTTTGACACCTATATTGAACGCATACATCAAGGTTTGGTGGGAACCACATTTTGACCGATAACACATTTATCGATAAATATATCGAAATATGGCCAAGTCCAAACGAAATCTATGTACGGCCCGGTTAGCTTGATACCCATATTGTATACCTGTATACCAAAAATCATTAGTAAAGGTCAAGTATACTCAGAGTTATATGGAATTAAAAAAGTCGAAAAATAACGGTCCTAGCAGGCCCGGAACCCCCAAATTAAAAAAAAATAGCCTATAACTCCTTCCAGACTAATAGCTCTCTGCACACAAAATTTCAACAAAATCCGTCTTGTCACTTTCACGTTATTGAGTAACAAAAGCAAACGTCTGGGCATCCGAACATTCACATTTATAATATTACTAGCATTTACCCGCGGCTCCGCTCGCATCAAAGAAATAAGCAAAATAACTAAGCTTCTTTTGAAAACATTTTTATTTATCAAACAGATAAGTTTTAAAGTTCACATGCTCCTTAAAATAATGATATACAAAAAACCTTAAATAATCAGGTTACACACCAAATATTAAAAATTTCTTAGCAGCACTTGAAAACAATTAAATTCACACAGAGCACCAACTTCTAATACAGGATTCTAAAGAAAAGCCAAAGCTATTAATTATTTTTCAGATCAAATTGAAGAAGAGATACATACAGAACAAACCGTAAGAGCTTCATAAATTGTATTATTATATAAACACTCATAAAAGTTTAATTTTTACGAAACAGCGAAGCAACCAAAATATGAAGAATTGCTAAACTTACTAAAAGGATATTTTCCGCAGAAACGATATCAATATCTTTAAAATGCACAACTATTTTGCTCAAACGTTACAAAAAATTCATTCAAAATATTTGATTTTAAGTTTGACAGGTGACGATTTACTCATATTTATTAACGACGACAATAGCCCGGCAGACATTCAAAACGACGACTGCGAACGACAACGGCGAAAAACCGAAGCTTGACGATAATTGCCGCCAAGCACCGACGACATGATAATAATGAAAGCTTCAACGACAGTTCTGCATTAGCTTAAACAACAAAAAAATTTTGAAAAAAGTATTGCATGTGTAAAAAAAACATAAAACTAATCAATTTCAACACATATTTAAAGCAATTTGCATATATTTTCGATTTAATTCACAAAAAGAAAAAAGGACGCCACGACCGTCGCTGTCAAATTAGAAATGGATCTAATCTCGCGACAGCGGCATTCATGAAAAATTCCTCCACATAAGAACATGTGTAAAAATCATTTGACAGATGCCGCACCGTCGTTGTTGTCTTGAATGTGTTTTCCCTAAGTGACAGAAAAAGTACCGCAAACGCAAAATAAAATTTGTATTGTATGTATAGCAAGGCGAATTACATGGACGTTTTCTTCTTTTGATCTGACATTTCTGAACATGCTAAATTCGCCACTCTCACCTTATATGAATTCGCCTTGATGTATGGTAACTAAACTTATTAAAATCATAGCAATTAGTTAAAATTATTTTTGTAGATATGGCGATGAATTTTTTAGTCACGCTTTGACCGATAACTCAGTTATCGATTAACTTATGTAACGAAACATAGCAGTATCGGTTAGTTTATTGAAATATCGAGAAGTCCATATGAGTCTTTGGCCTTTCCGTTTCGTGTCATATCCATATTAAATGCAAATTTAGAGGTTTCAGGGCTTTTACATTTTGACCGATAGCTCAGTTATCGATTTATTTATCGAAATATTGCAATGTCCAAACGAAACCTGTAGCCTTCCCCTTTCGTTTGATACCCATATTGTATGCAAATTTAGGCGTTTTGAAGCAACCACATTCTGACCGATAACTCAGTTATCGATGAATTGATCGAAATATTGCAGAGTCCAAAAGAATCCTGTGACCACCCCCTTTCGTTTGATACCCATATTGTATGTAAATTCAGGGGTTTTAGAGCAACCACATTCTGACCGATAACTCAGTTATCGATTAATTGATCGAAATATTGCAGAGTCCAAAAGAATACTGTAGCCTTCCCCCTTTCGTTTGATATCCATATTGTATGCAAATTCAGGGGTTTTTTGGCGACCCCATTCTGACCGATAACTCAGTTATCGATAAAGTTATCGAAATATTGCAGAGTCCAAAAGAATCCTGTGACCATCCCCTTTCGTTTGATACCCATATTGTATGTAAATTAAGGGGTTTTGGAGCAACCACATTCTGACCGATAACTCAGTTATCGATTAATTGATCGAAATATTGCAAAGTCCAAAATAATACTGTGGCCTTCCCCCTTTCGTTTGATATCCATATTGTATGCAAATTCATGGTTTTTTTGGCAACCACATTCTGATCGATAACTCAGTTATCGATTAATTTATCGAAATATTGCAGAGTCCAAAAGAATCCTGTGACCATCCCCTTTCGTTTGATACCCATATTGTATGTAAATTAAGGGGTTTTGGAGCAACCACATTCTGAACGATAACTCAGTTATCGATTAATTGATCGAAATATTGCAGAGTCCAAAAGAATACTGTGGCCTTCCCCCTTTCGTTTGATATCCATATTGTATGCAAATTCATGGTTTTTTTGGCAACCACATTCTGACCGGTAACTCAGTTATCGATGAATTGATCGAAATATTGCAGAGTCCAAAAGAATCCTGTGACCATCCCCTTTCGTTTGATACCCATATTGTATGTAAATTAAGGGGTTTTGGAGCAACCACATTCTGACCGATAAGTCAGTTATCGATTAATTGATCGAAATATTGCAGAGTCCAAAAGAATACTGTGGCCTTCCCCCTTTCGTTTGATATCCATATTGTATGCAAATTCAGGGGTTTTTTGGCGACCCCATTCTGACCGATAACTCAGTTACCGATAAAGTTATCGAAATATTGCAGAGTCCAAAAGAATCCTGTGACCATCCCCTTTCGTTTGATACCCATATTGTATGTAAATTAAGGGGATTTGCAGCAACCACATTCTGACCGATAACTCAGTTATCGATAAATTGATCGAAATATTGCAGAGTCCAAAAGAATCCTGTGACCATCCCCTTTCGTTTGATACCCATATTGTATGTAAATTAAGGGGTTTTGGAGCAACCACATTCTGACCGATAACTCAGTTATCGATAAATTGATCGAAATATTGCAGAGTCCAAAAGAATCCTGTGACCATCCCCTTTCGTTTGATACCCATATTGTATGTAAATTAAGGGGATTTGCAGCAACCACATTCTGACCGATAACTCAGTTATCGATGAATTGATCGAAATATTGCAGAGTCCAAAATAATCCTGTGACCATCCCCTTTCGTTTGTAAGTAAGATTAAGACATGGCAGGAAAGAAAATGTGTGTGTTTGGTTTTTGAAATAAAAATGTGTGTGTTTCAAGTACAAGGTGGCGCAAAAGCAAAGAGCATGTATGAATAAGAGGCACCAACACGTATGTTCGAGCAGAGCTACTCGCCACACTTGCTCGCCGATATCTATTAGGGTTTCAAGCATTTCCTTTTGTGCTTTTTCGTTCGTCATTTCATAAAATCAGCTGATTGAATGAGTAGAATATTTTGACAACTTGAGCTATTTATTATGTATGAGTTTTTGGCAACTTGAGTAATTGCGACAATTGTTGATGGGTTTTGGTGGCTACGTGTTTCACCGACGGCAAATGCACTTGTACACAAAATAATATATTGCAAATGCTTTTTATACGAGATAAATTAAATTGTACTAAATGCGGTATTACTTTTCAAATTTACTAACATTAAAGATCATTATGGAAACAAAATTACTGCCATTTTTATTTTGGTTGTCTGTGGGATTTGTCATTCAATATTCACATACATATGTACGTGTTAGCAAATTGGGTAATTCTATACGACAGCACGTAACTGCTAATATACGTCCAAAAATCTCGGGAAATGTATCCAAGGTCGGGTTTTAACCTCCATATTAATAATCCGAAAGCGGAAGTTCGATATTTTATGTATGTTCAGAGATATTTGCAATCAAACTTGAAAATTTTCTGTCATCTTCATGTGGTTGTTGTAGACACCGATATAGGGTGCATCGAAAAGTGCAAAAAGTGTGTTCTGCGCAGAAATACTGTGGACCGCGTAGCCGGTGTTGGACCGGATAAGGGTTATTTTTTTTACGCGCGGCCGAAGGCCGCCTACGCTGAAAGGTGTTCGTGGTCAATACGTATTTCTTTTTGTTAAGTTTTTCGTACAATTTTTAATAACAACATGTATATAATAATAAATGACATACGAGGTGTGTTCAAAAAGTATCGCGAATTTTGAATTTTCGCTGGTTACGTATATTCGAATTTCGAATTTTTTGTGGCGTTATGTTGGTACTCATGTCTCTCACTTATGCCGACAAGCTCGGCCATTTTGAATGTTCAGTTAATTGTTGACAGCTGCTTTGCTTGCACGTGTTTTTGATCGTCTTCGATTTTTACGCGAAATTCGTACCAAAATTGCTCAATTGTGACCAAAAACAGCATCGCATGAACATTGCTAATGAGATGTTAAACTCTGTCCGCGACGACCCAAATTTGCTCCAGAGGGTCATAACTGGTGACGAATCGTGGGTTTGTGGTTATGACGTGGAAACCAAAGCTTAATCATCTCAATGGAAGCTGCCGCACGAACCAAGACCGAAAAAAGCGCGCCAAGTTCGGTCGAATGTGAAAGTTTTGCTGACAGTTTTCTTCGATTGCAGGGGCGTGGTGCATCATGAGTTCTTGCCACAGGGATGAACGGTCAATAAGGAATATTACCTGCAAGTTATGCGCAATTTGCGCGAAGCAATCCGCCAGAAACGCCCGGATTTCTGGAAGAACAAAAATTGGCTTTTGCACCACGATAACGCATCGTTGCTTGTGCGCGACTTTTTGGCCAAAAACAACACACTAATGATGCCGCAGCCACCGTATTCCCCAGATCTGGCCCCCTGTGACGTTTTCTTGTTCCCTAAACTGAAGAGGCCCATGAAAGGACGACGTTACGCTTCTCTTGACGAGATAAAGACGGCATCGAAGGAAGAGCTGAACAAGATACAAAAAAATGATTTCTTGAAGTGCTTCGAAGATTGTAAAAACCGTTGGCACAAGTGTATAATATCTCACGGGGATTACTTTGAAGGGGACAAAATAGATATTCATGAATAAATAAATAATTTTTGAAAAAACACAAAATTCGCGATACTTTTTGAACACACCTCGTATATTATACTAGAATTTCTGGGGTTTTATTATGAATTTTTTCTTGTTAGCTGTTCTGGTAAATGAACCTGGAATCTACAATGTAATGGGTCAGCATAGTACCCACTATACAGCGCCAGACATTTGCAAAAGTACCTAAATAGTTCCTTAATAAAAAATTTTACAGAAATATGCCAAGTTGAAGCGAACTTTACCAGGACAGTGAATAACCCTAATATCAATTGAAGTTGAAAATGAAGATTTTTGGCAGATTTTAAGTTTTGTCGATTTGTGAAAAAGGTATGTTGTGACATTTCATCATTGTGAAGAAGCTATGTTATCACATTTTATCTAAACTTCATCAGAATAAAATATTTTCATGTTTGCATTTTTAGCAAAGTTGAAAGATTTGGGACTTTGCACAAAGTTGTTGTTGGTGCATTTGTGATCGTCGATTTTCAGCATAGATTTCATTGCTGGCAAAGTGAGGATGGTTAATTGTGATTTTTTAAGGGTTTTTACCTTGTAGGCAGCATAGAGTTTAGAAGGGGTAGCGCGGTGTTCGGAAGCATTTGTTGATATGCTAGTAGAAATGTATGTATGTGGGCTGAAATATATTTGCGTGCATACATATCGCTCATTTGCTGCAAGACCGGCATAAGTCAAAAACATCGATTTTCCAGAAAACGCGTTAAACGTTTTCAACTGACTCCAACCTTACACAGAAAATAGGAAATCCTACAATTTCAAAACAAACCAATTCAGTATAATATATTTAACATATCCATAAAGGAAAATCAACACCAAGTATCCATTTATGGGTTTTTCCTGAATAAGAACCAACTCTCCTTTGCATAATGACGTTATTGTTGCAAAAATATATTCAGTAGAGTGTCTTAAGTTATAAAGTGTCATTATTGTTGAGAAAAAAAAACAATAAGTTCGTATTAATTCATTTTATTTTCAGTCTTTTGAACTTAAAATATACATATTATGTACTTATGAATATCATAAAAATAAACATAAAATAATTATAATTCACAGTCTTTTGAACTTAAGAAATTAAGAAACTCTTCAACATCTTTTCATATTCAGTTATAATTCATAAACGAAAAATGTTAATTTTCTACTTCAGGTAATTAAAAAATAATAACTAAATACCAAAATATATTGGTGACGAAACTCTGACTATGAAATGTTTACAAGTTATCATAAAATGGCTTATACAAATTTGGAATAACTTTTTTTTTATAATCAACTCATTAATACCGGCTCTCTTATTTTCTGGTATACTTGGTTTAGTATGAAAAGCTTTGTTTAAAGAAATCGGTTTTGCTTGCGTCTTTTTTTTAATAACAATCGCTTCCTTGAACTTTTCGTCAGCGTAATTGGCCTTATAAAAAACAGAATTTGGGGATTCTCGTTGAACTCGAATTATTTTTACTAGCGACAATTTCAAATCTGTCATATTTAATGGACCGATGTCATTTGCCAGCATTTTTAAATCTAAAAAATCCTCAAAGCATAGCTCGTTAACATTAAATGGGTCTCCTTTTTTCTTTGCCGTTCGAATTATTGATACAAATCCTTCAGTTGTATAAATGGGACCACTTTTGAGCATACGCTTGGTTTCTCTCTCGATTAAAGAATGAGCTGAATCGCCTTCATTTTGTGTATGGCCTTTGGGAAGGTACTTGTGGGTGATTGATTTTATGCCCAAATAGCGAACGGCGTATAAGTACATGGCAATCATGAATTTGTTTTTTTGCTGTCCGGCACAGTTATCCGAATAAAATATTATTTCAGCGTCTTCAGTGGTCGACAAATTTGTAATATATTGTAGAACGCATGTTCCTAATTCATTAACTCCACGGCGTCCATTGGCTTCGTCCCATACAAAGCATTGGCATTTATTCGTTTTGATGTCATATATAGTGAAGTTGAAAACATTTAGTTTTGACTTGTAATAAAATGCGGAGACATCGCCCTTAGGTAATTGCATGACAGCTTGCAAATCATAGACTGCTACAAAAACGTTCATATCTTCTTTGTCTTTTCTTTTTTCATCTCTTGCCAAATTTTTTTCATGCAAGTGATTTTCATACATTTCTTTGTTAGTAATTTTTTCCACTTCATCCATGTTGCTGTATGACGTACATTCTTCACACAAATCTTTTTTTGGTACGAAAAATGAGATGTTGAAATCCTCCGTAAAAGTTCTATAGAAATAAATGTAGTTGCAAAACGGCTCATTTTTTTCTTTACACATTATTAGTCGTTATATATGCTTGTTACGGTTTTGCTTCCTTCAATATAGGTTTTGGATGTGTTTGCTCTTGTGTAATGACTTTAAATTTTTGGTATTTTATTTACGAATTCCTTCATTCCAGCTTTTAATTTAGGATCATGTTTTTTCTGTTTCCCGTGTTTACCTCTTTGGTCGGGTTCTAATATTTGGTTAGCGAGTTTTTGAGACTTATCCAATACGGTTCTAATTGCACGATCGGTGATATCCAGGGTGTTTTTAAAAAACACTTTGCAAACGCGCACAACCTCATCACCTTTTTTGAAAAAAAAACGCATTATTGTTCTGGCGAGGCCCTCTGCTACCCCCAATGCGCACGTAACGGTATCTGGGCTCAATTTTTTGCATACATTTGTCGATATATTGTCTTTGCTTTTCTATGTCACCAAGGGCCCAGTATAAGTTAAACAAATGTTTTCGGTCGTCATCACTAAAATTTTTGTAACATTCGAGCTTACAAGTCCCAACACATGTAGTTTTCATTTGTCTTGCAGGTTTAACTTTTTTCATCAGCGTATGTGATTCATACTCCATTCCACTATTTCTTTTCTTTTTAATTATGTTTCTCTTCCATTTTTCTGGCTGTTTTGCTCTTTTCTTCCCCCTTTTCAATGGACTATTTGGAATTATGGAGGGACTTACCATTTCTGAAGTTGAAGAGCCAGGTTGTGAATCACCGAGTGATGGTGCCGCGTAAGAAATCGATGTGCTATCAACACTTTGCTGCACAACTGTACTAGCGGTGTCACGCGGACAATTTTCCAAAAGCGGGCGGAATACAGTCGTAGAATTGGCTGTTGGATTAAATGTTTCATCGTTACTATCCTCACTATCACTTTCTTGCTGCGGTGATTTTGGGCAGTATGTTGCATCAGCCACGGAGTCGTCAAAGTCTTCCGAAAAAGAGGATGATCGGGATAAACTCGAAGATGATTTGCTGCTATTGCAGTTTGACATTTTAAAATAACCTTAAACAAAAACTTTTATTATTGTGATCGTGCGTTTTATTCATGTAAGGGATCACAGCTATAGCTATATTTTTTATCAGCAATAGCATCATATTTTGTGTTAGTGAGAGCTATTTATTGTTACTGTTAATAATTCTATATTCAACAACGACACATTTTGTTATAAGGTAAAATGCTAGCTGTTTATTAGTCATTCGTTTATATGTAATAACGTCATATCACGAAATACTTAAGTTGACGATAGTATTTTTATCAACAATAACGTCATATTTTGTAATATACCAAGTTTGAATTAAATCAAACTTTTCAACAAGATAGTCACAACTCAAATTAGCGCTGTGTACTTGAAAAAATCTAGATTAGAAATACCATTACCTTTTCACGAAGAACTCCACAACACAAAATATGCCTCTGTTTGAGAAAGCCAAACGATCTTAACACGACGGGAGCAGTGGCACAACTGAGATATGTCGCTCTAACGTATAAAAAAAGTTGAAACAGATAAAATGAAATAACGGCATATTCTCTTCTCAAGCGGAGCATATAAGAGGTATTCATATGAATTTTCCACTCAACATGAAGTGTGATATAACGAACAATTCTGCAGCATTAACTCAAAAATCACGTTTTTTGATTTATGCCGGTCTTGCAGCAAATGAGCGATATGTATGTTTGTAGCTTTTGGTTGATGATAATGACAAATTGAAATGTGCTAACGTGAAAAGGATTTTATAGAGTTTTCTTTTGAATGGAAATGCAAGCAAATCTAAACGTACATTTGTAGTATATGTGCGAATTTTCTTAGATATTTTTTATGATCAAATGATATCACTATATCACTATGCAAGGTGTGATCTTATTTCACATATTTGGTGATATTCATTATAGATACTTACCACCTTGCCTATTAAATGAAGTATGCAACACATTTTTTAATTTTACACAAGTTTATTTAAATATGTATTATATATTTTCAAAATATTTACCTTGGAAGGTTTTTTTTTTTTTTTTTTTTTGTTTGTGCATGGAAGGGGGAAATGCTTTATGCACTGACCGGGTTTAAAGCCCTCGTGTACGGGACCCGAGTGTAGGACTCCCTTCTCCTCCTGAAGGTCTACCCACTAAAACCTAACCTCCCATTTAACCTCAAATGAAAGAGAAAATCTGAAAAGAAAATAGATTTATATGCATGCCGCTTATTTCTTTTTTTTTTGGTTTTATATTCAGTTTTTTCTGTTTGGCCTCGTATCTTTTCTGTCTGGTCAGGCGTTCGTCCGCCTTGGCCATCCATTTGGCATTTTTATACAACAGTACGGTCACCATAAAGTCAAGGAGTTTTATTCGGTGGTCCGCACAGTCTCCAGTAAACCATTCTGGGTACGTTGCATTGCTTTTCTTTTGTATATATTCAATTATGCGAGCTTTTACATTTGGTCTGTGAGCGCAAATTCTGAAAAACTCCACATACCATTTCATATGGGACTTACTTATTTCGAAGAAGCTGTCTGAGGGGTTAATAAGTCTAAGGTCATCGTATGGCTTGTAATTTTTGGCGGCAATGAGTGCTTCGGAGGCATTTTCCGGGTTTATATGGCCTTTACTCATAACCTCTACGCATTTACTACACTTGACTTTCCGTAGTACTTTTTGGTAAATTGCATCATTTTCAAGCCGGCATAAACGGAATGGCTCAGAAGCTGCGTTGCCCTCGATACACTCATTTTTTCAAAATTGTTTGGGTGTATGTGGGCTTCAGTCAGCTTTGGGCATATTTTGTAGCTTTCGTTTTCTTGATCCAGGTCGAAGAGCCTTTCCACGACTATCTTATTCGCTGGACCATCTCGGGTTGCAACATCATTATTGTTTAAAAAGTTATTTCTCACATTCTTAATTAAATGGCAGTAATCAAACATGAAGTGTATGTTTCTGCCTTTATAAGAGTAGATGGTATTTTCCTTATTTAGCTTTAACTTTTTGAAAACGGTTTGGTTCTGGGAGCCTTGGTCACATAATGCAGCTTTGACAACAAGGCCAATACTGCTAGCAACATCGACGTTTTTCCATAGCAAATCGATAATATCATCTGGGCTCACTCCATTCTTCGCGATATAGTAAGACATTACATACTTCCATTTACTGCATATGCCTTTTACCATAAAGAAGAGACATTTGCCACCAATAACGGCTTGTCGATAGCCATCGCCACTGTCAACAAAACCGTCAATGGCATCAACAGTCTTGTTGTACGTCAGGTCATTTTTTATTGAAACCTCATCCCACATGATTTGGCATATGCGATGGGTTTCTGGCATTGGCGCAATCATAGCTTTTAAGTTTTCTATGACCTTCTCATCAATACCTGGACGTACAAATCGAACCGGGCGCTCTCTTAAAAGCGTACTTTCGCTGGGCAACCGAAAACCCAGGTCACCCTTTATGTACCTGTACGCCTTAGAGGAAATGTACCTAACATTTTGCGCCAAGTTTTTCTCATCTACTGTGTAGCGAGTATCTTTTGCACCGATTATCATTTTTGAAAATGTAATGGCGCTTTCTGTTGCTGCAGGCTGAGGTAAGAGGGCGGTTTGTTGCAGATTTTCTATATCTTTTTGCAACTTTTCTTCGGACTTTTTGTAATTACTTATGGTTTTAAGTAAGTTGGCTTCCTTTCGAATATAAGTCCTTTGTTGCTTAGCGAAACGTTCGTGGTCACAAATGAACTCAAACTCCGAGTATAGACCCTCGTCGCTATGGGGAACGTCATAACGCATACGCTTTAAGTGTAGGTCCGAGTAATACTCGAATTCATCGAACGTAAGGTCAGTTTCAGGGGTTTTTGTGGTCATTCTTTTTTGGGATTTCGGAGCTAAAGAAGCGGCACTTCCACTTGGAAGTTCGGTGTCAATACCGTCAAAGATTGTCGGTATAGCACCGTCTTTAATTTTTTTCCCTTTTTTGTCCGAAGTCTTAAAATGTCTGTCGCAGATATGAAACGTCTTGTTTTTGGCAAATGCAAGCGACATATTGCATGCAAAAACCCAAGCATTTCTAGCAACTTCAGTTTTGGGGAATTCATGAAGGAGAACGCCCTGTGCAGAAGTGCAGCCAGTCACGCAACATTTGCGCTGCACCTTGTGGGCTTGTGGGATAAATTCAAGGTATTTGAAGGGGGACAAACAGTACCTGTAATGTCAATTGGGCCGACGTTTAGTTGAAAGCTGAACGAAAATCAAATTTAAAAATAAACAAATAAAAAATTAAACTAAATGATGAGTTTTTGATATTTTTTGTGCTCGAACCAAAAATGAAGATGTCAAGACGCGTATGTTCATCACCTGATAAATAGAGTTCACAGTGCGAACAAGATTTCTTCTTTTTGCGCTTCTTTTTAAATCTGTTAGTAAAACAATAGCAATATAATAATAGTATATAATAGTATAACAGTAGCAATATTTAGAATTTTCAAATCCATTTCTTTTTGTAAACAAATATTTATTATTTTCAAAACAAAAGAAATTCAGAAAAAACTAACGAAAAACAGTAAACTGCCGAAAAAAGCTAACGAAATACAAACTTTTTCGTTTGTTTTAAGCAGCCTAGATTGTATTTTGGTTGTATTTCTTTAGTTTTTTAACATAGCTCGCCCGTTTGCACCAATATGAAAATTGTATAAGACCGTTTCTTTCGCAAAAAATACAAGAAAAATACGTAGTGTCATACAGGCATTAACACTTTCAAAGAAATTGAAACTGAAACAGCTTTCATATCAAAGCAAGCTTTTCTTAAATAATTTTGAAAAACATTTACAGAAATACTTGTTGGGATGAAACGAACAACTATTTAAGTATATTTTACAAAAACTGATTATCACCTCAAATTTTCTCAAAAGGTGTAGTTACGAGGTTAACGCTGAAATTAAAGCACAAATACACATAATAGTTATAAAAGCAACAACAAGACATAATAATTATATGCATGTTCGTCATTCAAAGTGCAAAACCACCTATAGAATTTATCAAAACTGAGTAATTTGCAGTTGGTTTTTGAAAAAATGCTATACACGGTTTTGCACAACTATTATCTGACGCACACACTTAGCTACTTCATTAAGACACACAAACATTCAACATGCAAAAACATGGAATTTAACACAAAATATGTTAACTTTGTTTAGAACACCAACGTTATGAGGCAGCCCTCGTACTCCCAGCTATACAAATTGTCAACACACACCCTGCAGGAACAAAATATCAAACAAATTTGAGTATAAATGTATTTTGTAAGAATCGGTTAAAATAACAAACTTTTAACTAACTAATAAGAAACACATTTTTAATTACATGATGAAATATACAGAAGAATCCAAAAATTTTAACAATTTTTCGTTTGCTTCCTTATATAAGAAAAATACGCAAAAAGTGTAAAATCGGTTTAATTAGCAAACGATAAAATGATAAAACAAAAAGTAAAGAAAACAGATATAAAATAAAAAAAACAAAACAAATTTTATTTATTTATAAAAATATACAAAAAGTAGCACTAGTAGGTTTCAGAGCACCTTAAGGTTACATTTACGTTAGATTCACTTCCTGCAGGGCACCTTTGCACACACACTGATTCATATATACGTACATAAATATGTATGTAGGTGTACACCTGCTGTTGAACAAATCCATTCCTTCCACTAATTTACCCAACTATATCAATAATAAAAAAATTTTTGGATTTTCTTTTGCGGGTGTATCACATACATATTTGGTAATTGTTTACTTTAGGAGGCAACTGCTAAAACACATCCGAAATTATCGGGAAAGGTATCAAACGACGCATTTTGACTTCAGTATCAACAATCCGGCAGCGGATTTTAAATTCTTTGTTTCAGCGGAAAGTTATTCGCAAAAAACCCAAAAACTACCCAGGTCCGATCCCAAATAATTTATGTGCAGAACACCTTCTTGCGTAGGCGACCCAACACCGGCTGCACGGTCCACAGTATTTCTGCGCAGAACACACTTTTGCACTTTTCAATACACCCTATATCGGTGTCTACAACAACCACATGAAGATGACAGAAACAACTTTGATCGCAAATATCTATTCACTGAAACAAAAACTCGAAAATCCGCTTCCGGATATTAAAGAAAACAATTACCACATATTTACCCAAAAAGCATTTCTGTAAATATTTGTAAAAATAAACTTGCTACAATAAGCGAAATTAATACTTTTTTCCGAAATTTTATTTATTTTAAGTTTACTTTGCTTATTGGGTAAATTTAAATTCACTTTTCACTTTTATTCACTTAAAAAAATTTATACTCACCCAAGTTAATTGTGGGAATGGCATTTTCCCTTAGGCGTCGGGATCCCATTGCTTCAGGGACGAAGTGTCGGCTACAAACCCAAATCTGCTTATTTTCGGCCCTCAGATTCTCCCTCCATTTGGAAGCGAGCTGAGGATCCGATGGTCCAGAAAATAGGCGAATATCGCCAATTGCACTCACACCGCAACCTAAAGCACTGCACTTCCTATTTAAAGGCATTTTTTGTTTTTTATTTTATTTTTTTTTTTCAAAAAAGAATTTGTTAAATTTTTCTCAAAAATATTAAAAAGTCTTGCCGTTGCAAAAGCTTTTCAACATTAAATTCTTATTGGATTGTTTGGCGGAGTGTTGAGGTAACTGGAGATCTCTATCCCCGTTATGACTTTCCACTCAAATCATAAGATCCACCCTTCCCACCGCCAATCGATGACCACAAAATATTTGTACATTTATACATAATTGCATAGATTTATTTATCACTAATGCAATATACATATAAAAGTACATTTATTTTGACGTTTTTCACTTATTTCACTGATTTGCACTAACACTCACATGACACATATACACAAACCTTAACTTAAGGAAATTAACTTTTCACAATTTGCACACTATTTTATTTGAATTACTTCACTTTAATCACTTTTTTAAAACTTTTAAACAATTGTTCATGCAATCACAACACAATGTTTGCTTGCCGCATTTGTTTGGCATTTTTTCATTAAAAACTCTTTACACGGCACATATTCACTATTATTTAAAACTTTTTGCACATCACTTCACTATTTTATCAAATATTTAACACTTTTTGCACTTCACTTCACTATTTTATTAAGTATTTAACACTTTTTATTCTATTTTCTTATAATTTTTCACACAAATCAACTTTTTATACTATTTTTATTAATTTTCAAACTACTCAATGTTTTGACTGTCACTTTGAGCTTTCCACTCATTCTAAATAAATTTTTTCCAACGAATAAGGACAAAGCACAAAGAGGACTCGCTGAAACCCTAATAGAAAACATCGAGTAGCATCGAACATACGAGTGAAAATTCTGCCGATTTTCAAATGAGCGAACTGACGCCTCTTATTCATACATGCTCTTTGGTAGCGCTCACCATTCACAGTAACCGTTTGGCCCCGACCGATTATTGGTCAAATAAATAGTCAGCAATATTCCGCGTTCTGGTGCAGTGTAGCGTAACATTGTTTATTAACGTGTATTTCGCATGTGTTTACTACACAAATGTCAAAACAGAACTGACTTTAGGGGCCAATCGCGGCAAGAGCATGTATGAATAAGAGGCGTCAGTTCGCTCATTTGAAAATCGGCAGAATTTTCACTCGTATGTTCGATGCTACTCGATGTTTTCTATTAGGGTTTCAGCGAGTCCTCTTTGTGCTTTGTCCTTAATATTTCCAAATTATTTGAGTTAAAGTTTGTACTTTATGAGTGGGAATTGCGTAAACCCAAAAGGTAAACAAACGGAATGAGTTGAATAAACGACAAATTTTAATGCGATGGCCGTGGATTTTGGCGTTCGTTTGCCAAAAAATGCAAGTATTTTACTTGAAAATAATTTTGATGCGAACATTTAATTAAATGCTGAAAAATACGTTGTGCTATTATTTCGAGATTTCCGATCTCAAATCTATGGATGTATATGACTCCCGACCTTCATTAAAATATTTTTCCTTTCTATTATTTCTATTTCCAATAAGTATTTTATGACTTAAGCCTTTGGTTCAATCATTTTAATAATTTTTTTCAATAGGATATTTTAAGTTTAAAGTCTTAGATATGTACATTTTTTTAGTAGGTAGGTATGGAATTGCTTTCAATTTATAATAAATTGGTTAAAGGTAAAAAAAAAAACTTAAAATACCTTTTATCGTTATCAGATTATCTGATCTAAAATTTAAATTTTTTCGCAAAACGCAAACGAAGCTGATTTTGCTCATTGAATATCTTTGAAAAAAAAATTATTTAATGGTTCCTAACAAACAATACAATTTCTTCTTATAAAAATTTCTACAAAGAAATAGTAAAAACTCATAATTTTCGAGCGTTTTGGAATTCAACCTAAAACATGAAATTCATAGCATTACATTTTAAATAAATAAATACGAGTATGTTATAGTAAACCTGAAAATAAATATAAAAAGCAGGTAAGGATAATTAAAATTGCATAAAACAGTAGGGTAAATGTTTCCTTTAGAAGACAACTGCTAAAATCCGTCCAAAAATATCGGGAGAGGTATCAAACAACGCGGTTTGAAATCTGTATCAATAATCCGAAAGCCGAAATTAAATAATTTCTTTCAGTGAAAAGTTATTAGCAAAAAACCCAAAAATGGCCTAGGTCCGATCACAAATAGTGGGCCTGATCCAAGGTATTTCTGCGCAGAACACACTTTTTGCACTTTTCGGTACACCCTAATCTGTGATTAGAACAACCACATGAGAATGACAGAAAATTTTCAACTTTGATTGCAAATATCTCTTCACTGAAACAAAAACTCGAAAATCCGCCTGATTATTGTTACCGAGGTCAAAACGTATCTTTTGATACCTTTCCCGATAACTTCGGACGTGTTTTGGCAGTTGTCTCCTAAAGGAAACAGAGGCTGGAAGAACTTTTGAATCTCAGATTTTGTTCGTACTTGGTGAATTTGTTGTGGTTAGGATGCTTTTGAAGGGCATCCAAAAGTTTTGCAAAATTTCAATTATTTTGCAAGATATTGCAAATTTAATTTTTTAGCAACTTTTTTTTCAAAAATTTTTATCTCGTTATCTATTAATCGTAGAAAAAAAGTTGTATGCAAAAACTGTAGAGAAAATATTAAAGTTTACTTGGAAAATTTTTAAAATAAAAAGAAAAATTTTTTTGACTAATTTGTTAAAAAAAATATTTTTTATTGTTGTTTTTTTAATAGAAAGCGAGCACCGATTTTTAAAAAAATATATATATTTTATAGCTTATGCTATCCTCTAAAGATTTTGAAAAAAATGGGAAGGTGTTTTTTGATTTTCTCGAGAAATAAATTTTTTAATTTTGGGTTGTAGGATACGGGCAACGCAATTTTCGTCGCAGCGTTACACAGCCCTCCTTAATCGACCTTAAGAGTGTTTTTAATGCTTCGCCAGCATTAAGAATACTTTTTGTAATTGTTTTCTATTTGAAGACATTTTAAAAATGTATTAACACTTTTATTTTATACCCATTTCCTCACCACCCAAGCAATTTATGAACTTTGTTACTTTCTACTTTACATTTATGTATAAATATTATAGCAGCAAGCTTTTGTTTGTATCAGAAATTCTATGATTTGCAGTGAACCTAGTATGAACTGTTATTTCAAGGAATGTAACATTTGTCCTGGTTTTAGCGAAATTGCTACCGAAATAAAAGAAGCCTTCAACAAGAAGAATATTATCAATATTAATTATTAACAATGGACCAATACCGATCGTACTACCATAGAATCAGTGACTAAAGAAACGGAAACCTTTGTCCAGGAGATGAGTAAAGAAGCATACGTTCTCCTAGTCCACAATTTCATTGCTGAAGAACAGAGTCAATTTTTAAAAACCTTAAAGCAAATTTAAAAGAAGGAGAATTAATTGTAGTTGGAGATTTTTCTAAAAATTTTTAATTTATAATTCAAAGTGCCATACAAAGTCATCATTGGAATAATAGTCAAACTACAATTCACCCTTTTGTAATTTATCGATCCGACCCAGATGATAATAACAATTTAAAATTTGAAAGTTTTGTTTTAATCTCGGAAGAAACTGAACATAAAGAAGCGGTTTATCTTTTTCAAAAAAAATTAATTACCTGGTTAAAAGCAAAGTATAACTCTCACAAAATCAATAAAATTTTTTATTTTTCGGATGGAGCAGCATCTCAGTACAAGAATAAAAAATATTTTATAAATTTGGTTTATCATTATGAAGATTTTGGAATAAAAGCCGAGTGGTATTTTTTTACCACCTCTCATGGAAAAAATGCTTGCGACGCAATTGGTGGCACAATAAAAAGGTATGTTAGACGTGAAAGTTTACGAAGACCTGATACAGTGCCGATTTCTTCCCCTCAAGCATTTTTTGAACTAGTGAAGAACAAATTTGACACGATTACTTTTGACTTTTGTACCAAAGGTGAGCATAAAGAAGTAAAACTGTTCTTATCGAAACGATTCGCAAAATGCAAAACGGTTTCGGGTACACGAAGTTTTCATTCCATTATTCCAATTGAAAATAACAAAATTCAATGTAAGAAAGTTGCTACTCTTGACGAAAGTTCTTCCTTTCAGTTTAAAATGTTTTGATTTAATATTAAAATAAAATATATTTATTTTTGTAACTTTATTTTTCCTTTTTTTTGAGCAAAATCAACTTGTGAGCTTGTGGATTAGGCCTACTGGGGGTACCACATAAAACTAAATGCGCCAAATGCACTCTACCCCTTGGGTGGTGAGGAAATGGGTATAAAATAAAAGTGTTAGTACATTTTTAAAATGTTTTCAAATAGAAAACAATTACAGAAATTATTCTTAATGCTGGCGAAGCATTAAAAATACTTTTAAGGTCGATTATGGAGGGCTGTGTAACGCTGCGACGAAAATTGCGTTGCCCGTATCCTACAACCCAAAACTAAAAAATTAAGTTCTCGAGAAAATCAAAAAACACCTTCCCACTTTTTTCAAAATCTTTAGAGGATAGTATAAGCTATAAAATATATATTTTTTTTTAAGAATCGGTGCTCGCTTTCTATTAAAAAAACAACAACAAAAAATATTTTTTTTTAACAAATTAGTCAAAAAAATTTTTTTTTTATTTTAAGAATTTTCGAAATAAACTTCAATATTTTCCCTACAATTTTTGCATACATCTTTTTTTTCTACGATTAATAGATAACGAGATAAAAATTTTTGAAAAAAAAGTTGCTAAAAAATTAAATTTGCAATATCTTGCAAAATAATTGAAATTTTGCAAAACTTTTGGGTGTACTTCAAAAGCATCCTAACCACAACAAATTGACCAAGTATGAACAAAATCTGAGATTCAAAAGTTCTTCCAGCCATGGAACGGCTCAACAATTACCAAAATTAGTTTCATAGCAATTGTATTTAAAATAAATTTGAATTATTGAACATAAAAATAAATATAGGGAGTAGGATTTTACGTAAGGATAATAAAATTGCAGAAAAAAGGAAATATGCATGTGAATATCATATCAATAAATCATTAATATGGGAAGAATGCATTTTGCCGTCGGCAAATCACACATTCATATTCCCATATCATCCCCCAAAAAGTGTGCATGCGTAAAGCTACCGCGCACGCACATATTTGTGTACATACATATGTCCAAAAAAACAAACAAACGTATGCGCACAATCACACATAAACACCTACACATGTCCTCACATCCCCCTCTAATGCATGTGCTGACCACCAACTACCATGATACAAAAACAAAAACCATTCCTACGCACAGTCGCAGCAGCGAAATCTGTCCTACAAATCTGTCGTCATAAATACAACAATAACTATTTCATTCATAAATCAAATATTATTTCCTGATCGACAAAATTAAAATCTGACAAAAATCTTAATTTCCAACTTCAATTCATATTGGGGGTATTCAGTGACGGGGTAAACTTAAATTAAACTGGGCATATTTGCTACAAATTTTTAATTTTGGAACTTCACAGGTACTTTGCTAGGCAACCAGCATTGTATATTGGATAAAATTCTGACAGACCATACAGAAAGTCCCAGGTACAAGTACCGGGACAGGTAACATGAAGAAATTGAAAGTAAGACACGAGATATATACAGGCAATATGTTGATATTATTACTATATATACCAATATATTGGAAATCTTTCCAAAAATTTAAACAAAAAAATACAGATATTGACCAGCAATTGGTATAAATCTATACTAAAACACGAAAAAGTTATTATTCAAAATTTTCTATATATTTTTCATATATTTCATACAAAATTAGCATTTTTATTTTAAACGTGCCAAAGTACGCAGTATACAGGGTGGCTAATGAAAGCCGCTACCAAAAAAAAATTAAATAACTTTTTTTCTATTTAATGAATTTGGTAAATTTTTTTTTTATTTTGCAGATTGACTCTTACATTTAACAAAAATGGATAACTGGGACACTGAAACAAGAATTTGGATTGTCCGCCGCTATCACGCACTGGAGTCCGTAGTTTCGGTTCAAAGAGAGTATAGGCGCACGTTTGGCGGCAATCCTCCGAGCAGATGGACCATAATAAGACTTGTAAACAATTTTGCCGAGCATGGGACAGTCAACAGAAGACCTTACCATCGAAACCCTTCAGTTCGAACGGAGGAAACAATCGCTGCTGTAGCTGCTGCCATACAAAACAATCCACGTGTTTCGACAAGAAGCTTATCTGCTCAAATGGGTGTAAGCAGACAGTCATTACAGTCAATTATGCACAAAGATTTGGACTTATTCCCATATAAAATTCAAATGGCCAACAAACTGAACGCTGCAGACTTGCCGATTCGCTTGGAATTTTGCCAGAAGATGCTTCAAATGGTGGAAGAGGATGGAAACATGTTGAACTGTCTTTTCATGTCTGACGAGGCCCATTTCGATTTAAACGGCAACATAAACAAACAAAATTGTCGAATATGGAGTGCTTCCAACCCACAGATACTCCATGAGACGGAATTGCACCCACTTCGTGTCACAGTGTGGTGTGCAGTTTCATCACGCTGCATTGTCGGGCCCTACTTCTTCGAAGAAAACGGTCACACCGTTACGGTTACTGGAGACCGTTACTTGAGCATGTTGAGAGAGTTTTTCTATCCAGAACTACGCCGAATGAGAATTTCTTTCAACTCTGTGTGGTTTCAGCAAGATGGTGCAGCTCCTCATATAGCCCAACCTGTTATGACAGAATTGCGACGAAAATTTCCCAATAAGCTGATATCCAGAAACTCCACATTCCGTTGGCCACCCAGGTCGCCTGACCTTACTGCACCTGACTTTTTCTTGTGGGGTTATTGCAAACAGGAAGTCTTCAAAGCAAAACCAACAAATTTGAATGAACTAAGGCAATCCATTCGAGAAACAATTGCGGCTATTCCTGTCTCAACTCTCCAAGCAGTAATAACCAACTTTTTGGTAAGATGCCGCACATGCATCGACGAGCAGGGGGGGCATTTAAATTCCATTATTTTTAAAACTAATTAAGCTTTATTTAATAAAATTTAATGAGCTTTAACATGAATAAAAGAAAAATGAATTCCATACACTGAAAAAAAAATTATTTGAGTTTCTTAATGTAGCAAAATTCATCAGCCACCCTGTATGTCGTTTGTTCAATTTTTGAGCTTTGTGATGAGAGCCCTTAAAAAAGTAGATCGCAGTAGCAGAGCGACTGATTTGCTTGACAATGTTGTACTAATTATCAATTTTACCCTTTCGGCACCAGCTTCCTTTGTGACTGCCTTTTGCAAATTTGGATATTTTCGAGACTTCTATGCTATTAACATTTCTGAAATGTAAAATAAAAGCGTAGTCATCCGACTATCTATAGTCCTGCCAAGTTACAAACCATAATAAATGAAAATAGTACGGATTTTGTGTTTTCACTAGTAATTTATTTAGTCCCCCTTTTCTTGCATTTTACTAGAAGCAGGAACGGCAACATTGTTCTTCACTGTCGCGCATGCATATGTATTTATGTGTGAATGTTCATATTGCACGAATGAAGGTGTTATGTGGAATTTCAGCATTTTCGCTATGTCTATGAAAATTCAGAACATTCAACTGAGTTTTCGCGAAATTTAGATGTTTGCACATATATCCTTCATCCATTCAACGATGCCAGCAGCCTTGGACATACACAAATATGTACTTACATATATTAGATGGCATAATACGTATTGACGTTTGTTCGTACAAAATTATGTGATAATAAACAATTTATTATCAAATCTGATTATGAATGAATCTTTTTTTGGATAAAATTATTATATTAGTGTTATTATAAAAAATAATAGGTTATGGCTAGGTATTTTTAAATAAAATTCGGAAAAAATATATACATTTTTTCAAAAAAATAGGTATGATAAAATAGATTACTTAATTTAAATAAAAGTCAGCAATTGCCATTAGAAGTAGATATGGCTTTTTTGAAAACTATAGAATTGTGAATTTTTTTTTTTAATTTAATTGAAACTTGGTTGATAATATAAAATTATAAGGTATGCATTTTTTCAAAAAAATAGGTGAAAAAATAGATTACCTAATTTAAATAAAATTCGAAAATTGTCATTAGAAGTAGGTATGGCTTTTTTGAAAACTATGGACTATTGACTTTTTGTTTTGTAAATTTAATTCAAATTCGGTAAAGAAATATAAAAATTTTAAATTAAAAAAATGAAAAGTTATAATAATATTATTGAAATAGTCTGTATATTTCAGCTATTTCATATCCATTTCTACTTTTGCACATATATGTACATATATGTATAGCAGAACACTTTGCAATCAAATATTTCATACTTGTAAGCATGCCTTGCATATCTTGAAGCATGGTTTTCATATCTAGTTGAAAATTTTATTTTGTTTTATTTTCAATCTAAAATGCCTTTTCTAGTTAAAAAAAAGTATCAAATATTAATAAAAAAAAGGGAAAACAAAATTTTTGTTCCTTTTGATGGGACTTGAACCTGGGTCTGGTAAGCCAAGCCACCATATCAAATGGAAGCTTGCATGCATATTTTATGGAAATAAAAATAAAAATATCTTCAAATATTTATTGGAAAACATTTTCAATTAATAAAATGAAAATATTCCAATATTTTGATATTTGTCATATATAATATTTTATTTCCATTAAGTTGATCAATTTGCACAAACATAATAGGCAAATATCCTCAACTTCATGAAAACGCAATGTCCGGAAAGACTCAACTTCATCAAAAAGTCAATGAAGTCAGCTACTCAAAATAAAAATTTGCTACTCATTCGATCAGCTGATATTTGGCAAAGTCACTCTAAATAAATTAAGAAAATGCACAAAGGGGAATGCTTGAAACCCTAATAGATATCGGCGAGCAAGTGTGGCGAGTAGCTCTGCTCGAACATACGTGTTGGTGCCTCTTATTCATACATGCTCTTTGCTGACTGTCTCCGTTATTTGCTACGGCCTAACCGTTTCTCGTCCCGTTATATTTTCTGGCTCTTCTATCAGGTGGTATACTTTAATTATAATTACGTACCATGACCTTTCCAAGTTATTTTGTGCAAAAGTTAACGCTTTTTGACACAAATGAAGATGCGGAACTTTCTGCCATTCGCTGCTACGTACGTGAAAATGTGCTCTGCCTTTGTTTCGACGTGCAAATATGTATATGCGCGTGTTCGCCTTCTTGCTGCAAGCTAATACGTACGATCGAACCGATGTAATTTGTAATTTATTTGTAAAAATTTTTATTACGACCGTAGATCTCGGTTGAGCCCTCAATTGTGGAGTTCTTTCCCTTTGCTAATGAATTAAAACGCACGATAAGTACAATTATGTACAATAGTTTATTAAGACCACTTTTTATACGTATTAGCGTCCAGTTAGTACCGCACTTCAAACTTAACTGTCGTTCGTCGCTCAATTAGGTTGCTCTAGGCTCTCTTTGTCTCACAAGTGCAAGGATGCATTTTAAGGCATCAGTGTTTAGAAGGTGTGTCCGCTTCTAGTTGTCCTTGGTCTGTCTGTCAATCCCACATATAAATGTCAAAATTGGAACTTCAAATGTTCTCTCTGTTAAGCAAGTTAGCAAATATGGAAAACAAAAAATTTTTTAAAGTCCGTTTGGAAGAAAAAAAGATAAAATGCTTAACGTGTGGTAAGACGCTGTGTGGAACTAATACATTCACCATCAAGCGGCACTATGCACTAACACACAAAGCGGATCTACTTTCTTTCAGACTAGCAAACATATTCCTTAGATAAGGATCTACAAAACCTCGCGAGTGTAATCCTATCTATTCCAGCAAAGCAAGTATCAGTTGAGGGAGCATTCAGCGCGTTGTCACTAATTTTAACGAAACAGCGCTCAGAACTGAATGACACTACATTAAATAATAGGGTCGATCAGCTATTCCGGCGGAGCTGCCGACGGGGAATAATTGTAATAGAGTTTTGTGATATCTATCGACTTCATCGAAATTCACAGGCAAATTCCGATTAAATCGATTCATTTCTCTCATGATCTATTATATTTCTCCCGTCGGCAGTTGCGTCGGAATAGCTGATAGACCACAATGTACTTATAGCAAAATTCAGTTTTGATTTGTTTGGTGTTGGCGGTTCTGACATGGATTCTACATTCGCTCTATAATTAAATGTTATACCTTTTGCTCTGTTACTTTTTATTTAAAAATCAAGCACTTCTTCCCTGGAAATGGGCCAAAAACAAGTGCTTTTTGTTAAAACTACAAACTTGAACTCGGTTAAGCAATTATCTTGTATCTAGCATACGGTTCGAACCTCTTTGTTCCATCATACGATATGAGTTTGGTAAAGGTGTAGTTCACTTGGCTATACATAGTCCAATCAGCCCATACATGAGCTGGAAACTAAACATTTCTGATATCCGGCGGCACATATATAAGAGCAAACAATGTGCCGACGCTACACTCATCATTATTTATTTTGTCTGGAGTCATGTTTACTTAGTTACCTATAAGTATTTACAGCTGTTTTTTGGATATAAATTGTCATAATGGAATTCTTAGGTAACCATCGACCTACGTATGTTGCTCTAAAATCTGCTAATTTTTTATAGCCAGCTTTGCCTTTTAGAGACAATTTAATATTATAATGAAATGATAACTTGATTAAATTTGGTATATGGGCTCCTTGCTACCAAGTCAAGCAATGTGAACATAAAGTAGATACCAGAGTTGTTAAGGAATGCACTAATGTCGGAATGCAATCCAGGCATTCCCATTCACTGAATAACAATTTTGGATTGCAGTCCTTATTCCTTTTTGTATTCCTCATGTGGAATAAAAAAAACTAAAAGCATTCCGCTTGTAAATAATGAATTAAGAAAGCAGTCTTTAGGTGAAAATTATGTTTTCAAGCAGTTTTGAATTGATATATGTCTTGCACTAATATTCAGAAGGGCGAATCTCTAGATTTTCCATTTCTGATTGATGGTATAAGATTGATTGATTTCCCGCTAGGTTTAGGATTGCATGATTTTAATTTCCGATATTTTTCAGCTGCAGATCTACTGCAACTGCAGAATAGTCCCAACCCTGGCTTTCGCGTTCCAGTTTTAATCGTTTAATGTTGATGTCATTGTTCGGCATATGTACGTCGGAGGACGAAAGTGGGTGGCGCACCGAGGTCGATCTCGGCCAGGATTGCGCTGTACTGCAAATTTGCATTCCTTTTTTTCAAGAAATGGAATAAAGGCTGCAATCAGAATTTTTGCAATCCAAGGAATAATTATTCCAAAAGGAATGCATTCTTTACCAACTCTGGTAGATCAATTTTTAAAAAGCTTGCCGAAAAAATGAAAGGTTACCAACTGCCTATTTTTTGTTTACAAACCTTTTCTTTAAGCAACATAAGCTGTTATTATTTCTTTCGTTTACGAGTATTTCATTTGCATCGCATGCTATTGTAATTCGCAAGCAGCTTATGATATATTCTAAAGATATAGTTAGGTTTTGTAATGGATGGTTTTTTAGAGCGAAAATGAAAAAGCAAAATTTAAAAAAAGCATTATATAACTGTTTTTTTTTTGTAATAATATTATTGTTTCTTCAGCCCTTACAATGGAATACATTTTTAATTTCAGTAATACATTGAATGCTGCAATTTTAACTAAGTGTCATCAAACTGGGAAAGCGTTTAGATTGCAGACAAATATTCTAAAACCTGCATTGGACTCTATATTTGTAATTCTCAAAGGCGAATATTCATTAATTTATGAAAAATTCTGCATATCTCTTTTATACTAAAATCAATTAATAATTTCCATCAACAATCTTTTATTGGATTTTGGCGAATACTTACTATGTAACTCAATGATGTTTCTGTGTCCACTCAAAGGCATTCCTATAAAACTTGCTTTTTCGCGTTCCCTTAAAAATCCGTGG
This sequence comes from Merzomyia westermanni, assembly GCA_949987695.1. Lineage (NCBI taxonomy): Eukaryota > Metazoa > Arthropoda > Insecta > Diptera > Tephritidae > Merzomyia > Merzomyia westermanni. The sequence goes on along the minus strand of OX465290.1, from coordinate 19,116,077 downwards.
CACCAGTCCTTTTAACTTATCCTTTTGTCTTACCCTCTGACGATTTGGTTAGTTTGTATACTAGAGTAAGTCATATCACTTTGTGGGAAGTATTTCTCCCATGAAGGACATGGTTATAAAAAAATAGAAAAAAGTCAAACAAAATGTTTTGCTCATAAACAGAGCTGAGTATATAATGTTCCTTCACAATCACGACTTAAGCCCCCTTTTATGTTTTTTATTTATTTTCAATAAAATATGCAAGCCATGAACTAATGAAGAAAATTAGTATAAATAGCGGTAGAGTAATAGGGGAGAACTATTCGCAGTTCGAGGTTCTACAAATCAAGACCATATCAAACTACAATTTTTCAACTCTCTCATCATGAAGATTATTATCTTAGGCGTCATTTGCGCAGTATTCCTGCTCTATGTACAGGCACAAGCACCAAAACGTAAGTAAATTCAAGTAAATTCTGGGGAAACTCATAGTTCGTATATACTAGAGTTGTCGATCCTGGGACCCTTAAGGTGCTGAAAATCCTACGATTTCTTTCTTACAATCAAGCGATTTTCAAGATTGCAAATATGTTGGTAATAACTAAATATGTGTGATCTATTTGTGGAAATAGTGTGCAACTTAGTAGTACCTGAAAATTTCCTCTGAATTTGTAGAATTTTTTTGTCAAGGATGTTGGTTACATTTTTTTTAAAACAAAAGTAATTTTTCTTCATACCTTGTATGGAAAAAATCGCTGAACACCCTAGACGAAAAAAAATTCTGAAAATTCACGGAAATTTTTTAGCAAGTTGCAACTTCTACAAAACTGCGAACTCAAAAATTTTATGGTAATTCTGCCAAAAAATGTGAAGACCATTTTTTAAAGTTTAACCAACTTTCCTGAACTGTGTCTAGGTATACTTTCAAATTAATATTTTGTTATTTGGAATTCCCTATATTTTGAATGAAAATTATTAAAATCACAGCTTCTTCTATCATCGTCGAACGATATCCATTTTCTTTTCACTACTATTTTATTGACCACCGCTATACATAATTCAAATATTTTCTTCTAGATGCCGAGTGCTCACTAAAAAAGGACCGTGGTGACAACTGTTCTTCTCCATTTAAAGTCGAGTATTACTACGATGTGGCATTCAAAAACTGTACTAGCTTCATTTATAATGGTTGTGGTGGCAATAGAAATCGATTCGCTTCATACGCTCTATGTCGGCGTACGTGTATGGCAGCTTGAATTGTAATAATCTTTTTCTTTAAATGGTCATCTAACCGCCTGGGCGATTTTGACCGAATTGTAATTGTAATAATCAATTTGCAAAAAAATAAAAATTGTGCCTTTAGTTTGGTTGTTAAGAATTTTTAATCGAGTTCGTTAGAATGGACAGCATGACGTCTACAAGTTACTTGAATTGGTTTTTAGGTGGCCCGAATATTTTGAACTGTCGTTCAAAGCACGGCTCTCACCAAGGTCAGTACGCTGACTAAGTGATTTGCCAAATTTTTCTGCGGGCGTAGCTGCTTTTTGTGACAAGGCTTCAAGAAAATTGAACTCTTTTCCAAACCAGCTAGTTCGTAGTACCAGTAACCCATCAAAATTGGATTGTTGTTTTTAACCAAATAACCGAAAGTGCCAGTCATATATCAAAGTTTTATGGGAACCACAATTTGACCGATAACTCATTTATCGATGAATATATCGAAATATGGAATAGTTCAAATGAAAGCTGTGGCCTTGCCCTTTCGTTTGACACCTATATTGAACGCATACATCAAGGTTTGGTGGGAACCACATTTTGACCGATAACACATTTATCGATAAATATATCGAAATATGGCCAAGTCCAAACGAAATCTATGTACGATTAATTGATCGAAATATTGCAGAGTCCAAAATAATCCTGTGACCATCCCCTTTCGTTTGATACCCATATTGTATGTAAATTAAGGGGTTTTGGAGCAACCACATTCTGACCGATAACTCAGTTATCAATTAATTGATCGAAATATTGCAAAGTCCAAAATAATACTGTGGCCTTTCCCTTTCGTTCAATACCCATACTGTATGCACATTTTAAGGTTTTAGGGCACCAAATTGCATAAATTCATTGTATAAAATAAATTTTTGGGTTAGTAGGGTCACATTAGTGCCCATAACTCCATAACCATGTGAGGTATTGAGATTTCATGAAACTTGTTACCTATCCGAGACATCGGGAAATAAGTGTGCAAAATTTCGTACAGATCGGTGCTGTAGTTTGGCGTGAAAACGGTTCAAACACACTCACAAACTTACGCATTTATAATATAAGTAAGATTAAGACATGGCAGGAAAGAAAATGTGTGTGTTTGGTTTTTGAAATAAAAATGTGTGTTTTCAAGTATAATTTTTTCTACACGCAGCACCAGAGTACGTGCATAAATATTTTATATAAAAGCACACACGTGTGCATGTGCCTAATTCGAATCAGCACACACATAAGCTGTGTGCACACGTGCATGTAAATTCGAACCCTGGATATTACTCAGAAACTATTAATTTTTAATGAAAAACAATCATATGACAATCAAGTAATTAAAAGTACCTAATCAAACAATTAAAATAAATTAAGCAATTAAAATTATTCAGACAATTAAAAGTAATCAAACAATTAAAATAAATTAAACAGTTAAAATTAATCAAAATATTGAAATAAATTAAACAATTAAAATTAATCAAAATATTAAAATCAATCAAAGAATTTAAATTAATCAAAGAATTTAAATTAATTAAACAATTAAAATTAATAAAAAAATTAAAATCAATCAAACAATTAAAATTAACTAAACAATTAAAATTAATCAAAGAATTTAAATTAGTCAAAGAATTTAAATTAATCAAACAATTAAAATTAATTAAACAATTAAAATTAATTAAATAATGAAAATTAATCAATAAGTTAAAACAAATCAAAGAGTTAAAATTAATCAAAGAATTAAAATTAATTAAACAATTAAAATTAAACAAACAATTAAAATTATTTAAACAATTAAAATTAATCAAAGAATAAAGTTAATCAAACAATTCAAATTAATTAAACAATTAAAGTTAACTAAACAGTTAAAACGAATTAAACAATTAAAATTAATCAAACACTTAAAATTAATCAAACAATTAAAATCAGTCAAACAATTAGCATTAATCAAACAATTAAAATTAATTAAACAATTAAAATGAATCAAGGAATTAAATTAATCAAACAATTAAAATTAATTAAACGATTAAAGTTAGCTAAGCAGTTAAAATGAATTAAACAAATAAAATTAAGCAAACAATTAAAATTAATCAAAGAATAAAGTTAATCAAACAATTCAAATTAATTAAACAATTAAAGTTAACTAAACAGTTAAAACGAATTAAACAATTAAAATTAATCAAACACTTAAAATTAATCAAACAATTAAAATCAGTCAAACAATTAGCATTAATCAAACAATTAAAATTAATTAAACAATTAAAATGAATCAAGGAATTAAATTAATCAAACAATTAAAATTAATTAAACAATTAAAGTTAGCTAAGCAGTTAAAATGAATTAAACAAATAAAATTAAGCAAACAATTAAAATTAATGAAACAATTAAAATCAGTCAAACAATTAACATTAATCAAACAATTAAAATTAATTAAACAGTTAAAATTAATTAAACAATTAAAATTAATCAAACAGTTAAAACCTGTTCCGAAATATTTTCGAAAAACGCCCTATATCAGCTGATAATGTATTGAATTTTCATTGAGATACGGGACTTATTCTGTGCAATCACTTTCATCAAACAAATTTTAAAAAAAGACTCTAAAAAATTCTGTGTTTTTCAAACAAAATCTGAGAAAGGTTGTCTTTAGTATAATAACAACCAAAATATTTGATAATTCCAAAGAGAATTTGATTTTAAATAAAATGAAATTACCTACGGAACAAATAGGAATTTCCGTTTTGAAAACGTATTCAAATCGCGCCTGAATTTTCTTCTTGCTTAGAATCGTTTACAGCATTTTTTGCCGGGTTCGTTTGTTTGCATTACTCAACTATACAAAATATTTGGTTGCTCCAGTTTGTTTAGCCTAAAATCGCATTGCTGTAAATTATTTGGATATAAATTTATTAAAATACATATCGTTTCAATATTTTCCTTTTCGTGCAGTTTTTCCATTGAACACTCACTTGTCATAAGATTATGAAATATTTCCACCGAAAAAACCCGAAAACTGCGCTTTTCAATTGCGTTTTTAGACCTTGAGCCGGCACAAATAGGAACAAATTAGGAACAAAAAGGTCGCTAAACTCATCAATATATTGTGAAAAAATTAAAAAAAAAAAAAACATTAATATAGCTTTTGGCACAAAAAACAAACAAATCCACTTCTCATTTCAAGAATACCAATCTAACGAGACTTGAAAATTGAAAATTAGAAATTCAGGTACCAATAACCAAAAATAGATTGTTCGTTTGCTCAGAGTTTTCATTTATTTTCATTTGCAAAAAAAAATGTTTCGCAATTGCACACATAATTTCTTGAAACTACTTCGGTCTCTGTGCTCTGACCGAGTTATCGTCTGTTCAAATTGAGAGTCTCAATTTCATATTGTTGATTTTTATTGAGCTGTTGAATAATGAAAAATTTTTATTACCAAACACAAAGTCAATAAAAATTTAAATAATATATGCATTTCTTGTTGAAAAGGTAATTTTATTGTCAGTAGCAATTATTTAAATAAAAGTAAACAAATAGTTTATGGTTGCTAAGATTCGAAAAGGAGGAAGGCAGATTAGTTTTTAAATTTAATAAAAATTTTTTTTAATTGTCTTATTTTATTTTGTCTTGTCACACAGAACGCCCATCTACCGAATGAAGCGCATACAATTTACAATTTAAACTACAGTAACGATCAATAAACTGTACCATCTGTATTACACTTTGAAATATTTTGTAGAACATATGAACATAGCTTATAAGTTCCGTTATTTGAATTTCTTGTCAATGTAATTTTTTATATTTGTACTCAAGGCGAATTCACTTACAGGTGATCTCATAAGAACATATAAGCAGTGGCTACTTCTGCCAAAATAAAAAAATTCTATGCAATCTGACAGAAGAAGCCGCCAAAGGAAAAACAAAATACATGAAATATGTGTGCGTATACAGCAACAAATTTTTCCTTCGAGTCTTCGAATTCTGCTTCTTAAAGTATGCAGAACTATTCCATATTTCGATATATTCATCGATAAATGAGTTATCGGTCAAAATGTGGTTCCCATAAAACCTTGAAATTTGTTTCAATATCGGTATCAAACGAAAGGGGAAGGCCACTGGTTTCATTTGGACTTAGCCATATTTCGATATATTCTTCGATAAATGAGTTATTGCTCAAAATATGGTTGCCATAAAATGTGGGTTGTCTTAATACTTGATATCGGTTATTGGTAAAATTTTCAGATCTAAGTATTGAAAGACGCTTTTGAAAAACTTCATATTCCTTTTTTTGTTGTTTTTTAGTTATGAAAAATCTAAATGCTTATTTTTCTAAGAAACGAAACTGCCATACATAGTAGTATTGTTGGGTAACAAAATAATTTTTTCAATACTTAAAACGAAAGCAATATTTAAACCCAGAAATCTCATTTTCAATAGATTTTTACTATATAAAACGTCAGCAAAATCAAATAACAAAACAAACCTTTTAATTTTTAAGAAGAAAGACGCAGCAGAATATTTTTCGAACACGTATTTGAAAAATTTGTTTAGAAACCTTACCAATATAAGAACACTGTTCCATAGCTTAATAATTCAAAGGAAAGGCTTTTTATTTTTTTCCAACTTATACCGCTGACGATAAATTCTTAAAATACCTCATTATGTTACGAAGAAACACCCAAAATGATATTTTTGAACCGTTTTTCAATACTTTGTGTTGAAACTTTTAGCAATATTCGCATTTTGTTAAATTGAAAAATAATTGATCTTTCAACAGTTTTTTATTTGGTCTCTCTACCTTTACCCGTTGATGAGAATTTTAAAAAATACCTTATAGGGGGCCGTTGGTTAAGCTTCTATAATATCATATAAATGTCAAAATTGGAACTTCAAATGTTCTCTCTGTTAAGCAAGTTATACTGTGAAGCAAATTATTTCAAAAATTGTACCCTAGCGATAGTAAAAAAAAAATATGGAAAACAAAAAATTTTTCAAAGTCCGTGTGGAAGAAAAAAGATAAAATGCTTAACGTGTGGTAAGACGCTGTGTGGAACTAATACATTCACCATCAAGCGGCACTATGCACTAACACACAAAGCGGATCTACTTTCTTTCAGACTGGCAAACATATTCCTTAGATAAGGATCTACAAAACCTCGCGAGTGTAATCCTATCTATTCCAGCAAAGCAAGTATCAGTTGAGGGGGCATTCAGCGCGTCGTCACTAATTTTAACGAAACGGCGCTCAGAATTGAAGGGCACTACATTAAGTAATGGGGTCGGTCAGCTATTCCGGCGGAGCTGCCGAAGAGGAATAATTGTAATAGAGTTTTGTGATATCTATCGACTTCATCGAAATTCACAGGCAAATTCCGATTAAATCGATTCATTTCTCTCATGATCTATTATATTTCTCCCGTCGGCAGTTGCGTCGGAATAGCTGATAGACCACAATGTACTTATAGCAAAATTCAGTTTTGATTTGTTTGGTGTTGGCGGTTCTGATATGGATTCTACATTCGCTCTATAATTAAATGTTATACCTTTTGCTCTGTTACTTTTTATTTAAAAATCAAGCACTTCCTTCCTGGAAATGGGCCAAAAACAAGTGCTTTTTGTTAAAACTACAAACTTGAACTCGGTTAAGCAATTATCTTGTCTATAGCATACGGTTCGAACCTTTTTGTTCCACCATACGATATGAGTTTAGTAAAGGTGTAGTTCAGTTGGCTATACATAGTCCAATCAGCCCATACATGAGCTGGAAACTAAACATTTCTGATATCCGGCGGCACATATATAAGAGCAAACAATGTGCCGACGCTACACTCATCATTATTTATTTTGTCTGGAGTCATGTTTACTTAGTTACCTATAAGTATTTACAGCTGTTTTTTGGATATAAATTGTCATAATGGAATTCTTAGGTAACCATCGACCTACGCATGTTGCTAATTTTTTATAGCCAGCTTTGACTTTTAGAGACAATTTAATATTATAATGAAAATGATAACTTCATTAAATTTGGTATATGGGCTCCTTGCTACCAAGTCAAGCAATGTAAACATAAAGTAGATACCAGAGTTGTTAAGGAATGCACTCATGTCGGAATGCAATCCATGCATTCCCATTCACTGAATAACAATTTTGGATTGCAGTCCTTATTCCTTTTTGTATTCCTCATATGGAATAAGAAAATTAAAAGCATTCCGCTTGTAAATAATGAATTAAGAAAGCAGTCTTTAGGTGAAAATTATGTTTTCAAGCAGTTTTGAATTGATATATGTCTTGCACTAATATTCAGAAGGGCGAATCTCTAGATTTTCCATTTCTGATTGATGGTATAAGATTGATTGATTTCCCGCTAGGTTTATGATTGCATGATTTTAATTTCCGATATTTTTCAGCTGCAGATCTACTACAACTGCAGAATAGTCCCAACCCTGGCTTTCGCGTTCCAGATAAACTTTGGCTCGCGCAAGTTTCATTGATGTCATTCGTTTAATATTGATGTCATTGTTCGGCATATGTACGTCGGAGGACGAAAGTGGGTGGCGCACCGAGGTCGATTTTGGCCAGGATTGCGTTGTAGATAGAAACCAATTAAAAAAGCACAAGTAGACAAAAAAACCTAATCATAGCTTACAGAGGAATGCGTAATGAATTCCTTTCGGTATGCAATCCGAGGAATGAAAAAAAGGAATAAAAAAGAGGAATAATTATTCCAAAAGGAATGCATTCTTTAACAACTCTGGTAGATCAATTTTTAAAAAGCTTGCCGAAAAAATGAAATGTTACTAATTACCGATTTTTTGTTTACAAACCTTTTCTTTAAGCAACATAAGCTGTTATTATTTCTTTCGTTTATTTCATTTGCATCGCATGCTATTGTAATTCGCAACCAGCTTATGATATATTCTAAAGATATAGTTAGGTTTTGTAATGGATGGTTTTTTAGAGCGAAAATGAATAAGCAAAATTTAAAAAAAGCATATAACTGTTTTTTTTTTGTAATAATATTATTGTTTCTTCAGCCCTTACAATGGAATACATTTTTAATTTCAGTAATACATTGAATGCTGCAATTTTAACTAAGTGTCATCAAACTGGGAAAGCGTTTAGATTGCACACAAATATTCTAAAACCTGCATTGGACTCTATATTTGTAATTCTCAAAGGCGAATATTCATTAATTTATGAAAAATTCTGCATATCTCTTTTATACTAAAATCAATTAATAATTTCCATCAACAATCTTTTATTGGATTTTGGCGAATACTTACTATGTAACTCAATGATGTTTCTGTGTCCACTCAAAGGCATTCCTATAAAACTTGCTTTTTCGCGTTCCCTTAAAAATCCGTGGCACCAGTTCTTTTAACTTATCCTTTTGTCTTACTCTCTGACGATTTGGTTAGTATGTATACTAGAGTAAGTCATATCACTTTGTGGGAAGTATTTCTCCCATGAAGAACATGGTTATAAAAAAATAGAAAAAAGTCAAACAAAATGTTTTGCTCATAAACAGAGCTGAGTATATAATGTTCCGTCACTATCACGACTTAAGCCCCCTTTTATGTTTTTTTATTTATTTTCAATAAAATATGCAAGCCATGAACTAATGAAGAAAATTAGTATAAATAGCGGTAGAGTAATAGGGGAGAACTATTCGCAGTTCGAGGTTCTACAAATCAAGACAATATCAAACTACAATTTTCCAACTCTCTCATCATGAAGATTATTATCTTAGGCGTCATTTGCGCAGTATTCCTGCTCTATGTACAGGCACAAGTACCAAAACGTAAGTAAATTCAAGTAAATTCTGGTGAAACTCATAGTTCGTATATACTAGAGTTGTCGATCCTGGGACCTTTAAGGTGCCGAAAATCCTACGATTTCTTTCTTACAATCAAGCGATTTTCAAGATTGCAAATATGTTGGTAATAACTAAATATGTGTGATCTATTTGTGGAAATGGTGTGCAAATTAGTAGTACCTGAAAATTTCCTCTGAATTTGTAGAATTAATTTTAATTAATTTTTTAAAATAAAAGTAATTTTTCTTCATACCTTGTATGGAAAAAATCGCTGAACACCCTAGACGAAAAAAAATTCTGAAAATTCACGGAAATTTTTTAGCAAGTTCCAACTTCTACAAAACTGCGAACTCAAAAATTTTATGGAAATTCTGCCAAAAAATGTGAAGACCATAAAGTTTAATCAACTTTCCTGAACTGTGTGTAGGTATACTTTAAAATTTCCTTTTTTGTTATGGAATTCGCTATATTTTAAATGAAAATTATTAAAATCACAGCTTCTTCTATCATCGTCGAACGATATCCATTTTCTTTTCACTACTATTTTATTGACCACCGCTATACATAATTCAAATATTTTCTTCTAGATGCCAAGTGCTCACTACCAAAGGACCGTGGTGACAACTGTTCTTCTCCATTCAAAGTCGAGTATTACTACAGTGTGGCATTCAAAAACTGTACTAGCTTCATTTATAATGGTTGTGGTGGCAATAGAAATCGATTCGCTTCATACGATCTATGTCGGCGTACGTGTATGGCAGCTTGAATTGTAATAATCTTTTTCTTTAAATGGTCATCTAACCGCCTGGGCGATTTTGACCGAATTGTAATTGTAATAATCAATTTGCAAAAAAATAAAAATTGTGCCTTTAGTTTGGTTGTTAAGAATTTTTAATCGAGTTCGTTAGAATGGACAGCATGACGTCTACAAGTTACTTGAATTGGTTTTTAGGTGGCCCGAATATTTTGAACTGTCGTTCAAAGCACGGCTCTCACCAAGGTGAGTACGCTGACTAAGTGATTTGCCAAATTTTTCTGCGGGCGTAGCTGCTTTTTGTGACAAGGCTTCAAGAAAATTGAACTCTTTTCCAAACCAGCTAGTTCGTAGTACCAGTAACCCATCAAAATTGGATTGTTGTTTTTAACCAAATAACCGAAAGTGCCAGTCATATATCAAAGTTTTATGGGAACCACAATTTGACCGATAACTAATTTATCGATGAATATTTGGAAATATGGAATAGTTCAAATGAAAGCTGTGGCCGTGCCTTTTCGTTTGACACCTATATTGTGAATGCCGGTTCAGATAGTAAATTATCGTCATTCAGATCAATCATATCAGTATAATCTGAAGCATTAAAATTGATATTATATTTTTTGTAAACTCTGAGCTTAGTTGGATCAAGTATTTTTTCTCGATAGTATAACATTTTTTTGATAGCTCTATCACGTATGGCTTTTCTATCATCAAATAACATTGTTCATAAAATGTTTTCTGGATGAGCGTAATATGCATTATTTTGGATTACACCATCTACAATATTAAGTAAATTACGTGGTAGGTACCGTGTCCAACGAACAAACTTTGATAAAAGTACACTGCCGTAAATAACAGAATTATAGTATTATACATTAAAATACATTGGTACATAAATTCTAATAATATAAACTGCTAGAGTTTTCAAATTTTCCGATGGTGTATTAGTTGTTGCTTGCTTTAGTTAGCCATCGAGAATGTACAACTGGTCCTGGTTTTATGTTAGCTAAATCAACTGAAACAGCACCATTTGAAATTGCTTTGGCCATTTGATATAAATATTTAACATCTGTAGATAATGCTCGTTCTTGTTCATCTCACTTACAACCTGAAAAATAAATTTCTTAGATCAATTAAAATTATTATAATTTTCCTATTTTAATTTGATTTAAAAAATATTATAAAATAATTTTAACAAATACATACCTGAAATTTTTCACAGTCTTGAATGTCTTTGAATATATTTCCACTTGCTGCTCTTGGTCCCCTTGTGACTACTTTATCTAATGCTCTGAATAAATGGTAATTCATTGAAATGAAGCAAACATATAAACCAGTGCAGTGGTCTATTTAAATGCTTTTCAAAAAGTCTTATAACACCATTTTCTATTCCAGTATTAGCTGGTTCTCCATCGATGCATATGCCAATTAATTGATCTATTGACAGATTTTTGCTATTGAAGAATTCATTTAATTTTTTTAATTTGTGTTTTGCATATTCTTTTTCACCCAAATTAACATATCCAAGTAATTCAGCATTTGGCTCTTTTAGAACAACTAAATGGGGTTCTTTTACCAAATTTGTATGATATTTCTGAATCATTTTTTCTGCCATCGAAAGAAAATGCAGTTATGTTGGAATCTATGTATCGTTTACGAAGCACTTCATCTCTAGCTTTCACTTTTTCTCTTAAACCTTTGGATTTATCCATTATGACAAGTTCACCACGAACATCTCGAAAATTTATATCTTCGAAAAGGGCTGTTGCTAAACATGAAGCAACTCTATCTGAAACACCGAATCTGTCACACATCATAGCAAAATTTATAGCATCGTATCGTTGAGTATAATGCCCTCGTTTCATTGTAACAGATACTTCTGCAACTGCTTCATTTGCAATTTGTGCTTCACCCGTTTCCATATCTGTTCCAAGTGTTTCGTATGTTGCATCATCACTAAATGTTGGCATTGTTGGTATTATTGTAGGTGTTTCTTCGACAATGTCATCCACATATTCAGGTATTGTGAACTTTCTATCATTAGGTTGGTCCATCCTTTAAATGGTTTGGTATTAAACCACATGAGTATTCTGTTGTTTTTAACTTGCATTTACATTTTCCAATGTAAAACAATTCATTTGTTGATTGTACAAATGCTGTAAATTGCTGCACTTTTTTTCTGTTTTTAATGCTTTCGTGATATTTTTCAATTAAAACATTTAGCTTTCTTAGAATACTTCGTCTATCAATTAGTTGAATATTCAATTAATTCCAAATTTCAACCAATTTATCAATCACATGAGGAGTTAAATTTTTATGCGAAAACATTTTCCTTTGAATTTTAGCATGTTCAGTTACAAAATAATAATATCTTAAAATGTCACGACTAGACGGTAAATTCAGATTATTTAATTCACTTGATAAATCAAATGCAATAATATCGTGAATAATGACGGTTCATTATCACAAGTTTCCGACGAATTGACGCGCACGCACTTTCAACAAACTTCCTTTTCACACTAACTCTTTTTTACCTGCTCAAATATTTTCTATACCGCTTGCATCGCCTACTAATTGTTAGTATGTAAACGTTGCAACAAGTGTTTTATGAGACAGTGCGCGCCACTTCCTCAAAGTATTTTCCAATACTCTAAACTTATTATCAGATCCGACACATATGATAAAGTGAATTCAGATGATGTAGAAGGATATGGTTCCTCCATTTTAAATTTAAATACAAAAAGCTGTGAAGAAACCAAGTTTTCCATAAGAAATTTGTTAAAAATTCATTTTAGGCTAATTTCTCATAATTTCAGCCTTATTAATCTACTAAAATTCAAAAAAAACTATAGATACTAATACAGATTCTGAAATGTACGTAAAATACCTTTAAAATAAGCCCAATATGATATTTTTCCTATAATTCTATCAGAAGCTATGAAGATTTTTTGGCCAAACCCTACATTCATATGGCAAAATATCTATTTTGCAAAAGTTGGGGGCTCGAAATCGGTTTTAGAGCTATGGTTTCTTGGGCAATTTTTCTTAGATTCATCTGTATATTACGCTTTTGCTATACTCCTGATGGGCAAAAAATTTGACCCGCTCTAATGCGCACCCTTTTATCAGCTTTGTGCTTCGAGTTAAAGTTTCTTCTATTTTGAAAATTAACGAGATATTCAAATTTTTCAAAAACTCTACCACGCACTACTAAGTGATTGATTGAGTAGCGACACAAACACTCCCCGAATGTTTTGTGGAGTGTTGTCGAATTGACAGTCCTTGGCCGGATACGAACCCGACTGCCATGGTATCGATTTGGTATGACCAGTGCAACCTTCTAGGTCATGTCATCCCTCCTTCCGTAAGGAAGGATAAGATGGGTAATGAGAGGTGAGAGGCATCATATCCGTATATCAGATCAGCCATCGAGCTGCACGTCATTACCTTTGTGCATATTAGTCGCCTCTTACGACCGCTATGCCTACCTCGAGCATATTCTAAACCCCTAACCCGCAGGGTTGCATGCCTTTTTTACAAACATACGTAGTGACACAACTACTAAGTTTTTGTTTTTGACCTCAACTGTATGTATATATGTATGTTTGTAAAAAAGGCATGCAAGTACATGGGTGATTAGGGATTAATGAGCTAAATTGAATGCTGTGATTGAGTGGATTTACTTCTAGTACTAAAATATATATATTTTGTGCTAGTTATTTTAGTTTTTAATGAGTTTTAGAATAACAAATGTACTGCTCAACAATGAAAACTTCTCTCCATGAAATCTGGCGTCTGGAAAATATCAGAGCGGGTTAACATAATACAGGGTGTTTTTTTTAGGGGTATAGAACTTCGAATTGAAATAAAACACAAGAAAATTGTTTTAAGGTCCATCGATTTGGCTTTATTGGAAGGATAATTTTATGCCATTAATGTTTAAATATGATTTCGGGCATGTGGCCGCCGCGGCTGGCTCGAATAAAGCCAATTCTACAGGTCCAATTTTCAACCACTTTTTCGAGCATATGGGGCCGTATGTCGGCAATAACGCCACGAATGTTGGCTTCCAATTCCCCTAACGTTTCTGGTTTGTTGGTGTAGACGAGCGACTTCACATATCCCCAAAGAAAATAATCCAATGGTGTCAAATCACACGACCTTGGTGGCCAATTGACAGGTCCATTCCGCGAAATTATGCGCTCATCGAATGTTTCCTTCAATAAATCGATTGTGAGGTGCGCTGTGTGGCATGTAGCGCCGTCTTGTTGGAACCACAACTCATCCACATTCATGCCATCCAATTCGGGAACAAAATAGTCGGTTATCATGGCTCTATACCGGTCTCCATTAACGGTAGCTGCCTCTCCAGCATTATTGCGGAAGAAGTATGGCCCAATGACTCCACCAGCCCATAGAGCACACCAAACAGTCAGTTTTTGTGGATGTAATGGCGTTTCAAGGGTCTCATGTGGATTCTCTTCACTCCAAATGCGGCAATTTTGCTTGTTGACGTAGCCATTCAACCAAAAATGAGCCTCATCACTGAACAAAATTTTGCGATGAAAATCAGCATCGAAATCAATCTCATTTTCGGCCCATACACCAAAATCACGACGCATTGCATGGTCTCGCGGCTTTAATTCTTGCACAAGCTGGATCTTGTAAGGTCGCAAGCCAAGATCTTTGCGCAAAATCTTCCATAAAGTTGATGGACAAAGCTCCAATTGCTGTGCACGGTGGCGAATCGATTCATTCGGGTCCTCTTCAACACTTTGCTCTACAGCGGCAATTGTTTCTTCGGTGCGCACTGTTCGACGTCTCTGCGGATGCGTATTATCACATAGAGTAAACGTAGTGCGAAAACGATCCATGGTTAACCGAATTAATTGCTTTGATGGACGATTATGTCGACCATAAAATGGACGGAGCTCACGGTAAACTTCGCGAACTGAACCATTATTTTCGAAATAAATTTGCACGATTTGCAAGCGTTGTTCTTTTGTCAACCTGTTCATGATGAAATGGCAAACCAAACTGAACATAAATGACATTAGAGTTGCCAGATTTGACCACAAAATGCCAGTTTTATCTCTATTCGAAAAACAAACCTGTAAAAAAACACCCTGTAGTACTAAAATATATATTTTGTGCTAGTTATTTTAGTTTTTAATGAGTTTTAGAATAACAAATGTACTGCTCAACAATGAAAACTTCTCTCCATTAAATCTGGCGTCTGGAAAATATCAGAGCGGGTTAACATAATATATTCGTCTATGATGTAATTAATTACATTTGCACTGATGTGTACATAGCATGATGAGATTACTTATTAGGAATTGCAATGAATGAATACGAAAATCTGTTTTATTGTAAATTAAGTTATCAATCAAGTAGACTGTTCGACATGTGCCAATTTATATTCAGAAACAACAGAAAATAATAAATTAAAGCATATCCGACTAACACAATGCAATGTTGTAAATGTCAAATTTTAGTTATTCGCTAATGCCGAAAGTCAAGTAATTTTGTTGAGAACAAACATTTTCAATGAGTTTGTATCAACTAGTCGCAAATCTGCTGTCGTGGGTTATCTTTTTACTATGGTGATCAATTTCTCGAGCAATTTGTAGGTATCGAAAATATTTCTATAAACTTTCAATGAAAATTTTCTAAAAAAAAATAATCACAACATTTAAACGTTCCATAAAAATAATAAAGCTATAAAAGAGCACCAAGTTTGTGAATGCGAGAATTCCACACATCTCGAGCGTGAATATATGTATGTGTGTACATTTTTCTTTATCAGATTGAGGTGGCCAAGTGACGAAATGCGCGCAATTACCAAATTTCGAGTGTAAACAATGCAACTTGAAATAGCCATAAAAGAGTTTAAAATCTGACGGTATTTAAAGCTACATATGTTATAACCAATGTATGCATGATCCGAGAAGGAGGGTCTGTTTAGGACCCTCCAGTCGGATATTGCTGTACCTGGTTCCGAACAGAGAATTATATCTAGCACATTTTTTGACGTTGGCCCCACATACAGTGTTCCCTCTATTAACTACTTGCAAACTACTTTGAAGTAAGAAATAAAAAAGCGACTCACCCCGTTCATTGATGTCATCACACCCCCACACATGGTGGTGTGCATTTGCATCCGCGCGAATGACGATGTTACGCCCTACGCACCTGTAGCTTGCCTCCAGCGTCTTCAGCTCACCCGGGGGAGCGTCAACAACGTGCGCCATGTAGCAGGATGCTATTACGAGAGCATGCCCCGTTCCTCGTTCTATCGTAACTACCGCAAGGTCTTCAGTACTGAAATTAGACAACATATGTATATGAGTTAAGTGTTTTACTTACCATAACACCTGCTCTAATCCTACCTTCGACTTTCGCATAACACGTCGTGAAGCCATGTGCGTTAAGTCCAGATACCATTCCTCCTGCAGAGAGCCATGGCTCCTGGACTAGCGTCACATCGAACGACTTCTCCCCTAGCATCAGGAGAAGCTCGCTCGAAGCTACCTTACTGTGATGGAGGTTTATTTGAAGGACCCTTAACATCATCAATGTGGCTGTTCCCCTGCACCTCCAAAGCCTTCGTCTCTCCTTCGCTTTCCACGATCCTCAGGCTCTCGAGTTCCTTCGGTCGTATTATGGTTACCGTCCTTCGGGTTTCTCTTCCTGAGGCGCAGAAAAATACTGCCAACGCCCCAAGACATCTTCCCGAACTTCGGGTACAATAAGTCTTCCGCCTCTTTGTTGATTTGGAAGAAATAGCACTGACCCTCCTCCGTGGGCCTAGATAAGTGAAGTATCTTCCAATCCTGAGTCGGTGTATTCGGGTTTTGACGTTGCAGCAAGCGCAGCGCATCATCCGACTTCACCACATTCGGGATCCATACCTTAGCTTTAGGTATCGACGGGATCAGTGCTCTGTCCACCACTTCGAACCTAACGCTAATTTGCTCCTGGAGGTTTGGCACAACTCCCTTTAACCATTTCAAAGTTGCAGCGTCGTTACATTTGATGAGCTTCACCCCATTGTACCAGCCCGCTGCATCAAAGCTGGGTAGTGGCTTATTCGGTTCATCCCGCATCAATTTTATTATGGCGCTAAGCAGCTCCCTCTCCACAGATCGCCACTTGTGGGCGGACATCTGTCCATAGGGATCACTACGATCAAGCAGCGCCACCGTAAGGTGCTGCTTTGCCACTTCGTTTATCCTTGAGGCCGGAGTCTCGTCGTTTCCTCCCCTTGGCATAGCTACCTCTTCCCGTTCGCCGCCCCAGATGTCGATTTTTCGCCGACTGCCTGGCTATAACGGCTTCTCCCTGCCCTACCAGTACGAGTAGTCTGTCTCGCAGCCCTGGAATTGGATGGCATGAAGTCACCCTTCCGCCGCTTGAGGTCAGACTTCTCGCCCTCGGCCGAACGCTGCCTTTTCTTGCCGCCGCTAAGCTGTTGCTCCTCAATACTGTTGCAGTATCGAGAGCTGCTAGCGGGGAAATCCGGCCTGTCGAAATGCTTTCGACCTGCAGCAACTGCCTCACGGGCCCATTCCAAATGCTATCTTTCCCGATCGATACGTTCGATCACGGCTCCCAAGCGTTGTACAATTTTTGCGTCTCTCTGTTGCGCGCTCTCTTTCCCTCTCTTGTCGGGGTTTTCAGCAGTTCTCGCTCCCGAGCTGTCGCTAAGCGCGCTACCTCGAACTCCTTTCTTCCATCCTTCCTTCCTCTCCTCTCTTCCATTCGTGGTTTTTAGTTTGTTTGAGCTCATCTTGGTCGTATGACCACCTGCCCAACAAGGCGGGCTTAGTGGTCAAAAAGTTTTTTGTGGGGAAAAACTTCGTCCGCCGCAGTAGCGCCCCTTGCTGCGGTAAGGCCATCGCTACTCTCTGAGGCGGCCCGGTGTCAGTTAACACTAAGTAAAAACTAAACCTAAAAACTTAAAAACTTTATTTACTATTAGAGCAGTACCCGTTCTCCAAGTGCCCAGCTCCTCATCAGTTCCCTGCTCTATACCGTTACGGACTGGATAAAAAAAAACAACAGTTCAAAAATAAACAAAAAAACTAACTAATAAAGAAACACACAAAATTAAAAAAAAAACTTACGAAATAGCGGATTTAAATATAAAAAACTAAATCAAAAAAGAAGGAATGAGTGTCAAAAAATATAAAAATAAAACTAAGGAAGGCATGGTTGCTAAGACAGCAAAACCGTAAAAACCGAAAAAATTTAAAGAAAAAATTAACTAGAAAATTCACAAAAATATTGATAAGAAAATAAGAAAAATTAAAAAAAAAACACCAGAAATGTGAAAATAATTATAAAATTTAAAAATTAAAAGTAAAACAAAATAAATTAAATTAAAAAATTTATTTAAAATTAAAATTAATTTTTTTTCAAAAGTTATACAATTTCAAAATTACCCTTTTTTCCTATTTTGTATAGTTACTTTTTTCAATATTTCGGTTTACAGTAGCTATAAAAATGAACTTTGGCACTTTGAAAGGAGGCACTTACTTAGTGGTATAAAAACAATTATTTGAAAAAAAAAGAAAATTTAAATTTCTAATTTTAGAAAATTTTCGATTAAATTTTTGTATTTTACCTTTTAATATCGCTTTGTTTTAGTTTATTTATTTATTTTTTTAATTTAACTTCTTTTTATTTTATTTTTTTTTATTCTGTTTTATGTTATTTTTTTGTTTTATTTTTAATTCATTTCATTACATTTTATTTTGTTTTATGTTAACATTTTTTTTTTTTTTAATTAGTGCTTTTTGTTCCAACAATTTGTTGATTTTTAATTTAATTATTGTATCTTATTTTTTTTATTTTTTTTTTCCTTTCATTTTATTTTATTCAATATTTTTCTAAATATTATTTAATCTTAATTTTTTTGTTTTTAATTTTTGTTTGTTTTTTCTTTTTTTTTTATTTTTTTATACATTTTTTTTTAGTTTTATTTATCTTTTTTTTTTATTTTTTTTTATATTTTTTTTTTAGTTTCTAGTCGAGTTCAATTTTTTTAATACGCACATACTCCCTGAAAAATTTGTTTGGTGCTAATGGAATGTAAAAACAAAAATGTAAAAAAAGTTGAAATCCGTAACGATCTCCAAAACAGCATTTTATTCGAACTACCCTAAAAGTCCTAAAAATACCCTTTCGTGAGATATTTGAAGGGTTAAATTATTTAAAGTTATTCTTCATGAAATTTCACAATGTCAAGGGCTGAGTGGAAGAACTCACTATGTCAAAAGTTTAAAACGACCTATCTTAGCTGATAATGTACTGAGTGTAAGTTGAGATAGAAAGAAATTCTAGGAGAGATCGTTTTCCAAAACACCATAATGAGTCAAAAATTATTTAAAATTAAAAAAATATACCAACCAACTTTTGTCAGAACCCCCTCCCTGCATTCTGCAACTTAAGTGTCTAAATAAAGAAACACATATAGCGCACCAAAGACAAAGTAAAAATTAACAAAACAGACGCTAAATACAGAAAAAAATGTACAACAAAAAAGACCTTAAAAAATTTAATTAATCGAACTAAAATCTGCTAGAAGCACACGCCAAAAGCCACCACAACCACATTAGATACTCGTAAAAGAACCAGCAGCCAAGCAGTAATTTTGCCAATATGTACCAATAAAATGAAATTTGTTTGTGTAGTAAAACAACCAGCCACCACCAACGCCACCGCAGGACCAGAAACCGCTCGATCGGCAATTAAATGGCAATCACCATCATCAACACATGATTAGGGGCAAACAAAGCGTGGCAGTGCGCCACCATCTACAGTAGCGTGTAGGCAGAGGATTAGCGCAATTGTGGGAGGGTGGCCGATATCTACAGTGAAGTGGCCGAGTGTTGTCGGCCGACCCGTTGTGAGGCACAATAAAAAAATTGAATATTTGCACAATGTCGTCGCTATCGAAAACAGAAATAATAAATAAACTCATGCGAAAGTGAATCAACTAGTGACTGAATATATGCATTCGATAGAAGACGATTTGTGCTGCAAGTGGTGGGAAGAGCACTAAACAAATTTCATGTACGAATTTCTATGTTTGTCCGATGTCTCTGTGTTGCTATGCGATTTTTACACAGTTGTTGACTGGCTCACAAATAACAGTGGCTGCTATCGACATTTGGTAGGGGGGTAATATTGATAGTAGCTCCCAATTTGAGCTGCCATGCTATGAAGCAATTCGTACCTCTTAAGAAACTCTTTACTCGCTTTTTTAAGTCTCTTCTTTCTCCAAGTCTAATTAGTTTTACCGATATATATTCTAAGCCTGCCTTTCTTTCCTTCTCCTTTATTTAAGTTTCTTTTATTTTATTTGTATACCTTTCATGAGCATGAAATGGTATTATGACTTTGATCCGATGTTTGTAAGTACGAGAAGAAGAAGAGATATACCCACCAATAAGTATACCGAAATGATCAGCGCGTTGAGCGGAGTCGGAGTCCCTCAGTTTTTGAGATATCTCGGAACCAGCAAGATCGGCACACTACGGATTTTGGCCTATAAATCTTGAAATTAAAACGTTAGGAAGTTTAAATTTTACAGGTTTGGCACAAATTATTTACGTAAAGTGACTAGTGAAAATCAGCTAGATCGGAACATAACATATAGCTCCCATAAAATCGATAGTTCCGATAAACCCGGTTTGGGCTATGTATCTTTGAAATAACAGGATAAGACGAAGGCAAATTTTGCAGAGTTTGTACTTATTGTAAGTAAGGAGCGGACACTTGAAACCATGATCCGTACTCATGAAAGGTATAAAGCCTTCAGCACAGCCGGCGACAGCGCCTGCCTTACTTGTTTTTTTTCTTACATTGATTTTGCTTTGTTTTACTTTATTTATTTATTTTTTTAATTCAACTTTTTTTTTTAAAAATTTTGTTTATTCTGTTTATGTTATTTTTTTGTTTTATTTTTAATTCATTTCATTTTATTTTGTTTTATTTTATCTAAATTTATTTTAATTATGTTATCTTATTTTATTAAATTTTTTTCAATTCATTTATTTTACCCAATATTTTTCTAAATTTTATTTAATCTTAGTTTATTTTTTTTGCTGTAATTTAATTTACAAAATTCAAAATTAACTTTCTAACTCCTTTGAAATATCCTCTTTTTCTACTTCTATTCCCTACCTCTTTCATACATTTTTTCGCTTCACTAAACTAAAGAAATTTCCTAAATTATTCCAAAATCGCTTATAATTGATATTAAAAAATATTTGGTATTTCATTACAACAACATACATGTACATATATACATATATATATTCACTTTCAAATTCAATGTATTCAATTATGCGTTTGAGTAACTTCCATAACTCCAAGGAGTGCAGAACAAAACAAAAATACTGGATAATTCAATGATTTCTATTTGTTGCTGCTGCCTTGGCTGTCAATAACATTCGACTTTTTGAATGAATGATGCTCATATACTATATGGATGCAGTTGCATTAGAACTATTTGATTTTCGGTCCTTTTGGGATGCGTTTTAAACAATTTTACAAGTATTCTTTCATAAATAACTATGTATTGATGTAAATATGCAATGTGATTTTGGAAAATGTTAAATGAGTACTTATGTATTTGAGATCTTATTAGTAATGCTGTGTATCCATAGGGGACAGTTGCGCATTCATAAATTGAAGTGTTTTCATGGATCAGGTGCTAGAGAGTAATATTTTATGTTTTCAAGGAAAAATGCTTTGGTTGAAATTACTGCTGCAAATATACAGGTTATTATTACACTATCTAGTCTCAGATTGACTCAACGCATAGTTGAAGTAGTTGTTCCATTGAAACTTCACTGGGTCATATTGGTTCTCTGAGTCAATAAAACTATAAGTGATAGACTAGTATAATTTCACTTTGTCATTTTTCCACTATTGACACAAAAAAATAAAAAGAAAAAAAACTAAAAAGAAAAAATAAAAAGAAAAAAAACTAAAAAGAAAAAATAAAAAGAAAAAATAAAAAGAAAAGAAAAAGGAAAAAAAAAATGAAATAAATAAATAAAAATATAAAAAGAAAAATAAAAATAAAAAATATAAAAAAAAATTTTAAATATAAAAAGTAAAATAAAAAATATAAAAAGAAAGATTAAAAAATTAGAAAAGAATATAAAAATAATAAAATAGAAAATTGAAAAAATGAACAAATAATAAAAAAATAAAAAAGGATTAAAAACGAAGAAATATAAAAAATTAAAAAATATAATAAATGAAAAAAAAAAAATTAAAAAAAAAAATAAAAAACAAAAAAAAATATTCAAAGGAAAACAATTAAAAAAGAAAAAAAGAAGAGAACAAAAAGAGAAATGAAAAAAAAAGTATTAAAGGAAAATTATAATAAAAAAGGTAAAAAAAATGTAAAAAAAAAACAATCAAAACCAAAGTCGGTTATTCGACAAAAGTTTATTACAACAGCCATTCAAAGAAAGAAGAAATAATAATAACTATGGTAAGCTTCTCAGCAAAACTCCACTTATAGCACCATCAAGTCAGTTCGTAAGATGCCATTAAGATACCTAAAGCACCCTATAATTTTCCAAAAAGTACATTTTATAAGTATGCGTATTTGTATTCAAAATCGAAAACTTCTTCCTCACATCAAATGCGTTTGCTGCAACACAGCTGTTGGTAGCATTTTGTGGCTGCACAGGTGTATAACTCAATGTTGCACATTTGTGAATTTCTGTCGTGTTAGCAGAGCCAATTAGAGAAAATTGTCAAAACAGATTGTATATATGTATACCTGCCTGCCATGTCATCTCACTACATCTAAACGTCAAACCATCTTACGTCTCATCCACTTTGCTTTCTCTTAAACGCATTGTACTCCACATCAGCTGAACCTGAACATATACATCAACTCACATGGTCTCAGACGTCACTGCTGTCCATCTCCTATTGCCGTAGCTCACCTCAATGTTGTTCTGACAAATGCTCTTTGGATGAAATTGGACTTGTTTGCCACATTGTGGCCTCTGTTGCCACAGATTTCTTCCTTTTGTTGCATTACAAACTCGCAAGCATATTTAGTTGGGCCACACATATCTCTGCCGTACGTATTTTGGCCCAAAGCCTATGCTTTCAATGCCCCGAGGTGTCTATATGATTGTGTTTGTTACATCTCTGCTGTAGCAGCATCACCAATTTCGTAGCCACTTCTTACCCGCTGCGCATGGTGCCACAAACAAAATAAAAATAAATTGAAAGAGAGATTTCTAACAATCCAACTCTATGTATGTTATCGATTCAGGCATTTTGCCAAAAAAATATATACATATCAGATATGCTCTTGGTGATAGGGTAGGGACGGAATTCTTACTTCTACTCAGCAAATTTGGCATCCATAGTTTGCGTAACATATTTTTGAGTATCCGGATCCACAATTGGGCTAAAATTTTTTTAGAAACTATCTGGTCACCTCTTCGTGATTTTTATTTTTTTTTTCCAAGAGTCTGCCTGCTGGTCTCGCATTTTTGCTTCATCCAAAATTTCTTCTATGACATCGGCTTTGATTTGGCCTGCCCTTTAAGTGGATAAGTTGTCGCTCCCAGATCATTTTTCCTATGACATTATCGGCTTTAATTTGCCCTACTCTTTTTGGGCGAACCGTTGTGGCTTCCGGCTTCTTCGTGAGCATTTAAAGATGGGTATTGTTCTAGCTATCACCTTGCACGGCTGTTGGAACATTCTTGAGTACTTACTAGATGATTCTGAAAATGTTGAAGTGTACAGGACAATGCTAGGAAGATACTACACGATGCTAGAACATACTAGACAGTGCTAGCTTATCTCTATCTAAAATAAAATTGTAACAGGTTAATGTCTGTACATTGCAAATATTCAAGAAAAATTTATAGGGGGGACTATTATTAAGCCAATAGAATCGAAAGCAACAGTTTTTAGAATTTTTGTTTCTCTGTCGGTATGTTTGCCCGCACATCAATCAAAAACTGCTGAACGGAATTGAATGGAATTTAATCGTTGCATTATTAGACGTCTAACTTAAAGTAAATGATATCCCTTATTTCAATAACACGACCGGTTTCGGAGTTATCGACCAATATGTGGCACAGGGTGACCCAAAAAGTGTTAGCAGAATATGGATGTCAAACAAAAGGTGTCAGTGAGTGTTGTATTAGCCGATGTGATTAAGTTCCATATCTTAGCTGGCTTCAGAGATATAACGATTAACATCGAGCTCAGTCTGTGTTATGAGACTTGCTCAAGTTTTTATTCATATATCCAACTTTTGGAATGTCTTAGACGGCGTCCTAAAAGTTGCATTTTGTCATAAACGAGTTCGGTATTGCTTACACTATCATAAGCGTCCATCTCTAGTTTATAGTTCACAAATGCGCAGAGACATCTTCTGTTAATATGTAGGGATGTAGGTATGCCTTGAAATATGTGACAAACATAGGCAAAATGTGCTGTTGTTGCAGACACAGAAAACGTTGCCAACATTTCGATTGGCTAAAAAGCACAAATGAAAAGGACAAACTAGCTTGTAGAAAATGAAATCCATATAATATTTAGTAACTTCAAATGCAGCAAAAATTATAACAACAAAGTTTTATTTAAGTCGATGAAAGTGTATTATGGTGGTGTGCATTGATATGGAGATACTATGATTGTCAGAAGCACGGATTACGGACTCAATCTTGAGAAAGGATTGAACACACGTCGTACCTCGGAACGGACTCACTTGGAAGTAATCGAAATGAGATGAAACAACTGGCATCAGTTATTACTCACCAGGGGCAACACCCGACCAAGAATAAATTAAAACAATTATTAGTCGATTTTTAAGTATAAATCGATGGCTGAGTGAAGGATCACCCTATTTCAAAATATTTTTCAAAAACGCCTTATCTCAGAATTTCTTTGAAGAACGCCCCATTTCAAATTTTTTTTCAATAACGCCATATTTCAAAATTTCGTTTAAGAACTCAGAATTAGTTTCAAAAACGCCCTATCTGAACGGAAATTCAATACAATTTTAGTTGAAATAAGGCGTTTTTGAATCAAATTCTGAAATAGAGTGTTATTCAAACAAATTCTGATATAGGGCGTTTTTGAAAAATATTTTGAAATAGGGTGATCTTCCACCCAGCAGTCGAAATACTCATTGATAGTCTTTCTTACACTATAAAATTATAGATAAATTAGTAGGACTATCGATTAGCTCGAAAAGTGTGCATAAAAGTACTCATTGATGTTTTTTTCTTCTTAGTAGTGCTAGTGTTTATAGAAATGTTTTGAAACTGTCGATGATAATCTCTTCGACAATTTGCCACGTCTGCCACCTAAAAAAACCTCTGGTTGCGTGACCTGCTCCGCGCTTCTCATTTGAAATCCACCATCTAGCTTTTGCATTTTCAATCAAGTGACTACATTTCAGCGCACAGCACTGTCGACAACAAAAATGTGTTTGAATGCAGTTCCTTGCTCTGCTTTGTAGTATACTCGTATTCTTGCTTGACTGCGTACTACATGACAACGCATCCTTGTGAAACGACAGCCAAAAATTGTGTAGCTGGAAAAAGTTAGGCCATAACAGCAGGCAGTGCAATGAAAATATTTTTTTTTGTTTTTTATGTGACGGTGCTCGGCAGTAAAATCCACAAAATCTTTCCTTCTTGAAACGCGCCAACAAACACCAATAGTCTAGCAGATTTTTTATATATTTAATAAAGCAGTTTCGTTAACAAACTCTACAGTGATGAATATTTAACTTACAAAGTTTAACATAAATATTTGATTGTAGCTTTTTTTATTTGTGTGACATAAGCACTTGTGGTGGTTTGATTACTGTGGTGAATTAGTCAGAAGTGTTTTGTATTCTATATTCGAAGGTTTTATCTTTTTGGAGAGAATTCGAATAGTAAATATTATGGCTACAATTATTCGTTGTCATTTTGTGTGGCGAATTAGTCCTTCACATTGATATTCAAAATTCGTCGAAAGTTTAGTCATATCTACTATTTAGATTCCTTCGAAATAACACAAATAATTTATGTATGTATTTCCTTAATTTCAAAACCTTAGTATATTTTAATTGCATACTCAATTTTTATTACAATTATTATTTTTTCTTGATTTCAAAGGTAACAATTGCAAAGTGTATGGTGTTTGGAAGTTTATTGTGTTTCAAAGCATGGCGTTTCATTCTTTATTATACATCAAAATTAATGACGTTGAAAAGTTTATTGTGTTTCAAAATCGATGGCGTTACGAAATTTATCAGACGAATACCTAACATAACTTTTTTGTCAGAGAAAAGGGGTGGACTTCCATGTGAAATTTGAGCAAAGAAGTGGATTTATATAGTCATTCTTTTGTTAGCAGAAATTTTTCTGAATGTTCTATGCTATAATAGGAAAGGAACCACGATAGCATTTAGAAAAGCGAAAACAGTCAGTCTTTCTTTCCCTCCACCTGATTTTTTCGTACTCAGTAAAGTCCTCCCGTTCCTCTGCTGTCGATCGGATGTCGATACTAAAACAATTTAGGCCGTAGCGTCTTATTTGCTCATGTAGATAAGATTTGACTGCTTAACTGCTTGCTCAACCACAGCCGCACATGTTTGCTAGATAAATTCCCCTTCGAGTTTCTCGGCTGATATTATTTACGTTGTCAAAGATTATTTCAAATAAGCGACGTCCCTCATAGTTTACAATGTGTACCTATTAACATTGACAAATATTAGGTGCCTTATAAGTAGACTAATATTAGGACTTGGTAGCTTTTTTTTTTTATTGATTCCTCTCTCTTTTCGCTTTAGCAGCTTCTCTAACAGATACTCTTCGTCTCCAAAGGTGTATATTTCCTTTTTAGTACACGAATGGCTAAAGAAGATTGCCGACCCAATTTCGGCCATTTCTTCCTAGATTTTTGGTTGTACGCGTTAAGGCCCAATCTTTCACTTTTAGTCCATAAAAAAGTTCTATAGGGGCAAGTTTGAATTATTAATAACCTGCTTCCTCAGCCAGTGAATTCACGATGATTTTGGACCCAGATAGGTGAAACACTCGAGAAATGCACTAGTCCATATTTCTATTTAGCTAAGAACAAACAGAGGTAAGCGCTTCCCGTGAAGGTGAAGCAGGATTCTAGCCTATTAAAGTCCTCTTGTTGTTGTTATTAGCATTTTATGCTATTGTAACCCTGTCTAGTTAAAGTCCTCTTCACTAGCAACAATTATTTTTCAATTTGTGATCAGAAGGAAATAATTTGTGAGGTTTATTGAAGGTCTTTAGAAGTGGTTTGTACCGTCTGGATTCCTGAAAATCTCTTAGTGGTAGTTTTACCTCTAAATGCAAATAGAGGAGCGATTGCTAGAAGAAAGTTGCATGAGTGATTAACTGGCATCGATCTTCGTCTAAGTCCACCTAATTTGATGGTCGCAGAATCCACTTAGATCTTTTCTTACAAGTGTACAGGTTCATAGTGATTTGAATTGAAATCACCCGCCCACAATAACTATTTATGGTAGTCACAGCCGTTTTGATCCACCCTTTGTTAGCATTTTATTTATGCAATTACAATTACATCTTGCTGCAATTCGGTTGTAGGCGTAGAAACAACGTTCACTGACCAATTGAACTCTTCGATTTTCTCATGACACAATTTTGTACATAATTTATCAGCAACATTTAATCGCATAGGAACATTTAGAAAGAGTAAAAGCCTATAGATGAATCGAAATGAATGTGGCTGTAAAAACAAACGAAGCTCATCGAAGTAAATAAAAACGAACATCAGCTAATAGCCGAATATTGCATAAAGATTATAAGAAGGCGAGAACTATTGCAGAAAATTTGTGTGCTACAACAACGAAACGATGGCAAAACATAAGTGTAACAACACAAAAAACGATGAAAACAACTAAAAACAAAAACCTTTGAATCTCGTTACAGAATATAGCATACATTATTTAGCTTTAGTTGTTATTGTTGCAGCACTACTTTGGCTACAAAAAGTTATGCAAAGCATAGCATGAAAATATGTGTTGTGATGTGGCGTTAAAAATATGAGAAAACTTGTGCTACAAACGAAAATTCCATATGCCAAATGTTGCATATAAATAGGCGCTGAAGCGCAAGCAAGCCTTACTTTGCATACCAAGAAATAATTTTTTTTTAAATTATTATTTCTGTTGAAATTAAAGTTGCATAAGAAATCAGCAAATTGCTGTTGACTGACAATTGGCGTAATGTTGGTGCTGTTGATGAGATAGAGGGAATGAGAAAAGTTTCAATACCCTACAATAGCAATGCAAGAGAGTAATGGACACACGTAATAGAAATCGTGTCAATGAAAATAAGAAATCCAAGAAAATGACCTCAGCGCTTAAAAATGCATTCTCAGCAAAGGCAAATTTAAACAAGTCTCATAAAAAACTTTAAATAATAGTGGCAATCAGTTTGGAAGGTATATGGCACTTTTAGATATTCGCATTTGCTGTGCCACTTGGAAAGATGTTCATTCGCATAATGCTGGAAAACGCTTCTCATTACGACTGAAGAAATAACTCTTTTATTCTTATAGTTTTGAGCTAGCATTTCAAATATATTTTATGTAGCTTGCTGGACCGCTGGTTCAGTTGTTTGTCTAGTGGTATCTACGTTTGTCTCTTTCAATCTACCAGATTTACAAATAAATTAAAGTCGACATCGAAGTACTGAGACCTAAGCCTGTCCACACTTATTTCCTTATCCCTGATCGCTGCGAACTCGGCGCATGAGCAGCCTTGTCATTCTTACAGGAATGGTAGATAAGTAACTTTTGAGAAATCATAATAGAATAATAATGGAATTGACAGCATCATGAGCTTAGACATATACAGACTGGATATGCTTTCCAGATTCGGCTGAAGGAAATATTCACATTGTTTGTAATCATGGCTTAAATGGTCGAAGGAGAGAGTGCTAGAAATAGTTGTTGGGCAATGAAAGCGCTAATAGTCTTGGCATGTGAACAGCCTTCTGATACTCATGATACCCAGCAAATACTAAGCAACCAGACCGGTAAGCATGCTTAGAATCAATTGCCGAACAAGTTCTGAAGTAATGATAGGGCTAGCCAAAGTTGTTTGTAATGTCAAAACATTCCCAAATAGTTTAGGACAGTCTTACCAATGTATATAGTGCTTTGTCAAATATATAGATCCGGCAAGCTCTGGCATTACTACCTTGGGGTACTAACCCGATTGACGCGGCTGTGCTTTCTTTGAACTCATAGCCTCTAAAGACAGGCCTACCTTAGATCGGGTACATTACTCGTAAAAGCCCCATAACCCACTGGATATGGCTAATCAATTATTTTTATTAGAACTTCCATGTGTTATAGATGCGTAAACACTGGCATCTCAATCGATTGTCCAAAACGAAGTCCATGATATTGAAAATTGTTATACCCTTACACAAACTAAATGCAGATGCCCCTTGCACTTATTGAAAATTTTGCTAGCGCCTAAAAGTATGCTATCTTAATATAACAATATTTGTTCTAGTTTTTTGCTTCTTTGCTTTAATTGAGTCAGAATATAGAAGATGTTATTAGAAAACGTAGTTACCGAAAATGTGGAAGTTTTAAAATATACATACTGAACACCTCAGGGATAATCCAAAATCTACCTAACCTAACTATAGCTACCCTTTAGGGCACATTCGTAACCAAATAGGAAAACCTCTACTTAACTGAACAATTAATTCCTTGAGCCACAAACAAGTGTTCGCACAAAACACACGCCAACACGAACTACTTCTTATGATTGATTCAAAGATAGAGAAGGCCGCTTAGAAGGTACAACCCCTGGTACATGTGTAGATTGCTGAGTGTTGTGGCTTATGCGCCAACATATTAGGGGTAGCTCTTGCTTCGAATTGTTCTTACCTACATACGTATGCATGTAAGTATCAGCTTATACGGTTGGCATATGTGCATTTGTGTTACAGTTGTTCACTTTAGTAGGGCTCGGCTGTGCTTAGTTGGCTGTATTGGCGCTACGGTGTCAAGTGCTTATATGGAACAACACATACAAACGAGCTGACAAAAAAACCTACAAGTAACATACATAGTTTGAAGCATGGTAATGTTTTTTTAAATCAGTCCTTACGTCTATTAGTCGTTCATTCGTTTGGTCGTGCTTGAGCACTAAATATGAAGACCTACCTATCTGAGTGTCTTGTCTTAAGTCAGTCAAGTATACTAAAAGCCACTAAATGAATTTATACTACAAACACGCTTAAGTTAGTTTCGTAGCAAACTCAAGTTGTATAAGTACAAGTATTTGTAAGGAAATGTAAGGCAAATAGCACAATACAAGAATGCATTGTGTATGTTAAAAAGTGGAGAAGAACGCCCAGCAAGAGTTGGTATGAAAGTGTAGGCCTTTAAGTTCAGTACACCGGCAAAAACAACGATTGTTAGCTTTTTTGAGTTAGGGATAGTTCAGCATGGTATTTATTCGGATATAGAATGCCCAACTCTTCAAGGAATTTGCTTTCGTACCACTGCCTCCTGGTAATTTTTAAGCTGTTAACTGGCGGCGCTTCAACAACATTGACCAAAAAAGCTCTGTGAGATTTGTTTCTATTTTCTCATTGTATTGCATACGGATAATTAACGTTCAAGCATAAAGTAACGGCAATCGCTTTACCTACGCTATACGGCGAGGGTTTTTCGTTGGTGGAGATATATTGCTTCTTGTCTGGCGACAAGAAAAATTTCGCATAGCCCTATCTACTTGCAAAAGACTTATTGCTAAGAGGTGGAGTTGAATTCCTAGAATTTGCCGGTGGATATATGTTAGGAAAATGTGTCGAACCTTAATGCCTTAAAAGTCATTCTTACTCTCTTGCCTTAGGACTAGACAGAGTCGTGTAAGTACGATAGAAATGCCGATGGTCACTCATGCATTCTAAAAAGACTTAACTTCCTACCTGACTCTACTGCCGACAAGTGCGACCCAACAAGCCAAGGGTAACTTTGATATACTAATTCTTGTGAGATATGAGAGCATGCTACTTATGCTGATGTTTCCAATCGTACTGAAAAAGCGTGAGGCGCAGATCGCGGCTACTTTTTCCAAGCAGAAGTATATGCTATAATAGAAGC
This sequence comes from Merzomyia westermanni, assembly GCA_949987695.1. Lineage (NCBI taxonomy): Eukaryota > Metazoa > Arthropoda > Insecta > Diptera > Tephritidae > Merzomyia > Merzomyia westermanni. The sequence goes on along the minus strand of OX465290.1, from coordinate 19,085,081 downwards.
TGTAGAGCATATTGACGATGAAGTTGTCGGAAGCGATACTGAACTGCCGGAGATCACTGCAATCGATGTCCCATCAGCACAGACTAACACTCATCTGGGTCGCAGGTCGTAGGCGCATAGAGTCACACTGTTTGTCGGATGAACTTGCCAGCTTGACTCATTCTGAGGGAGGACCTTGATTGCGGTGTTGACGGGCCACCAGCTTATTGATAGCCCCGACAAGAGGCTATCTGTTCCGTCCGGAAAATGTAGAAACAGTAGGGGCGTTGAGAAGAAAGAACCCAATAAGCAAAACACTTTTACTTTAAGCTTACGATAAACATACTTTAGCAAGCTTTTCGTTTGGAAAACGTTTACTATAATCATTGTTAAACGTTTCGCAAAAATTGTCGAATCAACGAAAGTGATCCCTTTTTAAACAATTGGAAATGAGGTTTGGAAAACAATATTTAATTAACCTTTTATTCAACGTACAGTAAGGGTTTGTTGAAAACTGATTGATAAAACTACAATTTAGGCAACGACGGTGAAAACGGGCCAGTAGCCTAATGAATATGTACTAGACCTTTGCTACGAAGGTTGCTGGTTCGAGTCCCGACAATTTCCTCAACTTTTGCTATTAAATAAATTATTATAATTATTTTAAAATATGTTTTATAGTTATTTCCGTTCCATTTATTACTTTTTTTTACAATTTAAGTTTAATAAAAAAAAATTAAAAAAAGTATTAGACGCGAGCTTTTTTTTACCAATTTGTGGCTAGAAGCCTTCCATTTGCTAAGAAGCCTTCCATGGCAGAAATACCCTCCGACTCCGTTTTGAAAAACCTTTTTCAAACCGCTTTTGATATTACCTGTCCCAGGACTCGAACCTTGGACCTTTCGGTGTGGTAGACCGGTAACACTACCGCTACACCACGTCGCCCATATAATAAAGCTCATATAAATCAAGTAGGTAAATTACGAGTATTTATCATTATTTTTGAAAACTGCCAAACTGTTCACCTCGCAGAAAGTTCACCTCAAGTTAATTCCCCAAAGCTTACATACTATTGTGAAAACATATTTAAGCGATTGTGAAATTTTTTAGTTACAAACTCGTTTGGAAAACATTGATTTCAACGTTTGAAAAATATTGTTTAATAAACTAGCTTACTTCATTGTTTATTGGGAAACGATAGAGCGCTTTCTTTATGTGTTAGCTGCATAAGGTTACCCTGTGGGGAAATCAGTTAACTATAAGTCGACTATTAGTTCACAATTTTTCAGCTAGCTTTGTCTTTCCTTCAACTACTCTACATTGCTTTTAGCTGACTACTTTTACATGGCGATGGCGTCGAAAAAGTTAGGAGTTTTTAAGCTGACTACAAGTTGACTTGTAGCCAGCTCAATAATAGGCAATTTTTGGTACTTTTGATTCCTATACTTATTAGTTAATTAAAATATAAATTTTAATTATATTCTGGTTAATGTGTGTGCATGTGTATCATGCATAAATATGTGGATGTCCTGCTCTCAAAACATGGTCAGAAACCAATATCTTAAGAAATAACCATGTTGAGGCATGCAAATTTTCAATGAAATAGAAAAAGAAATTTTAATTGAAAATTTATTGATTCTAATAAAAAAAAAGTGACCCATATAGAAATGCAATTGGGTTTTTTTGTTAGCAAATATTTTTATCTGATATTAAAGTGTTTAAAAAAATTTTAGTTACAATTTTTCGATTGAACACTGAATGACTTTGAAACCAACTTAAACACAATAAGACGACTAAAAGTTAGCTAGTATAGTTGTTGCCCACAGAATTCCCCACAGGGTTATTTAATGTATCCTTTAGCCAATTGTTGTCAGCTGGTTTAAGTGAACGTGAGGGATCCAATGTGCTGCATTAAGAGGGAATAAACCGATTGTGGTCCCACAATTAGCTTTTTTAAACTTTCCTCAGTATACCACTAATGGGCGGCAGACACTCCTACCCACCTGGCTATAGAACGTATTATTCACATTGTTTTGAAGAATATGCATATTTTTAGGCGATCCACTTGGAATACCTCAGGACGAGGACAGAGTGAAAGCATTTGACGACAGTACTAGTCAGGTACTTGAATTTTTTTGACTATCCCTCAGATACAAGACAATGGATTGATACCAATTAGCACGAAACCGGTCTCCCTTAAAACCAAATTCGACCAGCGATGACGAAAAAATGGTGCTTATACAAATTTCTCAATTTATTTGTGCACTGCGTTAATACTTCTATAACTACTGAAATCCCACCAATGTTTGCATTTGTAATTATCAAGCGCTAGAAATAAATTAGCACGACTTATTGCAATTTACACTATATGCATTCGTAATCAGCAAAACGCATTAAAAATCCCACCCAAGTACCTCGTCGTGAGTCAACTTACTCCAAGACGAAATATTGCAAATGCACTCACAATTGTCAAAGGATTACTTTATATCTGCTCGCATTTATTATTGACTAAGAAAACTTGCAAGAAGCAGGTAAACAGCGTAGTAATTTTAAAAAGCTGACGATGGTTATGTTGAACTTAATTATATAAAACCTAATTAGGAAAAATGAATTTTGTACATAGTAAGAGATAAGCAAGTAGTTGTTGTGGCCACAAGAGTGGTTTGGATAAATATTGAATAATTTTTTGATTGAGTTCATTTTTAAAAATAGATTTCAACATGATTAATAAATAATAAAAAGTATGGGAATTGAGAACTTTCACCTTATTAGTTAGAAATATTAAATTATTGGGTTGATTGTGACTGGCACTTCATTTCTTGTGAGCTTAGAAAGGATTAATGACAATTATGGGTAATGGACGTACCGCATACTAACAGACAAAGCGTCAGCCTATTATTTTGCCTGCTAACGACTCATACCATTTTATGGCAGCCAAAGTACACTTAGTACGCTTTGTAGAGCCAATAACGTGCGTCCATAGTCGCCATTATAGCTTATCCTGATGTTGTTGTTGTAATCACAGAAACACTTCCCGTCTTGTAGTACTATCCCGAACGTCGTTGTAGAATTTGTTTGATCCCTTGCAACCTTCGTCCTTAGACTTTAGTTGCCTAGTCCGCTGCGACTGTTATATTCTCCTCTCGGCTCTCTCTCCTAAAGGACCGACAGAATGATGTTGGTGAGCGCGGAGAACATATGTACCGTCGCTGATAATACAATCCAGTAGCCTGGTTATAGCACGTGGTATGGTGATACGAGGAGCTCAGAGAGATGTCTAGTTAGAAAGAAAAAGAGTAGCGTGAATAGCGAGATGATACCAGTAGCTTAGAGTATGACTGAACGATTTAAGATTGGTCAAAAATGTGGAGATGACAACCGAAATCCAGGGCTTACCAACTTCATGCAGGGAACACATCTCCTCATTATTAAATAATGAAGTACATGAAGAATCGGATACCCCAATATGTATATGAAATCTATGTTCCACCACATGACATTCCCCTGCTCATAACCAGTAATGTAAGGATGATCCCTGCCACTTATAGATCAGTACGGATAAAATGTTGCTAATTTAATCAGGTTTCTAATTCAATCTCAATTCTATCTCTCATTTTTCTTTGTATCCACGGCAGAAATCGTTTGCTCAGGAATGGTCTTATTCACCAAGGGTTCGTGAAGTGTTCACAACCGACAATGCACCGCTAGACTCGCAATCAATGCACCCAGCGAGAGATTTGACTTTAAGGCTTGGTGGTTTTCTTGCCCCTCTTACGTTTTTCTGACCTGTGAAAGCAGATCTAAGCCGGGGGGGTTACTGATCTTAGATTTTTAAAACTAGGTTTTTTCTGCAGCATTCAGGTTGGCCTAAAAGATGCCACAATAGTGAGTACCCATTCTATTACAGTTTATAGAACGTCAGCAAGAAAGTTGACTCATGGCATTCCAAAGTATAAATAGCTCTTTTCATTTTGAGCATGATGCGTTGACCGTTAGTTCAAACTCTTCCCTTCCCAGACCACCACGGTGTTGCTCAGTATAACTGTCACATCTCAAAAATTTATCAAAATATTTATTGGCGATTTTTCATTTTGATTCTAAAATAATTACCTGACATCTTTTGTGCTTGTTTGCTTGTATGTTCGCTCATAATAAAATAGGTCAATTACAACTTACTCCAATGGACAAAACTTTTCTATATTAGCCGGTTTATTTTCTATTCCCAATAAAGCCTAAGAACTTGTTGGCTTTCAATAAATATCAACAAATGTGCAATGGTGTGGTTGGCATGCTTTATTTTATAACAACAACTTTTCGTCTAAGAAATTTAAAAGTTCAAAAACACAAAGAATCATTTGTTCTTTATTAAATACAAGCTTTATCTTAGAAGTTTCAATAATTTGGATAAGTATCTTTATACCAATTACATTCGTAACATTGAGTCAAACATTAAATCGAACCCGAAATCATTCTGGAATTATATTAAGTCAAAAAAATGCTGTGCCAGTGTACCAACTGGTGTTTTTCTTGACGACAATTCTGCGAATTCTCCAACTGAAACAGCCAACTTATTTGCGGAGTTCTTCAAGTCGAATTTCGACGCTGAAGACAGTAGTAATCAAACATTTGAATTTCCTAGGAGTGAGGACTGTGCTGTCAACTTTGGATCGCTTTGTCTCTCTTCAGAAGATATTAGTAATGCCATCCTCAAGTTGAAATCTTCCTATCGGTCTGATGTTGATGGTTTGTGTCCAGTAGTGCTAAAGGGCTGTCCGGCTCTAATAATTCCATTAAGATTGATCTTCAATAAATCCTTGTCTTCAGGGACGTTCATTAGTGATTGGAAGATCACTTCTATTACCCCTGTCTTTAAAAGTGGAAACAAGAATGATGTCCGCAACTACAGGCCTATATCCAAACTGTCTACTATATCCAAGATTTTTGAGCATGCTGTCAATGCAAAGCTAAATTTTGCTGTTAAATCATTAATTTCTCCCTATCAACATGGATTTGTTGCCGGCAGATCAACAGTTTCTAACCTGGCGGTCTTTAGTGAATACTGTGTTGAGTCATTTTCTGCACATATTCAAGTGGATTGCATCTACACAGATTTCTCTAAAGCTTTTGACAGAGTTTCACACAGAGTTTTAATTGAAAAGCTGGCTTTTCTGGGCTTTCATTCCTCATTTCTGCGTTGGATTGCCTCTTATTTATTTAATAGGCAATGTGTAGTTAATATTGATGGTGTATCCTCCAGGCCCTTTGTTGCAACTTCCGGTGTACCCCAAGGTAGTATATTAGGACCGTTATTTTTCATTTTGTTTATCAATGACATTAGTAGTTGCTTCTCGTTTGCCAACTGCTTGCTTTACGCTGATGACTTAAAGCTATTCTCATCAATTAAGGGGCCAGAAGATGCCTCAAGACTGCAAAACGACATTGACAAACTCTATCGATGGTGCGAAAAATATCATCTTTCCTTGAATCCGGCCAAATGCTTCCACATAACTTATGCGAAAGCCACTAATATAATACATACGACTTACAAAATTTCAAATTGTGAGCTTCAGTCCGTTAGTGAGATTAAAGATCTCGGTATTATCTTTGATAGTAAATTTTCTTTTAGCAACCATGTAAACTATGTTACTGTTAAATCGTATTCGATGCTTGGCTTTGTTAGGCGTAATACCATCAAATTCTCAGACCCCTATACGTTTAAGCTATTATTCACGTCCTTTGTTCGGTCGCATCTGGAATATGGAGTTTTTATTTGGAGGCCAAGTCAATTGACAGCAGTAAATAGAATCGAGCGTATACAGAAGATCTTTCTTAAATATGCTCTTCGACCACTGAACTTTTCTGAACCTATGCCTTCCTATTCTGCACGTCTGATGCTATTAAATCTTAAGTCCTTGGTGAATCGTAGATCAATTATCTGTTTAAGTTTTGCTTATAACATTATTAATGGGTCTATTGACTGCCCATACTTGCTGGAGCGGTTTCGATTTAATGTTCCTCAACGTTCTCTCAGGAATTTCTACCCCTTTTATGGAGATAATCTTAGAACTAACTATGCCTGTAACGCTCCTATTGCCCGTGCTATTCGGGAGTTTAACTCACTGAGCTTCATGGTTTCCTTGGATTTTTCACTACCAAGGTCTGAATTTTTAATTATTTTAAACTCTGCATTTTAAGTTCTCCGGTCCTTATATGTACATAAGTTTCATACGTTAAGCTCTACACCTAATTTAAGTACTATTTAATATTTTTTAGTCTGTAAGGATTTATTCCATTGACTGCAAATAAATGAAATGAAATGAAATGAAATGAAATAATGTTGTCTAACAATGCGCCAATGGATGTGTCGCATGCGAATCCTTTCCAGCAATCGTTGTTAACTCCAACAACACATTAAAAGCCATAAAATGGGCTATAATCTTTTGCTATCGAGCTTATAAAAGAACAAGTAGGGTCGTATATAATTTGTTGATATCGTCGCTGCTATTTACCAGCAGAGGGCGCCCGAGTCACTGCATGGATTGTAGTTTTTCTGGAGTCATTTAGCTTAACAAAGATATCAAATTACTGGTCGGGTATCTTACCCGTATCTTCCGTCGACTCTTAAGGCTTGGGGGAATACCTTTTGAATTCTGTTTAAATTTTTGCTAGAAACCCAAATGTAAACAGCTGTATTTGGGCTCTCAAAAGTTGCTTTGTAATCCACAAGAGACTAATGGTGCGTGCCCATTGCCGTCTTGTCGTTGTGCTTTTCCTGAGTTTCGCATATGTTGTTTGATTAGGTTGAATGGTACCCACCCCTATTCTTGGGTGATATAAAAATTACGACCAAAGCAACTGCGCCAAGTTCTAGCAAATGGTAACCATTCACCAGCATAGAACCGCCCCCATGTCCATGAAGAGAGAGGCTTTGTATTCCCAGCCCACGCTCGAACATGTCTAAGCACTAAACGTAAATAGTCGCTTCGCTTTTCCAGTAAATTTTGAATTCCCTAACCGTTGTAGAACCGGAAAGCATACCGTCCATTGCATTATGGTTTGCTTTCATTAGGTAGGTTGAACTTCGATCCATCCTTTCTTTTGCTGAATATTCATTTTGTACGCTTAATTGATAGCACCGCACTAGCCTATCGTGGATTTAAGGAGGCTCTGCAAACAGGTGTACTCTACCGCTGGTATATTGTAGGTCTCCTTACTCGCTGCGAATGTCAGTTCTATATTATAGCAGTACTTTACCCTGACTAATCGAGTCGTGCGTTACCGATAATTGCCATCAATCTCTTGTCAGACGAGTCCTAGCCACCAGCAGCTTCAATAGGTTTCTACTACAGTGAGATTGCCATTAAAGTAGTCTGCTTCGATTAAAAATATGATGTGCGGCATGTGGGACTGGGCAACTGTTCGAAATGTCGCAGTTTAGTCTAGATAGCTAACAGGTTTATCTATTGTAATGTTACGCGCTGTTCCCTTGGAAGTTCGCGTTCCGCTGCAGTCACACTTGCTGGTTTTGCTTGTATGACGGTCTTCACTGGGCGATTGATGACAAAGGAGTTTACCGACTCTGGTTTAATGTTATTGAGAGCCTGCCTCATAGGGTTTGGGTCACTTTGTCACATGGTGCCACTCTTACGCCGTCATAGTCTTTGATTCTATCGTTACCCATTGAGTTATCGGTTTCATCATCTCCATCGTTAATAAGCAGCAGTATTTTCCCGAAACCTCGGCTATTAGATCGTAATTATTGTTTCTGAAGTGGTTTGCGTCGGTCTTAAAACCGTCGTCCAAAGAGGCTCCTACTAGGATTCCCTGCTTTTTTCCCCCTTCAGCGAGCATTTAAAGTTCTTCCCAGTCATTACTCGATCTCCCGTTGCTCGTCGATTAATATTTTTCGACTCGTTTGCAGAAGATCTCATTCTATATATAAATATTGCACTAGTACAGTTTGCTAACCTCAACAAGAAATAAGTACAGACTTAGTTATAAGTGCCAGAAAGTTAAATAAAACTTAGAAATTTATATTGCACCAAAACCAAAAGTAATATAAAATAACAACCAACCAAACCAAACTTCTCGATTTGATAATTATTGGTGCGTCTTATGCTTGGAAATCGGGATTTATTAATGTGCCACATTGAACTTATGTTTGCTGAGTACCGAAGTTAATATTTTACGCAGCTAAAGAAATATTTTATTGTTTGCTGGCATCCTTTTGTTTGTCCCTTAAACTTTTTTCAACAGCTCGAGAAGTTGCCGACGTCATCAATTGTAGCCGCAACGACTTTGAGCTTACAACACACAGAAGTACTCGCAATGTATTTATCGATTTAAAGTTGCAATTTCTTATGGCACTGCAGTGCATTATTTGCTTGTTTGTTGTTGTAACTTTTATACTACTTTTCTTTTGCTTTATGCATGCTGCTCGCCGTTTTCGTTTTCGACAGAATGCGCATGGCTTGCAACATCAACGTTGACAGCACCACAATTGCTGCTGTTGCTGGTTGTTGGAGCCATTAAAGTCACAAAACTTTAAAACGATAATTTAAGCTTGCAATCTTTAGTAATCACTAAAAATTTTAGCTTAAATTTGAAACCATTCGTCGGTTTAAGCAATTTTTTAAACATTTTTGTAATAAATTCCAAACCTTTCAATTACCTACTCCAATTTTCAATTTATAACGGTTAGATTTTAAACTGAACTGAAAAAAAATTGCTACAATTTGTTTTATTTCTTTTCTTTTATTTTTGAAAGTTTTTTCAAGTCATTGAATTTTTCTCTAAACAGTTTTGTGTGCGCCGTATCTCAGTGGATAGAGCAGACGACTCTGGGGCGGGGAGCGTCGGTTCGAATTCTGCCAACCGATATAAATATATTTTATGTTTTTGTTATTGGTAAAACATATGCCATTTAAAATTTAAACTCTTTTCACGCTTATTTTCCCGAAAACTGGTATAATTTAAATTCTACACCAAATTTGGTTTGGCAATATATGTAGCCCAGAAAAGTTTAAAATTTAGGCTCAAATTTTTAGTCGTGTACTCAGGCTACAGTTTTCAGCTTGCAATTTTCCAATTTTGAATTTTCTTTGCTTTCTTTGAGCATGGCAGTGTTGCAGCTTATTGCAAGCGGCTTGCATGTAGCCCATGTAGTTAAAAATTGTGCCATGTGACGAAAGCTGGAAACGTAAAATAGTGCACAGGAAATGGCAACAAAATGGGAGGTAAAAAATGGCTTTCAAGTCACAGCGTGCGCTTGCTGCAACTTAATGCCACTTTACTAAGCGCTGCGCTGCGGCAAGGCTTGTCTTGATTGCCAGTGATTTGGTGCTGTTTTTTGTTGTTTGGTAAAGCGAAAAAGGTCACTCTCATTGCAAAACCTACATACATATATATATATATATATATATATATGCGCCTTTACATACATTCAAATATGCATCCATTTGCTTGCGGTTGCAATTGCGGTTCCGAGTGAAATGCGGCGTGACGGAAGCTTTTGCATCCCTCCCCTTTTGTTTGTAGCCCCATTCCACTTGTTCATACACACTACACACCGCTTCTGCGCGCTTCTTCTGCATTTATGTAAATTTTCCGGTTGCTATATCTTAAAGTAAATAATAAATGTTTGCGCTTTAAGGCTATGCCGTTCACTCATGTTGCTTAAGAAAAAAACCTTCGAACACAAAAGTTACTCATACGATCCGTACTTGAAGTACTCAAACGTTACTCATACGCCATGTGCGTTCTCGTATAACTATGGTAATTACTTCAACTTCATGCTTAATGCTCTAGCGATGCTTTTAGTTAATTTTCCTGTAGAAAAACTAATTATTTTAATGGCAAAGTACTCTGATATTTAACGCAAAAAATTTTAAGAATTCTAGCGCGCCAGATGTTTTCTTGTGCCGAAAGTTTAATCCGTTTCATTTTGTTGAAAGTTTAATCCGTATCATTTTCTTGATTTTTCGACAGGATGTTAAGTTGATGTATATTGAATCGATTTTCCGTAATCCCTTGTCAAATTAGGTTTTGAAAGAAGTAGAATTACACAATGTGTCGCCTTCAGTGTCATATTCCGTTCTACTATGCCTCTCTTGCGCATTGTCTTTTCTTCGTAGTTTGTAGCGACTGCCGCAGGTAAGGTCGAAAGGTCAGGTCCAATTGGGCAATTAAGTGCCGCGCTTTTTTTCAAGAAAATGATTTAAGTTGCACGTTTATTACAATTATAATTTTCTCTTGATTTCAGAACTAACAACTTTCCAAATTTATGGTGTCGGAAAATTTATTGTGTTTCAATACGAACTTCGAAAGAGCAAAGGACGGACATAACTTAGTTGTCATACGACAGAACTAGCATTCCATCGTTAAATAAAGTAGTGCTTTGAAAGAGTCGCTCTATTGTTAAGTATTTTTTTTTTACAAATTTAAGTTAGTTCCTTCTTTGGATTAATGAATGTCCTATGTAAGGAAACGGCATCATCATCGTTAATCAGCGCCTAACCGTGATAGGAATTACCTACCCAGCAAAGCCGTTGGGCTTTTTATTCGCTGCATTATGCTCATGTCTGCTTAAAGCTCTTAAAGCACACCACAAAATTTCCTTTTTTGCAAAAGAAAAACTCATCGCGAAGGTTTGGGTAGTATTATGGCTATGGGTAGTCCTTTGCCGGAGTAAATCCAATGTCCTCTTGTACTTGCACCTTCTGCAATTAGTCGGACTGTCGTGAGAACGATTGTTTTTACTTTGTAAAATCTTCGAGTCTTGGATTTTGGACGCCTTGCCGTAGAATTTTCGATGCTCCAAACCATCTTGATTTCACATAAGAGCCACTTTGATGAAAGCGAAGAGCCCTTAATTATCTTTTTCCAACTTAGTCTAAATTAGCTCTTGGTGGCTAGAGTTACCTCCACTAAATTTCTCAGCTAAATTTACTTCCGGCGCTAGCGCTGGTGTGCTATAGTGGGATACGTCGATTTTAATTTCCGTAGCCTACTTTTAGGCGTGGAACGTAAACTTGTCCAACCGTATGGAATCTGTGAGACCCTACTCTTTTGGGCATGAAAGGGACCAATACGTCTACTCATAGGACATGCTCACACAAAAGAGTTCACTTGAACCCGTACAAAGAGATCAAAACTGGCATTGGTCGCATGCTCCTTTGCGATTCATCCCGGCTTCACCCTAGACTAATCGCATTTATTGCATTTATATAGAGATCTGGCGTTCTAGTAACTTTTGTTACAACATTTTTAACATAACATGGCGAAAATTCGACTAGCTCAGAAGTAACCCAGAGCTAAACTATTTTACGTGCTAAGTTACTAGTTCTAGCTCAATACCCAATGGCAATGCATTGAAATGCAAAATATCTCCTTTTTTTTAGGTCGACTTAAGCTATTTTTGCTTATGAACACAGTGTATTTATGGTATAATTTTAAATTTTAAAGTATTTATAAATAAACTCTTGCAATGCAATATTCAATCGAAAAGGCTTTTTATACTCCCTTTGCACTATTTTTCTTTTTCTATTTTCTTTTTCTATTTGGCATTCTACGTTCAAATATCGACGCACGTCAAGGTCAATTGCGATTGAGTCGTATAGCCAGCGGCTGAGTGTCAAGCAACGTGTCATCGATTTACGTAAAAAACAAAAATGAAGCAGCGAACAAAAGGTGCTGATGCCATGCGTATCTACTACAGTAGTGGTGTAAATAATAGGGACACCTTTGGTAGAACAAGCTGGAACGGCGGACTGGTTTTGAGAAAAATCGGCTTTGGCGTTGTGCCATCTTCAGCGACATTTTTCGTTCCGATCTGTCTCTATTCTATTGTATTTATAGTTTGTAGCTACCGGCGCAGGTAATATCGAAATGAGTTTATAAGTTGCTTAAGTTTGAACTGCTTCTATGTGGCATAAAAGGTTCAAAATTATATTTAAAAATTTCAAAAATTGTCTACCGGAACCTCTCTTGAAATGTAATCGAGCTTTATGAAGTAAGTTCATGTGCACACTGGGGAGTCTAGTGTAAGCTAGTGGAGGAATAAGAAACGGGGAAAAAGGAAAGGTGTGATGCCAAGGATAAGAATGATTAAGAGGCACAAGAAGAGAAACTTGTAATGGGAGAAGACAAGTAGTGGGAAGATCAAGAAGAAGTAGGCGAAAAGGGAAATATAATTTAGGCAAGTCCAAGCAAGACAACTGAGAAACTCTACTCGAACTTTTGAGAGAGTGTTTTGTAAAGAGACAGTCCTTTGCAGGAATGCATCTAGAATGCTCCGGATATAACACCTTCTGGTGCATCTAACTTTCGGGTCAGCCAATAAAGAAGAACGATATGTTTTCCTGTCATTTTAGTACTTTATCGCGGGTATATTCTGGGGACCATTACTAGGACCATTCTATGGAAGGCAGGTTAGCCTACTACCCACTATTCACGTCAATATACTAAATTTGATGGTACATGCCTATCCCCTAACTATCGTCCCTATTTTATTGGTATACTTAAACAGTAAATAAAAAGATCAAAACACAAATGACAAACGAAAGCGCAAGCGTAATCAACGTTAAATTTCAATGAACACAGACAATATGTGAATGCTGAAGGGTTAACGATATGACAATCGATATAATGACAGCTGAAAAGGTGGCTAAAATCCAACAAAAAACAGGCAAAAGAATTAGCAACAACAACTACAAAGCATAAAGAAATGGACACAAATAAATGAGAATTAGTTGAGTGCTTAATTCCGCTTGAAATACTTTGGCTTTAGGGCGCTAAATAGGGGCTGTGGAGACGGACAACAAAGGTCAGGCCGAAAAAAAGGATTTGATAAGCATGCACATTAAGGAATAAAGCAAAAGAAAAATATGACATTTATGTAGATTAAATAATCAATGGTTTTCATTTTGTAGCGTCATTTGATTTATCTTTGATTTGGGGCACTCTCTGTTATTAAGCTAATCTATGGCATATCTGCTGTCATCTGTTTGTCTATTTTCATTGATATTTATAATGCATTCGTGTCAATTAAAATTTGCTTTATCACTTAATTTATTATTTAAACAAGAAAATCATTGTCAATTTGCAACAAAATTGCACAAATAAAAAAATGTAGGCATGTGAGCGAGTGTACATGGCACAATTTGAAGTCTATCAAAAGCAACGCACTCTGCTTCTGGTTATGATTTACATAAATTTTGCGTTGAAACTTGCGCGTTTTAATTAAAAATTAAGTTTATTTCGCACGACAGCGAATTTATTTATTAAAAGAATTTAAGACAAAAAAATTGATTCCACTCAACGACACTTGATAACAGTTGTTTCGGCATCAACATCACAATGGCAACTTACGCCGTGCGCTTATGGCCAATTAAAATTATGTAAAAGCCATTGTGGCTTATTATTTGCATTTTGTTTGAAGCGCCACACAATGCGCTGTAGTTGAAGTGCTCGAAGTTGTCTAAAATTATGAGCAAAGAAATGAGACTATAAAAAAAAAAATTTAAATCACACAACGCTATACACATTATAATTTTGCGGCAGCAGTGGTCTAGTGTGCTGACCTTAACACCGATGTTCCCAGATTCATATCTCGGCGTTTTCACGACCAAAAACATATCGACGTCTGAATGGAAAATCGCCAAAATCGTTATATTTTTTCAATAACATCCGGTTAGTATATTTGATTCAAGCGCGCCCTAATAATACATTTCTTTAAAAGTTGTGTGATATTTGCCATTTCTATTCTTAAATTAAAAGGCTTTTATTTATGTAAAATTTCCATCAGGGCTGCACAACGAAATGAACAAAATTTTTTTTTATATATATATATATGTATATCAAAAAAAAAAAAATATTGGAAAGCGTTTTGTCAAATACCAAAATGAAAAATATTTCGTAAGTTTAACGAGGTCAAGACCAGTTCATAATAATTCTTGGTTAATTATTATTATTTTTGAGTAGAGGAAAAATTTAAAGCAACAAACATATACAGGCTATAGTATATTACTATTTCGAAAACAGCCACGATTTCTCGTCATACTAATTCGTATAGTTTCAATAATTATCAAAAATTATAAGCATCATAATTTTGTTTCGTTGATATTGAAAAAAAATTTCCTATGTATATAAATACATATGTAGGTACATAATTATATGCAAACGTAACATATATTTTACAAGAATTAAATCTTATTTTGATATCAAACTTTTTGCTGCAGCGAAAACAAAATCTTTTAGATATTTTTTATTTTTTTTTTTGATATTTAACAAAATTAAAAATTTTTGGATATTTTTTATTTTATTTGTAGAAACTATTTCTTTTTTGTTATACACACAACTTTCACGATACTATTTATCTCAACAAAATCAAAATTTTATATTGCTTTTTGATAAAAATTACGTTATTATGCAGGCTTGATTTCCATATATTAAAAAACTATAATATTTAAGTTGCACGTTTATTATAAATATAATTTTCTCTTGATTTCAGAACTAACAATTTGCCAAATTTCTGCTGTTGGGAAATTTATTGTGTTTCAATACGAATTAATAATACTTCAAAAACAATGGCGTTGAAATGTTTATTGTGTTTCAAAATCAATGGCAGGAAATTTATCAAGCAAAGGACGGTCATAACTTAGTTGTCATACGACAGAACTGACAGTGCATTGTTAAGTAAAGTGTTATTTTGAAATACGAGTAGTCGCTCAATTGCCAGGAATATTTTCTCGAATTAAAGTTAGTTCCTTCTTTGGATTAACACTGAATGTTCTATGTAAGGAAACAGCTGCATCATTCATCAGCGCCTAACCGGCTATGCAATTTTCAGCGTGGCTTACAAGACAAATCAGTCATCCCCTTCCTAGCGATAACTGATGCTAAACGAAAACACTAAGTATGGCCAAGTCTTCCTTCACGAGTCCTTTCCGACTGAGTGAGCGCCTCCCACGATAGGCAAATCTTAGCCGGAGCTTCTTCCTCATTCGCACACAATTACCTACCCAACAAAGCTGTTGGGCTTTCAAATCCTATGCTCATGTCTGCTTAACGCTCTTAAAGCACACTACAAAATTTCCTTTTTGCAACAGAAAAACTCATCGCGAAGGTTTGAGTAGTGTTATGGATATGGGCAGTTCTTTTCCGAAATGCAACCGATGTCCTCCGGTACTTGCACCTTCTGCAATTAGTCGGACTGGCGTGAGAACAATTAGTTATACCTCGTCAAATCTTCGAGTGTTGGATTTTGGACGCTTAACTGCGGTATACTCGAACCCCCTTGCGCATTACATTTCTATCTATACTCACCATTGACATAACGAGAAGGACCATACGTTTTCCGTAGATCTTTCGATGCGCCAGATCAGCTCGATTTCAAATAAGAGCCGCTTTGGCGAAATTTTCTATTTCAAACTCAGTCTAAAGTAGCACTTAGTGGCTATAGTTAACTCTATTAAATTTCTCAGGTGAAAATATTTTCGGCGCGAACACTGGTTCCTCAACAGATTATGTGCTTGACAGTTTCGCATTTGTCTTTGTTAAGAAATTCTTTTTATCCATGTCAGGGAAGACAGAACTTTTAGCGCGTTGCGACCAAATATATCAATATCATCAGCTTAGGCCAGCTATTCCAGGGTCTTGTGACCGCTTTTACGTTGGGAACTCTACTTGTCTGAAGCCTCGTTTGTTTGTGACTGGCTCAAAAAGTCATTTCCAATTCTGAAGGACTCGTTGGCATTGCTCACCGTCTTTTTATATATACATTTATTCTTCAATACATATGAACATGTAGAAAGCAAGACAAATAAACTGATGCTCTCTTGAGCTAAAGTCAAATCAAGTTCACTGAGCCCATTTTCAGTGATTATGGATATCAAGAAAATGAAGCAATGAATCCTACACATATATATCGAGCACAAATCTATGTCCATAAATACTAAGATATCATGAAATTGTTTCCTCTCAAGTTCGGTGCTAAAGATAGAAATAACAATTCTACATACTTCATTACGAAAATCATAATTAAAATTGCAACAAAGACAACAATAAAAAGTATTGAAGTAAAAAACTGCTATAGCAAAATTGAAAAAACATATTAAAAGCAGTTCGCTTCAGTAAAAAACGAGCAAAAAGTAGGGAAACAATTAAATGAACATGAATAAGTAACGACAGTAAAGACAGAAACGTTAGCAACTATGGATTCAGCAGCAGTGGCGGCGATAATGATGCTCAGCATTATTTGAATGGCATAAAGATGTTTCAAGTCAGCAAAAAATTGCAATGAATGTTTGAATAGAAGCAAGATGTAGTAGTTGTCAACAGAGCAATGACCAAGTACTTCGCTTTAAAGGATCTAACTTAATTCTGAAGTTTGGCTTATTTAAAATTTTTATTATTCGCCTTATTGTGAGGTTTTCCTATGGCCACCCAAATTCAGCAAAAACCTTAGATTTTCATATTTCCCCGCCTATTTAATTGTACAATAGAAGGCAAAGGGATTTGAAGTCTCTTAACCTTTTAGACTTTCTTCAGACTGACATACTTTCGGCCCCAATTACCTATAAACTCAGTCGGTTAGATATTTGAAAACGTTTTCCTGATAGTTTTTAATAGAGATCGGAGTTAAGAGACTTGATCTTTGTATCTAAACGGTAACCCTTATCGTCATGATATTGCAAAATTTCTTCTATATGTACTCATTATCATTAGATATCTCGTAGCAATAGCTACAGAAGCAGCAATCAGCAAGCACATTATCATAACCATGCATCAACATTTTTTCTTGTTTTGCTTGTTTGTGTGGATATTTTTCTGCATGTTTATTCACTATCATCCATGGCTAACCACTTCTGCCGATGTGAAAACTTGAATCTCAACAATATCACATTCTTTTTCTTCTCAATACCAACTTCAAATCATATTTATGGAATTTGCATGGCAAACAAAGAGTGCCTTAAAGTATGCAGCCTTTAATACGTCACCAATTTCAAAGCGAACCTCTTCCAAAAAAATTAGCCACTTTTTATCCCCTGTTTGGGCTCATGCGACTCACTTTTTAAACAGATTTTTACAGATTTGTTGTTGGGGTCTGTACGAGGCTGCGCATATGCGTATAGGTTTTTTAGTAATGTACCAAATGCCTAAAAGTATTCAGCTCGTTGATGTAGTATTTTGGAAATGTAGATGTGACCTGCAAAAAATACTATTAGTTTAGGGTGAATCAGGCATGAGTCGCAAACAACAACTCAACTAATGTCTTATGAAGAGGATAATTGGACTCTTTTATGCCTAAAGCGACTAATTGGGATCGATTACAGCCCACTGTAGACGAGAGGGATTAATAGTTGGCCACTTTTTAGACGGTGAGTAGGGATGGAAAATCATTCGACGAGCTGTTCATACGAGTATCACCATACGCGTACTGCTCGCATGACCATATCGTATCGCTGGCTGGTCACGTTATCCGAATGGACAAAGACAGTTACATTTTCCTAACCGATTTTAATGATTTTCTTGAAGAAAATTAAAGCTATCTTGAAGTATTTTGGTTTCATTCATGGAAATTCTCTACTGAGAACAAAAGTTTTATGCTTTTCAACTCATCTTACATACAGGGTGGCTGATGAATTTTGCTACATTAAGAAACTCAAATAATTTGTTTTTCAGTGTATGGAATTCATTTTTCTTTTATTCATGTTAAAGCTCATTAAATTTTATTAAATATAGCTTAATTAGTTTTAAAAATAATGGAATTTAAATGCCCCCCCTGCTCGTCGATGCATGTGCGGCATCTTACCAAAAAGTTGTTCATTACTGCTTGGAGAGTTGAGACAGGAATAGCCGCAATTGTTTCTCGAATGGATTGCCTTAGTTCATTCAAATTTGTTGGTTTTGCTTTGAAGACTTCCTGTTTGCAATAACCCCACAAGAAAAAGTCAGGTGCAGTAAGGTCAGGCGACAGGTTGGGCTATATGAGGAGCTGCACCATCTTGCTGAAACCACACAGAGTTGAAAGAAATTCTCATTCGGCGTAATTCTGGATAGAAAAACTCTCTCAACATGCTCAAGTAACGGTCTCCAGTAACCGTAACGGTGTGACCGTTTTCTTCGAAGAAGTAGGGCCCGACAATGCAGCGTGATGAAACTGCACACCACACTGTGACACGAAGTGGATGCAATTCCGTCTCATGGAGTATCTGTGGGTTGGAAGCACTCCATATTCGACAATTTTGTTTGTTTATGTTGCCGTTTAAATCGAAATGGGCCTCGTCAGACATGAAAAGACAGTTCAACATGTTTCCATCCTCTTCCACCATTTGAAGCATCTTCTTGCAAAATTCCAAGCGAATCGGCAAGTCTGCAGCGTTCAGTTTGTTGGCCATTTGAATTTTATATGGGAATAAGTCCAAATCTTTGTGCATAATTGACTGTAATGACTGTCTGCTTACACCCATTTGAGCAGATAAGCTTCTTGTCGAAACACGTGGATTGTTTTGTATGGCAGCAGCTACAGCAGCGATTGTTTCCTCCGTTCGAACTGAAGGGTTTCGATGGTAAGGTCTTCTGTTGACTGTCCCATGCTCGCCAAAATTGTTTACAAGTCTTATTATGGTCCATCTGCTCGGAGGATTGCCGCCAAACGTGCGCCTATACTCTCTTTGAACCGAAACTACGGACTCCAGTGCGTGATAGCGGCGGACAATCCAAATTCTTGTTTCAGTGTCCCAGTTATCCATTTTTGTTAAATGTAAAAGTCAATCTGCAAAATAAAAAAAAAATTTACCAGATTCATTAAATAGAAAAAAAGTTATTTAATTTTTTTTTGGTAGCGGCTTTCATTAGCCACCCTGTATATACATTTCTAAATATTTGAGAATAGTATGCATTGCAGATAGGCACAAAAGCATCACCACACCTTCTTCTATTCAATAAAAATTCTATCAAAGAAACCCAGCACAGTGTGAAATCTGTCATTTTATGCTTTTTACCTAAATCTTACCATTTACAAAAGCAACACACCGATATATATTTCGTATTTCTATAGGCCCCTAAGTATAGGCAACGATTTTGCCATAGCTGCAAGTAAACAGACAAATATTTGCGCTGCTATGTGTCGGGTTATGCTTGAGTACATATTTGTAGAGCATAAATTTAGGCGAATTTTCCACAAAGCCACGTGACACATGCAGTTACAGAATTTCTGCAAAGAAACACACACGGAAATATATACTCGTACGTACACATATATTGTATACTCATACAAGTTGAAATAAATTTAATTTTTTGATTTTGTATCTTTTGCGCTTTACTGCTCTTAATCAGTTAGCTCTACTGCTTGGTGGGCTATTGGCCTGATTTTTAAATATTCCTTTTTGAAAACCTTGCATGTACTTTACTTGCTAAGGCCTTACTTTAGCATCATTTTTACCCTTTTGATATACTAAATATAATCTAGTGTATGTATTTGTGTAAATTTGTATGTGGCTCTGATCTCATAGTAGCTACTCATTTGCGCACTGAGTTATGTAATTCAACCAATATTGCTATTTAGTTGAGACCCTACGGGGTGTATGAGTAACTTCATTACAAATTATCGTTTTATGGCCTGCAAAATTCTCTGTTTAATTGTTAAGTTTTTATAACCTTCCATTTTCTTCAAAACCATATGTTATTACAATTGTATAAAGTCCTTCCCTCTTCAAACATCCAACATACTTACTCTAAAAGAAAATTTCCAAATTTAATTCCATTGAGAATCACAAAAAAAGTAGAATAAATCTAAAGATTTTAAAACATTTGAAATTAATGAGAAAAGTTTTGTTAAACGTTTCGGCAGTGATTGTGTTATGTACCAACTTTTCGGGCAGCAGCTGCTCTCTCAAACAAAGCCAAGCGCCTGAGAAGAAGGCCGCGTTGAATTGAATTGAATTGATTATCCTTCAATGCTTCCCAGTGGTCACTTATTTTTATTTTTCCTTTTTCAATTTTGCTATTTTCAATTTCGATTGCTGTTGTTGTAAAGGAGTGGCATAATGCATGAAGGCTGATTGTCATTTCGAATTGAAATAGATTGTAGTTGAGTTGAATATATTTTTTTGGCGCAGTGAAGCTGCAGTTTTAAGTGCGTAAGCTCTGAATGGTAAATTGAAATGAAAAATTTTGTCATTTGGAACTATTTTTCTGACCAATTTGTAGCTCATGAGGAATTTTAGAAAATACAAGAGCTCATTTTTAACCAACAATACTACTTTTGCAGCGTATTTCCTTCTATAAGTTTGTGGGCGTGACTAAAAATATAAAAAAAAAATAAAAATAAAAATAAAAAGAATAAAAATAAATAAATAAAAAGAAAAACAAAAATAAAAATTATAAAAAGAAAAAAAAAAATAAAAACAATTTAACAAAAGAAAAAAAATTAAATTAAAGAATTTAAACTAAAAAGAAACAATCCAAAAAAAAACTTAAGAAAACGTATAAAAAAGTAAGCAAAAAAATTTAAATCAAATTAAAAAAGTTGTGTAATAAAAATCAATTGAAACAAAACATTAGAATAAATAGAGAGAGTAAAATTTATTAAAAAGATATATTAAAAAAAATAACAAAAACTTCAAAAAAACAAAACGGTAAAACAAAACTAAAAAAATTTAATACTATCTTCCAAGTGTTCAGAAACTTAAGCAAAAAAAAAATATATATCAAAAAAATAAAGCCAATACAATATGAAAAAAAACTACTTATAAAGGAATGAGAAAAAAATTTAAATAAAAAGAAAAACTTTTGAATGTAAAAATAAATATAAACAATCAAATGTAAAAATACGTTTAATAAAAAATAATTTTAAGAGTGCAAAATTTTAATAAAAAATTTAAAAGAAAAATAAATACAAAACATGAAAACAAAAGAAAAAATGTTAGAATAAAAAAGTAACAATTTAAAAAAAAAATATATTAAAAAAAATCTAAACAAAAATTTCAAAAAAAAAAACAAAATGGTAAAACAAAACTAAAAAAATTTAATACTATCTTCCAAGTGTGCAGAAACTTAAGCAAAAAAAAAAATATATCAAAAAAATAAAGCCAATACAATATGAAAAAAACTATTAATAAAGGAATGAGAAAAAAGTTAAATAAAAAGAAAAAATGTTTAATGTAAAAATAAATATAAAAAATCAAATGTAAAAATACGTTTAATAAAAAATAATTTTGAAAGTGCAAAATTTTAATAAAAAATTTAAAAGAAAAATAAATACAAAACATGAAAACAAAAGAAAAAATGTTAGAATAAAAAAGTAACAATTTAAAAAAAAAATATATATTAATTGAAAAACTTTTTCAAACACAAATTAAACAAACAAATTGAAACAGCAAAAATGATCAAGTTTGTGGCCGTGGCTATAAAAATTAAAAAAGAAATTAAAAAAAATATATATTAAAAAAGAAATAAAAAAAAAAAATTTACCAAAGGAAAATGTTTAAACTAAAAAGAAACAATTAAAAAAAAATTTTAAAAAAGTTTGAAAAATAAATAAGCAAAAAAAATTTTAATCAAATTAAAAAAAAGTTGTGCAATAAAAAACAATTGAAACAAGCCAATTAAAAATTGAAATAATTGAAAAAATTTAAACAAAAGTAAAAAAAAAGTTTTAAATAAAGTTTAAAACAAAATTTAGAAAGACCAAAAAAAAAAAACTGAAAAATGTACAATTAAACAAAAGAAAAGAACTTAAACTAAAATAAAAAAACAAAAAATTTTTAATATTTAAGTAAAAAAATTTAAATCAATTTAAAAGTACTGAAAAAAATAAATTGTTTATATAAAAAATGTAAAAACAAAAATTTCAAAATACAATAGTAAAAACTCAAAAAAGTGTCAACAAAAAAAGTTAAAAAGCAATGAAACATAAAAAACAATTCAATAAATAGTTATAATAAAAGAAAACATTTTTTCTTAGCACAAAAAAAACATAAATGGTAACGTATAAGACACCGTCCCGGGCTAGCAAACGTTTAATGAAAAGTATTTTATTTAAAAATAGTAAAGAAATTGCTTTTTTGTATTCATGTAACGAGCTTAAGGCCAAGATTAATAATTTTTCACTTTTTAATTTTTATGAAAATTATTAGTTTTTCTTTTTTATTAATCTTTTTTTTTAATTAATCATTAAAAGTTGTTTTAATTGAAAAGAGTAGGAAACATTTTTTTTTAGAGACAACCGCAATAGCTTTTTCTATGGATACATTTCGGAAGCTGCTAAGCTCCTTCATCAGAGAAATTTTGGCACGCATTGCTAGTCATTAAGCTAACAATACGCAGTAAGGCAGTTCTGCTGATGATGATAAAGCAGATCTGCCAAAAAATCCATCATGATCACACTACTAACTGTCAGATGGCGGAAGTGGTTCATGCATATGGTAAAGAAGAATAGAACTAGGAGTTTATATGACATCAAAACCAGCGTATTGTTAGCTCAATGGTTAGCAATACGTGCCAACATTTCTCTGATGAAGAAGCCTAGCAGCTTCCGAAATGGATCCATAAGAAATTCTATTCAATTAAAACAACTTTTAATATTTAATTAAAAATTGATTATTAAAAAATAAAAAACAATAATAATTTTCATAAAAATTAAAAAGTGAAAAATTATTATTCTTGGCCTTGAGCTCGTTACATGAATATTAAAGAAATATAAATGCAAAAAGTGGAAACAAAAAACATTACAATAAAAAAATTTTTTTTTTGAAAAAACTTATCTAAACAGAAGCTTCAAAAAAAAAATTAAATAAGAACAAAAAAAATTTTCCCAGTTAAAAAATATTTAAAACTACCTCCCAAGTGTTGAAAAACTTAAGCAAAAAAAAAATATATATATAAAAATAAATAAGATAAAAAAGAAGTATTAGTAAAGCAATGAGAAATAATTTTAAAAAAAGGAAAAAATATTTAATATTAAAATAAGTATAAAAAATAAAGTGTAAAAAACGTTTAATAAAAAATAAATTTGAAAGAGATAAATTTTAATTAAAAATATTAAAGAAAAATAAGTACGAAACGGTACTAAAAAACATTTGAACTAAAAGAAACCCATTTTATTAGAAAAATATATTAAAAAAAAGTATTGTAGGTTTAATCCAAGAAACATAAATGTAAAACATGAAAACAAAAAAAAAGTTTGAATAAAAAGGAAACAATTTATTAAAAAATATATTCAAAAAGAAAAAGCTTCTCAAACAAAAATTTGAAAAAACAAAAAAAAAATTATTAAAATGAAAAATTATTTACATTAAAAAAAAAATATGTACAATTAAAAAAACTTATTACTATATAAAAAATATTGAAGAATAGTTAAAAAAATGTAATAAAAACAAAAAAATTACTTTAATAAATTTAAATAAAGAAAAATTAAAATAAATGTAATAGAAATTAAAAGAAATTAAAATAAAAGAAAACAAGTAAGGAAAGGGCTGTCTTCGACTGTGCCGAAAACTTTATACCTTTCATGAATACGCTTCACGGTTTTAAGTGTCCGATCCTTACTCACAATTAGTACAGACTCTGCAAAACTGATCGTTTTAAGATACATAGCCCAAAACCCATTTATCCGAACAATCGATTGTATGGAAGCTATATGTTATGTTGGTCCGATCTGGTTGATTTTCACTACACACATTACATGTATAATAAGTAGCAAACTTGTAAAGTTTTACTTTCCTAGCTTTTTAATTGCAAAATTTATAGCCCAAAACCCATTATCGGAACTATCGATTGTATGGGAGCTATGCGTTGTATTGCTCCGATCTTGCTGATTCCGACGAATGATTAATCTCATGCAAAATGGAGGCTCCATACCAAATTTCATCAAGATATCTCAAAAACTGAGGGACTAGTCTGCGTACAAACAGGCAGACGGACATGGCTAAATCGACTCAGCTCATCGCCCTGATCATTTCGGTATACTTATTGGTGGGTCTATCTTCTCATACTTACAAACATCGGACCAAAGTTATAATACCATTTCATATTCATGAAAGGTATAAAAATGTTTTATCATCCTAAAAATAATCACATAAACGATAACTAAAAACTAAAGATAGTAAAACTATTTATTATTATAATTATGCATATTAATGTCATGACTTAATATAAGTCATGTTAATATAAATACATATGTACATACTTATGCACAAAAAAAGAAGGTCTTAGCTTATGTGTAAAAAAATTTCCGGTTAGGCAGGTTACCAGGAAGCAACTTATAGAAAATATTTTCGACCATTTTTGTATTACAAATGCCTAAACTGGGTCTCAATCGAAGTATTTATCATTCCATAGCACCGATATATGTGTGTATTTCACATCTTAAGATGATCTGGAATAGCGTACTCAATATTGTTTCCTTCAAAATGTGAAGTCATTAACATTTTAGCGCAGAGAAACCCTTTCAATTTTCCATTCTTCTTCACGCTGCCATTGTATTCACTCAACTAAATTGTTGCTCGGGCCTTGTAACGCTACAAAACAACCCTATCAGTTTGCTGTTAACCTAGTAACCAAGCCTAACGAGTTACTGTTATTTCATACAAACACCCACACACATACACACATATACATATCGCTTTAAATACTCGGTATTATTTACGTGAATGCAGCGCATTAAAGAATTTATTTAATTTTAATGTATTTAATGTGGTTGTTTCCACTTGACGACGCTACGCCATCTGCTTACGAATCGCGGGGTTTGCTGTGACAATTGAAGTGTAATTTTGTTTTAAATTAAGTGTTTTGTTGGTAGAATGTGGTGTATGCTATGTATGTATGTGGTTGTGTGGCGTATGAGCAACGTTTCTGTGCAAATAGTTGCGTATACGTACCGTGTCCCATGTTGTGTGCAGGGAAAACAGTGGATGGCTGTGGCATGTTTATGGCAGATGTTGTTGTTATTTCTTTTGAAAGGTGTGAGGATAAACGAGTTTTATTTACCGTTAAATAATTGAAAATTTATATTCATCATTTGCATAAGTGGAAAATATTTATACAGACCCACTGCTTGCTTATTCGCGCTGGTCATATTTCAGCGGTGCGTTTGTTTGTTCGTTAATCGTGTTATTTGACATCTTTAAGTAATTGACTGTCAAATAACCATAACCACAAATACCTATTGTAGGCAAACATCTTTGGGGCTGTCAGAGCAGGTATAGTTATTTGGTCTTGATTAATGGCAAGACAAAATTTGATTACTTTTCCATTTCTTGTTTAATGCTTGAAGAGTAAGGTTACGAGCCATAACCATAACCACAAACATAACAATAACCATAACAATAACCATTACCATAACCATAAGCATAACCATATCCATAACCATATTCATTACCGTAACCATAATCATAACCGTTGTACATGACCATATCCATAACCATAATCATAACCATAACCATATCCATGACCATAGCCATAACCATTACCATAACCATAACCATAACAATAACCATAACCATATCCATTACTATAAACACAACCATAACCATAACCATAACCGTTGTACATGACCATATCCATAACCATAGCCATAACCATAACCATAACAATAACCATAACAATAACCATAACCATAAAAATAACCATAACCATAACCATAACAATCTGCATATCCATAACCATATCCATATCCATAACCATAACCAACACCATTACACATAACCATAACCAAAACCATAACCTTGATGGTTACATCAAGTGGCTAGATTGTAGAAGGAATTTTTTAAAGTTCAAATATTATCAGAAAACTGCAAATTAACATTTAAACAAGTTGTGAAAATCGCAATTAGTTTTCGACAAACCAAATCGGGAGCGAATAGTAAAGGCGTTAGAGGCAAACAAATTAAACAGTGATAAAAAGAATGTATAGGAAATATATAAAGAAAATTAAGTTCTTAAGCGAAAAGACGAACTATGAGAATTAGACTGTAACAGAAAAAATAAGGAAACGCAAACCAGAAAAGTTAGACAGATGCAAGATTAAAATCACCATTCATCGTTTATATAAAATGTTTAATAAAAAATTTCGCGCACGGGTGTACAATAACTTAATACGTTAAGTCAAAGTCAAGTGAGTGATCATTTAATGAAAACTACGTAACAAAACAAAGTAGAGAAGTAATGAAAATATCAATAAAAGAATAAGATCAAATGAAATAAAAAAAAGGAAAAAATGTAACAAAAAATATTTTTAAAATACTGGACGTGACACACCAAAGTAAGAAATAAAATAAAAATAAAATTAAAAATATTAAAAAAATAAAAATAAAAAAAAATTTAAATTAAAAATATTAAAAAAAATTGAAAATATTAAAAAACAAATAAAAGAAAAAAAATTGAATTTAAAATATTTAAAAAAAATTGAAAATATTAAAAAAAAATTAGAAATATTAAAAAAAAACGAAATTAAAAATATAAAAAAAGAAGATTAAAAATATTAAAAAAGAAGATTAAAGAAGATTACAAATATTAAAAAAGATTTTTTTTAAATTATAAAAAAAACGAAAGTTAAAAAATACCAATATTTTTTTTTTGAAATTTTGGTTGAGTGTTGGATTCAATAGATTTTCCCCTTTTACTGCAACAATTCGCTGAAAGAAGTTAGCAGCATTTACCGCGGAGACGACGAAATATTGAAACATTTGTTGCAACAAGAATAGTTAAAAAAAATATCTTTATAAATAATTTACGAAAAATGAAAAAATTTATAAAAAAAGGTCTATATTTCCAAGAAAAAGAACAAAAATTGAAAACAAATATCCTAAAAAATAAAATAAACAGAATTGGTATACGACAAATTCTAGAAAAGTAGAAAAAAATATAACAAAACAAATCAAAACAAAAAAGAAAAAAAAAAGAAAAAAATATACGTAGACAAAAAGTAATAGAATAAAAACATAAAAATAAAAAAAAAAAAATAATAAAGTTACCAAAATTTTTTAGAAAAGTAAGAAGAACTTAAAAACAATGTAAAAAATAACTTGATACAACTACCAAAAAATTAATGAAAACAAGTAAGGAAGTCTAAGTCGGGTGGAACCGAACATTTTATACCTAGTAGTGATCTATTATGGTATACCAATTTACACAGGTCTATTTCAATACTTTGCAGTTCGTATTATAAAACCAGCTGATTGTTTTCAATAAAAACACTTCTGTTATGATGTCAATTAATTTATTTGTATAAAAATAGCTTCCCTACCAAACACTGCTAACCACTTTTTTTCAAAATACCAATACACGCACATTTTATGTTGGAAAAATTAGCGTTCAACTCAGCTCATCGTTCTTAACATTTCATGTTCATTAAAGGCATCAAAATCAAAAAAGATATATAACTATTGCAGTGGGGTATTAACAACTTGCCCGGATATTTTACTTGTATGTTATCTGATTTGCTTAATTTTTGGCAGGAGTATACTACATACTATTGAGAAGCAGCTGACCAATTTTGATTGAAATATCTAGTTAAAACTACAAGCAATCGCCTTTGAAAATAGCAGAATTTTTATGCTGAAATCTGGAGGGCCCCACGCCTACTTCCCCAAAATTCACAAATAGTTTTGTGGAATAATCCACTAAAATTTATATTTTTCGACTTTCTTCGTTCACGGGCACTTTAAAAGTGCAAAAGAAATGATATAAAGCTGTTTTACGTAAAGTTATTGCGTATTAAATATATCTATGATCCTTTTCAAAATCTTTCATATAAAAGTGGGCGTGAACCTTAACCGTTTTCGCCCATTTTTTCGCGGAACCTTTCTTGTATTCATGGCGTGCTGAGTTTCGTTTCGATATCTTGAACGGTTTTTTATTTATGATTAATAATATTTCTAAATTTGACTTAATCAAAAAAGGGCGGTGCCACACTCATTTTGAAAAATTTCTTGAAAATTTTTTTTCTGCCTTAACAGTAATGTACATACCAAATTGAATCCTTATAAGTGTATTATGTACTGAATAATCACTGATTTTGTATTTTCGAAAATATTCTATATATAAAAAGTGGACGTGGCTATCATGCGATTTCGCCCATTTTAAATAGCGCTAGGAGATGAGTGCCCAGGAACCTGCAAACCAAATTTCATTAAGATATCTCAAAATTTACTCAAGTTATCGTGTTAACAGACGGACGGGCGGACGGACGGGCATGGCTTAACGAATTTCTTTTTTCCTTCTGAACATTTTGATTTATATAAGTCAATATATATCTCGATCCGTTTATGCTGTTACATACCACCGTTACGCGACTAAAGTTAATATACCTTGTGTGCGTAGCACTACTAGGTATAAAAAAAAGCATCTGTTGAGATGAATTAAAAATCCCGGCTTGCCCGTTTTAAGTGGCAGTTTGAGAAAAGGAAGCTTAGGGTTTGTGAGAATGTTTAAGCTAGCGATAGAGGCTTTAGAGACTGTTACCGAAATCCTTGTTTCTTACCTGATATCAAGCCAGCTCCTCCAGCAGTTCACTTTAGCTAGCCCAATCATAAACCGAATTGGTACTAAATGTCACTATTTTAGTGCTAATTTAATAAGGTTTCATTTAATTTAATAATAAGATAAGTTTAAAAAAGAAAATTCGAAGTTTCAAAAAAAAAAACGAAGCTATCCAGAACAAGATGAGCAATAAGAATTAAAAACAATTAAGGACGGCGCTGTCTTCGGCTTTGCCGAAGGCTTTATACCTTTCATGAATACGTGCAAACTTAAATACGCATTGTTTAAAGTTCTCTAAAACTTTGTCAGCAATACAGCTAATTTTCTTTTATAATAAGCTTTATTTGTTTAAGGGAAGTTGCCATAATCCTCTTATCTGAACGGTCGGTTGTATGGGATATATACTATATATAGCTCCGATCTTGCTGACTTTTTTACGAAATCTTTTACTATCCATAAGCAAATAACTCACCAAGTTTCAAGTTTTAATCTCCCAAAATAAGGGAGAAATGGTCATAATCCTCTATAGTGCCGCGATTATACCGGATCCGACAAATGTCTAATATAATACAAAAATACATCCGTGTGCCAAATTTCATCGAGATATCTCAAAAATTGAGGGACTAGTTTGCGTTCAAACAGACGGACGGACGGACGGACAGACGGACAGACGGACATGGCTGTATCAACTCAGTTCATCGTCCTGATCAATTTGGTATGCTTAATAGTGGGTCTATCTCTTATATTTCTAAACGTTACAAACATCGGACCAAAGTTAATATACCATTTCATGTTCATGAAAGGTATAAATAGTGTTGATTAATTCATATATGTATGTATATTTATGAACATTACTATGCAATATTTATGGATGTCTGTTTCCACTGTCAACTGTGATAGCTGAAATTAAAATAGTTTTAATTAAGTTTTTCATGCAATTTATATGCAACACACTCGCATATCGCCCCAACTAACCAATCCAATAATGTACAACCCCTTGAAATCCATTGTGCGCATAACTCTACTTACTTATGTACGTGTATATGCACACATACAAACATATGAACATAGAATTGGGGTCGCCTAAAAAAATACTATAAAAAGTTGAAACCTGTTTAGGACTGATGTTATGTTTCGCTTTTTATACATATATTGAATTTTGTGCAACGAAATTTTAAATCCAAAAAGTGAAATCAGAAAACTATACCAATTTTTAGAGTTTGATTACTTTGGAACGGCCTATCTGACTAAAATTTTCATTCAGAACTTTTTGGTGGGGATTTTAATGCTTGACAACATTATATGCAGCTTATTTTGTTTTCTTGAATAGTTCTGTAGGTTAGAAGCAAAAAATAAATCGGTCCTAAAAAATCTAAACAGGCGATGATAGCCCCCAAAAAAATATTTATTAGTCAGGAAATGTTTGAGAATTTTTTCAAATATCAATATAATAAAAATAATACAAAAAAATTAAAAGAAAAAAACAAATTTAAAAAATAAAAAAAAAATAAAAAAAAATAAGTAAAAAATTTTAAATCAATTTAAAAATGAAAAAAAAGGAATAAGAAAAACCAATAAAAAAACAAAACAAAAAAAGAATAAGAAATTTATAACAAAAAAAAAATAAACAAAAAAAGTTAAAAAAAAAACATAAAAAACTAAAAAAAAGTGTAGAAAAAAAAGTAAAATGATACAAAATGTAAATAAAAGACATTATAAGAAAACCAATAAAAAATAAAAAAAAAACAAAAAGAATAAGAAATTTAAAATAAAAAAAAATAAACAAACAAAAATTTAAAAAAAAAACAGATAAAAACTAAAAAAAGTGGAGAAAAAAGTAAAACGATACAAAATGTAAATAAAAAAAAAATGAAAAAAGGAAAAAAAAGAAATAAAAAAACAAAAAAATTTAAAAAACCAATAGAAAACGAGAAAAAAAAAATAATTAAAACAAAAAAAAGTAAACAATAAAAAATTGAAAAAAGTGGAGAAAAAAATTATAAAAAAACTATACAAAATGAAAATAAAAAGCGATAAAAAAAAGAAAAAAAAAGAAATAAACAAAAAAATATAAAAAAAATAAACATTAAAAATGGAAAAATGAAATAAACGATATAAATAGAAATGGAAAAAAATTTAAAAAAATATGAAAAAAAATATAAAAAATAAAAAAAAAATATAAAAAATAAAAAAAAAATAATAGAAAAAATAAAAAATTAAAAAAATGGAAAAAATCTTTTAAAAATTAAAAAAAAAAATATAAAAAAAATATGATAAAAATTAAAGACCAAATAAAAAACGAAAAAACCCATGATCAAAAATGGAAAAGTAAAATAAAAAAAATGTATATAAAAAAATTTAAAATAAGTATAAAAACTTCTTGTCTTTTTTACCCAGTCTAATGCATATGCTTGTGCGAGTGTTTGATACATGGTTGTATCTGCGAATGACTTCAAATTGCAGCTTGCTATGCTGTTTGTTGGTAAAACGTGTTACGGCAGCAGTGGGCGGAAGAAGTCAATTAAATCAGCTGTGTGATATACGATGAGCATACTACCATAACAGTAAAATATCTTTCACTTGGTCTAATATTTGACTACAAGAGTTATTTAGTGCATGGATTGGATGTATATCTGCATATATGCATTACAAAAAAAATATAATTGGTAAAAGTGAAAAACCACCATAAAATTCCATCTAAAAGCTCACTTTTGTGTGTGCATTTCAGTGTGATTAAGGTAACGCAAGTTTGGTGAGTGCTGTCATTAAACCCGTTCACACACACGCAATGGAGTGCTGGCATTAAATCTTCGCTAACGAAGGAAATGCACGATTTTTCTTGCATTTCGCTTTTAAATGCAGCAATATACCGCGATGCAGGGCAGGGTGTCTTTTGCTTAGGTCTATCAAGGGTTGCGCATTTGATTTATTGTGTTGTAAAGGTGTGAGTGCGAGTTTTTTTTTATTTTACTGGATTTTGAAAAGAAAAAGAAAACAAATTTTAAATTGAGTTGTCACCAAGTTTTTGGAAGATTATGAATATACGTGACTGTCCTTTAAAATATTTATGAAATAAAATTAGGAGTCAATCAAACAAATAGAAAGTACGGAAGTAAGTTTCACCGAAAGCGAATGTTTCAAATATTGATTTATCGAAAGCGAAATGGAAATTGGAACCACTGTGAGGGGCTGTGGTAGAGCACAAAAGACTCATATAAATGTATATATTAAGGTGGGTCGATTTGTATGGACGAAAGTTGACCGATATCGCGCCATCGATTTTTCGATAGGTTTTGCGCTCAGGATAACGGTGATAACGGTTTTTTGAAAAAAAAAAAAATGTATTTTCGGGTTTTGGGACTTGTTTTGGTGGAAAAATCGACTTTTCCAAACCCGAAAATAAAATTTTTTTTCAAAAAACCGTTATCGCCAACGTTTTTAGCACATAATTTTAAGTGGGACAGGAAATAAGGGACGAATTCGTTTTCATTGAAAACATTTTTGCATGTATGCTGAAAAAACCTTTAAAAAAATGGCGAAAGGTAAAATTTTTTGACCAAAACACTCCCCAAAACCCAAAAAATATTTATATTTTTTCAGAAAACTATTATTGTCAACGTTTTTAGCGGACATTTTTGGGTCGGACAGGGTATACAATAAAATTTTAAAATCAAATGACAATTTTTTTTAGTAGGTCATGAAAAAAACCTTAAAAATCAAAGTCGAAAAAAATTAAATTTCGCAGGCTCGAAAATTATTTTTTTGGGTATGCGTAGTGGAACTTTTTTTTCCTGAGCCCAAAACCTGTCGAAAAGTCGATGGCGCGATATCGGTCAATAAATCGACCCAGTCTAGTATATATATTTATAAACTAATAAGAAAAATTTTTAAAAATTAAAAAAGAAACAATTTTGGATGGATTCAAAAATATATTAAAAAAATCCTATCCCAGTAAACATTAAGGTCTAAAACTTTTGAAATAATTTTTAAACCATTTTCTTCCGACCCAGTCTAACATTTAACAATTTTTAAGTTCCGTCTCTAACGGATTGTCCGATCAGACCCAAATTTGGAACACAAATTGGAAACCTTCCAGGGATGGTCAAAGGCTAAAAATAATAATATTTGAGGTATTTAGGGTCAAAGGGGCGCGGCACCTCATACAAATGTGATCATTCATGCTGCATAGCTCTGGAAGTATTCATGCTACACTACTGAAATTCGCTACATTAGATAAGTTTCCAACAACTCCAGAAAAATGGTAGAAAAGGGTGATGTAGAAAATATAAACTTCTTTTACTTTTTTTAAATATTTTTATAGAAACGGTTATAAGCTAGTTCTAAAATAAAGTTTTCCATTACTTCTTCGGTGTTCTTTTTTATGTTGCTTTAAAAATATTTTTAAACAACTTTTATTGCCACCACTGTGTACAGCGTGAATAAAGTACAAGGTGGCGCAAAAGTAAGCTTCCGATGTTCAGCATATTGGTTGTGGCACGTGCAGTGTGTGCTGTTGCGACGTCTTGTTGGAACCACATGTTTTCCAATCCCAATTCATCAAGTTGCGGCAAAAAGAACTCGTTGATCATTGCTCTGTAGCGCTCACCATTCACAGTAACCGTTTGGCCCCGACCGATTATTGGTCAAATCAATAGTCAGCAATATTCCGCGTTCTGGAGCAGTGTAGCGTAACATTGTTTATTAACGTGTATTTCGCATGTGTTTACTACACAAATGTCAAAACAGAACTGACTTTAGGGGCCAATCGCAAAATTTATAGCATTTTCTGATAGAAGGATTACTTTTGCGCCACCTTGTATTTCCGTGCGGTAAAATGCATCCTTAGCTTTAAGTTGTACATCTAGCAATATATGGTTGAAAATTGCATTCAATTCTATGGAGCGGTCTTTAAGTGATGCGCGTACAAACATACATTTTAAAAAATGTTGGTTTGGCTCCTTTTTGTCTATTATGAATTATGTACAGATATCGCCCTGTTAAACTTCTATGATATGTAAAGATCTGAGTACGATTAGCTTCACCGCTGACCCAAAAACCCAGAAATAGTTTAAGCGCATAAAACTGTATAAGCACTTTAATATGTATGTATGTATTTCCGTGGAGCAAACAACGAAATTCCATCCTAATTGTATTACTGCGTGAGTGACGGCGCTTTTATTTGTTCAACGTGACGTATGAGTGACGTGTTTGATTTGAAGTAAAATAAATAAATGAACTGTATAACTTTATTTGCGCGCAATTATGCAGTGTTTGTCATGCACACACATATGTACAGAGGTATAAATAAAAATAGACCATATTATTGATATTTAACACGAAAAGTGTACTAGTCACTCTACATTTTTTTTCATATTTCAGAATTTGCCTGACTTTAAAAGCGTTTCAGCTAATTGTTGTTGTTGCACGCAATTCCAAGTGTTGTTGTTTGAAATTCTTCAGCGTACGTAAATCTAATTTCAAACTAGCCGGCTTAGTGTGTCTGTATTGTGTTAGATTGGCGAGAACAGGCGATATGGGAGTGAATACATAGAATATTAAAATGTTATAAAAATAAAGCTAAATCAATTAAATATAAAAAATAACTTAGTTGTGATTTTAATGTGCTTTTAATTTTGCACATAAGATATGTAGGGACGGATATATGATTATCAATTTACTTTTGTTTCAAAACTTAAATTTATCAAATTATTTTATTATTTTACTAGCCATAGGGCTTTGTCTTTTGAAATAATTTTTATTTATAATATACAGTGTCTTTCATCTTCACTCTACCTTTTTCCCTCCTTCTCCCGATACTTATTGCAGTTCATCTCAATCTGCCTACTAAGCTTTATGGAGGGCGAGTAGTTTTTTTTTTTTTTAAATAATGTTTGTATATTATTTTATTATTTGTTCAGAGTGTAGAACGGGGCGTGCGGAGCA
This sequence comes from Merzomyia westermanni, assembly GCA_949987695.1. NCBI lineage: Eukaryota > Metazoa > Arthropoda > Insecta > Diptera > Tephritidae > Merzomyia > Merzomyia westermanni. Next base: position 19,050,677 of record OX465290.1, on the reverse strand, counting down.
CATGTTGCATAGGGGACAACCTTTAAGTAATGTTTTATTTTGAATTATTAGTATTTTTTCAGTTATTTGTTCTTATTGAACGGGGCTGCGGGATACCTGTTACACCTTGTAGAAAACCCCGATTTAGGATTGCAAAACCTAAACTATATCTTTGGGGTATTTCATGAGCTGGTTGCGAATTACAAGAAAGTGCAGCGCAAATCAAATAAACGAAAGAAATAATTATAGCTATGTCGCTTAAACACTTACAAATAGCCTCATCCTTTTCCTTAACCTGATCCTTATCCTTAACCTTCTCCTTTTCCTTATCCTAATCCTTATCATTATCCTTATACCTATTATTATCCTTATTGTTATCCTTATACCTATCCTTATCCTTATGCTTATCCTTATCCTTATTCCTATCCTTATCCTTATCTTTATGGTAATCCTTATCCTAATACCTATCCTTATCCTTATCCTTTAGCTTATCCTTATACCTATGTTGTTGTTGTTGTTAACAGTGCTTCGCCCTGGCTAATGGGCAAGATCACTCTAAATTGTCATCAAGCTCTTCTAACGGAAGTCCGAGGACACACGCAGTTTCCAGAGGGTTGGACCAGATTGATGTAGGTGTAAGAAGAGTAGGTTCAGTTGAACAGGAAAACAGATGTTTGGCATCATGAGGGACATACCACATGCAGGGCAAGTGTTTTGTGTGGTGGGGTTCATTCTGGATAAGTAAGAGTTTAACCTATTACAATATCCAGAACGAAGTTGTGCTAGCATGACTAGTTTCCCTCGGAAGTACACGCTTCTCTTCAGCTAATACGGGTGGGTGCATGTCAATAACGGGATTCACAGGCCGAGATCTGAGGGATCTGTCTACCGACTCGGTGTGGAGGTCATTTAGAGCCCGCCTATGGTTACGCAGATCAAACGGTAAGGAAATATGGTGCCGGATCTCATCATAGTGCTTGCGAAGATGTTTTCTTATGTCTCTGGGGGGCTGGGCTTCATCCAGTAGATGTCGATTTGGATGACTAGGTTTATGGCAGTTGAGCATTTTAGCCTCTTGACGGAGGTGAGACTCAGATGACATAAGCAGACACCCCGTGGTAGTTCTGATGGCGGTGTTTTGGCAGTTGGTGTCAGTAAGGTTGGGCGACCATATGGGCGCAGCATAATCAATAACCGGTCGGCCAATAGCCTTATATATAGCAAGCAATGTTTCTTTATCTTTCCCCCAAGTACTGCCGGCCAGTGACTTGAGGATCTTATTGCGGAGAAAGAATGGACTGACGCTCGGCGAAACTCATATCTGACCTATTTCGGAGGGGATAGGAGTGCTAAGCGGCCGTGCGAGATGGAAACGCTGGTGAGCGTGAGCGACAGTCGGGAGTGGGTGAGGCGGAAATTGCAGCAGTGCTTCTAGTCGCGCAGAATGAGCCACCATTGTGGCTGCTTGAAGTTGGTAGGGGCGGTGCGGGTACCTTTCTGCCTTCAACATCCCAGCGTTATGCCACTGCAACTCATTCACTACTGGGATGCTACAGCACGGGAGTTCAAATTATCTTTTGGAATTTTCTGCTCTGCTTCTATGCAAATTTGCATGCATCACATATTTCGGGAGCTTAATTAAATTCACTTGTCGCACACACAAGCGCGTCCTGTCACACTCAGCCCTCCACTGTCATGAATACAAAATCGCAGCACAAAAAAAAAAAATACCTAGAAAGATACACATCTATCAAATTTGGGATTTACGACACACGCGCATTCGTATGCAGCACATTTATGTTGCACGCACCGATACCTAAGCAAATACGCCGCAGCTTTCGTTGAAAATATTCATGCAGATATAATTTGTTGTTGTTGCAATTGAAGCGCCTATCCCAAAACCCGTGTTTGTGTATTTTCGAATTAAAAATTTTTGAGGGGTTTTTTCAATATTCATGTTCATACATATATTCACATACAAGCACTCACAGGCTATTCAAAGTTTCCCTGTAGGAAATACTGCATACAATTACTAAAAGTTTTAGCATTCAATCGGTAAGAGAGGTACGCCCACTTTTTTGCAATAGCACTGAAAATATGTATTTATACAATTTTAAATACAAACATATTTTCAGTTTTCAGTTCAAGAACCAAAACACACAGCTCTTATCAGCTAAGTACTAACTACTTTTTAAATAACCAGTTTGCAGTTAATTGACTTCGAACTTAACTCAACACCTTAACGCAAACGAGAGTAACTAGCAATTAAAGCGAAAAATATAGCTCTTTATTGGTAGTTCACTATTGTAGTATAGTTAGTTAAGTTTCCTCTGGGGATATTTTACTATTTCAACTTTTGTTTTCGAAAATGTTCATGTTTATCGTATTCAACACTTGTGCAGAAACAACGCCAAATTGCACACCTAGTCTTTGAAAAGGTGAAATTACACTATAATTACTTCTTTTTTCAGTGATTTTATGTTTGTTTTTGTAGCACAGCTGTTGCGCGTCCATCAACGGGTTTTTGTTTATCTTTCATCTAATGTGGCTTAATGATTTTACATTAAATTTACATACGTGAAACAACAAATTACGCCAGTCGCACTTTTGCTTGTTCATTTTTTTTTTTAAATTGTATTAAGGGCTCCGCATAAATTGCTGCACAGTGGGATAAGGCGATGATAGAGGGCATAGATTCACAATACAATAAAATAAAATCTTAATGAGATAAAATAAAAAGAAAATTAGGAAAAGGTGTAGAAATAACTACAAAGTTGTGGAATTATTTAACAAAAAAAATTCACAAAAATAAAAAAAAAAGATATATATGAAAATAAGAAAAGAAAAAATGTAAAATGAGAAGAAAAAAAAATTTAGAGAAATATGGAAACGTAAAAAATAAGAAAAAAAATAATATATTAAAATAAAAAAAATAAAACCTATATAAAACTAAAGAATATATAAAGAAAAATATTAAAATATTTAAAGGAGTTTCAAAATAAAAAAAAAAATTAAAAAAAGTGAATAATTGAAAGCAAAAAAGTAGAAAGCAATGAAAAAAAAATATAAAATATACAAGCCTTTACCGCGGCCTTGTCCGCACCTAGAAAGTGAAACATCACATTATGCATAATTAGAAAGTCAAATTTTTGCTGGGAAGTTTATCGTTAATTATTTTCTATAAGGTAAATAAAACTGCTATTCCTAGTAGGCAGAGTGGGATATACCGCAGTGACCAACTTTCCAAAATTGCTTGGACATCGATCTATGGGACCCATAAATCAAATCTTATTGATCAACAAAATTCGTCTTGTCATTCTCACGTTATTGAGTAACAAAAGCACACGTCTGGACATCCAAACATACACATTTATAATATTATTAAGATCAAGATGAAAGAAGAATAAAAAATATATGTGAAAATAATAAAAAATAAAAATTACTAATAAAATATGTATAAAATATAAAGCATATATGTGCACGAAAGAATAAAAATGTGCACGAAAGAAAAAAAATTAGATATATGAAAAAACATAAAAATATATAAAAGTAATAAAAAAATTTCAAAGTATTGAAAGAATTTCGAAGTAAAAAAAAAACAAAAATTATAGTGAACAATTAGAAGCAAAAAATTATAAAGGAATAAAAAATATATAAAAATAAAAGAAGAAAAATGAAACTATGAGCCTTTCGAGAAAATGAAACTATGAGCCTTTCGAGATTACTGGCAACATTTCCGGTTCTTTCGTTTCCGGGTTTTTTTACCTGGCCAAGGCTGTTATGTCCGGTCCCTTATTGGGGAAGGTGCCGCTGCCCGGATGGTTGAGGTCCTGAGGAAAGCAAACGCTGACATCACTGCCATACAAGAGATGCGATGGACGGGGCGAGGAAACACGATCAAAACACATTGCAACATCTACTGGAGTGGGCATGAAGACAAGCGCAGATTCGGCGTGGGATTTGTGGTGGGAGAGAGACTCCGTCACCGAGTACTGTCGTTCACACCCGTGAACGAGCGTATCGTCGCAATCCGCATAAAAATACGATTTTTCACCATATCGTTGATCTGCGCTCATGCACCGACGGAAGAGAAGGTCGACGTGGAAAAGATGCATTCTACGAGCGCCTGGAATAAGCATACGAGCGATGCCCCGTTCATGATATCAAAGCCAGGGTGGGTAAGGAGGGTGTATTAGGCAACACTGTCGGGAAGTTCAGTCTCCACGATCAGACTTCACCAAATGGATTCAGGCTGATCGACTTCGCCCGTGCCCGAAACATGGTCATATCCAGCACTAGGTTTATGCACAAGAAGATCCATCAGGCTACATGGCTGTCCCCCGATCGAAAAACACGCAAACAGATCGACCACGTTGTGATAGACGGACGGCATGCTTCCAGCGTTTTAGATGTTCGCACAATACGAGGACCTAACATCGACTCTGATCACTACCTAGTAGCAGCCAAGATTCGTACCCGCCTCTGTACGACAAAACAGGTGCAACAAAAAACGCAGAGAAAGCTGGACGTCGAAAAGCTGCAATCGCAACAGACCGCCAATTATTTCGCAGATCGCCTCTCCCACCTGCTCTCCGAGAGCACAATTCAACCTAGTGGAATACATGAGCAGTGGGATCATATCTCAGGAGCACTCCGTACCGCAGCCGAAGAAGTAATTGGATTCCGGCGAACGCGAAGAAACAACTGGTATGATGATGAAGAGTGCCGCGCTGCAACGAAAAGAAAGGACGAAGCCTACAAGGCAACGCTGAGATCGAATGCAACGAGGAGTGTGTGTGAACACTACCGCGAGTTGAAGAGGGAAGCGAGGCGGCTTTTCCGGGCGAAAAAAAGAGAGGCAGAGAAGCGTGAAATAAAGAAGCCTGAGATGCTGGCCAATGGGAATAATGCCCGAAAATTCTATCATTCGGCGAATGACAGAATGGTTTAAACCCGGGGCACACTCCTGTAAGAATGAGAACGGCGACCTGGTGGCCGATGTTCAGAGAGCACTCAGAATATGGAGGGATCACTTCACTGCCCTATTAAATGGAGAAACTGAGCAAGAAACTCGAGAAGATGCCGAACCCGAGCCCACAATCGAAGATGGTGGAGTTGACGTTCCACAACCCGACTATAATGAGGTGCGAATAGCAATATTCCGATTGAAAAACAATAAAGCAGCTGGAGCTGATGGTTTTCCTGCTGAGCTATTCAAACACGGAGGCTAGGAGCTGGTAAGGCGCATGCATCAGCTTCTATGCAGAATATGGTTGGATGAATGCATGCCTGAAGATTGGAATCCAAGTGTTCTCTGCCCAATCCACAAGAAGGGCGATCCTGCAAACTGCGCCAACTATCGCGGAATCAGCCTTTTGAATATCGCACATAAGGTCCTATCAAGCGTATTGTGCGAAAGACTGAAACCTGATGTGAACAGACTGATGGGACCTTATCAGTGTGGCTTCAGACCTGGTAAATCTACCATCGACCAGATTTTTACAATACGCCAAATCTTGGAAAAAACCCGTGAGAAAAGAATCGAAACACATCATCTCTTTGTTGATTTTAAAGCCGCTTTCGATAGCACGTAAAGGAGCTGCCTATATGCCGCTATGTCTGAATTTGGTTTCCCCGCAAAACTTATACGGCTATGCAAAATGACCTTGAGCAACACCACCAGCTCGGTTAGAATTGGGAAGTACCTCTCTGAGCCGTTCGAAACTAAACGAGGTTTCAGACAGGGTGACCCCCTATCGTGCGATTTCTTTAATTTAATGCTGGAGAAAATAATACAAGCTGCAGAACTTAAGCGCGCTGGAACAATATTTAAAAAAGCGTGCAACTGTTGGCATATGCTGACGATATTGATATCATTGGCCTTAACAACCGCGCCGTAACTTCTGCTTACTCCAAATTAGAAAAAGAAGCGGAGAAAATGGGATTGGTGCAGAAGCGTGGGCACTAACCACATCTGATCAGGCGGCTCTGGGAGTATTTGAAAGACAACACCTCCCCAACACCTACGGGCAGTGTTATTTGGTTAAAAACAACAATCCAATTGTGATGGGTTACTGGTACTACGAACTAGCTGGTTTGGAAAAGAGTTCAATTTTCTTGAAGCCTTGCCACAAAAAGCAACTACGCCCGCAGAAAAATTTGGCAAATCACTTAGTCAGCGTACTGACCTTGGTGAGAGCCGTGCTTTGAATGACAGTTCAAAATATTCGGGCCACCTAAAAACCAATTCAGGTAACTTGTAGACTATCATGCTGTCCATTCTAACGAACTCGATTAAAAATTCTTAACAACCAAACTAAAGGCACAATTTTTATTTTTTTGCAAATTGATTATTACTAATATTCAAATTTTCTTACATAAATCGTTACATTCCTTGATTGTCTTGAATCGATTACTATTGCCACCACAACCATTAAATATGAAGCTAATACAGCTTTTGTTTGCCACATCGTAGTAATACCGGACTTTAAAATGAGAAGTAGCATTACAGTTATAACCACGGTCCTTACTGAATGCGCACCCTGGAAGAAAATATTGAATTATGTATAGCGGTGTTCAATAAATAGTAGTGAATTTAATAATAATAATGATTTTAATAATTTTCATTCAAAATATAAGGAATTCCAAATAGCAAAAAATAAATTGGAAAGTATACCTACACACAGTTCAGGAAAGTTGATTAAACTTTAAAAAATGGTCTTCACATTTTTTGGCAGAATTACCATAAAATTTTTGAGTTCGCAGTTTTGTAGAAGTTGGAACTTGCTAGAAAATTTGCGTGAATTTTAGAATTTTTTTCGTCTAGGGTGTTCAGCGATTTTTTCCATACAAGGCATGAAGAAAAATTACTTTTGTTTTAAAAAAATATAACCAACATCCTTGACAAAATAAAATTCTACAAATTCAGAGGAAATTTTGAGGTACTACTAATTTGCACACCATTTCCACAAATAGATCACACATATTTAGTTATTACTAACATATTTGCAATCTTGAAATTTGCTTGGTTGTAAGAAAGAAATCGTAGGATTTTTAGCACCTTAAGGGTCCCAGGATCGACTACTCTAGTATATACGAACTATGAGTTTCACCAGAGTTTACTTGAATTTACTTACGTTGTTGTTGTGCCTGAACATAGAGCAGGAATACTGCGCAAATGACGCCTAAGATAATAATCTTCATGATGAGAGAGTTGGAAAATTGTAGTTTGATATGGTCTTGATTTGTAGAACCTCGAACTGCGAATAGTTCTACCCTATTACTCTACCGATATTTATACCAATTTTCTTCATTGGTTCATGGCTTGCATTTTTTATTGAAAATAAATAAAAAACATAAAAGGGGGCTTAAGTCGTGATTGTGACGGAACATTATATACTCAGTTCTGTTTATGAGCAAAACATTTTGTTTGACTTTTTTCTATTTTTTTATAACCATGTCCTTCATGGGAGAAATACTTCCCGCAAAGTGATATGACTTACTCTAGTATACATACTAACCAAATCGTCAGAGGGTAAGACAAAAGGATAAGTTAAAAGGACTGGTGCCACGGCTTTTTAAGGGAACGCGAAAAATCAAGTTTTATAGGAATGCCTTTGAGTGGACACAGAAACATCATTGAGTTACATAGTAAGTATTCGCCAAAATCCAATAAAAGATTGTTGATGGCAATTATTAATTGATTTTAGTATAAAAGAGACATGCAGAATTTTTCATAAATTAATGAATAGTCGCCTTTGAGAATTACAAATATAGAGTCCAATGCAGGTTTTCGAATATTTGTCTGCATTCTAAACGCTTTCCCAGTTTGATGACACTTAGTTAAAATTGCAGCATTCAATGTATTACTGAAATTAAAAATGTATTCCATTGTAAGGGCTGAAGAAACAATAATATTATTACAAAAAAAAACAGTTATATAATGCTTTTTTTAAATTTTGCTTATTCATTTTCGCTCTAAAAAACCATCCATTACAAAACCTAACTATATCTTTAGAATATATCATAAGCTGGTTGCGAATTACAATAGCATGCGATGCAAATGAAATACTCGTAAACGAAAGAAATAATAACAGCTTATGTTGCTTAAAGAAAAGGTTTGTAAACAAAAAATCGGCAGTTGGTAACCTTTCATTATTTCGGCAAGCTTTTTAAAAATTGATCTACCAGAGTTGTTAAAGAATACATTCCTTTTGGAATAATTATTCCTCTTTTTTATTCCTTTTTTTCATTCCTCGGATTGCATACCGAAAGGTATTCATTACGCATTCCTCTGTAAGCTATGATTAGGTTTTTTTGTCTACTTGTGCTTTTTTTAATTGGTTTCCATCTATAACGCAATCCTGGCCGAGATCGACCTCGGTGCGCCACCCACTTTCGTCCTCCGACGTACATATGCCGAACAATGACATCAATATTAAACGATTAAAACTGGAACGCGAAAGCCAGGGTTGGGACTTTTCTGCAGTTGCAGTAGATCTGCAGCTGAAAAATATCGGAAATTAAAATCATGCATCCTAAACCTAGCGGGAAATCAATCAATCTTATACCATCAATCAGAAATGGAAAATCTAGAGATTCGCCCTTCTGAATATTAGTGCAAGACATATATCAATTCAAAACTGCTTGAAAACATAATTTTCACCTAAAGACTGCTTTCTTAATACATTATTTACAAGCGGAATGCTTTTAATTTTTTTTATTCCATATGAGGAATACAAAAAGGAATAAGGACTGCAATCCAAAATTGTTATTCAGTGAATGGGAATGCATGGATTGCATTCCGACATGAGTGCATTCCTTAACAACTCTGGTATCTACTTTATGTTTACATTGCTTGACTTGGTAGCAAGGAGCCCATATACCAACTTTAATGCAGTTATCATTTTCATTATAATATTAAATTGTCTCTAAAAGGCAAAGCTGGCTATAAAAAATTAGCAACATGCGTAGGTCGATGGTTACCTAAGAATTCCATTATGACAATTTATATCCAAAAAACAGCTGTAAATACTTATAGGTAACTAAGTAAACATGACTCCAGACAAAATAAATAATGACGAGTGTAGCGTCGGCACATTGTTTGCTCTTATATATGTGCCGCCGGATATCAGAAATGTTTAGTTTCCAGCTCATGTATGTGCTGATTGGACTATGTATAGCCAAGTGAACTACACCTTTACCAAACTCATATCGTATGGTGGAACAAAGAGGTTCGAACCGTATGCTAAAGACAAGATAATTGCTTAACCGAGCTTAAGGATGTAATTTTAACAAAAAGCACTTGTTTTTGGCCCATTTCCAGGGAAGAACTGCTTGATTTTTGAATAAAAAGTAACAGAGCAAAAGGTATAACATTTAATTATAGAGCGAATGTAGAATCCATATCAGAACCGCCAACACCAAAAAAATTAAAATTGAATTTTGTTATAAGTACATTGTGGTCTATCAGCTATTCCGACGGAACTTCCGACGGGAGAAATATAATAGATCATGAGAGAAATGAATCGATTTAATCGGAATTTGCCTGTGAATTTCAATGACGTCGATAGATATCACAAAACTCTATTACAATTATTCCTCTTCGGCAGCTCCGCCGGAATAGCTGATCGACCCCGTTATTTAATCTAGTGTCATTCAATTTTGAGCGCTGTTTCGTTAAAATTAGTGACAACGCGCTGAATGCCCCCTCAACTGATACTTGCGTTGCTGGAACAGATAGGATTACACTCGCGAGGTTTTGTAGATCCTTATCTAAGGAATATGTTTGCCAGTCTGAAAGAAAGTAGATCCGCTTTGTGTGTTAGTGCATAGTGCCACTTGATGGTGAATGTATTAGTTCCACACAGCGTCTGACCACACGTTAAGCATTTTATCTTTTTTTCTTCCACACGGACCTTAAAAAATTTTTCGTGTTCCATATTTTTTTTTACTATCGCTAGGATAGAATTTTTGAAATAATTTGCTTCACAGTATAACTTGCTTAACATTTTTTTTTAGATTTATTTCGTACTAGCCTTTACCCGCGGCCCTGTCCGCACCTAGAAAGTGAAACATCGCATTATACATAATTAAAAGGTCAAATTTTAGCTGGGATAAGGTAAATAAAACCGCTATTCTCAGTACGCAGAGTGGGATACACCGCACTGACCAACTTTCCAAAATTGCTTGGGCATCGATCTATAGGACCCATAAATCAAATCTTATTGATCAACAAAATCCGTCTTGTCATTCTCACGTTATTGAGTAACAAAAGCAAACGTCTGGACATCCAAACATACACGTTTATAATATTATTAACATCAAGATGAAAGAAGAATAAAAAATATATGTGAAAATAATAAAATTAAAAAATATGTGCAATGAAAGTAATAAAAAATAAAAATTACTAATAAAATATGTATAAAATATAAAGTATATATGTGCACGAAAGAAAAAAAAAAATTAGATATAAAAAAAACATAAAAATATATAAAAGTAATAAAAAAAATTCAAAGTATTAAAAGAATTTCGAAGTAAAAAAAAAACAAAAATTATAGCGAACAATTAGAAGCAAACAATTATAAAGAAATGAAAAATATATAAAAATAAAAGACGAAAAATGAAAAATGTATAAAATAGTAAAAAGAAAAATATAAAAAAATTAAAAATATATGCATAAGTATTCATGAAACGAGCTCAAGGTCAGGAATAATAATTTTTCACTTTTTGAATTTATGAAAATTATTATTGTTTTTTATTTTTTTAATTGACTACGCACACACTAACTGTCAAAAAGCGAAAAATTATTATTGTTGTTGTTGCTAACAGTACTTCGCCCTGCCCAATGGGCTCGATCACTCTAAAAATTATTATTCTTGGCCTTGAGCTCGTTTCATGAATACTTGAAAATGTACAGGCTAAATCAACAAAAATTGTTGGTATAAAAAAGCAATTAAAAATATATAAATATGAAAATATATAAATATAAAAAATATATAAAACTAAAAAATATATAAAAACAAAAAATGCATAAAAATAAAAAAAATATGAAAGAAAATTATATTAAAAAAAAAGTGAAAATATATGAAAACTAAAAAAATATAAAAAAATCAAAAATATATAAAGAAATAGTACATATATATATAAAAAAATAAAAAATATATAAAAAATAAATAATATATAAAAAAATAAAAAATATATAAAAAATAAAAAATATATAAAAAAATAAAAAATATATAAAAAAATATAAAATATATATATAAAAAAATAAAAAATATATAAAAAAATAAAAAATATATAAAAAAAATATATACAAAAAAATAAATACAAAAAAATATATATAAAAAGATAAAAAGTTTATAAAAAAATAAAAAACATATATATAAAAAAAATATATATATAAAAAAATATATACATGAAAAAAATATAAAAAGTAAAAAAAAAACCAGAGAATAAAAAATATGAAAAAAAAAATTCAAAATATACAAAGAAAGATATAAAAATAATAAAAAAATTGTAAGATCATATAAAAAACTGGGATGAGAGATTTCCAAGTAAAAAAACTTATTTAAAAACTATTTAATTAATTTTAAATGTTTGTAAAAGAAAAAAAATAATATAACAGTTAGTTATATACATACAAAAAAACTTCAATATAACTGCTAAAGAATAAACAATATTTCAAAAAAAGGAAATGGTAATAGGCCTTTTTCATTTGTCACATTGCTGCTAGATTAAATTATTTTTGCTTGCTTAACCTTATTCACATCTGTTTTACAAAGTGCTAAGTGCTTACCGAAACAGTAGAAGAGTTATGTCAAGCTGGTCGAGGTAGGGAACCATAAATCACAGCACTGGTGGACCGGCAAGCATGGTGCGCGATCGGAGTGAAAACAAATGATGCGTCTAAAATATTTATTATTTAAAAAATTATAATTATTTTCCCTTTTTTATTTATTTTTTTTTTATTTTTTTTTGTGGCTTTTGATATTTCATCTAATAAGAACGCATCGTTGATGATGATTTCTTATGGCCAACTGCAAATGTTCTACTGTCGTCGTGTGATGATCGTCAACGCTGAACTCCCAGTGATATTTGCATGTTTTTCTTGTAGCAGACGTGAACAGCTGGCGCTGCTTGTTTCCTTTAATGCTACGCAACGTTGGGCACAAACGTGCTATGCTGAAGCTAAGAAAAGAAAAGAAAAATAAAAGGATTTGTGTGAACTGCATGCTGATTCGTCTGTCATGAGCTATTGTGGTAGTTGTTTTTGTTGTTGATGGTGATGTTGCTACACACAACTCAACTTGCTGTTGCCACTAATTGCCCATTTTGATCACTCAATGTTTGTGCAAATTTTCACTTAGTTTCAGTTGGGATTTGCTTTTGCAACATTCTTAACAACACGGCAATTACAAGCATTTTTCGGTTTTACGCGCGCGATTCGGTATACATTTATCATTCACTATATATATCAGGTGGTACACTAGTTACAGAAGTAATTGCGTTGTCAAGTGACAGCCGACTGTAGATATTAGTGAGTTGACATCAAAATCGACTGGGAAGGAAGTAAACAAAAAAAGGGTCAAATAACGAACTAAACCAAAAAAATTCTAAAAAACCTAAAAACAACAACAAACAAAAAAATACTAAATAACTAAAACGAAAAACTAAAAGAAAATAAAACCAAGGGAAAGCTGAACTCAAAAAATAAGAATGAATGAAAAATTTTAAAAAATATTTATATTGAACTAAAAAATATCTTGAGTGGTATTAAACAAGGTAATGGCAAATATAAAAGTAAAATCAAAAGGAAATATAAAAAATTAAAAATAAAAAAGTTAAAAAAAAAACAATTTAAGAAATATAATGAAAGAGAAAAATGGAAAAAATAGAAAACTAAAAAAAATATTAAAATGAGAAAAAAAACTATAAAAATGAGAAAAAAAAAATATATAAATGAAAAAAAAAATATAAGAAATGAGAAAAAAATACAAAAATATAAAAATGAGGAAAAAAAATATTAAAATGAGAAAAAAAATATATAAAAATGAGAAAAAAAAATAAAAATTAAAAAAAGTGGAAAAATTAAAATAAAAAAAATGTTTGAATAAAAAAAAATTAAAAAATAAAAAAAATAAAATTATTGAAAAAACTAAAAAAAATACATGAAAATAGAAAAAAGAAAAAAATATATAACAAAACAGAGGAAAAAAATATAAAAACAAAATCTAAAAAAATATAAAAATGAGGAAAAAAATATAAAAATTAAAAAAAAAGTGGAAAAAAAAAATTTAAATAAAAAAAAAATTTTAAATAAAGGGGAGATAATAGGAAAACTAAAAAAAATATTAAAATGAGAAAAAAATACAACAATATAAAAATGAGGAAAAAAAATATAAAAATGAGAAAAAAAAATATATAAAAATGAGAAAAAAAATAAAAATTAAAAAAAGTGGAAAAATTAAAATAAAAAAAATGTTTGAATAAAAAAAAATAAAATTATTGAAAAAACTAAAAAAATACATGAAAATAGAAAAAAGAAAAAAAAATATAACAAAACAGAGGAAAAAAATATAAAAACAAAATCTAAAAAAATATAAAAATGAGGAAAAAAATATAAAAATTTAAAAAAAAGTGGAAAAATAAAAAAATTAAAATGGAAAAAAAAATTTTTAAATAAAGGGGAGATCATAGGAAAACTAAAAAAATACATGAAAATAGAAAAAAGAAAAAAAAATATAACAAAACAGAGGAAAAAATATAAAAATTAAAAAAAAAGTGGAAAAAAAAATGAAAATAAAAAAAAAATTTTAAATAAAGGAAAGATAATAGGAAAACTAAAAAAAATATTAAAATGAGAAAAAAATACAACAATATAAAAATGAGGAAAAAAAATATTAAAATGAGAAAAAAAATATATAAAAATGAGAAAAAAAATAAAAATTAAAAAAAGTGAAAAAATTAAAATAAAAAAAATGTTTGAATAAAAAAAAATAAAAAAATAAAAAAAATAAAATTATTGAAAAAACTAAAAATATACATGAAAATAGAAAAAAGAAAAAAAATATAACGAAACAGAGGAAAAAAATATAAAAATAAAATCTAAAAAAATATAAAAATGAGGAAAAAAAATATAAAAATTAAAAAAAAAGTGGAAAAATAAAAAAATTTAAATGAAAAAAAAAATTTTTAAATAAAGGGGAGATCATAGGAAAACTAAAAAAATACATGAAAATAGAAAAAAGAAAAAAAAATATAACAAAACAGAGGAACAAAATATATAAACAACATTTAAAATATTCTCAGATTATTAATTTAAGTAAATAAATAAAAGAAAAACGAAAGAGAAAATGTCAAAAAAAAACAGCATAATATTTAAAAATTTAATATGATCGGATCCAAAAAAAATTATATTAGAGAAAAAACAAAAAAGATAAAAAATTAACTAAAATAGATAAACTAAGAGAGAGATGGACTAATGCGCCTGCGGGTTAGGGGTTTAGAATTTGCCAGAGGTAGGCATACCGGTCGTAAGAGGCGACTAATATGCACAAAGGTAATGACGTGCAACTCGATGGTTGCTCTCGGATATGATGCCTCTCACCTCTCATTACCCATCTTATCCTTTCTTACGGAAGGAGGGGTGACATGACCTAGAAGGTTTCACTGGTCATAAATCGCTACCACGACAGTCGGGCAGTACCGCAAGGGAGCACCGGAGCGTATTGGGTTCAAATCCGGTCAAGGAATGTTAATTCGACAACACTCCATAAAACCTTCGGGGAGTGTTTTTGTCGTTACCACAACAACAACAACAACAGCAACAACAGAGATGGAATAGTTATATTTCTCAACAAAATGCAAAAACAAAAATAAGTCCTCCGAGTAGGGATGAAACGATTTCTGCGAGTATACATAAGTACTCGTTAGTTTTGTTCCACTAACAAGCATTTCTTCACTCGATACTTTCACTTCAAATCCGAGTTCTATGCGTTCCTTCAATAAAAAATTTAAAAATGAATAGAGATATAAAAAATAAAATAGAAATAGGAATAAAAATTAAATATAATCGGATCCAAAAAAATATTGATAATAGAAAAAATAAAAAAATATTTTAATAAAAAAATTTACTAAAATATCCGAAATCAAAAACATGTCCTCCCAGTAGGGATGCAATGTTTCCAGCGAGTATACGTTAACACTCGTTACTTTTGTTTGCCAACAAAAAATTAAAAAAAATTTTTTTAAAATAAAAATTTTATTTACTTATAATGCAAAAGCAATCTTTAAAAAAAATGTTCACATAATTAATTTAAATAATAGATAAAAAATCCAACGAGAAAATGTTGAAAAACCGCATAAAGAAAAAAATTCAATACAAACGTTAAAAAAAAAAAACACGTTGCAGAAAAAGCAAAAGAAAAGAAGAAAAAAATTATTAAAATCGCAAGAAATTAAGTTGAATTTCTCAACGATATGCGAAAGCATAAATACGTCCTCCGAGTGGGGGTGAAACGATTCCAGCGAGTATAAACTCGTTACTTTTGTTCCGCCAACAAGCATACTCGCTGAATTTTACTTCTGTGTGTGCTTTCATTCGATACTCTCATTTTTCAGTTTCAGCTTTGCAGATCAATTATTTGAGGTGTTTGTTCAATACTTGCTCCAAAAGCTATAACTTCTGGCAATACTAAGAGTGAGTAAGTATCGTTACTTGTTGGTATCGTTTCTTGCTTACCTCACGGTCTAAAGGCCGTTTTCCCACGTAAAGACTAAAATTTACACACAAATTTTGTCTGCAAAAAATGTTTTTATCGCTTAGATAAATCTTAAAGTTCACTTAAAAGAAAGGACCCAAATCTTTGTCAACCAGTGTTAAGGTTATTCTCATACATTCGCTACCGTTCGCTCATTTATTAATTGTAGTACAACTTTTATATAGCTTAATTTTTTAAATAATTAAATTACAAAATCACTACAAAAAGTGCTGCTATTTGTATTCAGATTCGAATCGAACTCAAACTAAAAATACATCAAAATGTTCGATGTCAAATTGAAGCCGCGAAAAATACCAATCGAAATGAATCAACTTTTGTATCCCAAATCATACCCCAATCGCCGTGAATATAAAAATAATATTTATCTAGCGCGTAAACGTGTGCTGATGACAATGCGTTATTCGAACTATCGCCGTCGTGAGCCTCATTACAAAGAGGGTGAAGAGACGGAGAAACCCAGATTACGTTCAACAATTTATCAAACGGAGGATGCTAAAGTAGGTATAGAGAAAGAACAAAAGCATGCACATCCGAAGATCGATCGAAGTCGTTATCGTTATGTAAGAGTAAGTGAAGTGACTAAGGAAACGTGTCCATGTCCGCCGATGTGTCAAAGTACACACACGGAGTTGCAAGTAAGTGCAGAAAGGAACGCTATGAAACCAATTCCTACGATCGATCCAAATCGATATCATTATATAAAAAAAGTAAGTGCAAGGTGGAAGAAGTGGCGTAAGGTAGAGTGCGTTAAAAAGTAGGGTGGTAGAGCGAGTGAGCTGAGAATTAAGATTGGAATATGTCTAAGCTCTATGGAGGGCGAGTAGTTTTTTTGAGTTATTTTTTATTTTATTTTGTTATTTATATTATATTATTAGTTTAGAGAGGAAAAGGGGGTGTGCGGAGCACATATTAAATAGGGAGCCCTTTTCTAATATTTATTTAATTATTATTTTATTTATTTAAATTATTTGGTCTATATAGAACGGGGTGCGGTGCACCTGTTACACCTTGTATGTATTAATTGGGGGCGAGCACAGTTGGCTCTGAGGCATTGCCCGGGATTGGCTTCCTCATTTCCGTTGTGAAAAACCCCCTTGCACATATTGCATAGGGGCGATGTTTTGGGAATAGTAAATTATTTTATTTGTATATTTTATTTGAGTTATTTGTTCTATATAGAACGGGGGGTGTGGAGCACCTTTACACCTTGTATGTATTAATTGGCGGCGAGCACTGTTGGCTCTGAGGCATTGCACGGGAGTGGCTTCCTCATTTCCGCTGTGAAAAACCCCGCTTTGGGATTACAAAACATAAACTATATCTTTGGGATATTTCACAAGCTGCTTGCGAATTACAAGAGAGTGCAGCGTAAATAAAATAGACGAAATAAATCGTTATAGCTTATGTCGCTTAAACAGTATAGTTAAAGTATTTTGTACACGGAGATAAAAAAAGAAGCATAATTACACTGTTAATTGGATAAAAAGATGTACGACTATTTTTTGGAAACATCCCCATATCTTTGCTCACTTTGAACCGCTTCCGAACGGACATAGGTATCTAATAAAACCTGTCTCATCTCCGACAGCTCTGACCCTTCAGTTCTGGCAGGCTTCCGAGGCAGTTCTTGCATCTTTTAACTGTCCTGTAAGGTACTATGCTCTGACTTGGGTCAGTTGAAGGCTTACCAAGTGAGTTTGGGTTGAAGTGGATATCGCCAAAGATGTCACCCACATAAAATGAAGTAGAAGTATCGAAAGTGCCCGCCGAAGACTGTAGACGTCTTATACCACAGCCGGATGCCTATGCAGCACTTGATAAGATTATTATATATCAACAATGACATCTAAGTTTGCCTGGGAGAAGCTATTGTAATCAAGACGTCTAACCTTTTCATAAAATCTTAAGTCTCGTCAGAACAAATCCTCGCTTCATTTTATCCAAAATTTACCGTTCGCCAACTCATAAGGGGGGGGGATTGTGCCGAAGGGATAAACTTTACGAATTCTGATGAATTGACTTTTATTATTTATGTTAACTTTTATTGTATAATTTTAAAATAAAAGTCCATATTTGAATTTTTTAAAAGAGTAGGATTTTATCATGAAAATATACAATAAAAGCTAATTTCATTATAAAAGTAAAAAATAAAAGTGCTAACTTTAATTGTAAAAGTTGAAAATAAAGGAATTTTTTTATAAGAGGGGACTTTTGTCATAATAGTAAAAATAATTGTTGACTTATAATAAACGTAAAACGATAAAAGGAGACTTATAAAAGTAAAAAAATAAAAGCTTACTTTTATGCAAAAGTAAAAAAATATGAGTTGAAAATTTTCGTTTGTCATAAATGTGAAAAAATAAAAACGTTGACTTCTATTATAAAGGTAAAAAATTAAAGGTGACTTTTATTATAAAAGATAAAAGTTAAAATTTGGGTTTTGGTAAAAAGTATTTATAAAAGTAAAAAAATAAAAGTTGACTCGTATTCAAAAGTAAAAAGATATGACTTTAAGTTTATTTTTTATCAAAAGTAAAAAAATAAAAATTGCGACTTTTATCATAAAAGTAAAAAATAAAAGCTGACTTATTATTAAAAAGTTTAAATTTGAAGTTTTTTAAGAGTGGACTTTTATCATCAAAACAAAAAATTAAATGTAATATTTATTGTAAAAGTAAAAGACTTTTATTATATAAGTTAAAAATAAAAGGTGACTTTTACTATAAAAGTAAAAAATAAAAACTTTAAAAGTCAAAATAAAAGTTAAATTTCGTATTTTTGAAAATGACTTTTATCATCAAAATAAAAATTAAATATGACTTTTAATATAGAAGTAAAAAAACTTTTATTATAAAAGTTAAAAATATAAGTTCAAAATTTTAATTTTTTGTAAGTACATTTTTATCATAAATTAAACAATAAAAGTTCACTTTAATAATGAAAGTAAAAAATAAAAACTTTGACTTTTATTATAAAAGCTAAAAATAAAAGTTGGCTTTTAATGGCTTCGCTTTTGATTATTAAAGTCATAGCCCCTGTTTGAAAATAATGCTTTGACTCAGAAATAGTTTCTATAAAAATGAGCTCCCCTTCGCTGAATTGGAAGTGAGAGAAGGCTTTTGTATTCTAAAGCACAGCCAGCACATGCGAAGCTTTCTTTACCACAATCCTTCCGGTCGCTCTCGTGTCAGCGAGGATTTCACAAATTTATTGCTGTAATTATTAATTTAATTTTACTTAAATTTGCATACCAAAATATAGCAAAGCGTCACTTACATTTAATGCGCTTTTCACACCCTTTGGTTACTAAACAAACTTCCGGCCCTACTTTGGTTACCGTTTTGACTTTTTCTCATCGCGTTTTTTCTTTCAAATCTGCTTAATATATTTCATTACATGCAAACGACATTAAAAATTTCATTAAACAAACAAAAGAGATTTTTGCCACGTTCGCGCATGGTAAGCTGTAAAAAGCCGACGCCTAAAACAAAAGCGACTAAAAAGCGTGAGGCTCAAAGCAGACCACCTGCAGTCTATCTGGACGTTCGCTACGTTGCTAGTCGGTATGCAACTCGTTCTTTGGTTGATCAGGTGTGGCTTGGTTGGTTGCTGCTTGCCCCCTCTCACACGCTCCCTCAGTTAGTTGGTTGCTTTGTTTTTGTCTGCTTGATTGCCTCGGTTGCTCATCTGCTTTGTTGTAGCACGTCCCTTCAAGAGTCAATTGTTTTGTCGGTCTAGCACTTCATGCACGCCAACTATCCGCTTTCCGTTGGCTTCTTTCTTTTTCACCCACCGCACGTGGTGTTTTAAAGTATAAATCGCAAACAAATGCATTGTCCCATGTGGCATGACAAAAGTTCAGTTATAAAGTTGAATTGTTGTTGCACGCACGCTTTGTAGCTTGTTAACGAACGGCTCTTTCAAATTTCCATGAAAAGAAATTTTGTGTTGAAAGAAAGTTTGCTTGAAAGTGTGGCGGACTTTTAATGAGCCAACTAGTAAATTGTGCTAGTAGTTGAGGGGTCAGGGGAAGTGTGGAAGTTAAATATTATGTTTCACTAGGAGCGAAGTAGGCCCATAAACTATAATGGCGAAACTCATTTTAAATGCTAGTAACGCGGGTTACATGGGTCATTCTATCTCAACTCTAAGTATATTTCGGTTCTCCGTTGTTCACTTGGTCCTTGCATCGGAGTCTCGCTCTTCCTCTGCTTCCACCGGTGGGTGCCGATAGGAATACCTTCTGAGCTGGAAAGTCGTCCTTTATTGGCATAACAGCGCTTAGTGAACTTAACCGCGGGTGGGCTCAGTTTGTAGGTTGGTTCTTCCATTGAAGTGTCCTTGCTCTTCTGCTTCCACCGGGGGGTTGCCGATAGGATAGCATAACAGGGCCTAATCAACTTAGCCGCGGGTGGGCTCAGTTTACAAGATTTATTTTCCTGTGGATTGGATAGAGAACACTTAGGCTATAGAGATCAGACATGTCCTTTTGAACCATATTCTCCATAGAGACGAATAAATGCGGTAGATAGATAGCTCAGTAGAATTTTCATCCACTTCGATAGAAGTCTACGATTCGTTATCTTTCTCGTTTTCGCTTAAAAAAACAGTCAAGTACTCCTTTCATAATCTGAGTACTTTCGATGTTCTCATTCTTACAATTTTCAGATTTGGTCGCTCTGAGCTTGAAATTATCCGTTGTTGTTGTGGAATTTGATTTACATCCAAATCGAAATAAAGTTCCATCGATATTTCGTTCTTAAACTCAAAAGTTTTGGTTTGCATGTTTACTATCACATTTGGAGCCTAGTCACGGTATACTTTCAGTAGTTTATAGAGATTTAGCAAAATTTCGCATTATTGTGTTTGAAATGCTGTCATTCACAGAACATAAGAGGAATTAGGGCCCCCAATTTTATCACAGCGAGTTCTTAAGGCCCTAAGTTATCCGTGAGTCGGATTGCATAGCGAACCCGACTGACATGAAGTTCAAACTAATACTTATCAAAGGAGCTAGATTTGTAGTCGATTAGAGTTGACTTTTTTTACTAAATTTAGAGTAGACTTTATTTATTATGCTTAGAGTCGATTTTATTTACTATTTTTAGAGTCGAGTTTGTTTAATTTTTTTAGATTTGACTTTATTTAATAAATTTAGAAAATCCTTTATTATGTTTAGATACTACTAGAAAACCCTGTCACGCTTCCCTGCGTCTCAGAAATTATAATAGAGTGAGTTCGATTTAAATCATTATATCTCCGAGGCCAGTTGAGACATGTAACTCAATAATAATAACATAGCTTATTGCAGCACTCATAAGCATCTTTCGTTTGATACCCATAGTGTACTAACAAATGTTTGGTCACCCTGCTCTACATATAGCTCGATAACTCCGAAACTGGTAGAGTTATTGAAATAAACGATATCTTAAACTTTGAGTTAGACATCTAATAATGCAATGGTGAAAGTTAAATTCAATTTGATGCTGCCGTTTTTGAGTGATGCGCGAGCAAACATACATACAGGCAGACAAAAATTCTAAAAACTGTTGCTTGGCTCCAAACTGATCCCGACTGTAAATTTTTATTGGATTTCAGCAATGTACGGGCATCGATCTGTTATAATTTAATTATATGTAGAGTTTAGAAAACCTGGCTACGCTTCGCTGCAGAACTTAAAACAGAGTGAATCACTTTATCATTATACCTCCCAAACCAGTTGAGATATGGAACTTAATCACATCGCTTATTGCATCACTCATTAGCACCTTTCGTTTGATACCCATATTGTACCAAAACATTTTGGGTCTCCCTGGTCCAAATATTGATCGATAACTCCGAAACTGGTAGAGTTATTGAAATAAACGATATCTTAAACTTTGAGTTAGAGATCTAATAATGCAATGGTGAAAGTTAAATTCAAATCGATGCAGCCGTTTTTGAGTGATGCGCGCGCAAACATATAGACAGACAGACAAATATTCTAAAAGCTGTTGCCTTGGATTTTATTGGCTCAATAATGATCCACTATAAATTTTTCTTGAATATCTGCATCGGATAGGCATCGACGTGTAACAGTTTTATTATATGTAGAGAAATTTATAGTCGAATTAATTGACCATTGTTAGAGTCGAATCTAATCACTATATTTATCGTACTTTATCTATCATATATAGCGCCAAAATTATTCACTGAATTTAGAGTAGACTTTTCTAGAGTTTATTTCTTACATCTAAAGTTGACTTTATTGGCCATATTCATATTTAACACTTCTTTATGTTATGAAACCACTTCTTTGAAAACAAAAGGAGTCAATTTAAATCATTGGTTGTTTCGCATGGCATAGCTCATATAAATATTTGTAACTGTATCTAGTTCTCTCCCGCACAATAAAATATCATATTTTCGGTAATTTATTTTTTATTCTCGTAATATAAGTTTTTCACCCTTTTCCCGACATAGACCTCAAAAACGTGCCCCTTTGTGTATGCTTCGTTTTTTAGAAACTGCCTGACATTCATAGTTTGCATTTCGCCAAATTTTCACTTGGATGGTGTCGTAGGCGTTGATTTATACGCCAAGTACTCATAAAGTTAATAGCTCGCATGCACCACTACTTAGCAAGCGAAAGGTGTTTGTTTTGAGTAGAGAGCTTGTGTGGAGAGGAGAGGGCATGCTGAACAGGCGAAAATTGCCACAAGCGGCAGGTGCTAAAATATTTTGGTGCATTTTAAGGGTCGTAATTGGAGTGCGTTGGAAATGCAATGTTTTTTTTTTTTTTTTTTTTTGGCAATTTCGTTTGCATAAACTAGCAATAATTTAACTTTTGTCAATTATTTGGCAATCTGACATGGGATCTTTACTCACTGCTTTTGCTCGAAATGTTTGCAGTTTATTTAGTTTTCGTTATGCGACACCCCTTTAGGGCTTAACACATGTTTATTCCCTTAGGAGTGTTATTTATTTTCACAAAGCAAATGATTTTGGCAATCAAAAATGCAATACACAAATAAATAAGTTGCTTAATAAATGAGTGTTTTGCTCAAATTTTCAAAGGGTTCTAACATTTCTTTATTACATGTCGCCATTTTCAACGTAACTAGTTAGCCATAAATAACAGATTTTATAGCACAAACTTGTTTGTTACCCTTTTTCGTTTATTACAATGATTCTTTGCCCAAAAAAGGGTAAATGCTAAATGCGCAATGTGGCATGAAATTGCTTATTTACTGGATAATTTATTTACATGGAAACTTTTAAATGCTCTGTTTAGGTTTTTTTCCTTTGATTATCTATTTTTCAACCATTTAAATGTGATTTGAAGCGCGAAAATGTGCAAAAATGTGATAAAAAGGGCAGCGAAAAAATATTTAAAATTTTCCGGCATAATTTTATTGATTCAATTTTAAAATAAATTTACTTATGACTGGAAAATTTTTTGAATGTTTTTGTGAGTATTTTAATTTTTTACTAGGTGTTCTCTTTACAACTGTGATATGTCTTGTATAAAGTTACCTTATTCCAGAATCTTTTAAGATATAAATATGAAAATTAGTGCAAGGCATAGCACTGTTATATGGAATATTTTTCTTATAGACTTGGACTTTCTTACACATTTTTTTCCCTTCTCTCTCTGCTCTTTTTCGTAATTAATTTTTTTCCTAGTTTTCTTTCCTTGTTTCTAGTTGCCTTTCCTTATTCATAGTTTATTTTGCTTGTTCCCATTTTCCTTACCTTGTTCCTAGTTTCCTTCCACTGCTGGTAGTTTTCTTTCTTTGTTTCCAGTTTCCTTTCCTTGCTCCAAGTTTACTTTCCTTGTTCCTAGCTCCCTTTCCTTGTTCCTTGTTTCCTTCCATTGTTGGTAGCTTCCTTTCTTTGTTCAAAGTTTACTTTCCTTGTTCTTATTTTTATTTCCTTGTTTACTTACCTTGTTCCCAGCTTACTTTCCTTATTCCTACTTGTCTTTTCTTATTAGCAGTTTTCTTTTTTTGTTCCCACTTTCCTTTCCTTGTTCCTAGTTTCATTTCCTTGTACCTAGTTTCCTTTCCTTGTTCCCAGTTTCCTTTCTTTGTTCCAAGTTTACTTTCCTTGTTTCTTGTTTCCTTTCCCTGTTCCTATTTTTATTTCCTTGTTCCTAGTTTACTTATCGTGTTCCCAATTTACTTTCCTTATTCCTACTTTCCTTTCCTTTTTGGTAGTTTTCTTTTTTTGTTCTCACTTTCCTTTCCTTGTTCCTAGTTTCATTTCCTTGTACCTAGCTTTCTTTCCTTGTTCCCAGTTTCCTTTCTTTGTTCCAAGTTTACTTTCCTTGTTTCTTGTTTCCTTTCCCTGTTCCTATTTTTATGCCCTTATTCCTAGTTTACTTATCTTGTTCCCAATTTACTTTCCTTATTCCTACTTTCCTTTTCTTGTTGGTATTTTTCTTTTTTTGTTCTCACTTTCCTTTCCTTGTTCCCACTTTCCTTTCCTTGTTCGCAGTTTACTTTCCTTGTTCCCAGTTTACTTTCCTTGTCCCTGGGTCCCTTTTTTTGCTCCTAGTTCCCTTTCTAAATCCCTTTCCTTGTTCTTAGTTTTTTTTTCCTGGTTTCTAGTTCCCTTCTCCTTGTTCCCAGTTTGATTTTACTTGTTCCAGGGTTAATTTTTCTTTTCTTTTTTCTCACTGTAAACTGAAATATGGTCAAAATGATCAAAATCTGTTTATTAAATCTCTAACTATAAATGAGTCCAATGTTTTTTTTTTTTAATCCCAAAAAGTATCGTGTTTATAAGACTTAGTAATTCATGACCATACATAAATATGTATATATGTTAATTTAACTACGAATTTCAGTGGCGTTCTTTTAGTGCCATGTTTGTGGTACTGGTGAAATGATAAGCAAAGTATAGAGCAATTTATTTGCATTTTACTGCATTGAAAACGTTTCATGAATAAAACTAAAGCCAAATGCATTTGCAAGATAACGAGCTACAAATAATGATTATTCAACACATTTTACAGGGTGCGTAAATGTTTTTTTGTTTCGTGCTTGTCTCTAAAATTGCCTAAATAAACCTGAAAATCTTTTTTGAAAAAAAAAAAAAAAATAATAATAATAATATATACACCTTTCCTATGAATCTTCACAGTTTCAGAAACCATTGACTTTATTAATAAAACTCGCATACGTGAGAACTCATACATTTGAGTCACCCTGCAAAAAAACATGCACATTCACAAGCGATGAAATTAAAAAAAAAAGTGGCTGCGAAGTTGCAGATAAACATTGACTCAAAGAGAAGATTGAAGCAACTTGAATAATCTCACTTGAAAATTTGCATATTGGACCTAGAAAAGCACACAACACCATGCCACTACAAACACCCAATACCATTGCGACCACAAAACAACAAAATATTTCTAAGCAAAAAAATACAAATTGTATGGGAGTCTCTGGATTTTGAACGTAAACAATTTGATTGTTATACCCAGTACACATTTCTGTGATTCAGCAAACTTTTAGAGTTGAGCCACGGAAGAGAAGAGAGCATATCTGAATATGTGTTGAAATGATATAAAACTAGATATCAGCGGTTTGTACAAGGTTTTCCCACTCTTCCAAATAATAAAGCATATATGTATGTATATCAGCAACAGCACAATTTATTCTTTATTTCGCACCTTCAGCAATACATGGGTGGAAAAAACTGCCTTAAGAAGGCTCTAAACTTTGAACTAGACATTTAGCAACATCTTGGTGAATATTGCATTAAATTCCATGCAATAGTTTTTGATTGATGCGTGTCCAAACATGCGTGCAGATAAACAATTTTTAATAATTAACGTTTTTGGCTTCTGTTAATTTAAGCGCAGGCATACTTCTGTTACAATTTTATTATATGTGAAGACACGCACTATAACAGCAACATAAGTTACCCTGCACCGCTGTTATAAACAGATTTGTAATTTGCTATAGCCTACATTTCGGCTGAATATTAATCAGAACTTAAGTCTTGCTATTGACGCTGAATTAGATTTAAAATTTTTTATTTATTCCTGTTTTTCTCGCTTGAATTTCTGATTTAACTCAAAAAACTATGTGGGGGTTAAAGAATCATTGTGAAAACAATAAAACAAGCTAAAACTTTTGCATTTCAACGCCAACTAACTGTTTTCACACTTGAAAACATATGTATCTACTAGAGGTTTTGTTTTCCTTTTTTCCTACACTTTTGTTTTGTTTATCTGTAAACTAACGCACTGCAGTAGAATGAAGTGTTTTTGTTGTAAATTCAAAAGTTTGCATTTTTTTCCGTGGAAAGAGTGTGTGTGCGGGTAATGAAGTTGATTGTTTTGTGTTTTATTCCTATTCCTATTGTGAGTTGTAGGGATTGAGAGTAGCGTGGGCAGGTGTAAACAAAGGAAAATCGCCTTCTCTAGCATTTGTTGCGAATTCGCATCCTTACTTTGGCTTAAAAAAGTTTAAGCTCTCAAAGGGTGCCAATGCGGTAAATTTCCTAAATGTGCAAATGCTATTGGTTGCTTTGTTGCTTGGAAGTCAGCAAGAATTTCCTGATGTTTGGTGGTTATTCGGCTTGAAAGCAGGTGTTAATGTGGTACTATATGGAGAGAAGAATGCGGTAGAGGTTTTAGAATGCCCATATGTATTTAGTTAGCATCCATTTTCGATAAAGAAAGCAATTATTTTAGCTTTCAGTATCTTTCGAAGTATAAGAAAGAAAAGAAAAAAATATTTTTATTCAATCGAACACAGCACAATAGATTTATAGAAATTTTGTTTTCCTAAAAATTTGTTGCGTTTTTCTCTAGGTGTCTGAAAATTTCATTAAAAACAAAAAAATATTTTAATAATTTCAATTTGACAAAAACAGAAGAAATTAAGAACCCAAAATAAATTTTGAAAGTGAAAAATAAAAAAGGAAAATATGTAGTATAAACAACACAAAATTAAAAACTTTATAAAAAGTTTACAAAAAAGCATTATAATCAAAAGTGGGTTTGTTCCTCAATTTGTTTCCAATTCTTTGCGTCTAAAAGTTTCTAAATCATTCAAGAAAGAAATTAACTAAATTAATAAAAATATTTTTCAATTACAAAAAAATAAACGGGAACTAATTGAAAATAAAATTAGTAAAAAAAACTGAAAAAAAAAATGATTAAATAAAAAAATAAAATAAATAAAAATGAAATAAAAAAATTATAAGAAAATAATAAAAAAAAATTAAATAAAAAATTAAAAGTATGTAAATAAATAAACTATTAAAAAAAAGAAAAAAAAATTAAAATATATTTCAATTACAAAAAAATAAACGGGAACTAATTGAAAATAAAAATAATAAAAAAAACTGAATAGTTAAAAAAAGATATCAGCAAGATCGGAGCAATACAACGCATAGCTCCCATACAATCGATAGTTTCGATAAATGGGTTTTGGGCTATAAATTTTGTAATTAAAAAGCTAGGAACGTAAAACTTTGCACGTTTGGTACTTATTATACATGTAATGTGTGTGGTGGAAATCAACCAGATCGGACCAACATAACATATAGGTCCCATACAATCGATTGTTCCGATAAATAGGGTTTGGGCTATGTATCTTTAAATTAACAGGGTAAGAGCTTCAAAATTAGCAGAGTTTTTACTAATTGTGAGTAAGGATCGGACACTTAAAACCGTGATGCGTATTCATGAAAGGTATAAAGTCTTCGGCACAGTCGAAGACAGCCCTTTTCTTACTTGTTTTTATTTAAAATAACACCATATAAGGAAAATAAAAAATGTTTTATGTAATAAAAAATATAAAAAAAAAAATCTAAAAAAAAAAAATCTAAAAAAAAAATTTAAATATATAAAAGCTTAAAACTAGCACAAAAAAGTGAAATAAACAAACAATTAAAAGTAATTCCAAAACTTAAGTTATAATTAAAAGAATAAAATAAAAGAAATTAACTGAAAAGCAGAAATAAAAATGTGTAAGAAAGCAAATATTTTACTCAGTTAATTTATTTACAAAAATGCATCCAAAAAATGTTTAAAAAAGTGCATATAAACAAAAATTCATAAAATATAATTTCAAAAAAAAAAAAAAAATTAATAAGTTGACTAACACAAGAGAGATATAATTTAATAAAGAAATATAAATAAATAAAAAAAAATGCTAATAATTTTCTAAATGAAAAAAAGCGAAAGTAATAAAAAAAAACAAGGAAAAAGATAAGCAAAACAAATTGAATCAAAACTAATATAATACAATTGAGAAAAAAAATGTTCCATTACAATAAATGAATAAAAAAATTTGTAAAAAAGAAAAATGGAAAATTGTATGAAATATAAATAGTAAAAACAAGATAGAAAAAAGTTAAATAAAAATAAATATCTAGGCCTTGAGATAGTTTATAGTCATGTGTGCCTTAAAAAAGTTTCAATTTTTAAAAAACTTGAAACAAGGAAGAAATTATCGTCTCATGTGTTTTTTCACTTTTGTTGCTATATGAGGAAAAGGCAGAGGAAAAGTGGTAGGCTTCGTTATGCACCCACATAAAAACTATAATAGCAACAACACCAAAATGTGTCCTAACTACGAGTATACTTTAGGATGTGAAATAAAAATGGCATTCAATTTCAAGCAGTAGTTATTAAGTATGGCATTCGACTGTTGGGGGAATGCGTATCTATCATTGTTCATTATTCGGGTATCATACTAATGTCTCTTATAATTTATTTATTATTACTTTCCAAAAAAATCCTCAGGAACTCGCTTAAAATCTCTTTTAATTCATTAAGCCCAACAATGCATCATCGTTGCTGTATCACTGCATTCATGTCATCCATCTTTATTCCACCACTAATTTGTAATTGCGCTATTTGCACAAACAACTGACATGGGAATGCAAAGCAGTAAATTTAAATGAATGAATGCAAGTTGAGAAAAGCAAAAATAACACAGGAAACTTTGAACATAAAAAAGGAAATGAGCAAAAAGTCGAGCGCGCAACTCTCATTGGAGCAGGCACCGGCTACGTCGGTCCCAGGCTCATTGTGCCAAATAAATGTGATGGAATTGAAATGAGAAAATGCAAATGCAAATTTTGGCAGAAAGTCAAAAAGAAAAAGGTTTCCATTACACATTTTGGTTAAGACACATGCTTGCTTGGTGGATAATATAGTGGGTTACATAACTATAGCGCTGTGAAAATTTAAGTTTTTAAAGTTGTGCGCAAAGTTTAGAAATTTGAAATGATGAAAATATGAGGACGTATTCAAATTCAAATGTTGTTAATTTTTGGTGCTAGATACATTTTTTTCTGCTCGCTTACAATTTTTTTTTAATAGAAAACATACAGAATAGTCAAACAGAAAAAATATATAAGCGCCCAAAATTTTGGTTACTATCGTGCAAGCGTCATGCTTACATCTGATTTTCAAAGAAAATTTCAAACTTTGAAAAATAAGCTACAGATTTGCGATTTTGTTCACATATTGCTAAGCGCTTATGAATAAAAATCGGCTGTTAATTTTTTTTAAAAGTCGGCTCAAACTTTGTAGTTTGTTCATGGATTTTTTCTCTATAAGAATATTTTTTTATATCGACATAAACGAAAGATGATTTCAGAAAAAAAAATCTAAAAATTTAGCACGATTTTTTAAAATAAAAATTGGGACTTCTACTACAATTTGGATGGGATTTATTTAAGATTTTCTTATTTAAAATATTTTAAAACTTTTTGGAAAATATCAAAACGGTAAAACTAAAAAACTTGTTTCAAAAATTTCCTAAACTTTTTTCAATAATTCCAAAAACTTTTTTTAAAAAATTTCTAAACCTATTTTACAATTTTTTACAACTTGTTTGAAAAATTTTCAAAATGTTTAGAAAACTGTTTACATCTTTTTTATACTTAGTTATACTAGGATTCGATACACTTTATTTGCGGTTTTCTTGGTTAAAATATTTTAAAACTTTTTGAACAAATTTCAAAAAATTTTAATAATTCCGAAATTTTTTTTTTTAAATTTTCAAAACCTTTTTCCAAAGTTTTTACCATTTTTTTTGGGTATGTCAAAACGGTTTGTCTTCAAAGCTTGTTTGAAAAATTTTGAAAACTTTTTGAACAAATTTCAAAACTTTTTTTAATAATTCCGAAAATTTTTTTGAAAAATGTCAATACTTTTTTAAAAAATGTCAAAACTTTTTTGAAAAAATTTCAAAGCTTTTTTTTTTTTTTTTAAATTTTGAGTTTTTTGGAAAAATTTCAAAACTTTTTTCAAAAAATTTACAAATTCTAAAGCTTTTTAGAAAAATCTCAATTCTTTCTTGAACATTTTTCTAACTTTTTGCAAGATTTCGAAACTTTTTCAAAAATTACATTTATACGACTCTTAGATTAAAATGCCATGAGAAAAATATTGAAATTTAAATAATAGTATAGATATACATATACATGTGATTGCAACATTAAATGCCGAGTGTGCTCTAGTTATGTAACTCACTGTATATACAGACATATGAATGTGTTTGTATGTACTTATATGCACTTAAAATAAAAGGGCGAATGCCAAAGAAGGTAGTAACACAATTTTAATGTTGGCAAATGTGCCAAAGAAAAAGCAGAAAAAAAAGGAACAAGCAAATATTCTGCGCAAAAGATGTGCCAAAAAACGCAGAAAAAATGTAAGCAGAAGCAGAAAGTAAATAAATGAGAGTAGAAGGGGGAAGAAAACAAACAAACAATCGTTTGTTTTATGGCATCCCGACGGGCAAGGACAAGTGTGCCAAATGGCGCACTTTGCAATCATTTTTATAGTCCCGTCTCATTTGCGGTTATTTTGAGTTAAGTGATAGGGGAAAGAATTTATCTTCAAGTGAGCGTAGACATATACCTACATATGCATATGTATGTGGTTCAAGGATTTAAGCCAACCACACGTGAAAAATATAAAGTTGATGCTCACATACTTACGTATCTCCCACTTTTATTGGTTTTAAATTCCATGCTGTTTTTATGATAATTAAATAACTTTCCAGCATGTTATTTTTGATTTATGTTTCGATAATTCAATTTAATTTCAAAGTAACTGACATATTGTACCATAATTTATAAACATAATTAAATGATGTCGCATTGTAGGATGAGTATGAAAGCATCTCATAATCACAAAACACTAAATTTCTTTCCATTTAGCACCATTCGTGGGTAGAAAATTTTAATAAGAGAAATTGTATATGTTTCTTAGTGAATATTTTATTCGTAGATTAAATAAATGTTTATTAAGTTTTCATTTGCGTATTTATCTGTACTCATAACATATCATACAATATATAAGTATTTAGAATTGTACAACAAAATAACCTCAATGTGATTGAGAATTAACATAACAAAAAATTAATTTATGGAATCAATGTTGTGTGTATTTTCATCATGAATAATTTAACTCTGAATGTATTTCAATTCCTTTTGATGACAACAAAATCCTCTGAACATTTTTTATCTGATGCTATCCAAGAATGCATAACATTATTAGAATTATATAATATAACGCAATAAGATGTAAGCGAGAAGATATTTATGTGTTTAAGAAATCGGATAAGGACCTAAAGTTTTGGTTTTTTTTTTGTGTAGTTTCATAATATTTAATTTCCTTAAAAGTTTTGTTTATATCTCGAGAGAACCATAGTGATGAGAATAATACCCAAAAAGAAAAGTTTTTCGGTCGATCTATGAACCTTTGCGCTATGAAATGAAACTCCACTCCAATTTAATTTCATATCGTAAAGCTTTAATGCTGGCTGCTTCTTCTACATTGAAGTACTTTTCCTATTTTTAATATACAAAAAATTTTTCTTAATCTTTTTTTAATTAGTTAAAATTTGCTTTTTTATACCAACAATTTTTGTGGATTTTACGGCCTGTACATTTTCAAGTATTCATAAAGGCCAAGAATAATAATTTTTCACTTTTTAATTTTTATGAAAATTATTATTGTTTTTTATTTTTTCATAAAAATTAAAAAATGAAAAATTATTATTCTTGTTGGCGTTGAGCTCGTTTTATGTATAATTAGTTAAAATTTTTTTTTTATTTGAAAAAGTTTTTTGATTTATTTAAATTTTGCATTTATTTAAATTTTTTTTTAATTTTTTTTTAAATCTTATTTTTTTGTTTTTATTTTTGTTTTAAATTGAAAATCAAATAAGTTTTTTTTTTAATTTCTTTGTTTTCTTTTCATTTGGCTTCATTTAAATTTTCACACACGAACATGATTTATTTTTAAAATGTTTTGTTCTTTTTTAAATTTGTTTTTAAGACATTTTTTTATGCTTGAAAAGTTTTTTTTAAATTTATTTTCTAATGTTTTTTTCTTTGTTTATTTAAAACAATTTTTGATTTTTAAATAATTTTTTAATTTTTAAAATATTTCTTTGATTTTGAAAATATTTTTCTTTATTTTAAACTTTTTTTATTTAAAATTTATTTATTAAACATTTTTTCTTTTTATTTAAATTTTTTTTTAATTTAAAAATATTTTTTTTTTTATTTTCTTGTATTTTTATGAGCTCAAGGGCTTTCTTAACTAAAATACCATATTCACAAATGTATTTTCATATTTATTTCGTCGATATTTCGACAGATAAGGCATATTCTTATGTTCCTGTAATGCTTAAATGATCAGCAAAAATACTTTTTTAATTTTTAAAATATTTTTGTTTTATTTTTAAAATATCTTTTTTTATTTTTAAAATATCTTTTTTTATTTTTAAAGTATTTTTGTTTATATTTCATGAATTTAAAGAAAAAAATTTGTTTGTGAAAGTATTTTTTCTCTGTAAAAATATAAAATTTTTTTTTTTGTAATTTTTTTCTTTTCATTTAGCTTCATTTAGACTTATACACACAAAACATACCAGCAACGAAATTCTATTAGGTATCTATACAATAATAACTGCGTATCTAACTGTGTGTATGTATGTCTATATATAAGTTTTTATGTTTGTATTGGCTATCAGGAAATAACCTCTATATGTTCATAATATCTAAATGTGCCAATAGCCTGATTGCATCTGTGTAACTGTATGTTTGCCTGTATATCTGTTTGTGCCTGTGTGTGTATACATATAAACATATATATAGCAATCAAAAATCAAACTTAATTTGTCTAATTTCGAAAAAAAATCTTATTTCTCTTCTCTTCAATTCATTGCAACGTTTGCAGCCTCTAATACTACCAACAACTGATCCAGCAAATATGAATGGCTATAGTCGCAAGTCACCATCGAAACGTCGTTATGAAGGTTCCAAGTATTCAGGTAAGTGCACTTACATACATTCCAATCGTATATAACTGTATTGGTGCGGAAGTTTACTCGTTTCCGGCATTATTTTAATTGGGTGGGCGGGTGGTGCTGCCTTACACTACACCTTCATTGAATGCTTTAGGGCGTAAAAAATGTGAAACTGTATAAAAAGCAATAATAAAGCTGGCTTGTATTTTTTAACTGTTTTTGTTTTTCTTGCTGGTTTGTTTTCAATTTAGTCGGAAACGTGTTGTTGCTTTCGTTTTCGCTTACTCGATTTTTAATGCTGCAATTAATTGGCTTTTGTAAGCAACTCAAAATTGACTTAAAATTTACAAATTTATTTGATATTCAAATTTATTGACTTCTTTTTCTTCATAGTTGTGCCAAAAAAGAAGCCGCGCACTGGTAAAGAGCGTGTGCCACAACCGAAAAATACCGTTGCCATG
Organism: Merzomyia westermanni; assembly: GCA_949987695.1. Classification (NCBI taxonomy): domain Eukaryota; kingdom Metazoa; phylum Arthropoda; class Insecta; order Diptera; family Tephritidae; genus Merzomyia; species Merzomyia westermanni. The sequence continues at coordinate 19,017,176 of OX465290.1, read as the reverse complement.
CTCAATGAGTTACGTCATGGCTTGGTATATAAATTGGAATCGCAAACTGGACCGGTACATGCACCGTTATTCACCATTTCCGTTGAGGTGAGTTCGTTTATACGCATACCCACATATGTTGTGTATTTTTATTAAAAAAAAAAAAAAAAATTCTTAATTCTTTTGCGCAATTTTTCGATTTAAAAAACTTTTGTCAATCAGCTAGCATTTTTTTCGCGCTCATAATTTATTCTCGTTCACTATTTTTTATCGTTCACCATTTTTCCCCGTTCACATTTTTTTCTTGTTAGCTTCGAAATGTTTCACTTTTAATGGAATTTGCATCATCGCACTTTGTAGTGCCCCAGCCGCTCGTCGCGGGGTTTCATGTAGTTAAGAGGTGGGGGAAAAGTGCCGCCGGAAATTGTTGTTATTACTTTTTTTTTGATTATATAGATTGAAAGGAGATTTGATAGCGCGTGCCTGTGTGTGGGTTTAACCATTTTTTCGTTATCTTCGTGTGCGCTACGCATCCTGTCTTTCTATCAGTGCTGTCCGCATTTTAGTTTGGTTCTATTTATATATTTTCATCTAAAATTTTTGTATACCCTTCTTGAATATGGAATTACATGTTACATCGCTGCCTTGGAAATCAAAGATGGTGCGGGATCACGTTTACTGCTGCAGAAGAGTATCGGCCAGAGGAAGACTACCTCAGTTGTTAGTTGCAATATCGTATGCTTAATCCTCTCTCTCTTCCAAGCGGATGTCAACGCTTTAAAGAATACAGTGGATCAGACTCTATGCAGTACTCTGGAAAGTGGAAAGGCCCGCCTGAGACAAATTTTCATCCAGAATATTTTTGTAGGGAATCAAATTTCCTATAAAACATGTATGCAGTAACTTTTTTTACTTAACTAGTTTGGCAGTTTTAAAGCAAAAAATAGATTATTCCAAAAAATTTTTTTACTAGCCATCAGAGATTTTTAAAAATCAATAGACCGTTTTTTTCGCAAGAACTTAAACTGAAATTAAATTTTTTTTTTCAAAATCTGAAATTTCCCTTGAAGATAAAAATTTAATGTGAATCTGTCGCTTGTTAGATAACAACCAATATTGTGAGTGCTTGTAATTTTTTTAATTGTTTCCCTCCTTTTAGTTCAAAAAATTGTTTAGGCAAGCAGAAAGGCCAAGATAAAACGGCCAATAATGAGGTCTGAAAAATTTACAGAATTTTTTCATCACTAATATCAATACAATTATTAAAAAAAACCTTTTTTGGCCCAATCTAATATACAGCTGCCGTCAAAATAAAAGCAGTGAAATAAGATTGCATATCGTTCGACGAAATAAGCAGCGGCTGTGTTTTTAATAATTTTCATTTGAAATATAACGAATTCTATAACAGAATCCACATAAAAAGAAATTTCATAGTTTACACAGAGTTTAGGAATGCTAATTAAACTTAAAAAAATTTTCATCTAAATCTAAAAAATTCAGGGAAATTTTTGAGCTGGTTCAACTTGCACAATGTAATACTAAAATTGATTGGGCTACAAGACTGCTTACCCAAACATTTTCTAGAAATTCTGCCCAAAAAGTATTCATGAAACTAGCTCAAGGCCAAGAATAATAATTTTTTACATTTTAATTTTTATGAAAATTATTATTGTTTTTTTTTTTTTTAATAATCATTTTTAATTAATTATTAAAAGTTGTTTTAATTGTATAGAGTAGGAAAAATGTTTAGAGACAACCGCCATAGCTTTTCTTATAGATCCATTTCGGAAGCTGCTAGGCTTCTTCATCAGAGAAATGTTGGCACGTATTGCTAACCATTGAGCTAACAATACGCTGGTTTTTATGTCATCTAAACTCCTAGTTCTATTCTTCTTTACCATATGCATGAACCACTTCCGCCATTTGACAGTTAGTAGTGTGATCATGATGGATATTTTGACAGATCTGCCAGTTTAATTAACTTTTCTGAACTTTGTGTAAACTATAAAATTTCTTTTTATGTCGATTTTGTTATAGAAGTCGCTATATTTTAAATGAAAATTATTAAAATCACACCTTATTTCGTCGAACGATATACAATTTGATTTCACTACAATTATTCTGAACACAACTGTATCTCATCCCATTTCAAATTGTTACATAGTTGGAGTCGACCCCTACCTTGAATAAAATTTATCATAAAGCAAACTTCTGCTAAAGAAACAAATTTTCAATTTTTTTTTTTAAGGTTATGCAATTTAAAAATTTAACTTTTTTCCAATTTTGTAAAGTTTATTTTTTCAATATTGCGGAAACTACTGTAGAAGCAAAAAAAAAAAACTTTGGCACTTTCAAAGGGGAAACTTAGATGTATGATGATAAAATGTTTTAAAAATAAAATTTCAAAATTTGTAAATTTAGTAAATTTTCGATTTTTCAAATTCTAAAAAATTCCAGTTCGCTATTAAAGTTTTGAACTTTAATTTTTTTTTTTATTATACCGCTGACATATCTTAAGATATCCTGAAATTTTCAGAAAGATGTTTTTTGTTTTTTCAACTACATAATTCTTTTTTATTTTTTCCAAAAAAATTTGTTTAATGCAAATGATTGATCAAGTTAAGGGCGTTTCTCCATAACTCACTCATTTAGCAAGCTATAAAGGCGAAACTTTGTGCCAGGATGAACAGGTCTGCTATTATTTCGCTCCTGCTCACGCACATCTATGGTATAAGTCCAAAATCCCTCGATAATTTCTATCGAGTTTCGTGCTCATACCCTATTGTTGTTGTTGTAGCGACTACCCTAGTCGGGAACTCCGAAAAAATAAATGAGATTGATGAGTGATTAAAATAATTGATTCTAACTACTTATATATATGCGAATTAACGCTCCATGAGCTACTTACAACTCAGTAATTCAATCAGATTAAAGTTAAGTTACATTCGTGAAAGGTATAAGCGCTTCGACAGAGCTCTCTCGACTCTTATTTCAACAAAGCAACATCAACAAGGTATAACGAGTTTTTTCATATTTCTTCCTATTTTCGTAGCAATTTTATTTATTTATTTGCCGAGCACAATAGCAGCATTTTAAGTGCTCTTTTGAACTTGTTCATAGAATGTTAAAGAATGTATACATTTTTAATATATTGGCGTAATAGTTATACCAGCTATCGTTCTCCTTTTTCCAAAAATATTTTAGTATGCAATTATTTATAATTAAATTTCGCCTTTAGTTGCATCAAAGGATGCTGCATTAGGAAATGGGATAAATAAAATTAAATCAAGATAGTTATAAGCGTTTTTTTATTCATCAGCACTAAGCGACTTACGAATAAAAAAAAAAAATTTTTTTGTTGTTATTGATTGCATAGCTTTGTCTTTCGCTGTTCTGCTATTATTAATGACTGATTTGCTTATGGTTTTTAAGACCTAATGTCTTTAATTATGTATTTATTTGTGCTTGATTTGTTTGGAACTAAGGCAATCCTCACTTACACATATTCCCGTACTCAGCTCTCCCTATATCAATTCTAAATTGCAACAAAAGCTAAACGGCATTTCAAAAATGGCAATAAGCTAAACAAGCCTCCTACAAATAGCTTCATAGTAATTCCATCTAAAGAAATCTTCTAAATATCAATATCCAAATGGTTGTATTCCATTTTTGTATGTGTCGATGTATTAGTATTTATTAGGGTGGGTCGATTTGTATGGACGAAAGTTAACCGATATCGCGCCATCGATTTTTCGATAGGTTTTGGGCTCAAGAAAAAAAAGTTCCAAAAAAATAATTTTCGAAATATTTTTCAAAAACGCCCTATCTCAGATTTTCTTTGAAGAACGCCACACCTCAAAATTTGTTTCAATAACGCCCTATCTCAGAATGAGTTTCAAAAAGCCCAATCTGAACGAACATTCAATACATTTTTAGCTGAGATAGGGCGTTGTTGACAAAAATTCTGAGATAGGGCGTTTTTAAATCAAATTTTTAAATAGGGCGCTATTCAAACAAATTTTGAGGTGGGGCGTTCTTCAAAGAAAATCTGAGATAGGGCGTTTTTGAAAAATATTTTGAAATAGGGTGATCTTCCACTCAGCCGTCGAGGTGATCTGGGAGTTTAATGTGTTACTCTCTCACCCTCCGAATATGGCCATCGTGACAGTCATGTAAACCATACCGGCCAAACTCACTGCTCCGATAGTCATCGTGCGGATCACGAGCATGTTCAGTCTGGTTACCGTATAGGTCATGGACACCATGTCGCTCACTGTCACTACTCCCTTCATAGTCACCGCGCCGGTCATGGACACCAAGCCGGTCACTGTTATAGCCCCCGGGCTCTGTTACGCTTCCAGTCACCGTCACGGTTCTCATAACCATTTCATTATACATATACCTATTGTTATCATCATAATTATAATTATTTTAATACTTTTCCCTTTCATCCTGATTTTTCCATTTCGCCTTGGAGTCTTATTACGCTCATATAATCTTAACCATATATATAGTTACTTGTATCGATCGACTCCCAATAGTGTGAACGAAGATGTTTAGGCATCCACTTTTTGTTTTGTGGCTCTCACAATAGTCGGATCTAAGTCCCATAGCTACTGAGGACGGGCATTTTGGCAGAACTCCCGAAAGTCCGCAGCGAGTAATCATATGACACTAAAGCGCTTTTGTTGCTCATAAACTATTGTCACCGAAACACATTTTGAACATCTCTCAACCATCCCAAAAAACATTACTCATATTTATATTTTTATCATTTCATTTCACCTCACAACACAGTGCGTAAATCACAAATGATTTGGCAAATGCGTTGCGCTAATTGTTGTTTTTGCATTGGCAAATGTGTTGTATGAATTAAATGTTTTTGCATTGCAAAACAAAATGTCACACTCACCAAATAACGCACAGACAACGATCAAAATCAAATAGGCAATAACTCACGAGCGAACGCACAAACAGCCAAATAGGCAAGGCAAACTGAAGCCACTCTGTTTGTGAATGCATTGCACGGCAGTCATCCAATGCGATTAGCAATGCACTCAAACTGCCAAATTCCTAATTTTGTTGGTTCGAAGTGGAGGAAGGGCCCTCTTTTGCCTTAATATTGCAACAAAACTTGTGTTTCTGTTTTCAAATTGTTGTAATATCAACTGACATCCGCAGGTGTCGTTAGCGTTTCACAATGAATTATGATCAAAATGTTTGCCTCACTTCTAAAATTCATTGTTGCTGTTTTTGTAAGAAATTAAACGAAAATTTTTAATGTTTTAGTACCTTTATATTAGATCGCTTTCTGGTTTGTTTGACTATTTTCGGCGCAAAGTTCGCGAATCTTGTCAGCGACTTTTAAGTACAGGGTGTTTTTTTTACAGGTTTGTTTTTCGAATAGAGATAAAACTGGCATTTTGTGGTCAAATCTGGCAACTCTAATGTCATTTATGTTCAGTTTGGTTTGCCATTTCATCATGAACAGGTTGACAAAAGAACAACGCTTGCAAATCGTGCAAATTTATTTCGAAAATAATGGTTCAGTTCGCGAAGTTTACCGTGAGCTCCGTCCATTTTATGGTCGACATAATCGTCCATCAGAGCAATTAATTCGGTTAACCATGGATCGTTTTCGCACTACGTTTACTCTATGTGATAATACGCATCCGCAGAGACGTCGAACAGTGCGCACCGAAGAAACAATTGCCGCTGTAGAGCAAAGTGTTGAAGAGGACCCGAATGAATCGATTCGCCACCGTGCACAGCAATTGGAGCTTTGTCCATCAACTTTATGGAAGATTTTGCGCAAAGATCTTGGCTTGCGACCTTACAAGATCCAGCTTGTGCAAGAATTAAAGCCGCGAGACCATGCAATGCGTCGTGATTTTGGTGTATGGGCCGAAAATGAGATTGATTTCGATGCTGATTTTCATCGCAAAATTTTGTTCAGTGATGAGGCTCATTTTTGGTTGAATGGCTACGTCAACAAGCAAAATTGCCGCATTTGGAGTGAAGAGAATCCACATGAGACCCTTGAAACGCCATTACATCCACAAAAACTGACTGTTTGGTGTGCTCTATGGGCTGGTGGAGTCATTGGGCCATACTTCTTCCGCAATAATGCTGGAGAGGCAGCTACCATTAATGGAGACCGGTATAGAGCCATGATAACCGACTATTTTGTTCCCGAATTGGATGGCATGAATGTGGATGAGTTGTGGTTCCAACAAGACGGCGCTACATGCCACACAGCGCACGTCACAATCGATTTATTGAAGGAAACATTCGATGAGCGCATAATTTCGCGGAATGGACCTGTCAATTGGCCACCAAGGTCGTGTGATTTGACACCATTGGATTATTTTCTTTGGGGATATGTGAAGTCTCTCGTCTACACCAACAAACCAGAAACGTTAGGGGAATTGGAAGCCAACATTCGTGGCGTTATTGCCGACATACGGCCCCATATGTTCGAAAAAGTGGTTGAAAATTGGACCTGTAGAATTGGCTTTATTCGAGCCAGCCGCGGCGGCCACATGCCCGAAATCATATTTAAACATTAATGGCATAAAATTATCCTTCCAATAAAGCCAAATTGATGGACCTTAAAACGATTTTCTTGTGTTTTATTTCAATTCGAAGCTCTATACCCCTAAAAAAAACACCCTTTACTTACGGTTGAGCTAGAGACTTGAAACTTGTGCGTTAATTCTGAACCCGATGAGGATGCCATATGTTGGGAAAAAATCCTACAATGTTGCGTACGTATCGAGGTATTAAGGAAATTCTCGCAAACTGGGATCTGAAGTAAAGTTGACTATTCTGAAGTATATTCTACGGTTTCTGAACTACATTTTACAGTTTTTGAAATACAATTGACCATTCTGAAATAAATTTTACAGCTTCTGAAGTACATTTAACACTTTTTGGATTGCATTTTATAGTTTCTGAAATACAATTGACTATTCTGAAGTATATTTTACCGTTTCTGAAGTACATTTTACACTTTTTGGATTACATTTTATAGTTTCTGAATTACAATTGACTATTCTGAAGTATATTTTACGGTTTCTAAAGTATATTTTATAGGTTTTGAAACACAGTTGACCATTCTGAAATAAATTTTACAGCTTCTGAAGTACATTTTACACTTTTTGGATTACATTTTATAGTTTCTGAATTACAATTGACTATTCTGAAGTATATTTTACGGTTTCTGAAGTATATTTTATAGGTTTTGAAATACAGTTGACCATTCTGAAATAAATTTTACAGCTTCTGAAGTACATTTAACACTTTTTGGATTGCATTTTATAGTTTCTGAAATACAATTGACTATTCTGAAGTATATTTTACTGTTTCTGAAGTACATTTTACACTTTTTGGATTACATTTTATAGTTTCTGAATTACAATTGACTATTCTGAAGTATATTCTACGGTTTCTGAACTACATTTTACAGTTTTTGAAATACAATTGACCATTCTGAAATAAATTTTACAGCTTCTGAAGTACATTTAACACTTTTTGGATTACATTTTATAGTTTCTGAATTACAATTGACTATTATGAAGTATATTTTACGGTTTCTGAAGTATATTTTATAGGTTTTGAAATACAGTTGACCATTCTGAAATAAATTTTACAGCTTCTGAAGTACATTTTACACTTTTTGGATTACATTTTATAGTTTCTGAAATACAATTGACCATTCTGAACTAAATTTTACAGCTTCTGAAGTACGTTTTACTATTTCTGAAGTACAATTTACAGTTTCTGAAATACAATTGACTATTCTGAAGTATATTATACGGTTTCTGAAGTACATTTTAAAGTTTTTGAAATACAATTGACCATTCTGAAATAAATTTTAAAGCTTCTGAAGTACATTTTACACTTTTTGGATAACATTTTATAGTTTCTGAATTACAATTGACTATTCTGAAGTATATTTTACGGTTTCTGAAGTATATTTTATAGGTTTTGAAATACAGTTGACCATTCTGAAATAAATTTTACAGCTTCTGAAGTACATTTTACAATTTCTGAAGTACAATTTACAGTTTCTGAAATCCAATTGACTATTCTGAAGTATATTTTACGGTTTCTGAAGTACATTTTATAGTTTTTGAAATACAATTGACCATTCTGAAATAAATTTTACAGCTTCTGAAGTACATTTTACATTTTTTGGATTACATTTTATAGTTTCTGAATTACAATTGACTATTCTTAAGTATATTTTACGGTTTCTGAAGTATATTTTATAGGTTTTGAAATACAGTTGACCATTCTGAAATAAATTTTACAGCTTCTGAAGTACATTTTACACTTTTTGGATTACATTTTATAGTTTCTGAAATACAATTGACCATTCTGAACTAAATTTTACAGCTTCTGAAGTACATTTTACATTTTTTGGATTACATTTTATAGTTTTTGAAACACAGTTGCCCATTCTGAACTAAATTTTACAGCTTCTGAAGTACATTTTACACTTTTTGGATTACATTTTATAGTTTCTGAATTACAATTGACTATTCTTAAGTATATTTTACGGTTTCTGAAGTACATTTTATAGTTTTTGAAATACAATTGACCATTCTGAAATAAATTTTACAGCTTCTGAAGTACATTTTACATTTTTTGGATTACATTTTATAGTTTCTGAATTACAATTGACTATTCTTAAGTATATTTTACGGTTTCTGAAGTATATTTTATAGGTTTTGAAATACAGTTGACCATTCTGAAATAAATTTTACAGCTTCTGAAGTACATTTTACACTTTTTGGATTACATTTTATAGTTTCTGAAATACAATTGATCATTCTGAACTAAATTTTACAGCTTCTGAAGTACATTTTACATTTTTTGGATTACATTTTATAGTTTTTGAAACACAGTTGCCCATTCTGAACTAAATTTTACAGCTTCTGAAGTACATTTTACACTTTTTGGATTACATTTTATAGTTTCTGAATTACAATTGACTATTCTGAAGTATATTTTACGGTTTCTGAAGTACATTTTATAGGTTTTGAAATACAGTTGACCATTCTGAAATAAATTTTACAGCTTCTGAAGTACATTTTACACTTTTTGGATTACATTTTATAGTTTCTGAAATACAATTGACCATTCTGAACTAAATTTTACAGCTTCTGAAGTACATTTTACATTTTTTGGATTACATTTTATAGTTTTTGAAACACATTTGCCCATTCTGAACTAAATTTTACAGCTTCTGAAGTACATTTTACACTTTTTGGATTACATTGTATAGTTTCTGAATTACAATTGACTATTCTTAAGTATATTTTACGATTTCTGAAGTATATTTTATAGGTTTTGAAATACAGTTGACCATTCTGAAATAAATTTTACAGCTTCTGAAGTACATTTTACACTTTTTGGATAACATTTTATAGTTTCTGAATTACAATTGACTATTCTGAAGTATATTTTACGGTTTCTGAAGTATATTTTATAGGTTTTGAAATACAGTTGACCATTCTGAAATAAATTTTACAGCTTCTGAAGTACATTTTACAATTTCTGAAGTACAATTTACAGTTTCTGAAATCCAATTGACTATTCTGAAGTATATTTTACGGTTTCTGAAGTACATTTTATAGTTTTTGAAATACAATTGACCATTCTGAAATAAATTTTACAGCTTCTGAAGTACATTTTACATTTTTTGGATTACATTTTATAGTTTCTGAATTACAATTGACTATTCTTAAGTATATTTTACGGTTTCTGAAGTATATTTTATAGGTTTTGAAATACAGTTGACCATTCTGAAATAAATTTTACAGCTTCTGAAGTACATTTTACACTTTTTGGATTACATTTTATAGTTTCTGAAATACAATTGACTATTCTGAACTAAATTTTACAGCTTCTGAAGTACATTTTACATTTTTTGGATTACATTTTATAGGTTTTGAAATACAGTTGACCATTCTGAAATAAATTTTACAGCTTCTGAAGTACATTTTACACTTTTTGGATTACATTTTATAGTTTCTGAAATACAATTGACCATTCTGAACTAAATTTTACAGCTTCTGAAGTACATTTTACATTTCTTGGATTACATTTTATAGTTTTTGAAACACAGTTGCCCATTCTGAACTAAATTTTACAGCTTCTGAAGTACATTTTACACTTTTTGGATTACATTTTATAGTTTCTGAATTACAATTGACTATTCCGAAATATATTTTACGGTTTCTGAAGTACATTTTATAGTTTTTGAAACACAATTGATCATTCTGAAATAAATTTTACAGCTTCTGAAGTACATTTTACACTTTTTGGACTACATTTTATAGTTTCTGAAATACAATCGACTATTCTAAAGTACATTTTACAGTTTCTGAAGCACATTTTACAATTTCTGAAGTACAATTTACAGTTTCTGAAATACAATTGAATATTCTGAAGTATATTTTACGGCTTATGAAGCACATTTTATAGTTTTTGAAATACAATTGACTATTCTGAATTACATTTTACAGTTTCTGAAATGCAATTGGCTATTCTGAATTACATTTTACAGCTTCTGAAATATATCTAACAGTTTCTGAAGAACAATTTTTTCGATATCTGAACCTAAATGAGCATTCTACTTGTTTTAGGTGCTTTTATATAAATATATGTAGGCTTATACCAGGTGGCGCATCATCTTTTTATTCAAATGAAAGCCATTTACCATTAGCCGTTTATCCACCTTTGTTTCCTCGTTTTATTTGCATTTACAATATTCGCTGAAATATTTATATTTATAAATATGTTTCCACCGACATTCTCGATGGTGCATAACAATGTATTTGAACTTCCATTACGTTCTGCCTTTTGTCAGGCGAAGTCAATCGGAACTGCTTTTTCATTCATTAATTAATTGTTGAGTCTATAAAGAAAGAGTAGCCATATTGAATATTGCCTTTATTTGTTACTAAAATTATAAATTTCAAGTTGGGAATAAACTTTTATAAAACACTTTACATCACCTGGAGTAAATATGTAAATGAGACCAACTCGCACTTCAAGTATATCAATCGTGGGAGTGTCTAACTTCATATTCTCAAAACTTGAGATCCTTCGGGTGCATCCGGAATTATAATCTAGAAACGTCATTACAGCAATATATAAAGAACATGTTTCTGGAACACTATACATTCCCTGAATACGTATTACAACAATTTCGTCCACTTCTTCCACCTAAGTTAGGTTAAGTTGAGTATCACCCACCCCTTGTGGTAGGCTTACTGTGGCTATGCTTTCCTGGCTTTAACTCCAAATACATGGACAACCAGGATACAAAGGACTTAAAACGCTCTGTTGCAAATCTAATCAAATACCAGTAGTATAAAAACTTATCTGTGAGTGCACATGCATTTTCCATTTCCGCTGCAATATCTACGAATGAGAGCACAACAATACAACTGAAATTTACAGTCCAAACCAAATTGCTAACAATGCAAACGACAGCATAACATGAATAACTAAATTCTAAACTTAAAACCCACATAAAATAGCTAAAGCTCATAGTTTGGGCCATTAGATGTCAGACATGCGTAAAACTTATTGCAGCTGCAATTGTGAGGACTGAACTGGAGACCAACTCGCACACATGCCCATGGAAGAGGGTAACTGCATTGCGTATATCCTGCAGATTTCCATATGACCCACATACAACACACAATACCCAGCTAACCAAACGGTGGGGAAAATACTTCATTCGGAGCTATAAAACGCAAGTTTCTCGAGAGCTTTCCCCTCAGAAATTAACTCTTTTCGGAGCCCAAAATGAGCTAAAGAATCGTTCTACGCTGGCAAAATAAAAGGAGTCATAAAAAGAGTACAAAATGACTCCGAGCCCGCTGAACTTAGGGTGTTTATGGAATGAACTTTGTAGTCTTTTTGGACTGATATTAGAGCCTTGTATTGATGCTCTTCTAAAGCTTTTTGACTCCTTAGGTATATTATTATCGCCATTTTGATGGTTTTTGGATTTTTTCTTGGACTCATATTGGAGCCTTTTATTGACATTTTTATAAAGCTTTTCGGAGTATTTCTTGACTATTTTTAAACAACATTTTTTCCCCCAATTTTGATGGTTTTTGGATTTTTTTTGGGCTCATATTTGAGCCTTTTATTGACTCTTTTATGAGGGGTTTTCGAGTATTTTTTTGACCTTTTTAAGCAAATTTTTCCCTCCATTTTAATAGTTTTTGGATTCTTTTTGGAGTAAAGGTTTCGCAATTAAAAAATTGTTTTCTTATGTTTACTTAAAAAACACTCGAAAAAAGCTTAAATAAGGTCTTCTTCTGGGTCATTATTTTGGGCTTTGGTTCGCTGTGTACCTACACTACGTTACATACAGTGGTGAACATAAGTATTGGCACAGAAGTTTTCGGCGATTTTCACAAATTTCGGCTTTAGTAAAATAATTTTAACAAAGACTATATAAAAGCATGTGTCAATGTCTATTGCAAAAACTATTAATTAAATTTTAAAAATGTACGCAAAATTCGAGAAAATTTCAAGAAATTTTAGCAAAATTTTAAACTTTTTTCTTTGAATTTTCAGAATTTTTTAAAGTATGGAGTTTGGTAGGCCATTCAATTTTAGTATAATAATGTGTTTATCTTAAGTTCGTAACACTTTTTGCTGATTTTTGGCAACAGACATTGAGACATGCTTTTATATAGTTTTTGTTAAAATTATTTTATTAAAGTCAAACTTTGTGAAAATCGCGGAAGACTGCTGTGCCAATACTTATGTTCACCACTGCTCAAATATTCCCACATACATACATACATTCACAGGGAGCTGATAGATGTGCTTTGCCTAAAAATTGACGACACTGCATATTTCCTTCTGTCATGGTTTTTAAACTCTCAGTCTGTGAGAGAATGGTTTTCCCTTAACACTTGTATAGCAGATAAAACAACAACAACAGAAGTTTAAAACATATTCCAAGTCAGCAGGAAGCGAATCCTCCCAACTAATGGCTGATCAAGTTTAGCAAACAAATATGGAAGTATACAAGTGCATATGTTTGCATGTATGAACCCGCACGTTATTCGAGCAAATGCCAATGAGCCAACGCACAAAAGCCGGAAGCCTCAAAGCCAAAGCCAAAGCCATGAATGAAGGCAGGAAACCAAACTGTTTTGTGCTGCATTGGAAACTAAACAACAAAATGCAGTTAAACATTCCCAGAAATGCATTGCATTCGTTCATGATTGGGGGAAATATAGTCGAAATAAAAATGCATTAGGGTGGGTAGGTTTTTTTGCGCTTATTGTGGGGGTAGGATTTTTACTTCATAAAAAAGAAAATCTAAACAAACATGTTTTTTTACACCTTTTTAAATAGAATAGTTCCGAAGCAGAATTTTTTTTTTATAAAACTGTTCTAGAATCTTAAGTTGAAAAAAATTAGTCATTTTTGAAATTTAAATAAAAAACCGAAAAAAAGGAAATGCAATTTTTTGAATCAGAATGAAAAAAGGTTAAAAAAATCAAACAATTCTTGAATGTTTTTTTTCATCATTTTGAGTAGAAAAAAAAATTTTCGTTGAAACTATTATTTATTTATTGAAAAATTAAGTAGGCCACCTCAAAATGTTAAGTATATTTTTTATTAAACTTCTTTATTTTGTGAAGTACCAATTCTACACCCACAAGAAGATTTTTCAACCCACCCTAATATTCATTGAATATCTATCATTATTTATACATTATTTAGTTTCAATTTCTATTTATCAACTAAAAAACTCGACCACGCTTCGCTGCTACTCAGAAATTATAATCGATTTTAATTATTATAACTTCGAAACCAGTTGAGAGATGCAACTTAATCACATCGCTTATTGCAGCACTCATAAGCACCTTTCGTTTGATACCCATATTGTACTAAAAAAATTTGCGTCACCCTGGCCCACATTTTGGTCAATAGCTCCGAAAGCGGTCGAGTTATAAATAAGGAATATCTTAAACTTTCAGTTAGACGTCTAGTCAATCAAAGGTGAAAGTTGCAGTCAATTCCATTCAACAGATTTAGAGTGATGTGCGCGCAAAGATACAGACAGACACACAAAAACTCTAAAAACTGTTGATTTGTATTGTATTGGTTGTACAAACCCTCCTATAAATTTTTCTTGAATATCTGCAATGGGCAGAAATCGACCTTTTACAATTTTATTATATATAGAGTTTATAAAAAAAAATGTTAAATACAGCTTGTGATAAGTAGCAATTATCTCCACTCCAGGCAACATTAGGTATATGCATAAGGTGCATTCACACAAGACTAGTGAAAGACACTACACATCCAGTAAACAGGCTTGAAGTAATTTCAAAAAATAATTTTCTATATTTCTATGTTAATATTTTGGAAACGAAACCTTCCTAATCCGTTTCAGAAAGTACTCGTCTTGAAAAGTGTGATTGTGCCTTTAGTTTTTTTTAGTTTGATAGACAAGTTGATAGTACTTTCATGAGACCTATCCCAACTGTCTTCGAATAACGCAGATTTGTGAGGTACCGTAATGTTTTTAACCTCGATAAACCTTGAGTTCTTTTGGAAAAGTTTCGAAAATCAACAAAGCAAAATAAATCAAGTTTCTAACACCTTTGAATGGGGCATTCAATCTGAAAGTCACTTGAATTTCTACACAACAATATGAAAACTATTTTAAAAGATAGTTTTTTAAAACGTTGTTGCCCCTCAGTAATGGCCGTCAAACAGTCGGAATGAGATTATGCCACAAAATGGTTTTGAAAATTTATTTTCCTTAGCAAATGCCATTCGAAGCCAGCATAAAATTTGTAGGCCACAAATTGGAAGAGATTCTCGGAGCTAAATCGCGCCGTGTTGTTATTCTTAATTCAAAAAATTTCCTAATCAGCGATTAATCGCCCTATCTAGACACCCGTCCTCGCTCTTTATTTCTATTTCTCCCTCCCTCGCTCTCTCAATACATGATAAATAGACCCATCTAGATCAAAGGTCGTCAATTCAGACTGCTGTTATACTTTGCATTCTTCTATGCCAGCCATAATCAGTTCTTGCCCTTTCAAATTACACAGATTCCGAAGCTGTTTCGTCTAGTGACTGTGTTAGTCATTGCAGAGCAAGCGATGTAGCAATTCTTTGATACAATTTTATAAGCGCTAACTGTCAAAAAAGCTGGAACTAATTCATGCATTTCTTCTATGTCAATGATCGACAAATATCGTCTGGGAGTCGGAACTATGTTCGGACTTTAAACTGAAGCTCAACGCTTTACAACGCCAAAGTCAACAGTCAACTTGAGCGAAGTTTACCATTTTTCGGCTTCAATGGGAATCTACAGCCTATTATCATTTGCATCATTTGCTTAGACCCCAAAGCTCTAAAATAACTCGTTTAGAAGCGTGACTAAACTTTGGACTCAGGCCACAATTTGTATAGTTTGTAAGTTTCTGCGCTATCATGTCGACATTTACTGGGACTCCCAGTGGACAGTGCTCCATTATTGTAGATGTGTTTCTGAGGAATTCTTTTCAAAAACTGGCTTAGCAGGCTTTCTCTAACTGTGACCAGGATCGCTTTAAAGCATGAGAACTTTAGATGATATCCTTGATGAAATAAACGCCTAGAGCGCGACTCGAACTGTATGCAAGCGTGTAGCCCTTTAGTTCGGGAGACGTATAGAAAGCGCTACCTGTAGCTGTTTTCACAAGCCTCCTTCTTCGACATCCCAACATCCGACCCCTTTTCTGCCTCCAGTCCATCAATTAATTAACAAATCTCCTCAAGCAAATAAATTTAAATTTATTTCTTCATAAATTCGCTTTTACCAATTTGTGTTTATTAGAAGCCTAATTAATTCTCTGCTCTAATTTGACGCATACTTAATTCCTCCTACACTTAAAATACTCGCATGAAAGCTTGGAAATAGCGGAAAATTAATTTGTGAACTCTTTCCGCATTTAAATTTCTCACCACTCCTTACAGCAACAACAAAAAAATTTAAACAAATAAACAAATGCTTTTGCCACTTTGTCGCGTTTTAGTTGCTGCTTTGTGTGTTTGGCTTGGGTTGGTGAGTGTGAGCAAGTCAACCGGCAAAAGTGCCCACGCACGTGGAAATGAGTAGCGTAAAAGCCAACTTTGCTGTGCTGCGAAAGTTATTACAAGCAATTAAATGACATGGCTACCGATAGCGCAACAACAACCACAGCCGTAGCGAAGGTAGTTGCGGAAAATGCAAAATCTAAAATGAATTTAATGCTGCACGAGTGGCTGCGGTTTGGCAAATTAATGCGAAAAATATATGGAGAATTGTATGTGCAGTACCCAACAAAAAAATTGTGGACCTTAACGCTTGCGAAACGCATAAAAATCAGGTGGATGTTAAAGACTCAGAAAGTCAGAGTTTTTTTTGAAGATTTTTGTTGTTTTAGCAGTACTTCGCTCTGCCTAAAATGTATGTCCATGACGTCATCAATCTTTTTTATGAAGTTCTAAAAATCAAGCCGTTTCAGACAGAAAGGTGATTGGTGCTGGGGATAGGTAAGAGTTTTATCTCTAACTATATCCACACCAAAGTTGAACCAGAGTTACTCTTGTTACCTTCGGAAAATGTATGACGATATTCACCGGTTCTCCTGGTATGTTATGAAATTGTACCGCAACTTGGCCCTAAATATAGTGCCCTTTCTTACCGTTGCAACCAGGAAGTTTTCGTTGTGCCAGATGTCACACAAACTACCAAACTGTTTCGATTACATCTATTCGGCGTGCAGATTTTCCTATAGACCTCTTTGAATGCACAGAGGCGATCACGATGGAGCTGGGATGTGCCTATTTAGTGGTCCGAGTCAGTGTTATGTATTCGAATTGTGCGCATATGTTCAAAGCTGGAAACAAGCAGTTCGTCTATCGTATGGTCGGTCTGATCGCAAACCTGCTCTATGAATCTGTTTATCTTCGAACCTGATACTGTACATCGCCATGTTTCTGGAGCGAAATAATTCTATCAGCCTTAATCCACTGGTCGAAGTCTCAACGTGCAGGCTAAGCTTTCAGACTGTGGGGTTAAAGGCAGCTCCTTTGCCCATCCTGGAGTTTTTGTCACCAAACACGAATATAGTGCCATGGAAGACGTTACAAGGTGTAATGATCGTATTTCCTTGATCCGCCCATCTCATCTCTTGTATGGAATTGATGTCAGCCTTTGCTTAGTTGCAGCTCTCGTTTGATGATCTTGGCCATTAACTCCGAAACCGATAGAGTTAAAGAAACAAGGGATATTTTATATTTTTAGCTAGATGTCTAGTAATGCAAGTTGTATTCAATTCTATTCAGCAGTGTTTGAGTGATGCCCAAACATACAGACATACATAAAGACACAAATTCTAAAAACTGTGTCTTTGGCTCTATTAGCTTAGTAATGATTCCGTCCCTCAATTTTTCAATGCTACAAATTTATTAGAACTAGAGATATTTACCATAGTTATAAGTTTTTCTGTTTAAAGGACCAAGTAGCGCTGTGACCATATTATTTTTTCTTATAATCTTTCACAACATTTTTTGTTGGGTTATCATTCTATATGTTTCAAATACCAACGCATGTGCCACCATATTTTGTGCTGTTTTGGTCAGCGGCGTATGTCAATGGAGCGTATCAAATTACCTGGGATAAATGGTGTGAAACGCATGAAGCCGAATTCAGTTAAATAGCAGCGGAGGAGACGAGTGGGAGGAGGTGTTGCCGTGAATATGGAAATATAATTTTTGTTGATTTTGGTTCAAGGCACACCTACGTGATGGCATGTTCTAAACGAAATTTTGCATAAAATAAATTAAGCTAGATTTAATTAGATTTCAATACAATTTGTTTAATGCTAATTGATTTGTTGTATCTAACCTAAATTAGACCATATTGCATCAAATAAGAGAAACATATTTAAAATGTAGAAATATGCAGGCTGATATGACAAAAATTGGATGAATGAGCAGAATACACACCATTCGTTGCAGTGATGTCTGCTATAAAAATGCCACATAGGTTCGAAAAAAAGTGATCAGACTCGATGTTTGATTTATTGATATGACGCCTGGAATCTCCCACCAGCAAGTTCGGTCTTTCCCTTACTTTGGGTAAACTCTGAACATCTTTTGGAGAAGACATAAGATATGTGAGAGGATTCAAAGGCGATAAAAAAACACCAAAGAATCGGTGACGTCGGGAACCAAGCCCTGACTTTTTGCTGCAGATACTCACATGTTTGCATTAGAGAAAATAAGAGTCCAATCATCTTTATGCAATCCTCTCTCGACTCTCATTCTACCACGAAGTTCTCTACAAGATTTGCCTGAAATTCTTTTTAAAAGCTAACTGCTTCTGAATGAACCGACCAATTGTTCGAGCCCTAATAAAGAGAAGTGTAACAACTTAACCTGCGCGGTTTCGGAAAATTCGAAGTTTTTTGATAGGAGCCTCACCCGTTTTCTAATAATAACATTTTGGCCGAGCTTCTCTTATTTGTATTGTTCTAAATGAAATTTTTTAACTAAATTGTAGGTACCCAAAGTGATATTGCCAACATATAGAAAGCTATTTAAAGGGAGAAATTCTCTGTAAGTCTTGCCAATCGGCATTTACGTTTTTAAAAACTTCTTTTTAAAAAATTCTTCATATTACCTGGCCTTTGTTCTTCATAGGAAAATATATCTCACCGTAGTAACTTGCTTTCGTTTGTCACCGGCCCCATATGTTGGCTTTACACGGATCGACTTCCGAAAAAGATTTCGCGTCGCCAATTTATTAGTTTGGTAAGTCATAATATCTGCTCTAACTATTATTTTGTTTTTTTTTTTATACATATTCCACATTCTTTACGTTAAAAGTTTAAGGGCCGGTTTCACCAGCTCGACTTAACTAAGTCACAACATAGTCAGCCTGCCAGCTGACTTATTTTCGACTAAGTCAGTGTTGCTGTCGTTCAAAACCTAAATGTCAGTAATGCTCCAATTTGTTTTGTACAATGTCCCAGCCGGAAAAATCGTCAAGCATGACTTTAACGGCGTATGCGTAGATGCATGTAAACGCTTGTTTTCTAGCATGCAGTCATTACGAAACTATCGTTTTCAATTAAGCGCTAAATTTAGTACCTTCCAACTAAAGAGAAATGGGTGTAAAATCAATACATTCCTTCGTGTATGGCCATACATGTCCATTTCGCACAGGGGTATTGGGATGCGCAGAGTTGTCTGGTATGAAAAAATACTACTATGCATAAAACAGCTGATCGGGTTGTTGTGTTCAAAATTATTTAAGTCGCTCAGTTGGTGAAACCCAAAAGTAAGTTAGTCTCGAATCTGTGCTAACTTAAGTCACGACTTAGTTTTAGTCTTAGTCGCGTTGGTGAAACCGGGCCTAAGCAAAGTTCAGGAAAGTTAGTTAAAATTCAAAAAATGGTCATCAAAATCTTTAAATTTCTTGGCGGAATTTCTAGAAAATTTTTGAGCAATCAGTTTTGCTCAAAAATTTCTTTGAAATTTCAGAATTTTTTCGTCAAGAAAAATTAATTTTTGTATGGAAAAAAACCCCAATATACTTGACAAAAAAGATTGTAAAAATTCAGAGGAAATTTTCAGGTACTTCTAACTTGCTAAAATTGAAAGAGCTATAAAACTGCGTACTCAAAAATTGTATAACATTTCTGCTCAAAAATATTGAAATTTTGATGTAAATTTTTGAAAGTTTAATTAAGTTTCGTCAACTTTGTGTAAACTTTTAAAGTTCTTTTTATGTGGTTTCTATTATGGAATATTTTAAATGAAAATTATTAAAATCACAGGTTCCTTTTTATTTCGTCGAAAGGTATCCAATTTAATTTCCCTACTATTATATTGAACACAACTGTTTACTACATAGCTTTTCAAACTGCTCCTTGGTTAAACCATATAGACTTTCAAACTGTCTTGATAAATTATATAGTACCTCAAACTGTTGTTTTGTGTCATTTCTTTTGAGCTGGTTTGTCATTAAACTTCAAAACTTACTTGTCCCTTAAACAAAAATTTTGTTCTCGAATTTAAAACCACGCATACAAATTTTTTTTCCGCTCAATTATATTTCTGTTTCATTATATACATATGTAGGCTCTCAAACTGTTCGTTGGTTTAACTATTTCTGTGTCCTTTCTTTTGAGCTGGTTTGTCATTAAACTTCAAACTTACTTGTCCCTTAAACAAAAATTTTGTTCTCGAAATCAAAACCACGCATACAAATTTTTTTTCCGCTCAATTATATTTCTGGTTCATTATATATGTAGGCTCTCAAACTGTTCCTTGGTTGAACTATTTTTGTGTCATTTCGTTTAAGCCGGTTTGTCATTAAACTTTGTTATACATATAGCCCTCTCAAGCTGGTTAAATTATATAGCTTATAAAACTGTTCGTTAGTTTAATTATTTTTGAGCCGGTTTTTAATGTCAAAAAATATTGATTTCTACGCCAGAAGGAATTTTTTCGTCAATATATGTTTTTGGTACACCATATAGCTTTTCAAACTGTTCGACGGTTAAACCATATAGTCTCTCAAACTGTTTGACGATAATCCTTATAGCCTTTCAAACTGTCTTGATTAAATTATATAGCATCTCAAACTGTTCCTTGGTTGAACTATTTTTGTGTCATTTCGTTTGAGCCGGTTTGTCGTTAAACTTTGTCCGTCGATCCAATTATATTACTTGTTCTCCATATAGCCTCTCAAGCTGTCCGTTGAATAAATTACACATCCTATAAAACTGTTCGCCGGTTTAACTATTTTTGAGCCGGGTTTTCATGTCATGTTTAAAATTGGTCTGTCCATTAAACAACAAATATGGATTTCTATGCCAGGAGTTTTTTTCGTCAATTTATATTTTTGGTTTACCACATAGCTTTTCAATTTGTTCGGCGGTTAAACCATAAAGCCTCTCAAACTGTCCTGTTGATTAATTATAGAGCGTCACAAACTGTAATAGTAGGATAGAAGGAATTTTTTGCGTACAATCATACTTTTTGTTCATCACATAAGCTTTCAACAGATATCGGACTAATATTATATTTAAAGATATAAACATATATATATCGTTTTGATATCTTAAGGTGTATGCTTACGTTTATTTGATGCACTTCAACGTTGACATTTTTTTAAACCAGTATTGCTAGCCTTAATTTTTGCTGTAGGGGACACTTTGAGTGCACGTGTACTTAAACATCCATGGCCACTAATTCAATCCAATGAGCCTTCAAAAAAAAAAAACAAAAAAAAACCTATTTGTTTAGTTGCAAATGTTAATGTTGAGTACACTAATAATGTATACTTACTTACACACATATGTACCTTTTAAATATAAAATTTCTTAACTTTGTTGTTGTAACTATATGAGCAGAACTTTTTATTTTTGTTGCCTTCTGTTTTCCAGTTTTTGTTGCTTTTCTTATTTCTCTTGTTTTGCCACATTTCACCGCTACTCGTCACTCATTTCTCATACGTGAGTGGACATCCGCCCATCAAAAACTTGGCCGCACCAAAAGTCGACAAAGTCAGAACGCCACAAAAAGGACTAAGTGCAGGCACTCTACCTACACTCTACTTCTCTTCCGCCGCAACAATCCCACCTTCCACTTCCACAACTACTTCAGGGCTTTGCGATTGTTTTGCAGTATCAATGCAGTTTCCTCTCTCTGCTGTATGTACGCCCGCTAAAACTCACCTTTTCCTTTCCGTTGCGGCCATGTTATGCGGTAGATACCGTTATTCGTTGATATGTATGTATGTGTATAGAATGCATTTAGCAACATTTTTTTGTGCGCTGTGAAATGCAAATGTCAGTTTCCGTTGTTGTTCGTATGAAAGTCACTTCAATCAAGGTTATGTGCAATATTTAGTTCGTAGGGCCTATACCCTGCGAAATATCTCTCTTCTTTCTTATCTATCTATCTCTTTCATTGCAATTTTCATATGAATAACTTGTTTCTTGTTTGTTTTGTTTTTTTTTTTCAAAAACTTACCTGCGGCTGGCTTTGGGGTGGCGGTGCAGGTGCGTGTGTATTTGAGGGGAGAGCGGTTAAGGATGTTTATGGGTGTCGAGACAGTGGGGCAATGCAAAATATTTTGGGGTAAAATAATTCATATTGAAATAGTATATATAAATATAATTTATCCACAAAATAAAAAGTATTGAAAAAGCGGTAGAGTTATCGAAATAAGGAATATCTTAAACTTTAACTTCGACGTCTAGTAAAGCAAGGGTGAAAGTTACATTCAATTCTATTCAGCATTTTTTAAGTGATGCGCGAGTAAACATACAGACAAACAGACAAAAATTGTAAAAATCAATAAAGATCGCTGCTATACATTTTTCTTGAATACCTCAAAAGTACAGACATTCAAATGCTAAATTTTTTTATATGCATATAGAATTAATTTCAAATCATTTCAGCATATTTGAGTTATATCTTCAAGATTTTTCTTTTGTTGTTTGTGTGAAATATTTTGCTTAATCAGAGTTTTTTGATTACAACACGTATAAATGAAATTTAAAAAACATATATATATATGTTTAAATATACCCCCTCCGAAAAAATCCTACGCCCCTGGAAGAGAGTACACATTACCCAACAACATCTACTGAAGTTTGGAATCCAAGTATGGTCATAGGCAAAAAATGTTACTTGAGAAGTTCTTTAAGTTTAAGCTTGGCTATAGTTCTTTCAGCCTGTGCTGAGATAATTCCACTCCCAAAATGCTGTAGCGGTGTTTTATGTCAGCTTTTAAGCCATTTTTTCAAAAAGCTCTATCCGTTACCGACATTTTTTTTCGAGTTTATTGCAAATTTTTTTTTCAACTTTCCCACTGTTCGGCGCACATACTGCATTCATACATGCTTTTCCATTTATTGCACGTGCAACAACAACAACAAGAACGAAAATCAGAAAACAAAAGCGTGAATGCAGCTCGAGTGCCAACGGTCAACTGCGGTATTGTCTTGTAAATATAAATTGTCGGGTGCATCCAAAGAGCGTATGAGGTTTGGTGGGTTTTGTGATGCTACAATTAGCTCAAAAATTGTGTACACGTTCTTAAAACCATGAGGTTTGTATACAACATAAAATGAATAAAGTAAATAAGTATTTCGATGATCTTACCGTAGTTCTCAGCGTCCAGACTATTGAAAAAATTTAAATAAAAAGACTTGAATAAAAAAAAAAGGATAAAAAAATTAAAACAAATTATAAAAAATTTAAATAAAAAAAAATAAGAACAAAAGGTTGAACTAAAAAAAAAATAAAATTACGAAAAGAAAATAAAATTGATATTAAAAAAAAAGTTGAATCAAAAAAAATAAAAAATCTAAAAAAAATTATGAAAAATGTTAACTATCAAAAATTTAAATTTAAAAAAATAAGATAATAAAAAAGTTAAACTAAAAAAAAAATAAAATTACAAAAAGAAAATAACATTTTAGTTAAAAAAAAAACAATTAAAAATAAAAAAATTTAACAATATAATAACAAATTAAAAAAAAAAAAAAAATTTAAAAAAGTTTAGTTAACAAAATTAAATAAAAAATAATAAAAAGAAAAGAAAACTTAAAAATTAAAAAATTAAAATAAAATTAAAAAATCAAAATAAAATATGCTATTAACCATCAATTGAAGAGATGTATACCTGCCGGTCTTGTCTTGTAACCCGCTCGGCTTGGTTGGGTTTTTTAAAATAATAAAAATTAAAAATCGGAAAGAAGAAAAAAAAATACTTTTAATATTTTTATTATTATTATTTTTTTTTTATTTTTACATAAATAATTCAAATGGTGTAGTTCTAACGGGATTTTCTTGGGTGTTTTAAAAAAAATTTAAAATATTGAATTAAAAAACTAATATAATAAAAAAAAAATGAGAAAAAGAAATTACAAAAATTTAGTTAAGGAAATTAAATAAAAAATTATAAAATTTAAAAAGGAAAATAAAATTTAAATAAAATTAAAAAATCAAAATAAAGTTAAAAAATAAAAATAAAATAAGCGTTTGATTATCAACGCAGGACTGCAGGATTTCCTTTCCCGGGAAACCCTTTGAAGAGATGTATCGTGATATCAATGAACACCTGCCGGTTTGTCCACCTGCATAGTTTTTATATTTAAAAACATTAAAAAAAAATCGAAAAAAATTAGAAAAAACCAATTTTATTATTATTATAACTGTTTTTTTTGTTTTTAATTTTTATATAAAGAGCTGATAATTTTTTTAGGTTTTCTAAATTATGTATCCTTATCGTATTGGAAACCAGTCCTCGTTAAAAATGTGCCTTGTGAAACCTACGATAAAAATCGCTGGCAAAATTCATGAGCTAGTCTTGTTTTAAGTACCGCCTGTTATACATACAACTCTAAAGTCGACTTATTGCATATGATATACATACAATTACACACTCATCTGCATACGTAATTAGCATGCAGTAATTTTCACCTTGGAACATTCGTACACCACAAAAAACAGCACTTGGCCGGTAAGCGTTTTGATTCGTTTTGTTTTTGTCTTGAATTATTGCCAAGAATTTTTGGAGTGTTGTTGTGGTAATAAAATGTAAAGGCCTAAGATCTAATTATCATTATTTATCAAAGGAATTTATGTAGGCACATTTATAAGCTAGACTTTAGTATAGTCAACCATAAATATTTCAGATTATTGGTATGCCAAAATGACAGAAGTGGTGCCAATAATGTGTGCCAGTACTACGTTTTATGGGCGGAAAAATCGTAAGACAAATTTTTTGTGATGCTATAACTGCAATTACAGTAAACATGATAGTTAACGTTCTTGTAAATATTTAAGTTGACTCATGTAGGGTCCAAGATGTATAACATGAACATTTTTTAATTTCCAGATTTTTTTCTGATGGCTGTCATCCATCGAAAGGTGTCGGCAAAGCTTTCATAGTATTATCTGAAATGAAACGAAAATCCGAATACGTGAAAAATTAGTAGTGGTATCCATATTAGATAGCACAACGCTTTTCCAGAAAACCTTTCGGGCCTTAAGTACGTGCTTACTTTAGCTCCTTATATGAGGACAAAAAAAAATTTGTTGTAAACTAAACAACTAAACCAGTAATATTTAAGAAAAAAAATATATATATTAATGAAATATAGTATATGAATGAAAAATACGAACAAAAAAATCTGGTAATTCGTAAAATTGCCAATAAGATCATTACATAGTAAGAAAGCAATAAAAATCTTAAGAAATGTTAATAATAAAATAAAAATTTATTATTAATAAAAAAAAATGTACAAGAAAATAATAATTAAAAAACACGACAAAACACCAAAAATTTCATAGACCAAAAAATATATATAGATACTAAAAAATAAATATATATCAATACAAAATAGAAATTAAAGGTAAAAAAACTGGCGCTCTCTTAAAATAAGTAGTGAAATCATGAAACAGAAGCAAAAGAATAAAAATTTAAATGAACCCGTTGGAATAAAACAAATAAATTAATAAAAAAAATGCATGAATAAATAAAAAAAAAATAAATAAATCAGAAAAAATAAATAAATTTAAAAAAATTAAATAAGTAAATCAGAAAAAATTAAATAAGAAAAATAAATAAATCAGAAAAAATTAACAAAAAAAAAGAAAGAAAAAATAACTAAATAATTAAATAAGAAAAAAAGGACATGACGACGAAGAAATGCATAAAAAACAAATATGAAGAAAAAGTTAATAAGGAACAAAAGAAATTAGTAAATAAGGAAAAGATAACAAAATAAATAATAAATAAGACTCAAAAAATAAATAAGAAAATAAAATCAGAAATCAAGAAAAATAAAAAATATAGCTAAGAAAAAGAAATTATAAGAAAACAATTAATAAATAAGAAAAAAAGTTAAAAAAATAAAAATTATAAAAAAATCAAAATAAAATTAAAATTTACTAATAAAAATAACTATTCAAAAATAAAAAAATAAATAAATAAGAAAAATAAATATATAAACAAACAAAAAAAAATTAATAAAAAAGGTCAAAATAAATAAAAATTATAAAAAATCAAAACAATAAAATCTAATATAAAAAAAAAACAAATAAATAAGAAAAAAATAAGTCAATAATAAAAGAGAAAATAAATAAGAAAAAAATAAATAAAGAAGAAAAGAAAGAAATATAATTAAATACGAAAATGAATAAGTAAGAAAAAAGTTGAAAAATTAAAATTATAAAAGAAAATTTAAATAACAACAAAATTATCAAACAGAAAAAAACATATAAATAAGAAAAAAATTAATAAATATGAAAGAAAAAAATAAATTCTAAAAGAAATATAAATAAATAAGTAAAAAATTAATAAATAAATACTAAAGGAAATATAATTAAATAAGGAAAAAATTAATTAATAAAACAATTAAAAAAAAGGATAAAAAGCTAAAAATAATAAAAGAATATTTAAATAACAACAAAATTTACTAAGAGAAAAAATTAATAAACAAATTTTAATTAAAATAAATATAAAAAAGCTTAAATATTTAAATTGAAATAACAATTAAAAATATCAACAAAAGTAATTAGAGAAAGAAGGAATACAAATAAATAAAAAAAAATATTTATAAAAAGGAAATAAAGAAAATGTAAATAAAAAGAAAATAAAGAAATTTTAAATAAAAAGAGAAAAACAAAAAGTAAGTAAAACAATGTTAAAAAACAATAAATTAAGAAACATAAAGAAACCAAACAAATAAAAATATTAAAAAATCAACGAAATTTTAAACGTAGAATAAAAATTTATATTAAAAAAAGTGTACCAAATTATACATATTTAAAAATTTAAAATTATAGTAATAAAACGCTAGAAGACAAAAACAAATGAGTTAAACTTGGATGTTTGCTGAAATGAGTTCTTTTTTGAACCATATCCTTGTTCGATAGTGTCCTTGTCCTAATTTGGATATAACACGTTTTTAAAACAATTTCTAAGCTGCAGATTTATTTAATTTAGTCGTAAATGCAATAAACACTCAGAACTATTTTCAATCTAACGAGTTACATACTATTTCTGCTTCAATTTCGGATGTGCTACTGTAAATGACACCGTGGCACGCTTAGAACTGTTTACCATATTTGTTCAGGTGTAATAACGCCAAAAATCAACTGAGCAAAAATAGAAAGTAGTAGAGAAAAAATAATATTAAAAAAAATGTCAGCAGAGCATCCAAAGTACGTGAGATTTGCGGCTAAGATGTGCCCGCTTCTCCTTTGCCCACTTACGTGAGTGCGAAAAGAAAAGATTGAAAACTACTGAATGGGGTTGATGAAGTGTTTTCCTTGCACATTTTTTTCTTTTTGTTATTGCTTTTAAATATAACACTTGTTTGTTGTTGTCGGGTGTGTGTTGAGTGCTTAGCACTATCGTTTTAAGATGTGAGACAACAACATAAAAGCCCAAAATGTGCATATGTGAATTCAAGGACCTCCAAGCACCAACAAAGCAGATCATGTGGGTGTGATGTTTAAAGCAACAACACTTTTCTGTTTCATTCTTGCGTTGCGACATTAGAATATTAAATTTTATACGAAATGAAGCGTAACAGCATTTGATTTCCTTTTTCACCCTTATGCCCAACTTTGATTTATACGATCGAGTGATGTGAGGTATCATGTAACCAATTGTGGGTTTAACAAAAAGAAGGAAAAGAAAATTTGTGTGAGTTGTTTCAGAGTGTTCTTAGGCTGCTGCAGTTGGGACTTTCGAAATCCTTTGTCTAAATGAGGCCGGAACGCACCTCCTGGTGCTAGCCCGACAGTAGCATTACTAATCGTAATGATTACCGGTTTGATTACTTATTTTCTTGAGAATCCATTTAATGATTGATTACCAACTACTTTCAATTGTTAATTATTATTTTCCAAATCATTAAAAAATTAAATTAAAAAAATTGTGATTATTTACGATTATAAAAAGAAATCAAAAATAATAAAAAAAAAGTTTTTTTTTGATTATTTTTAATTTTTTTCTTATTATTTTTGATTTTTTTTTGTGATTATTTTTGATTTCTTTTTTTTTTGTGATTATTTTTGATTTTTTTTAGTATTGTTGATGTGAATATTTATGTGCTTCTACAACAATACTAAAAAATTCAAAAAAAAAAAATTTTAAATAATCAAAAGTAATCAACGCATTTTTTTTGATGTTTTTCATTGTTTTAAATTTTTATTTTTTGCTTTTTTTTTTTTATATTTTCTAAACGTAATCAATTAATAATTACCTTTTCTTGAAAAACAATTAAAATAATCATTACCAATTAAAAAAGCCGTCTAATTAATTGATTACTAATTACGAATCAAATTTAACAGGTCTGCATTTTTTCAACCCCCGATCCTTTCGTTTCGACTCTAATTGCCGATATATCCTCCAAAAGATGTTTGGAGTTAAAAGTGAGAGCTGGGACACGAAATGTCTGTACAACCGTCGACTAACCTTTTTCGACGTCGCCGTATTCTACTAAAGAATCCTATGTAATAACAAAACCAGACTACATCTGACTGTTTCCGGTTCAAGATATAGAACTCTCTTTCCTTCTAGGAAATTATGGAAGTATGAGAAACTCTCTTAAAGACTAGACATTTTACTTTCACTGGAGTAGGGACGGAAATCTTTGGGACACTCCCGGCCACATCTATATGTAGGAGGCTTCCGGTACCAGGGTCGCCCTCTTACCTCATAACTAAACGGCCAGTTGTTGTTTCTATTAAAAGTGGGGTGACACTGAAATAATAGTTATTGGCCGGGCTACAAAAACCCAGGTCATTCCGATACCATACCTACTCTCATAGTTGCAATCATCCGGGGGTCAAGAAACGGCTGAACATTCATTGTGCGACGGTTTAGGAGCCTTGCCGTATTGGAATGTCATTCCTCTTTCAAAACTCAAGAATAAGGCTGGTGAGCTAATAAAATATTTAACTCCATGGAATGGGAGGGTTTTCCACCAATTACAAAGGACTCATAACGAAAAGAGATAAAGAGATAACTCCTTAAAAAAAAGTAAAGAGTTAACTGCTTTTACACCCACATGAACGAAAGTTAAGTAAAAAAAAAATTATATTTGGTTCATAGGACTGAACTAAAGCTCGTTTTTGTAACGCAGTGTTATTAAACATGCCACTGTGAGCTGCACCAAATGCAACGAGCCATGTTTGATTTCCGCTGTTTTTTTCCCTGATTTGATCTGCATTTGCTCACCAAACCAAGCACACACCATACCCCTGTTTGCCTGCTCGCTCAACTTAGCCTATTCATGCCAGCATATGCTTGCCCGTGCGCTCATTTCGTTACGAAGTGCACTTTATCAATATTGAAGTGAATTTACGATTTCGTTTGTTCTCTTTTTTTTATCGTTTCAAAAGTTGTTCAGCTGATTTGGGGTTTGTGATATTTGGTTTTTTCTTTCCTTTTTGGGTTTCTTCCTGTTTTCCTGTGCTGTTTATCTGATTTATGTGCGTAAAGTTTGGCCGTGAGCCGCAAAGTATGCAAAACATTGGTTCGATAGTTGGCTTGCTACAATTGATTGCTCGGTTTGTCTTTTGTTTATTAAATTCAAGCCAACACGTGAAAATTTTCTCTTTGTTTATATAGACGTAATTTTACATGTACGTAATCTTACATGTAAATATGTGCGCTTATACCAATGAGCCACTTTTGTATTTGCATTTTTATTTAAAAGCTTTAATTAAGAAAATATAATCCCATTTAAATAACACTATGCGACATCTTTAGGTGCGGAATAATTGGCAAATGTGGCTAAGAGACCCATTTAAAAATCAAATCGGAGAGGTATATCTGTGGCAATAATGTAAAGAAACCAAAGTAAATTTTTTTTGAATTTTTCAGCGCTTTAAAAGTTGAAATTGTAGTGTAAATGTATGGAATTGAGATATAAAATTCACAATTTTTGAGCAAAAGCGGTGTAAATGTGTGTGTATAGAGATTTGTGCACGGAGAACACAATGTTGATGCCACCGATATGTTGTTTGGCTAAATATTAGGGTCCATTGTAGAATTTTTAATTTGTACATATGTTTTCTACAACAACAAAAAAAAAAAAAAAAGTTAAAATTTCATGTAATTTTTTCAGGTTCCTTCTTATTTAGATAAAAATACCGGTTTCGGTATTAAAAAGTTTAACGGTTGCAAACGGTTATAGTTTTGTGTTTTAAAAATGACTGGTTTTAAACGGTTCTTATTCAGATAAGAATTCTCGTTTGGTTTTGGATTTTAAAAACCAACCGGTTACATTAACCTGTATCAAATTTACAGGCTTAGTCTTAGTTCGGTCTTAAAAAATTAAAAGTTCGGTTCGGTTTTAAAAAACGAAACGGTTATAGTTTCGGTTTTGAGAAATGTAACGGTTATATTTTCGGTTTGAAAAAATTTTATCGTTATTGTTTCGGTTTTAAACAATTGAAACTATAACGGTTTTAACAATGAAACGGTTGCAGTTCCGGTTTTAAAAAATGAAACGGTTGTAGTTCCGGTTTAAAAAATAAAACGGTTATAGTTTCGGATTTGAAAAATTAAACGTTTATATTTTCGGTTTTGAGAAACGAAGCGCTTATAGTTTCAGATTTAAAAATTGTAACGGTTATATTTTCGAGTTTGAAAAACAAAAAGTTTCGGTTTTGGAAACTGAAACGGTTTGACTTCAGGATTTAAAAATTGAAACGGTTATATGTTCGTTTAAAAATATTAAATGGTTATATTTTCGGTTTAGAAAAAATAAATCGTTGATAGTTTCGGTTTTAAAAAAGTGTTTCATTTTTCAAACTAAAACGGTTTAAAACGGTTAAAGTTTCTATTGTCAAAAAACGTTTTCAAACGGCTATAGGATTTATATTAAAAAAAAGCTTATAAAAATTAAGCAGTTTCAATTGTTTATTGTTTCGATAGATTGCCCGTTTTATTCGCTCCCAAACAAAATAAAATACTGAATACCTGTTACAGAATAAATTAAATATTTCAAGCCACTAAATGAAACTTAATTCACAATATTTATCACCACAAATTTTTTCTGTCTGTTTTCGCTTTGCATACATGCGAGTCAAATGCATGAAAACCATGATTTACATACGATTATTGCTGTCACGAATCGCAGATTTTTAATATGGGCTGTGATGGGTTGCACTTAAAAAAGTGCCGTTATCTGCATGCGGTGTGTGGCTTTTCAATTCCCCGATTATGGTGTTGTTAATATTCTCTGGTGATAATTTTCAGTTTTTTGCTCATTGCTCTTTGGTTTTATTTCGTTGTCGGGTATTAGGGATGCTGCGAATCTTCGGATTTTAAAATCTCTGTCGGTAGAAAACTATGTTAGCCCAATCGGATTTTAAATAAAAAATTTCTTGATAACTCTTAGCGCTGAAGACGTGGACCTTTTAGCAGAGAATTCCCATATATATCAGTCTGTTTGTCATTCTAAGATATGTTTTATGTTTAAAATTCAATTCTTATGCTCCCCGGAATTCACATAGAAATCAGAAAAAATAAATAAAAACCAGAAAGAGGCTTCAGAAATGTCGAATCAAAGATGGGCAGACATAGCCACATCCAATTTTTTCTTAAAAATGCCGAATTCGCTTCCTCGTGTATTGACTTTCGAAATTCCACATCCGCAGCGTCCCTAATTTGTGTGGATTTCTGCGATGTTAAACATATAAATATTATTTTACACAGCATAAATCATGCTAAAAATTAATATTTGTTTGAAATTAAAGAATCTTATATATAAATAGACAAGATGAATGCAATGTAGAACCGTTTTCTGCTAAACCATAATTCTAAGGTATGCCAATTATATATGTATAGATAGGAAATTTTGAGGTGTACTTTTATCCGTAAATAAAAAAAATTAAAAAAATCATTTTAATATAAAAAATTTAACATAAAAGTTACACCACTACACATTCACTTATTCACACTATAGACACGCTGTGTGTGTGTGTACTTGCTTTTTGTGTACTATGCTGAATCGTGAGCATGGCCAAGGAGTTGCTTTGTAGGAAAAAATTAAGAGCCGTAGTAGTGTGAGTAGACTTGCCATGCATGTTTTTGTGTTATTCGTGTGGTCGGCTCTCACTGTGAGTGCGAAGAGTTGGTAGTGGACCAATGAAAAATAAGTATTCGCACTATAGATACTCTGTTGTGTCATGCATTTTTGCTTTAGTTGTTGTTATTGTATTGATTACTGGCTACGATGCCCAGTGTCAGGTGCTCTCCTGAGAGCACGAAAAGTTGCTTTGTTGGAGACATAAACACGCAATTTCAAATATGAGCAAATATGTAAACTTCATTGCTGATACCTACAAACAGGGTTTACAAAAATAAAATAAATGATTACTCATAAAGAGTACTAAACACCGAAGAAAATTAAAGGAAAATAGAGGAAAGGAAAAGAATTGAAAGGAAGGAAAATTAAAGGAAAGAAAATGAAAAGGAAAGGAAGGAAAGGGAAGGGAATGGAAAGGATAGGATAGGAAAGGAAGGAAAATTAAAGGAAAGAAAGGAACGGTAAGGAAATGAAGGGAAGGGAAGGGGAAGGGAATTAAAGGAAAGGTAAGAAAACGAAGGGGAAAGAAAGAAAATGAAGGGAAGGGAAAGGAAACGAAGTTTGAGGAAAGTAAAAAATAAAATAAGAGAGTAAAAAAAGAAATCAAGGAAAATAAAAATATGTTAGAGGATAGGAACAACGTAGAAAGGAAGAAAAAAAGTTGGATAAAACATACCTACAGCAACAAAATAAAATAAAATAAAGTTTATTGGTTGAATTTCAACCACTGGGCGAACCCTAGTAAATTTAATTTTTTATTAATCAGAATAGAATGCAACATTCATTGGACTTAAGTGTGATTGATGCAGCAGTGGTGGTGTCTTTAAATCTCATGAAACATTTAATTTCAAATTGTTTTCTTTCAGTATAATAAGTGCTCAAAGGTTAGGTTTTTTGGCTATCTCAGCAGTATAAAGAGTTCAAATTACCTTGAAAATGGACTGAAAAATGGACAAATAAAACAACCTAGAGCTACTCAGCTGGGCGTTATACTTTTATGCGATAGAAAATGTATTGTGAGATGATAAAGTGACTCATGCCGTCAGATATCTAACCAATTATGACAATGTTTGTGGACCATTGAGGAACGCATCCCTGGCAGAAAAGATGGACAAAAGAAAAGGTCCCATCACTCGAAGATAAAGTAAGAAGACACTGCAATGAATCTTCCATTCAACCATAAGATTTGTGTGGGTTTTTTGGGTATAACTCCGCAAGAAACTTTGTTTTTAAAGTATTAAAGACTATGAATAAGTTTACAGCTAAGTATATTAATTTTTATGAAATTTATTATTGTTTTTAATATTGATTAATTAATAAACGTTTTTATTAGAATAGAGAAGCAAAATTTAGAGACAACCGCCATAGCCTTTCGTGTAGTTCTAATTTCGGAAGCTGCTAGACTTCTTTATCAGAAAAATTGTGTTAACCATTAGGCTATCAGAACACTGGTTTTTTGTCAGCTAAGCTCCTATTTCTATTAATTTCACCATAACAGTGAGCATGCACCGCCATCTGGCGGCATTTATCACTGCTTGAGATGGAGTTTTGCTTTATGTTTCCATTCCGACTCTGCTCTCCAGGGTTTTTAAATTTTTTTTTGGTATACCTACAATTCTGTTTTTACGGCCTGTGCACTTTGCTCACAAAAATTGTTATTATTATTAATTTCCCTTTATGCTTTTTTATTCTTGCTTCTGGTTTGTTAGTATTTGTACTTTGTTTTGTATTTCTGCTTCTTTGTGTTTCGTTACTAGTATTTTTAATTATTTCTTAATTCTTGTTTCTTTTTTTCTTGTTGCTTGTTTTTTTGCTTCTTGGTAACTGTTTCTTGTTTCTAGTTTGTTGTTTTTTCTTTCTTGTTTCTAGTTTGTTGTTTCTTTTTTCTTGTTGCTTGTTTCCTGTTAATTGTTTCTGTTGGGTTCACTATTCTCTATCTTTCTTTACGGAACGGAAATCTTTAACTCGCACGCATTTATTAATCAACTCATCAGTTTCTTTTTTTTCTTTCTTGTTTCTTGTTTCTAGTTTGTTGTTTCTTGTTGCTTGTTCCTTGTTTTTTTGTTTCTTGTTAATTGTTTCTTTTCTTCTTCCTTGTTGCTTGTTTTTTGTTTCTTGCTTCTTGGTAATTGTTTCTTGTTTCTCGTTTCTTGCTTTTGTGTATGGTTTCTTATTTCTTGCTTTTTGTTTCTCGTATCTCGTTTCTTGTTTCGTGCTTCTTGTTTATTGTTTCTTGTTTCCCTTCGTGCCTGTTGAAACTAATAAGTACCATTCAATCTCAATATGAACTGAAGTTTAATATTTGAATATGAGGTTAGTTCCCAAATGACTTTTAGCTTGAAATTGATCAAAAGTGTTTATTGTGAATTACATTTTTGCCGCTTTCTCTGCTTTTATATGGATAGAGAGTGTGATAAGTATTTTGGAAATTACCAAGTTTGAAGTGTGACAGTTTCAATAAAAATAAATTTCAAAAAGCAAATCCCGCTACTATCTGTTTATGTGCATCAATTTATCATTTCCTAACATTAAACTTATATTAGCGTTTGCCGTTTCTTGCTTCGTTACAGCGTTGCGGCAGCTAATGGAAGCCTCAGCGTCGCCGCAACAATGACCTTGATTTAGCTAAAAGGCGATGATGATGAAGCAACTAAAAAGTTTCCTATTCAAAAACAAATAAAACTTTGTTTGTGTTCATCTTCTTCTTCTCTTTTTTACGATTTGGCAACACTTTTTTCCAACTTTTTGTTGAACTTTTTTTTTTGTTGCGAATGAAACTTTTTTCGATGATTTATGCGCTGATAGTCAAGTACAAAAATGGCGGTGGCTAACTTATAGGTCGATATCCGCTTCTATGTGTAACTGTGTGTGTTATAGCTGGGTATGATTAAGATGTTTTTGGGCAAACAGAAATTTTGGAACTCAAGCTGAATTTGTTGTGGCCAAACTCAACACTTTTCATGGTAAAGCTTGGCGTTGTTAAGTTCACTCTTTATTGGTTTATAAGTTAAAACTTAAAGCTTCATGGTCTTAGAAATACTCGTATATGTTGTATTTTATAAAACAAACTAAAGCTGAGTATAGTTAACTAATTTTTAGTTTTATTCTTTTACTTCCAGGTATGTAAAAACTCTCATGGTTTGCAAGATATTAGACATAACTATGTATTCAAAAATATTTTTTATGAAAATTAAGGTATGTAAGTATGTAAATCGTTATACTTGGAAAACCGAGAAAGGTGAGTCTTATTTTGAAGACACGACAATGTCGAAAATTCTCCCATTTAACCATTGAGAGAATGCCATATTGACGTTGTTTTAGCGGCAAAAACACTGCTCCTTTGTTTTCGGATGTGTAGTCGTTGGGATACTTAATTTCCTGTTAAGAGTCCATTGCCTCTAGGGTACTTACACATCCAGCCTCACTGCTGTGCGACCGATTTTATTTGTCCACCTTGAAACTTCTAGGTCGTCTTGCTTATGTGTTATAAAAAAAACCTAGAGTGCACCTCGC
Organism: Merzomyia westermanni; assembly: GCA_949987695.1. NCBI lineage: Eukaryota > Metazoa > Arthropoda > Insecta > Diptera > Tephritidae > Merzomyia > Merzomyia westermanni. The sequence goes on along the minus strand of OX465290.1, from coordinate 18,981,510 downwards.
CACTTAATGCGTAGGAAAGCAGTAGATGCCTAATGAGAGGTGAGGGACTTCTTATCCGTAGATCAGGCATCGAATTCCACGTTACTCACTACCATTTGCGCCACCTGGCGGGGATGAGTCATGGGTACAGGTGTAGGCGGTTGCCAGAGAGTCAAAACGGCTACGGTTAGCACTTGGAGGGTATTAAGTGCTTGCCAAGAAGTTTTTGGAGAGTTGCCTTTATTTTATTATTTCTTTTTTCTAATTTTATTCCATTTTATTTTATTTTATTCTATTTTATTTTATTTATAATTTTTCTTTTATTTCATTTTATTTTATTTTTGTTTATTAATTTATTAATTTTTAAAATTTTTTATTTTATCAATATTAAAAAATTTTTTTATTTAGTTTTATTTTTTTTTTTTGCATTTTATTAAATTTTTTTATTTTGTATTATTCCATTTTATTCGTTTTTATTCCGTTTCACTTAATTTTTTTTCTTTTATTTTTTTTTAATTTTTCATTTTATAAATTAAAAAAAAAAATTTTTTTTTATTTTATTTTATTCCATTTTCTTTTATTTGTTTTTTTGTCTATATTATTATTTTAATTTATATTATTCCATTATTTTTATTTTTTATTCCATTTTATTTTAGTTATTTTATTTAAAGATTTTTTTTTAATTTTTTTTATTTAATAATTTTTTATTCCATTTTATTTAATAAAATTTTTTCTATTCCATTATATTAAATTTTTTTATTTTGTTTTATTTTTATTTTTTTTATAAATTTTATTTTCTTTTATGTTATTTTACTTTTTTTATTTTATCAAATTTGGTTTAACAAACCTCGGATGGGGTGATCGCTTTTAAAATGTCGAGTTCTGTGCGAATATGGTCTCCACAACAAAAATTTCACTTTGGCTGAGATGAGCTGTGGCAAGGTCGAAATTTAAAAATGAAGTCGCCGTGAACACAATCCACTCGAACCATCGATGAGCGGCTAATTAGCTAGGCATCTGCCCCCATGCGCCATTTTCTACTTAATTTCTTTTCACCCCCACAAATTTATCCTTTACCAGGGCCTTTATGTTTGCTGTTATCAACATTTCTCATCGAGATTCATTAATTACTTAATTACATTATTCCTCTTTCCTTCTTCATCCTTCTTGTTGACTTTCGCTTTCATTCACACCGCATTTCTCGCCTCATTTTTTACATTTCAATTTAATTCCACAAATCGAAGAACTTGAACGACGTAGCCACCGTCACTTGTGACAGTCAATTAAATATGCCATCTTTGCCCCGCGCGCTACGGGGACGGGTGGTCATACAATGGCTATTTGCTGCTTGCCGCTAGTTTACGTACCACTGACACTTTGCTTCATTCTATTTATATAATAGATTGGTTGATGCTATTTTCTTCAATAGCATTGTTTTCCTACGACATTAAATATCTATCATGCGCTTACTGCTTCTTTGTGTCGCTCCTCATTCCTTTAGTTAGGCTCTATACCCCTTCGAGCTACAACCAACCACCAGCATTGTCCTTGTCATTTGCCGGTTTTTGTTGTCGTTGAGTGTCTTAAATCGATCGGAAACGGATGTGATATAAAAAAACGTCGACTGAACTGCACAAAAACTCAAGTGTGGCAAGTCGTTAGAAGTCAAGCTGGTCAACACAGCACTCCTATGTTTTTGCGCGCTATTTTCATTCACTTCACCAGCTATTAAATGTTATGGCTTGTGCTTAGTCACCTGCTAGCCTGCCGTCGAACTTTCGAATATTATCACCAACAATTTTTTTGGGTAACTATCAGGCGCAACAACAGAATTCATAAATCAGTGTTGTTGGTGTCTTTTTTTCTTATATTTCTTACTAATCAGTGCCGTGAGGAATTTAAGGTTGATAACACCCTGTAATGGCTCCTTAAAAAAATAAAATAAAATCAGCGGATAAATTTACCCTAAAATTGGGTGATTTATTCAATGGCGCTCTTGGCTTAAACGGTAATTACCGCTTATTTATATAAGGTGTAAAATATTATATATAAATACTATACTTTAAGTTTTCCATTATTTCCCATGATGATTTATTTTTGGATTGGTTAGCTCAAGTTTAAGGTTTTCCAAAAATAAAGTTGAAACAGAGAGCGTTTTGTATTGTTTGGCCGAGAGGGTGGCAGGTTGATGTATTTTGGCACGATTTCCGGGCATCCCTTCTTAAATTTGGTTGGTAGACAAATCGGTTTCAACTTTGTACAATCTTCAGGGCAATTTCTAGTTTTGATCTTCCTTTATTCAGTGTCTTGTAATATATAGTAATATATAAATATACGTATGAAAACTATATTTTCAATATTTTTTATCATAGAGTTCTAATTTACTAGCCGTATAAACTGTTATTTAAATTTTGTGTGCATGTTAAAAGGTTTTGAAATTAAAAAAAAAATTCGAAATTTTTTCAAAATTTTTTTGAATATTTTAAATCAGAATACATTATTATAGTTTTGTATCCCTTCAAATTCTAGTATAACGGTGAATAAATCTTAGGTTTTGAAAGTGGTGTTAATTTTTAGAAATTTGCCACCATGAGTAAAGTAAAAAACTTCAAAATTTATCATTCGAAATTTTGTTTAAAGAAAATCCGAAATTAAGTATTGAAAAATGTTAAAGATTAAAAAGTTGTAAATTTTTCCATTGTAGTGGAAATTTGGTAAAAATTTCAAAGTTGAGTCCTAAAACATGGCAAAAACTTAGTTTTGAAAAAATGTTTTTGAAATTCACAAAAAAAATACATTCAAAAACTATATTTGCCGAACCAGGAAAGTGTTAAGAAAAATTCAAATTTGAGTATCAATAAATGTTTTGAAAAAAAAAAATATTTAAAAAAAAATATTTTTGAAAAAAACTTGAAATTTGTATTAAATTTGTTTTTCAGATTAAATCAAAAATATTTTCGAAAAACAGTTTCTGATTTGTCTTAAAAAATGTTTTTAAAATTAAATAATTTTTTTTTTTTAAGTTTCAATTTGTTTTAAAAAATGTTTTTTAAACTTAAAGAAATTAACATTTCCTAATTTAAAAATTTTACTTTTTGCAAAATGAGAAAATTGATACAATGGAGTATTAAAAAAATCTGAAAAATTAAAATTTTCCTTCTTACTTAAGAATTCTTATAGATTTTGACAGCTTCAAAAACTTACGAAACTTCAAAAAATTAAAAATAATAATAACAACTAAAATATAAGTAATAAAAACTAAACAAAAAACAGTAAATATAAACTCAAAAAAAAATAAAAATAAAAAAAAATTGAAAAAGATTAAAAAAAATAGAAATAAAAAAAATTATAAAAAAATAGAAATTGAAAATAAGTTAAGAAAAAATTAAAAACAGTAAATATTATAAAAACAATTAAGGATAAGTTAAAAAAAATTAAAAAGAATTATTAAATTAAAATTGAAAAAAAGAAACATTTTAAAAAAATTTAAAAATAGCAAATAAAAATTAAAAATAGAAAATAAAAATTAAAAAAAAAATTTTTAAAGTAGAAAAAAAGTGTAAACAAAATAAAAATTAAGAAACAACAAATTAAAGTTAAAATTAAAAATAAAAAACGAAATTTAGTAAATAAAAATTAAAGTGAAAAATAAAAAGTTTTAAAAAGTAAAAAAACAAAATGTAAATAAATAAAAATAGAAAAAAAATTAAATAAACAAAATAGATGTCTTTACATCGTATTTCAGAAAAATCGATAGGAGGGATCAGAATTTTTGTCTGTCTGTCTGTCTGTATGCATGTTTGGTCGCGCATCACTCAAAATCTGTTGAATGGAATTGAATGAAACTCTTACCGTTATATTACTAGACGTTTAACATAAAATTGAGATATCATGTGTTACGATATCTCCACCAGTTTCGGAGTTATCGCAGAATATGTGGACCATGGTGAACCAAAATGTGTTAGTACAATATGGGTATCAAACGAAAGGTGATGATAATTGCCTCAATAAGCAATGTAATTAAGTTTCATATCTTATCTGGTATGTGTGGGAGATATAATGATTAAAATTGGACTCAGTCTATTATAAGTTCTGAGACGCAGCGAAGTGGGGACGGGTTTAATAGTAGTTTATAAAATGCTTTTTACGGTGAATTCGAAAAAAATAAAACCAATTATGTCAAACTAGTTAAAGTAAGAAAGAGCCCCGTCTTTAAAGCCTCATAGAATTCCTATAAACTCACACTTCCTTGGTATAGTGCCCCGAAAATTTAAAAAATCTAGTCATTAAAGCATTAACCGAGTTTTGACATACAAATATATAAAAATAACTGAAGCAATATCTATAAACGTGTTCAGCTTATTCTATTTCCTCAGGGTACTCTGCGACTTTTAGATGAACGCACTCAAAATGAATATTAAATAATTTACAGACTCGCTCAAAGGTACAAACACCTCCATATGTACCTAACAGCTATCTCAAGTAGTATTGCTCAAAACGCACATAATTATTTATAAAGAATAGACAAAGCAATTTCATAAAACTTTAGAAAAGTGAAGTGTGAAAGAAAAAACATACAAAACCTCTAAGCACATATGTACTATGTACAGGGTGGCTGATGAATTTTGCTACATTAAGAAACTCAAATAATTTTTTTTTCAGTGTATGGAATTCATTTTTCTTTTATTCATGTTAAAGCTCATTAAATTTTATTAAATATAGCTTAATTAGTTTTAAAAATAATGGAATTTAAATGCCCCCCCTGCTCGTCGATGCATGTGCGGCATCTTACCAAAAAGTTGTTCATTACTGCTTGGAGAGTTGATACAGGAATAGCCGCAATTGTTTCTCGAATGGATTGCCTTAGTTCATTCAAATTTGTTGGTTTTGCTTTGAAGACTTCCTGCTTGCAATAACCCCACAAGAAAAAGTCAGGTGCAGTAAGGTCAGGCGACCTGGGTGGCCAACGGAATGTGGAGTTTCTGGATATCAGCTTATTGGGAAATTTTCGTCGCAATTCTGTCATAACAGGTTGGGCTATATGAGGAGCTGCACCATCTTGCTGAAACCACACAGAGTTGAAAGCAATTCTCATTCGGCGTAATTCTGGATAGAAAAACTCTCTCAACATGCTCAAGTAACGGTCTCCAGTAACCGTAACGGTGTGACCGTTTTCTTCGTAGAAGTAGGGCCCGACAATGCAGCGTGATGAAACTGCACACCACACTGTGACACGAAGTGGATGCAATTCCGTCTCATGGAGTATCTGTGGGTTGGAAGCACTCCATATTCGACAATTTTGTTTGTTTATGTTGCCGTTTAAATCGAAATGGGCCTCGTCAGACATGAAAAGACAGTTCAACATGTTTCCATCCTCTTCCACCATTTGAAGCATCTTCTGTCAAAATTCCAAGCGAATCGGCAAGTCTGCAGCGTTCAGTTTGTTGGCCATTTGAATTTTATATGGGAATAAGTCCAAATCTTTGTGCATAATTGACTGTAATGACTGTCTGCTTACACCCATTTGAGCAGATAAGCTTCTTGTCGAAACACGTGGATTGTTTTGTATGGCAGCAGCTACAGCAGCGATTGTTTCCTCCGTTCGAACTGAAGGGTTTCGATGGTAAGGTCTTCTGTTGACTGTCCCATGCTCGGCAAAATTGTTTACAAGTCTTATTATGGTCCATCTGCTCGGAGGATTGCCGCCAAACGTGCGCCTATACTCTCTTTGAACCGAAACTACGGACTCCAGTGCGTGATAGCGGCGGACAATCCAAATTCTTGTTTCAGTGTCCCAGTTATCCATTTTTGTTAAATGTAAAAGTCAATCTGCAAAATAAAAAAAAATTTACCAGATTCATTAAATAGAAAAAAAGTTATTTAATTTTTTTTTGGTAGCGGCTTTCATTAGCCACCCTGTATGTTTGTATATACCGAAGTAAGTCCGCGTTACATTCACGTTGAATAAATGGAATACGTGCTAAACCAACTCGACATGCAGCATGTTCATAGAGGAAAGTCGAACAAGTGCTTGAGCTTGCAGAAAATGTGCGAAATTTGACTCAAAGGCAAAAGTAACTGCATCACACACACACTAATACGACTTAGTTGTTGGGCGGGGGGGGGGGGGGGAAAACCTTGAAATCTTGTTAAAGAAGCGAGGATTCGCCAAGAAATTTCCTGGTAAAGATGCAAACTGTTGCCACGAGCCAAGCATGAAACAAAAAGGAATCTTCAGAAGCACACACAAACGTATCTAAAGTTAAGTAATTGAGGAAAATAAATGTAATAAAGAAAAGTTGAACGAAAATTGCAAAGAAAACACTCAACTAATTCAGCACCACTCAAAAACGAGAAATGTTGTAATGCTGCTGCTTCTGCTTTCGAGTGTTGCATGCAAGTGGAGAGTAGTACACAGAAATGTTTTGAAGATGTAAGATATTTTATGTACAGTGATTGCGAGACAAAATGGTACCGCCATTTATTAAGCTTTCATTATTTTTATCGCCTTGAATTTCTTGCTGATTTTAATTTTCAATGTCACTTTCGATAGCACAAGAAAATACTTAATTTAATTTTATTCACCCAATTTTGTTTAATTTGATTTTTATTTTTTTTATTTGATTTTTATACTTTTTATGAATATGAAATGGTATTATAACTTTGGTCCGATGTTTGTAAGTATGAGAAGAAGAAGAGATGTCTATCAATAAGTATACCGAAATGCTCAGGGCGATGAGCTGAGCCGATTTAGCCATGTCCGTCTGTCCGTCCGTCTGTCTGTCTCTCTGTTTGAACACAAACTAGTCCCTCAGTTTTTGAGATATCTTGCTGAAATTTGCTAAGGGACCGCCATTTTGTAAAACATTAATCATTTGTCGGAACCAACAAGGTCGGATCAATAACTCCCATACAATCGATTGTTCCGATAAACGTAGTTTGGCGGGTTTGGTACATATTATATATGTACCTAATGTGTGTAGTGAAAATCATCCAGGTCGGACCAATATAACATATAGCCCCCATACAATCGATTTTTGCGATGAATGGGGGTTGTTTTGTTTTTTCTTTTTTCTTTTTTCTTTTTTTTCTCTTGGTTTCTTTAAATTATTTTTTTGGTTTGTTTTAATCTTTTTGCTTTTTTTGTTACCGTATGTTTTTAAGTTTTTTTTTAAATTTCTTATCGTTTTTTATTTCTTCTTATTTTTATTTATTTTTTGGTTTGTTTTTTATCGGTGTGTTTGTTTTGTTTTTTATAAGTTTTTATCTTTTCTCTATAATTTTTATGGTTTTTTATTTTTTCTAGTTCTTTCCACATTTTTTTGATTTTTTTTAAATTGTTAAAAATTTTTTAATTTTTTTTCGATAGCACCAGAAAGTACTTAATCAAAATTTTTTCCCCAAATTTTTTTTAATTTGAATTTTTATTTGACTCTTAGTTTTTTATTCGATTTTTAATTTGATTTTGTTGTTTAGTTATTTAACTTTTTTATTATTTATTTTAATATTTTTTATTTACTATTTTTTTTATTTATTTTTATGTTTTTTTATTAATTTTTTTATTCTCTTACTTTTTGTTGTTTGTTTTTTTTTATAAATATTTTTTGGTTTTTTTATTATATTATTTTAAAAAAATTTTTTGTGGTTTTTTTTTATTCATTTTTGGGTTGTTTTAACCTTTTGATTTTTTCTTATCATCGTATGTTTTTGGTTTTTTCTTATACATTTTTTGTTTTGTTTTTTATTATTTTTTATTTACTCCATACTTTTTTGTGGTTTTTTTTATTTGTTCTAGTTCTCTCCGTATTTTCTTTAATTTTTTAAACTAAACACTTTTTGTTGTTTTTTGTTTTTATTTCTTTTACACATTTATTTGGTTTTTTATAATTTTCCAATTTTTTTTTTGGTTTTTTTAAAATTTTTTTTTTAATTTTTTCTTAATTTTTTTAATTTTTTGTTATATTATTATTTTGTTTTATTTTTATCTTTTTTTTTATTTTTCTTGTAAGATTTTTTTTGGAGTTTTTAACAGTTTTATGTTTTTTTGTTTTTTTATTTTTTGTTTTAATTTTTTCTTAATATTTTTTTTTTTGTTTTTATTTTTTTTTTTAAATATTTTTTAGATTTTTTTTTTGCGTTTTTTAAATATTTTTTTGACGATAAAATAAGAATCGTATGTAAAAGAACAAACCTCGTGCACACTTTGAGATATCTTATTGAAGTTTGGTTTACAGGGTCCAACGTGAACCAATAAATTTTAAATGGGCGTGTACAGCCAACTGTTTTGCAATTCTTACTTTTCTCTGCTACTATTGAAGATGATTAGTCTTTTAGTTGTACATCCACAACTGGTGAACGCATTACGAGTGTCTGTAGCCATTCAACCGCCAAAAATGAAGACTGTGAGACTTCTTGCTAGAACTATAGCTAACGTTTAGAAACTTCACAAAAAAATCACCCCTTCAATTAAATCCGAGAAATATAGTAGAAAATGTTTTTGAAAAATTGTGCCATTTTGCCTACCACCTACTGTATGTATCCGCATAGAATGATAATCCTGCTTTTGCAGTGCTATAATTTTAAATAAAAAAATTTTAAATGAGAGCAAAAATCCAGAAATACGAAAAGCAATGTACAAATTAAGTTAATATTTAAAACATAAATTCAACGCTTCGGCTTATTCCCCGCACTTTCACTACATACACACCGACATCACAAATCGACTACCATCAATCATCTATTCTGTACCAAAATCTTGCTTTGAGTGATTCATTTTCTTTTCTCTATGCATTTCTATACATTCGGATTCCCTTTCGATCACTGTCACTACAAGCTGGACTCGTGATAAATGTAATTTTAAGAAAAAGAGTAATGAATTGTCGTTATATACCAGCAAGGGTTACCTATTGATAAGGTAGAGAGGATAATTCCGATTTCAGTAAAATTAAGTGAGTCGGCGGGACAATATTAATTCCAGAGTTTAGAATACAAGTCAGAAGCACAATTTTGTCGTTACCACCTTTCTAGATCAAAGTTGCACAATAGCTATACTTGCGGGCTTTTTTGTTTGCTTAACTGTTCCTCACTAACAAAGGCGGCTAAGACACATTTAGCCAAAACTATTATATTTTCACAAATTTTTATTAGAGACAAACACTTAGATATTTCCGAAACAAATTAGATTTTCTGACCAGTTTTATATGAGCATATATAAGGAGTCTCACTTTGCATACTAAGCAGTTTGTAATGGCTTACATAAGCAGTTTTAGCCTCAGTACGAAGCAGCTTGTAAGAGTATATGTGAGTAGTTTCAGGATTAGTGCTAAGGTGTTGAGCAGATAAGGGCTTGCATTTTTTTCTTGTGAAAACATACCCCACTTTTCAATAATGGTTATCTAGATTAAGTTTTGATAAGTGGTTTTAGTTAAACAAATGTTGAGATGCCTTTTTTTTTTACCTTTTTTCATAAACCTTATAACCGCGTCGGATCTTGATCTGAGATGAAAGCAGTTAAATAACAAATTTATAAAATAAATAAATACAGCAGACGCTGTCCTTCCAGAAAAGGACTTACCTTTTTTTTCAAACGAATTAATCTCTTTGTTCCTAAAATCTCTTTTCCCATTCCTCAGGATCACCAATCAAACCTTTTTAACTTCCTCCTCCAGTATTTGCGTTTTTTTCTATTTATGAGACTTGCTTTCCCATAAAAAATTACTGGGCATCTCTGCATTAGAGTATTGGTATGCCATGCCGTATACGTAACATATGAAAAAATTTTTAGAAATATCCTTTTCTATGGATTTCTATTTACCTGCTGAACATTGAACATTGATCATTTACAACTGCATGCCACTAATTCAATCTTGTCAGCAATAAATAACCCTATTAAGTGAAGGAAAGCTAGCTAATATATTTTGATAATGGCAGGAGCTATCAATTCTTAAACGACAATATGACAAAACCCAGGTATAACAAGCCTAATGAAAATTGTTCAAACGTTTTTAGATGCCATCAATTGTGTTGATATTAGAAGAAATAAATGTATGTATATAGTACAAGGTGGCGCAAAAGTAAGCTTCCGATGTTTTTTGGCTGTAATTAAAAAAAAAAAAATGAAAAACTTTGATTCTTCTTGTGGATTATTTTTATTTGGTCTTTTAATTTTTTTTACATCAAGTCGAGAATATGATGTCATGTAAATGGCCGCCGTCACAGTTGATTCTCATTTGAGCCCTTTTTATGGCATTTTCCATCACTTTGGCCAAAACTTCCGGCGATAGGTCCTCACATTCTTGACGGATATTGTCTTTAAGAGCTGCAAGAGTCTGAGGCTTGTTGACATAAACCCGCGACTTCAAAAAGCCCCACAAAAAGAAGTCTGGAGCGGTCAAATCAGGCGATCTTGCTGGCCAGTGCAAATCGCCAAAACGGGAGATTAGGCGCTCGGGAAATGCATCCTTCAGCATATCGGTTGTGGCACGTGCAGTGTGTGCTGTTGCACCGTCTTGTTGGAACCACATGTTTTCCAATCCCAATTCATCAAGTTGCGGCAAAAAGAACTCGTTGATCATTGCTCTGTAGCGCTCACCATTCACAGTAACCGTTTGGCCCCGACCGATTATTGGTCAAATAAATAGTCAGAAATATTCCGCGTTCTGGAGCAGTGTAGCGTAACATTGTTTATTAACGTGTATTTCGCTTGTGTTTACTACGCAAATGTCAAAACAGAACTGACTTTAGGGGCCAATCGCAAAATTTATAGCACTTTCTGATAGGAGGATTACTTTTGCGCAGTAACCGTTTTTCACCGACCGATTATTGGTCAAATAAATAGTCAGCAATATTCCGCGTTCTGGAGCAGTGTTGCGTAACATTGTTTATTAACGTGTATTTCGCTTGTGTTTACTACACAAATGTCAAAACAGAACTGACTTTAGGGGCCAATCGCAAAATGTATAGCATTTTCTGATAGGAGGATTACTTTTGCGCCACCTTGTATATATACACAGTTATATGTAAAAATATGTCTTAAATTGGCTTATAGCACACAAAAAAGTAATGGTTTGTCTAATGAATTTGCTGCACAACCATCATGAAAGTGCGCTTTTGCACGTCGCAAATGTCTTCAAGGTCAAAGTGCACACATGCAAGCTCGTGTCTCAGAAAACGTGTTCCAAGTGTCTTCATTTGGTTTTTGATTGTATCCTAAATGAGTCGATTTAATGCGATGTGCAAAATTGAATTTCGAAAAGGCACTTCAAAAAGCGGCGGCATATGGGTTAACGGCAAATTGCATCTGAAATAACAACAACTAAATGCATACGAAACTATGGTGACGCAAACTGATATACCCAGCTTTGCATAAAACAACATATTTGTCTATTTATAGCGAGTTACGAGTACATTTGAAAAGAAATGTCCAATGATATCCTCGAATGCAGAATTAGAAATCAGAACATTGCCTACTTACTTAAAGGCGTGCAATTGTTACAAGGGGAGTGGCCTGCAACTGAAAAGTAGTATCAATACAGGATGACTGATAAAACACGTAGTAGAAATTATTCCATGAAATCGCTATTTCGATTTAATAGAATTGGGTTACTCATACACAGTATAAATCAGTGATGCCTACAGATTTCTTATTGAGGAGTAAGACTCATACATAGAAAGAAAAACAGTATACACAATAGTTCCAGAAAATAGCATTTTATATTTCAATGAAGAAATCAATCAATTATATGTAGTGGTTATTTAGTGATGCGAGTACAAACATACATACAGATATACAGGCAGAAATTAAAACAATTGTCACTACAGCTTCTGTTGCTCTAATTAAGACTACACATCTAGCAAGGCATTGTTTGGGTGATGCGTGTGCAAACAAACATACAGACGGACACAAATTCTAGATACTGTTTTTTGGCCTGCTATTAAGTAAGATATATGACAGGCGATGCAAACTTAAAGTAAAAAAAATTAAAACAAAATGAAATAAAAAAAATTATAATAATAAAAAAGAAAAAAATAATAATAAAAAAATACAAAAAAAAAAACCAAATAAAGTAGTATAAAATAACATAAAATGAAATTAAATAATATATAATACAACAAAATAATATAATACAATAAAATAAAATAAAATAACTTGAATTAAGCAGCTTGCAAAACTACATGCAGCACAGCCTATGGGTTAGGCGGCTGCGCTTGCAATCAGATGAGTGGGTTCGATCTCCACAAGATCCTCTGAAAATAGCAAAACTATACGAATTAGTCTGAGGCGAAATCGTGGCTGTTTTCGAAATAGTACTATAACTATAGCCTGTATATGTTTGTTGCTTTCAATTTTTCCTTTAATCAAAAATAATAATAATTAACCAAAAATTATTATCAACTGGTCTTGAGCTCGTTATACTTACAAAAATATGTAAAATAAAATAAGATAAAATGAAACGAAATAAAATAAATAATAGAAAGTAAAATAAAGTAAATAATACATAAAATTAAAACAAAATGAAATAAAAAAATATTATAATAATAAAAAAGTAAAAAAAATAATAGTAATAAAAAAGAAAAAGAAAAATAAAAAAAGGGGAAAAAATCTAATAACATAAAATAAAATGAGATAAAAAAAATACAAAAGAAACAAAATAAAGTAATATAAAATAACATAAAATGAAATTAAATAATATATAATACAACAAAATAATATAATACAATAAAATAAAATAAAAAAAGATAAAATGAAACGAGATAAAATAAATAATAGAAAGTAAAATAAAATGAGATAAAATTAAATGAAATAAAGTAATGGAAAGTAAAATAAAATAAATAATAGAAAAGTAAAATAAAATAAGATAAAATTAATATAATAAAATAAAATAGAGGAATAAAAAATAAAATAGAGGAATAAAAAATGAAATAGAAAACTAAAAATAAAATAACACAAAATATGAAACTGAAATAAAACAAAATAAATTAAAATAAAATAAACAAAAATATTATTCTTGGCCTTGGGCTCATTTATAGTCATGGATAAAAAAAGAAAAGAAAAAAAAATACAATTGAAAATTAAAAAAAAAAATAAAATAAAATAAAAAATTAAAAAATTTAATGAAATAAGTTTAATTAAATAAAACAAAAAATTTTTATTAAATAAATTTAAGATAAGTTATATTTATATTTTAACAATTCACAAAAATTCCAGTTACAATTTCAATGCAAATTGATAATAAAAGCGCTACATTTCTTTATCAGCCACCCTTTACTGAAAATACTAGCCGCCATGGAAATGTACGCGCCAAAACTATTTATATTTATATATGGCAGACTTGTCCTGAAATGAAGCCGAAATGAAGTTCCACCAAATGTGTGTCACAAATAATCGTTGTTATGTCAACCGAAGCGCAATTAAATCTACTAACAAATCTGTCATCAGGTTTTGGCGTTTCATGGCATACTTTCTCAATACAGGATAGTTTTGTGTCACAGGGGTACGCGGGTGTTGGCAAACTAAGAAATAAGTAATAAGCATGCAATGCCAAAGAAACCTTAAGTACTAGTAAGCTAGCAAGGAATATTAAAGAGTAAGCCAAAAAAGAAAAAAACAATCCTTCACTCTTGTTTCTAACGCTTAACTATCACAAATTGCTTTGTGTAGTTTTGCTGTGAGGACTTGGTTCTGGATTACTTTTCATCTTTTTGTATTTGTGCTAGTAGGTTTGTAGGTTTGTTTGCCTAAATGAATTGATTTATTTTCTTGATTGCTCTATCATTAGCACGTTTTGTTTTATAACATTTTCTCTTTATTTTGATATGTATTACAAATAGCCTTACAAATCCTTTGCTTTTTGCAGGAGTTCTGGTTTTGGCTCGTATAATTTATATTTAATATTATCCGCATTTAGGTGTGGGGTGGCTTTTAAGTTAAGTGGGTGGATTATTCAAATATGTAGTGGGATGCGCTATCTGTTTGTTATAATCGTGTAATAACTGTGGAGTAGGACAGCGCAGAATTTTATGTATTAAGGGTGCGCCTTATTTTGTAACTTTGTTTTTTAACGGTAGACTCAGTCCAGATATAAATATAATGGAAAATAATAACAGAGTGAAAAAATTTAAATGTAAATAAATTGAAAAAATTAAATGTAAAGCAAAACAAAAGAAGAATAGTAGAAAAGTAAATAAAATTAAGAAACATATAAATTAATTTTGTAAAATAAAAATAAAATTATAATTTTTTTTTTAATTGTTCTTTGATTTTGAATTTTGTGAAAAAGTAATATTTGATATTTTATACATTAAACTTGACCAAAAAAAATATTCTTTATATTTTTGAAAACTGTATTGATATAATTTTTCACATTGAAAAAAAAAAACAAACAAAAAAAAAATGTATAAAAAAACTGTTAGATTTTTAGCCCTTAATTGTAATTGTATCTCTTTTCAAGTAAAAATTTTTTTGTGTTGATATAATTTTTATACATTAAACTTGACCAAAAAAAATATTCTTTATATTTTTGAAAACTGTACATAGTGATGTAATTTTTCACATTGAAAAAAAAAAAAAGAAACAACAAAAAAAAATTATTAAAAAACTGTTAGATTTTTAGCCCTTGATTGTAATTGTATCTCTCTTTTCTAGTAAAGATTTTTTTGTTTTGATATAACTTTAATTGAATCAATTTTTTCCTCAAGTTTTATAAAATATACTTATTAAAATTTTACTTAATATTAATATTATAAAAATATAGTATGGAAAAAATTTTAAAATGACATCATAGCTATTTGGATAGTTCTACGAACTTTTAGTGCCCCCTTTTTATATTTATTGTGGATTGACAAACCGAATATATTTTTTTTCTGCTATGGAAGCGCTCCCGGTATTCGCATCAGGGAATGTGAAAGTTGTGCAAAACCTAGGGAAATCAGAAAATGTTCCTGGGAAGAGTTTTTTTTGGAAATAATTTGGATCGATCTCTGTGTATATAGGTGCGGTATTGAATATTAATTGGCAAAATTATTTCATAAAAACACTTTTCATCCACATTTGCCGATTAATTTGATGATGTTACTCATACGACATGTGATAATAACTAATTTAATACTGAAATAAGGCCTATGCTCATGCATAAAACGGGATGTGCAATAAATATTTATTACAACCCAAATAAAGTTAATTTTTGAATTTTTGTTGGAACGATTTTCCGTCATCCCTTGTCAAGTTTGGTTTTGTGACAAACCGGTTTCTCTCATCTGCGGGCTAATCCCTTCATATGACAACTCAAATTTGGAAATCAAAGTAATTATATAAAAACATTAAATTTTTCACACCTGCCTCTTTTTTGATGCTTTATTCATATCGGGTTTTAATACTTGCTTACCTGTTCCCGGTGAAAACAAATCCAAAAACAAAAAAATAAATTATATGTTGCCAGCCATTCTTGATTTATAAATAGAAAGAACTATCACATTGAAAATTAATCTTCGAACGGCTGGAATAGCAACCCTTTTTATGAATTTGATATCTTAATATTCATCTAAGGGCCAAGCTCTTTCATCCACACTTCAAATTTGATGACCAAAGATTCTTGGTAAACATTAATTTTTGAACAGCTGGCAACCCTTTTTATGAATATCACAAATTTTAAAACTAGTAATAGCTATTGCTGGCGAAAAAGTCCAATACAAAAAAATATCGAAATAGTTCAAGCCGCTCTACCATTTATAATTGTTGTAACTAAGGCACTGAAAATTAAGTTTTACACAGCTGGCAACTCTTTTATGTACTTATTTGATGACTTCAATAAACTTCTGAAACCTAAAAAGTCAAATTTTGAAAATTATTCTGAAAAGTGGATCCATGGGAAAATGTAAAGAAATTTGTTAATTTTTTTTTCGTGGTGAACTGAGCGCGCTATTCTTTGCTTGCAGCCCAGACCACCAAGCCGATGGATAACTCGTAGTTCCACCCAAGCGCGTGCTTATTTCAAAGCGCTGCTTATCAATTTTATGAATTTATTATTTTTGCATACATATTTCAACACTTATATATACCGCTGCATATATTGCCTAAAATATGAAAACCACAGCAGTTGAAAAATTTATGAGCTTTCATCCTGCCTTTGAAGTTTGATTTACGACGCTTTGGAAAAAACAGCATTAAAGCCCTTGCTACCTTTTATTTGCATTTGTGGCTCTATTGTGATACAATTTATGCATTTTTCGTGCTGTGATGGGCCATTGAGAATTATGAAAAGCTTAAAAAGGTATAGATTATTGAGTTTGATGGATGGATGTTTGAGTAATATTTTATAAAGTGTACTAAGTTGTTGTTGTACGTTTTAATTGTTGTGATAAACGTAATGACTTTTTTCGATATCACAATTTGTTTATTGCTAATGCTTTAGTGGTTGGCTTTAAGTTTCAAAGTATTCACAGTCCCTAGGATTTAAAGTGGGGGAAAATCTAGAAAAGGATTCTACTGTTTGAAGGGTTCTCAAATAGTTCTAATGTTTTAGGCTAGGGATGTTACGGAAATCAGTTTACCGACACCAAAGTTTTTGCTTTATGGCGATCCGAATTCAGATCGAAACTCGCGCCAGGGCGTAAGGTATCGAATAAATCTGTACGTGAAGGCCGAACCTACATAGGTCGACTCCCACGAAACTATTTGCCGATCACTGGTCTAAAGCATTGATTACCTTGAGAAAATTATTCATCTAACTACAGCTTCGATACGTGTATGCATCATTGCCATCGGAACATGTCCAACGGCGGTTATGGAGATGCTGCTCGTGGTAATCCTATTAGAGATATTTAAGAGAAATCATACTGAATAGAGCCAAAAGGCACATTGACGAATTGAAGGTGAGGATTGATAGACAAACTAAAAGATGGTTTTCCACTCTCTCAACCTCCCAGTGGCGACATCAACAAAGTAATAAAACATTTCGTAGATGTAACGAAGATTTGTGGAGTGTTGCGGATTTGGGCAGTCGTTTATTTTAATGAATCCGATACTACCATCTTCTGAAACTAGCTCAATTGCCGCTGAAATGATTTATTTTACCCTTTCAAACCTTTGTGGGGGGGGGGGGGGGTTGTTAACATTTAAGTCGCTATATCTTCTCAACCCAATCAGTACCAGCTCTCTAATATTTCGTACAGAGATGCCCTGTATACGAGGTGTGTTCAAAACGTATCGCGAATTTTGAATTTTCGCTGGTTACGTATATTCGAATTTCGAATTTTTTGTGGCGTTATGTTGGTACTCATGTCTCTCACTTATGCCGACAAGCTCGGCCAGTTCAGTTAATTGTTGACAGCTGCTTTGCTTGCACGTGTTGTGGATCGTCTTCGATTTTTACCTATTCAAAAAAATGGATCAAAGAACCTGTATCAAATTTTGTGTGAAAAACGAAATTAAGTGCGCGGATGCATTCCGAATGTTGACTGTGGCATACGGAGAAGCTACCTTGGACCGAAGCAACGTTTATCGGTGGTACAAAATGTTCTCAGAACGCCGAGAAGATGTGCAAAGAAGAACAAAAATTGGCTTTTGCACCACGATAACGCCCCTGCTCACGCAACGTTGCTTGTGCGCGACTTTTTGGCCAAAAACAACACACTAATGATGCCGCACCACCGTATTCCCCAGATCTGGCCCCCTATGACTTTTTCTTGTTCCCTGAACTGAAGAGGCCCATGAAAGGACGACGTTACGCTTCTTTTGACGAGATAAAGACGGAATCGAAGGAGGAGCTGAACAAGATACAAAAAAATGATTTTTTGAAGTGCTTCGAAGATTGGAAAAACCGTTGGCACAAGTGTATAATATCTCATGGGGACTTTGAAGGGGACAAAATAGATATTCATGAATAAATAAATAATTTTTGAAAAAACACAAAATTCGCGATACTTTTTGAACACACCTCGTATATGGAGGAGAAGAACAAAGCGAGAATAGGAAGATGTAGAAGAGAAGAGTAAAACGTCGAGTAAAAGGGAGAAAAAAGCAGAGAAAAACGAGAAACAAAAGAGAGAAGAAGAAAAAATTATTGGGAATAATAAAGCGGAGAGGTAGAGGAGGTGGTGTTGGAAAATGGAGAAAAAGAAGAAGAAAGAAAAAAAAGAAGATAGTAATGTAAATGAAGAGATAGCGATAGATGAAAAGAGAAGAGAGTATAATTTATCAAATGTAGGCTAGTCAATTTTCGCGTAGGAGAACTACTGGGTACGCTAGAACCGTTTAAATACGAACATAATCCTTCTGAGCTTCCGAGGGTGTTCAGCTTGGTTGGGGTGCAGTAAAAAGGTAAAGATACAATATACCACTGCCCTACCGCAGCTGTTTGGTTGATGCCGGGAACATTTTATCAAGGTCTGGAGAACCTTTATTTTTTACTTTTTATGTGTCTAGGTGAATACTTAAATTATGAAAGTAAAGAGATTGCCAAATGAAATCTCGAAAAACCCCGGTCTCTCAAAACTGAATACAAATACATGTGAAACTAATATAAGCGTGTTAAAAAATGTACACCCCTAGTAGACACTCACCTCCACAGTCATTTAAATAGACACCAAACAACGAACGAGCTAATAGCAACATAGTTCGACAACAATAACTAGCAAAAATGAAAAATGAAAAACACGAATAACGAGCATTGTAAAAATACAACTGCCTTGTAATGTCTTACATAGACAGCTCACAGCTCTTGTCTTTCTATCCATCTCTTATGCCTGCATCGCTGCATTGGACATTTCCACGTCATGTCACATTGTTCCAACAACATGGTGGTTTCTGGTCTTTGCACCATCACCTTCCGTTCGTTATCGGTGCATATATTCATATGTTCGTTTGCACTTGCCTTCTTGCTTTTCTGCTCTTTGTCTCATTGAACGCTCTGTCCACTTGTCCAACGTTAGCCTATTGTGAACACCATGAATTTTTGCATTTTTATTGCCACAAATGGTCATCAATCGTCCTTGGCGTGAAGTATGTTATTGTGAATACCCTCACACACACACATACATAGACACTCATTCGTATGCCAAACAAATTAACTGGTGACGCTCAATCAATTGTTTTTATTATTTTTACGATTCTCATATGAAGCATTTCGAGCTCGAATTTTGTAATATGGTGAAGAGCATACTCGATATTCATACATATTTATATAGGATTAAGAAAATAAAGAAATTATAAATAAGGTTATCGAAAAAAATTTTAAAATTAAATAGTCTGAAAAATAAGCTTAGAAGTAACACCACCACAAATGCCAAAACACGTATTCATAATATGGAGCTGCTGTAGTGTGCGTAGACATGCTTGCTTGAGTTGATGTTATTTAACTATGTCCTCGCTGCAGGGAAATAGATCGTGTAAGTGCACGAAGGGTTGCATTGTTGGAAATATTAAGGCTACAATAACAAGGTTTAGTAAATGCGTATAACAAATTGATGATACATAAAGTGTTTACAAGCAAAAATAACGTGATTAATCGTGTTAAGTTTTTGGGCAAAACCAAGACAAAAACAAAAAAAATGGGTTTTCATGTCAAGTCGTCAATGAAATTTGGTGAAGATTTCCTTTTATTATAAAACAAAGATTTGGCAAACAAAAAAATAAAATTTCCCCAAAGTTATACAAATTCAAAATATCACTTTTTTCCGTTTTTCCTGTTTTGAAAAGTTTATTTTTTCAATATTTTGGAAACTACTGTAGTTAAAAAATAAACTTTGGCACTTTCCTTTTAAAAAAATGTATTTGAAAAAAAAAAAAAAACGTTAATAATTTGAACTCAACTAGAAAGTTGACAAAAATTCAAAAAACTTAAAAAAAATTCAAAAAACTTAAAAAAAAAGTTTGGAAAAAAATTGAAAATTCATATATTTGAAAAAAAAAACACGCTTTGGAAAATTTCTTATATCTTATGAAATAGCAGAGGTATAATACAAAAACATGATAGTCCAAAATTAAATGGCAAACTGCAATTTTTCCGATTTAAAAAATCGAAAATTTTCTAAAATTAGAAATTTCAAATTTTTTTTCAAAACATTTTTTTTATACCTCTAAGTATCCCCTTTGAAAGTGCCAAAGAGTTTATTTTCATTAAGTAGTTTCTGAAATATTGAAAGAATAAACTTTGCAAAAGAGGAAAATAGGGAAACAAGTGAAATTTTTAATTTAACTATAACTTTGGAAAATTAAAAAAAAAAATTGTTATGCAGAATGTAAGAAAATGTGCTTTAAACTTTTTTTTGACATTCCCCAAAAATTTTTTCGATCGAAAATTGTCTAAAATTACAGATATATGTATATATTTTATATTTTATTATGAGTTTCCCCTTTGAAAGGGCCAAAGTTTATTTTTTACTTCAGTAGCTTTCGAAATAGCGAAAAATTTAACTTCAAACAACAGGAAAATATGAAAAATTTTAAATTTTGAATTTACGTAATTTTTGAATAAAAAAAACATATTTTTCAAAAATTTTTTTTTTAATTTTTTATTTATAATTTTTTTTCTTTAGCAGAACTTTATTTCATGATAAAAGGAAACTCTTCACCAAATTTTATTCAAAACGTAAGAGATCGGAGATCAAGTTATAGGAAAGGAGAAAAAAGAAAAACGAAGGGAGTAAAAGAAAGTAACGGAAAGGAAGGAAACAAAATCTTAAAATAAAACAAAATTTTAAATGTCAGTGAATAACAATTTTTGTTGCTATGGCATATATAGTTTAATATGAGAGTTAAATGATACTGGCCGCTTTTGTGGTTTAAGTTCTAGTTTTTAAAAACACTATCGCAGAATTTTTTCCAGGAACGTGCCATCTGAGATTTTGGTTGAAGAACACCTAGTCAAATTTTGAACGAAGTCATATCTCAGCTAACAATTTATTGAATTCAATTTATGAGATAGGGTATTTTGGAAAAAAAAAATTCTGAGCTAGACCATTTTCCAATCATTTGCTGAGATAGCATGATCTTCCAGTTAGCCGTCTATATCCGATACTAAGTAAACTGATTGCATTTCATTCACCTTATTTTCGATAAGAGTCATTGCAAATTGAAAGAAATGATACAAGAATCAAATCACTTAAGCCAATAAACTCAAGCAAAACATCCCTTCGTGTTTGTAAAGCGCAAAATCAACCAAACGCTCTGTGCCACCCATATTAATATGACAGTAAATTTATTGCAACATTTTATAGAAACATTCCTTAGCAACAACGCAAGTGATGGATGATAGTAGACTCGCCAAAAAAAAGATGGGCGCAACCAACAGAAGGACACAGCACACTGCAATGGAATCACGCACAATCGAATTAACATTTTAAAATAATTGGCTACCCATGTCAAGTTCGATAGTACTAAGCCGATACTCCTATGCTACGCATTCGTAACGCACAAAACAAGCAAACAAACGTAAACCGCATTTGTCAAAGACAAGGTTATCTAGTTACGCCAAGACCTGTGAGTGAGGTCGAGAAGCATGGGACCATTTGAATCATTCAAAATGCTAGAAAATTATCGCTAAAATCCAATTAAAGGCACAACTGATGCGGGTGTAGAGGGTAAAATTTATAACGTAGAAGTGGAAGCAGAGATATAAAACAAAAACAACAAAATACAAATCGAAATGGCAAACAGAAGAGAACGACATGAAAAGAAAGGTACTCAAGGCACAAAGGGAAAAAATGCTGAGGTTTCTAGTGCAACGGATACGGAAATAAATACCAATAAATAAAAAAGCAATAACAAAAACGTATAGACAGACAATATATGCAAATATTAATGCTTGAGCGCTCACACTGCACCCACACATACACAGAACTACTGCATTGACCAACAAACAACTTGCGAGTAATAACAGCTAAAATCGTTGTAAGTCTCAACTAAAACTAAAAACAAAACTTTTGCACAAACTTTGCTTGTACGTTAAAGGTATGCAAAAGCTATAGGACAAATGTAGTTCATATTGCAAGACAATCAATATCAACAGTATAAAGTTACCGACGTTTGACACGCAAATTTGTGCCACAACCATTTGAAAATGTTATAGATGACAAACTACAAGCCAACCATGAATAACAGTATTTCAATTTATTGCACAGTGCGCACTCAATTTTGGTTATATCGATTAGCGATGTAACGGTGCTTCGATTGCCAAAGTTATGATTTTGATTTTGATTCCGACTGTTCGGAATTGGTTACAACCCGATCAGCAACGGTAGAAATGCCCCAAGTGTTGCTTTAAGTAGGCAAGTTTTTATGAGGTTTAAACTAGAGCTTCAAAAGTATCGATATTCTACTGCTATTTCGACAGTTAAGAAGAAACATATCGATAATCGATCGATATCTAATTTTTTTTTCGTTCACCCTAAAACACTCGAAAACTTTCTCAAGAAATGTACAGAAGTTTTTGGAAATAAAAATCACATACATTATTAATAACAAGAAAAAAGCTGTACCATATTTACCATAGCAACAAAAGCTTTCCTTTGTAAAATTTTTTATTTGGTTTTATTTGCCCTTCCTTTCCTCTACCCTCTTCTGTTGTTTCTTTTTTTTTAGTTTCCTTTTCATCCTATGCCATTTTATAACACGGTTTATATTTTATTGTATTTTTAATTTTTTATTTTATTTCTTTTTTATTTTTTTATTTTAATTTTTTGGTTATTTTTTATTTTTTGTTAATTTTTTTTTTAATTAAATTTCTTTTTTATATTTTTTTTTCATTTCATTTTCTTGTTTTTTTTTTTACTTCATTTTGTTTTATTTTCCTTTCTTCTTTCTTTTCTTTCCTTTTGTTTCTTTTTTCCTCTAGTTTTATTAAATTTTCTTTAATGCCATTTAATAATACAGTTTATATTTTATTGAGTTTTATTGTTGTTTCATTTCCATATTAAATTTTTTTATTGAATTTTTTTAAATACCATTTTTTTAAATACAATTTTTTTTGTTTTTTTATTTTCTTTTATTATATTTTTTAAATTTATCTATTTGTTATATTTTATATTATTTAGTTTCATTTAATTTTATTGTTTTTTTAATTTTACTTAATTTTGTTTTATTTTCCTTTCCTCTTCTTTATTTTATTTTAGTTTCTAATACTTAAACTAAAATTTTTTGAATGTTTTTTTTCTTGAATAAATTTTTTTATATTTAATTTTATTTTGTTCAATTTATTTTTTTTTGTTTTACTTTATTTACTTTTTTCCCCTAAATTAGGAAATAGAGTTCCTCTAAAAATATATTTACTTTGCTTTGCTAAAATTTTGACAACAAATTATAATTATCGATAACTTTTTTTTACTCATCATCGATTTTTGACCCTTTTTTTTCGATCCAAAGCCTTTCATACAGGCGGAGACGGACACTACGACCTTTATACTTTATACATCAAAAAAAATAAAAAATCCTGACGTGTACATGAAAATCGCCGATGCACGTGTATTTTTATTTTTTCTCCCCTTTCCGAAAAAGTATATTTGGTTCAAAGAACAGAACTAAATCTCGTTTTTGTAACGCAGTGTTATGGGCACTGCCTTTTGTCATCGCATGCGTACAAATTAGGCCTTATCGGTGGGAAAAGATAAAGGAAGTGCGGGCTGCAGGAAGAGACGATTGAGCATGTTTTGTGTTCCTATCCTGCGCTCGCTAGATTAAGACTCGGACTTTTAGGAGCTCCACAACTATAAGATCTCGAAGCAAGCAAGTAGGATGGGTCCTAGAAAGCTTCTACTATTTATCAGGAAGTTATTCTTTAACGTGAATTCTGGTGATATTATCTCCGTTTCTTGTCTAAGAAACTTATGGTAACACTATGGACATTTTCAGTTCATGTGGGGTCTGGACAGACCGGCCAGCGCAACCTAACCTAACCGTGTACAAACCACAAGCCAACACAGCTCAAATAGACGACTGCTTTAGGAGCTCTTAAACAAACAAACCACACAAAATTATTTAAAAAATTTTCAAAAAACCCTCGCTCAGCTATTTAAATTTAAAAATCTCCACCCTGACTACCGTTCATTGTCATTCTCATTATGTCGGTTCACTTTTCTAAAGTCGCCACAATTTCAAGCGCACCACACCAATGCTCTATCTTTACTCCTTCAGCTTTTTAATTAATACTTTACTCTACCTACATGTTGCCATGTAAATTTTATGTCAAATTAATTATGCTGGGCTATGTTCGGCGCCAACATTGATTAAAATTTTTTTTTTTTTTTCTCATTGCAAACTTGAACATTTTGCCTAATTTCAACAGAGGTTGTACCTTGGCTCATATGGCGACGGGCTACTATTCATTCGCAAGCCCAAACTGTTGGTTGCATTGATGGTCCTCTTGCACTGCTTTTGCTACTCGTCCTTTCTTCAGCAAATTGCGGCCAACATCATTGTTACACTTTTTCATTTGTTAAGAAATAAAAATTTATGCGCTCTCTGGGCAACAGTGGCATTATTGTGGCATGGAAAAAAAGGACTTGTGTCCGTTAGGGCAGTCAGTCCGGATCAGTCGGTCAGTTTTGCTAAGCACAGCTTCGTTCATTGTATTTTTCGTTGCTTATTATGCATACTTCACAGTAACTTTTTATATTAATGACCTTCTTTTATGATTGTATGTTTTCTCGAATTTGTGTTTCAGTGCGCAGTAAACCTGTAGTCGTATCCAGTAGTTGGAAACTACTTCAAAACTACTATGAAGAATAAGTCAAAGTAAAGAGCCAACAGGCTTTTTTGTATATAGTACAGCTGTGTTCAATATAATAGTAGTGAAATTAAATTGGATATCGTTACGAAATAAGAAGAAGCAGTGATTTTATTAATTTTCATTTAAAATATAGTGAATTCCATAACAGAAACCACACATAAAGAAATTTCAAAGTTTACACACAGTTAAGGAAAGTTAATTAGACTTAAAAAATTTGCCATCAAAATCTTGAAATTGTTTGGCAGAATTTCTAGAAAATGCGCAGTTTTGTAGACCTTTAGTATAACATTGTGCAAGTTAGAACTCGCTCAAAAATTGCCATGAATTTTCAGAATTTTTTTCCTCAAGGGTGTTAAATGATTTCTTTCATAAAAAGCATGAAGAAAAATAATTTTTTTTTTTTAAAATACCCAACATCCTTGACAAAAAGAAATTCTAAAAATTCAGGGGAAATTTTGAGGTGCTTTTAGCTTGCATAACAAAAATTTTAATGAATTATAAAACTGCGAACTCAAAAGTTTTATAAAAATTCTTCCAAAAAATATTGAAATTTTGAAGTAAATTTTAAAAGTTTGAATGAACTTTCCTGAACTTTGTGTAACCTTTGAAATTCATTTTTATGTGGTTTCTGTTATGCAATTCGATAGATTTTAAATGAAAATCACAGCTTCTACTTCCAATTTAATTTCACTACTATTATATTGAACACAACTGTAAGTATTTTGATATTTTTTAACATGGCGAAGCCCTTCGTCATGTCAGATTTTGAACAGAAATATACCAATCTCAAACTAGTTCAAAATAGACCCAAGAAAATCTTAGTCCAAGTAGGGTGATTACTATGGTGAATAAGTACTCGGTCCACATGGGAGAATTCAAAGGCTCGAACTCTGTGATTAGAATTATCAGCTTTCAAAATAAGTTCCACTGTAGTTTTTCCGAACTCTAAACACTCTAGCATACTCCAAAATTTCGATTTTTTGTTGACACTGATTTAGTTTTTTTCGGACTAGTTGAAGACTAGTTAAAAATTGCATGTTGTAAACTAGTATTGTTCTGAATAACTTTTTGTTTCACCGCAGTGAAGTTCTCTCTACTTATTGTGCACTTGTGTTCTGTGAGCGCACACACAATGACAGTTTCTACTTCATTTTTTTAAAAGCAGAAAGGACAAAAGCCGCTTATTTTGTGGTAATGTATGAATATTTGAGCAGTGGTCTTGTTGTGTAAGCATATCCATACATAATTTAATACATATGTATGCACTTAATGAGTTATAAATGCTTAAATTTGCATAAACGTATGCATGCGCTTGTACACTGCATGTGACCCGGGTCAGTGAAGATTTTTTTAGCATTCGAAAAGAATATTCAGTAGTTTGCTGAGCTATCTTCCTCCTCCATTCGTGTACTTAATGCCCAACACGACCCTCGTTTGTTCATATTTTAACGCTTCCCCGTCTAGACGATTTTGACCGTTGCGTCAAAAGCACTTCGTACTTCCCTTCTTAGCGTTAACTGACGCCAATTGGAAACATCGAGGGGTTTTCAAGGAGTTCTCCATCTGATTTTTATATATCCGAGGGGTCCGCCTTTGTACTCTCTTGCCGATATGAAAACTTTCCTAGCCGGCTCGTCGTTGTCTATTCGTATAACATCACACATCCAGCGAAGCCGCGGAGCTAGTGGCAGAAAACCATCATCGATACTATCGATATTTAGTTATTTTCGGTTCTAATATCTCTATTTTATCTCTAACGGCAGTGTGTCCATTATTAATATTTGATATGCTTGGGTGGTGAAGACATTGTGGACTTTTTTCGCACAATAAAATAAAAATAAAAATATTATGGATATGTGGATTTATTCTATAAATGTTATCGATATGTCGATTTATTCTATAAATGTTATAGATATTAGTGTCGGACCGAAGCTGACATTTGGCCGAAGCCGAAGCCGAAGCCGAAGCCTAAGCCGAATATTCGGCATAATTTTATATTCGGCCGAAAACCGAAGCCGAATACGAAAATAAAAAAATTTACCTATGTTTGTGATTGCATTTATTTCATAACAAATTATTTTTATTCAATTCGTTTACTTTTATATATTTCCGTAATATTGAGGCTACTTACATTTCAAGAAGAATTACCCGCAAAGTGTAGAAGTATTATTCGCAATATGTAAATATATTGCGTTTTGCTAGAGATGCACTAAGAACAGCTGATTAAAATCTGAACGCAAGTAATCGAAAGTGATGCCTCTGCAAGTGAATTGATAGATTCGTTGTCGTGCGAAATATTGTTCGGCTTTTTCGGCCGAAGCCCGAAGCCAGAGCCGAATATAAAATACCAGCCGAATAAGTCGAGTACCGAACCTTCAGTCGGACACTAATAGATGTATCGATAGCGCCAATAAATACTATCCTAATGTCCATAATTTCTATCAATATAATCTAATCTATAAAGAATATCGAGTTTTTCTGTAAACGTTATCGATCTCTTTTATAAATGTTATCGATTTATTCTGTAAATTTTATCGATACACAAAAAGACAATCGCCCACCATTACACTGCGCACAATAGCCGAGAATTAATACCATTCAGCCGGGTTTCGCAATTCACTATAGAGAAACTTACCGGTTAACACAAGCGAGTCGGAGTAAAAGTGAAATACAGAATATGCCTGATTGCTTGTATTTTGGATAGTATTGTTAGTTTCCATAAATACTATCGATAGTTTCCACTAAATTTAATTGATATATACACTGTTTTGTTTTCGATTTGTTGTACTGTTATCGATGTGTCGATATCTTCTCTACATGTTATCGATATACAAGACTACTAATAGTTTTCCACGACTAGATTGAGCTTTAATTGGCTCATATACGATAGAGAGACCCGCTAATTATAATTCGAAAATTGTAGTGCTTCACTAAATGCATAAGAAAGCCGAAATGTCCATATAAAAATTTCATATAGAATCACTATTATTTACCAACATAGCAGAACCGCGTACACGCACCTTGCATGGGACATACGTTTGGCTTCACTATTTTAATAGAAACTATAAATTTATGAGCCACAAGCTTTCACAGCTTCTAAATCAGGGTATTCCGGCCCTATGAACTCGTGTGTGAGCTTCTGGAGGTTTCGCAATTTAACTAAGCGAAACCTTTTTTCTTTGCATTTTTGCCCACAAGCTTTCACAGCTTCTATGTATGCGTGAGAGCTTTTAGCAATGCTCTTGTCAGCTTCTAAATAAGGGTCTACCGATCGTTTGCACTCGTGTGAGAGCTTTTTTAGCTTTCTCACACCAACTTAGCAAAGCTTTTTGCCACAAGTTTTCACACTTCTAAATCAGTGGGATTTGCTTATATGCATGCGTGTAAGAGCTTTTGAGCTTTCTCGTCCCACTCACTAAAGCTCTTGTTTCACGGCATTTTTGCTTACCTGAGATATTTTTAATAGGCGTTAAGCGTCTGAGCCGGAATCTTTTCTGCTGATATATCAGCCGAAATTTTGTCAGTTTTTTTGGGTGTAGCGAAACTTTTTACATTGTGTAAATGTGGGCACCACTGTATGGATCAGTGATAAAGTTCTAAAAGCTCTCATAATTTAAATACATTGGGCTGGAACATACGGATCTAAATCAATGAGTGTGCTCTCAATAAAAGTATTGAGATTTCACTCAAAAGCTGCTGAGCGTGAGCTTTCATCTTTGAGCTTTGTATTTTTAAATTTTCTTTGTGAATTGTTGGGACCAACAGAACGTAGCGACTTACACCAAGGCAGATTTAATATTTTTTGCTGAGGGAGGCTTCCCTAGCAGACATTTTCTGGTGCGGTTTGTCGTTCACTTCCAAGTTCTTCTTAAACGTTACTAACCCATAGTTATTACGAAATAGGTCCAGCACTTTAACCACTATGCGATCGCCGTGCATCTCGTGCAGTTTTAAAGCGAACTAAGGATGTTTGCATGAAGCCCCGCTGTCGCTAACGAAACATCACAAAACAGGACTATTCTCTTAGCTCATAACAACCAATTTATGTATAGCCACCAGCTACAAGAATTCTCGTATTACATAACTTCACATTATAGACTGTAAACTAAAATGTCCTTCGGTTAAACGGTCGGTCGTAACCAACACGACGTAACATTTAACACTTATTAGTATCGTAATTCTGTAATTCATTGCTACTGAAATGTGTGCGTGTGTGAGTGTGTTGCGTGCCACATAAATGTTTGTCGCCTCCACATGTGCGTATGTCTTCCTTGGGTGCTGCTAGACTGTGCGTCGTCCGGTGTTACGATTCGGCTGTGGAGCTAAAGGTTCGTAATGCCACACTTCCGTTTGATTTATGAATGGAAAAAGCGTGCACGGTGCGGCTCGGCTCTTATCACTGCAATTGTAATGCGTCATATATATGTACATAAGAGTGCTTCAGTCTTTGTACAAAAAACATCGGTACCTTATATTCCCGATATTTTGGAGGTTTTTTGTTCGTTGAGGCAGGAGTTTACTTCTCAATTGGCTTAATAACCCAAACCCGTATATTGATAGTGGGATAGTGGAACGTAGGCTATTTCACTTTGGGTATTGGGCTCCTAATTTCCCTAGCTAACTTTCGATGAAGAGAAGTTATTCCTTCTTTTCTGAGGTTGCCCAACATTTCTCATCGCACCGAATGTTCTGGCGAAATGAAATGAGTGAGAATTATACTCCCACCTCTCTGTTAGTACAAAGATTGCTCTCAGAGAGCGGGTGTGTTTCTTGTGTTTGACGGCAAGTCCCCTTACCCCACTGTGCTCACTCTAACGTACCACATGCGCTTGTATCTCGAGAATTTTGCGGCATATACATTTCCGTTGCGCGTCAGCTTTTGGCTTTTAGCTCTATTTTTTTGCCGGTAATATGGGCCTTCGTATGCCACACACTCTTGGCATTTGGTAAAGGGAGCAAGTGCCATTTTTATGTATTACCACCTATATCCGCCTCCGGTCATTTGTTGTTGCTCTAAAATTAGTATTGTTAGCCAAGTTTTTCGCTTTTTTAGTTTTACTATTTTGCTTTAAGCGTTTTGTGGCTTTTCCGCATTGCGACTGATATACGAATTTAATGTATCTTTTTTAAGGCCTATTTGTAAAGCCGTGATTACAAAATGTTTGCAGTCGCATGTACGTAGTAGAAGATATAGAGGGTGAAAATGTTATATAAATTTAAAAAACACTGAATTGAAAATTTTTATTTTTGAACAGGATTCCATATTGTGATAAAAGATCCGTGCCTGCAGACTGCCTTTGATTTGAGGAGTAGCGCTTGTCCTGTTTGATGTGGAGAATAGGGCTAAGAAGGCCTCGATCTTTGCTTCACGGATGGATCGAAGTTGTAAGGAAAGGTTAGGGGGAATTTTTGCTTGGCTGTTTGATGTAATCTAGTCCAAGCTGTGGAATGTTTACTCCGCTAAAGACGGAGTGGTCTAGGTTGTTTTCAGAATACCAGCCCTTTCTCCAGATTTTCTCGAAATATTTCAGAATTAGCATCATCTGGGTCCCGGGCGTATTAATGTCCCACGTAACTGTCGCGCGGATATCTTAGCACTTTAAAATAGACGTGGCGGTCTGTAGGGAACTCTGGGTGCACAGAATATGTGCCCTATTCCTTTCATTAAGCCGGTAAGGGCTTTATCCACCTAAAAAGTTGCCTCTGCGTAAGCCCAGAATGAATATTCAGTAAGTAAACAATTCAACACTGAACATTAGAAAACGTTTTTGAAATATAAAATATGTTCGTTTTTTCTTACTTTTGTTTAATTTTGAATAGAAAACTAAACATTGCCTTAATTTTAAAATTCCGTTTCCTAAAACAATCCGAAAGTTAAAAAAATTCTAAATTTTTTAAAAATCTTAGAGTTTAGGTGTGGCACAGTGCATATCTGAAACTGCCATAAACGTGTTTTGAAATGCTTTTCGATTTTTTTTTTTAATATTCAAATCTCAAAAGCTCTTAGAAGTAGGGTTTCCAAGATTAACATTTTTTGCTTCTTAATATTCAACTAAATATATGAGAAAAATGAAATGTTAGCAAAGCTTCCAAAACTATGTTTTGAAAAGTGTTTTTGAAAATTATAAATTTTCGTTTTTATGTGTTTTTAATTAATTTAAATATCGAAAGTTGTTTAGCTTGAAACCCAAACTTCTTATAGAAATTCGAAGATGTAAAACAATTAAAAAACAAGTAAGGAAAGGCTGTCTTCAACTGTGCCGAAAACTTAATATTTTTCATGAATACGCATAGCGGTTTTAAGTGTCCGGATTATTTAAAAAAATGAAAAAAATATTTGTTTTTTTTTTAACTTTTTTTATTTTTTTTTGATTATTTTTGATTTTTTTCAGTATTGTTGTAGAAGCACATAAATATACACCTCACAAATACTCAAAAAAATCAAGAATAATCAAAAAAAAAAAATATCAAAAATAATCAAAGGTAATCGAAACAACTTTTTATACCTTTCATGAACATGAAATGGTATTATAACTTTGGTCCGATGTTTGTAAGTATGAGAAGAAGAAAAGATAGACCCACCAATAAGTATACCGTAATAATCAGGGCGATGAGCTGACTTGATTTAGCCATGTCCGTCTGTCCGTCCGTCCGTCTGTATGTTTGAACACAAACTAGTCCCTCAGTTTAAGAGATATCTCGATGGAATTTGGTAAGAGGCAGCCATTTTGTAAAGCATTAATGATTTGCGGAACCAGCATGATCGGACCAATACAACGCATGGCTCCCACACAATCGATTGTTCCGATAAATGGGATTTGGGCTATGTATCTTTAAATTAACAGTTTTTGCAGAGTTTTTACTAATTGTGAGTAAGGATCGGACACTTAAAACCGTGATGCGTATTCATGAAAGGTATAAAGTCTTCAGCACAGTCGAAGACAGCCCTTTCCTTACTTGTTTTGATTAGTTTTGATTACTTTAATTGATTACTAATTACTAATCAAATTCAACAGGTCTGAATTAGACTATTTGCCTAACGAGCTAACCCATACTTTTATTTTATATATTTTCTTTAAATATATTTTCATAGATACCTAACGGAGAAGAATAGAGTACGCCCCGTCTATAACGTCATTGCCGCTTGCTTTTCAAAAAAGATGTATCAGACGAAAAGTCGATCAAAAACTCTGCAGCGATGTAATGTTTTCTTTTCGTTTTTGTTTTTTCTTCATCTTTCTAAGTTTGTTTGATATATCTTTTTTTTTTTTGTTTGGTTTTGTGTTTTTTTTTTTGGTTTTAATTTTTTTTCGGCAATAAAGCTCAGCAGTTGGCTCTGTTTTTTAGGAACTCCCAATAAGCCAAGAGGATTTTTCTTAATTTGGCAACCAAAACTAACGAAAACTTGGCATTTGATACCTCTGAGCGCCCTTCGCCATTCCAATTTCGTCTTGTTTTGCTAGCTACTTCTTCACCGCAATCCCCTTCATACCATATGCTACACTACTTTATGTGTTGTTGTCGCATAGCTCAACCACTTTTGTGCTTTAAATATTTCGTAACAAAAACATTGCGGTAATCCAAGCTGTTGCAGGTGTGAATTAAGGGCAATAAATTTGGTTAAACTCCGTGTATCTCTTTGCGTGGTAAGCGAAAGCTTTCCCCATACTGGATTTTCTCTGTGTGTAAGTGTGTGTTGGTTTGTGTGTCACTGTACTTTGCAATATCTGATTTTATTTACTGTAAGTAGCTCGGAAATCATGTCATTTAGCTCGCCATACATTTGTATCCCTGTGGTATTCGCAGGCGCATGATAAACGCAAAATGTTGCTGACACTGCCTGCGCGCCTAAAATGCTGCTACAAATTACTGCAGCTGTCGCAGTAAATATTTTCTGGCTATTGGCCAAGCCGCTCTACCAACGATGTGAGTTGATTAAATTTTTGTACACCACGTTTCGGTCAGCAATGAGAGATGAGGAAGCATCACTGGACAGGTCGGTCAGGTCAATAGGGAGTTGGAACTAAAGTTTGATAAAAATGGAAATGGAAATGAGTTTTCGATTAAAAGAAAAAACTATAGCAAAGGGAATTAATTTGTATGTGTCAAAGTTTCGTTGCACGAAATATATGTAAATGGGAATTTGAAGTAGAGTAAAATATTGGATTTGTATTGCTCAAAGGTTTTATAAATCAAAGCAACCACCTAACGCTGTAGCCAAGCAGTGACATCGTAGCTCTTTTCTTAATACGTACGCGGTCTATGCTATGCTAAGCCCTGTGACGTTCATAATGGATAGAGGCAATGAGGTGGCGTAGTCTACGCCATACTCCTTCAAGATCTGCAGAAAACACCGCTCCCATGTCTCAATCTTTCTTCTTCTTTCTTTATCAGTACCTTTTTCTCTTAAAAAAATAGGGCTACCTACTTTGGTCAATGCTGTTGAAGCGCCTGCACTGAAACAACTTAAAAGCTGGTACTGTGGCTCGAGTGTAATGCCAAATTAAGACAGAATTAATTTGCTGAGATGCTTATCTTAGTTGGGAAGCTTTTCTGAAGACTTCCTGATCTCTTTCCGTTTATTATTTTTTTTTTTGTAATTCAATGTTAATAGCCCCTGAAATAGAGTTTGGTGTGGTAGCTAAGCTCACTACCTACTATACGACGTCCAGAGACAAATAAACAAACTTTTAGTTTCCCCACAAGCTAAAAAACTGAAACAAATGTTTGTATAAAAATATCGGCAAGTGCTGAACAAACAAACTTTCACACACCAACGCACCCACAAGGGTAAATCCAGGATTATGGTCGCTAGAGGCGCGACTTCGTGTGAAAACCTGAAATCGTTAGACTTGAGTCCGCAGAGGATTGAGCAGGAATATAATGCCGTAGCCACACTTTGGTTGTTTTAGCTCTATGCGCCGGTGCAGAGTCGTGCTGTGTGCTCTCCGTTAAAGAGTGTGGTTGTCAAATTTTTCACCACGCCTTTCAAGACCACGCCTTGATGCCCTAGTTTTCCAGCCCCTTTTCGCAAAAATGGAAGGAAGTTACGCTTTAATGACACACTCCTCACCAAACCATGACGTATGCTGGATGTAGACCCCGCTGAACTTTTCGTACAATTTTTTTTTGCTGCTTTGGACGTTTTAGCATACATCTTATCATTTCGCTTATCAAACACTTTCTCCACGGTAACAATTTTTTCATCTGTAAAAAGGATGTTTTGTTGGCCGTTGCGTGCGTGCCACTGCAAAAGCTTCTTACATCTTTCTAGTCTTATCTTTTTTAAACGCGGAGTTAAGAGATGGCTAGTGTTTCTTTTAAACGCCTTCACTTGGAGGTCATCGCGCATCAGCCGACACATGGATCTGAAAGACATATCCAGCTCTCTGACCATTATTTTTTGTTTCCTTTAAGCATTTTGACGAATTCGCTCTCGCACAGATTTTATGGCTGCACTCGTACGAATACGCGGACGCCCACTTCTGGACCTGTCCTCAACTCAAGAAGTTTCTAAAAATCGATCGATAATACGATAAACGATATACCGAGTTTTTTTTTACCGACGTGAATATCTAACTCGCGCTATTTCAACACTTATGTAAAGCAATACTGCCGTCCGACTTTCTTTGTCACCCCACTCATCATGATTCGACGATAAATCAAACCAATATTCTGGGTCGATTTCTCTAATTCAAATTTTCAAATGAAATACTCGTGGCACAGAAGAACATAGGGGCATTTGGAAATTGTTATTAGCATTGCAAATATTTTTAATTGAAATATTAAGTT
The DNA here is from genome assembly GCA_949987695.1 of Merzomyia westermanni. Classification (NCBI taxonomy): domain Eukaryota; kingdom Metazoa; phylum Arthropoda; class Insecta; order Diptera; family Tephritidae; genus Merzomyia; species Merzomyia westermanni. The sequence goes on along the minus strand of OX465290.1, from coordinate 18,947,020 downwards.
GATTAATACTATTCATTGCTAGACCGTTTGTCCTAAAAGTTGAGCAAAATCTATTCTAGTATTAAAATAGCTTCGGTTTATGAAGCCTGATCATTTTTTAATTGAGGCTTACTTCATATAATTTCAACATTTAACAATCAAAATCGTCTCATTAAATATTCTTTGCTGCTTTTACAAATGCTTGGTTAGATATTTAGGGGTTCCTTAGTCTTCAATTTTTCTGAAACACAATACCATTCTTTTCCACTAATATAAACTAGATTAGTAAAATTATATAATGCCAATTTCCCCATTTCTCTTATTTTTTTAAATTTGCGTTTTTGTTCACATTGCACTCTATTCTGGATTAACCCATTGATATGCAACCAAGCACGCCATAATATTTCCTTAGACACAAGAAAATCTTAAAAAATTAAATTTCCTATACTACCCAACAGTTCCACCAGTACACTTTCCCTAGCATTCTTACCCTTAGCTCTTCATAATACTCTGGTCTCACACGCGAGTTCGGTGCGGTGTTACAATAAAGTGCTTGTCAAACAAAAATATAACTAACCATTGAGTTTTTCCGCAGCTGAAAACTTGCAGCCATTTTCACAAAATTGATCACGTATGTGTATGTGTGTGTGCATGTGGCTGTGTTTACTCTCTCTTATTTGTATAGCGTGTGAAGTATGGTTGGATGCTGCAAAAGTCAAGTAAACGCTTGACCATTACTATGGCTATTATAGTTCTAAATTGGCTGACATAACGAAAGAAAAACTTATCGTTATTTGTTCGCTTCGATTTGCTCATTGAATACGAAAACAGTTTAACTCGTTTATCATTGGAAATCAGCGAAATAGTTTTAAAAGTTTAATTGGTTTAAATTGCATTCGATTTTTCGATAGGTACATGGTACACATGACTATGTGATTATATATGTATGTATGGGTGTATCTGATATATTTAATTTAGCGTAAGGCGATAAAAATTTAAATTATCGAGTGGATTAAATTTATTTCTTCTTAGCTAAAGGGAGTAGAATAACTTTGAAATTTTAAAAAAAGTAAAATATGCAGTAGTACTCGGTAACTGAGACCTATCTTAGACCGCCTAAGCTATTTTTTGAGTTCAACAAAGCTCGCCACACTAAATTTTCTCCAAATAGGAATTATTATTGGAAATTACGTTTAAAACTTGAGGTAAAAAATTCTTAGATTCAGGTGGAATTTTTTTAAAGTGCAGTTAGCTTAACCTTACTACCACTAGTCGGAATCAGCAGAAACGTTTTCTGAACCGCAGAGCATCTTATTTTTTTTTTTTTTTTGGATAGGTGGCTAATCGATAAAAATCTCCTTATTGGCAACACTTATGTAAGAAAGCTTTGATTGGAGAAGATAACCTACACACAAAATTTCATCCAATGGGTCAAGTCGTTTTTGTAATAATAGTGGATATGCAAAAAAAATTCCATTCCATATGTATAATTAGGTGGCAACTCTACCTATAAATATTTTTTGTTGAAATACAAGGTAGAATACCTTTCGTTTGATGCCCATATTAAAATATCTCGCACAATTTTTAAAACTTCCAAATAGATAGTAACCCTGTAAAAACCTCCTAGTCACATTTTGCCTATGTATATTGAAAAACTCATCCAAATGGGCCGAATTGTTTTCGAGATAATAGACAACATGCCAAAAAATAAATATAATAGGTTGATGTGGCAACCCTAGGTGAGAGCCCAGACCACCTAGAATTTTTTTGATAGAAATACGACATAAAATACCATTCGTTTCATACCCTTATGGGCATATCTCATACTATTTTAAAGCATTTCAAATAGGTGACAACCCCTTTAAAAATCTGCTAGTGGCAACTTAATTAGTAAAGCTTGAAATGTCGCATTTTGCCTATATATATTCAAAAGGTCATACAAATTGGTCGAGTTGTTTTCGAGATAATAACGAAAATTCCTAAATAAAATAGGATTAGGTGGCAACCCTCTTGATTTGGGATTTTTTTTGTTGAAATGCGGTGTAAAATTTCTTTCATTAGATACCCATATTAGCAAATCTGATTGCATTACAAAAAAATCAGACTTGTGCCAACCGCATAAAAGCATTCTTAGTGGCAATGCCAAGTTAGAGATTCTTAGACTACAGCATACTATCGACATACCATATATCAGACAAATCGCTTAAGCCATTTTCGAAATGGTGTGGATATACATATATACAGGAATAGATCGTTTAAATTTATAAGCTAACCCTCCCTAGAACGATTATCTTGTAACCTCATTATATAATTTGGTGTTGCCAACATGCAAGACTATTCGCCATATATCATAATGAATATAGTAAGGCTTTACTTTTCATTTGTCCCAGAACTTATAATAGACAGAGTCCGATGTTAATCATTATATCGCCAAATATAGTTGAGATATGGAACTTATTCATATAGCTTATGGCAGCACTCATTAGCACCTTTCGTTTGATATCCATATTGTACTAACATGTTTTGGGTCAAACTGGTCCACATATTGGTCGATAACTCCGTAACCGGTCGAGTTATCGGAATAAGGGATATCTCAAACTTTAAGTTGAACATCTAGTAATGCAACAGTGACATTCAGTCAATTCTATTAAGCATTTCCTTAGTGATGCGAGCGCAAACATACAGACTTACAGATAAAATTCTTAAAATGCTAATTTGAATTCTAAACTTATAAAAAAAAATTTGTTTACTTTTGATTATAAAAATTTTTTCATTTTTATAAAATTTTTTTTTTTTTGATTAACTTTGATTTTTTTCAGTATTGTTGTAGAAGCACATAAATATACACATCAACAATACTGAAAAAAAAAAAATTTTAAAATCTAAAAAAACCCAAACATAATCAAAAGTCATCAAAAAACTTTTTTTTTGATTCTTTTTGATTTTTATAAAAAAATTTTTATTTTTGGATTATTTTTGATTTTTTTCAGTATTTTTGTAGAAGCACATAAATAAAAATATAAACAATACTGAAAAAAAAAATGAAAAAAATCTAAAAAAAAACCAAAAATAATCAAAAAACTTCTTTTTTTTATTCTTTTTGATTTTTTTTTTCTCTAATCGTAATCAATTAATAATTGCCTTTTCTTGAAAAACAATTCGAATAATCATTACCAATTAAAAAGCCGTCTTATTAATTGATTAGTCCTTACTTATCCAATTTAACAAGTCTGGTTCTGGGTCACATCTCACAAAACAAAGCAGGTAAAAAGCGAAAAAGTCCAGCACATTCGCAAGTAATTCATTTGCATACAAACATTCAAAAAAAACACGCATAGACATGTGTTCCTTTGCGCTAATTAGGGATGTCAATTCCGGGATTGCTTTCTCACAATCGCTTTTTTTTATTATCTCGCCATTTTCGGGATTGTAAATAGAGCGGGTGTTGAAATCCCGAAAAAGTCAACATCCCTACTGTTTATATACAAACCATTTATTTACTCGTCACACCCACAAGCCTGCCATTCAAAAAGGTTTTTTCAAAAGTCATTTCCGCACGCAGCTAGGACATCACAGCGTATGCATGGTTGGTAAGGAATGTCGTGGTATGATGAAATGAGTTTTTCTTTCTTTATTTGCTTTCATTTCAGCAATATGATACACAAAAAGCAAGAAAAAAAAAATAATTGCAAAATATTATGTAAAAAGGACGCATTAAAAGCACAGATTTGTCTTCTCTTCATAGCTGAAGAATGTTTTTTTCCCTTCGGTTTTCTCGAATGGCATGACACACAGTGTAGTAATTTAACGATTTTCGTGGTAAAATCGAATAACTCGAAAACAGGAGGAGGTCACGTAATAATAGTCAGGACACTTTCAAGACTGTGAGATGCAGAATAGAGGTTTTCTGTTGAGAAAGAGGATAGAATATGGAACAGACTATTTTTAAAGTTAAATATTTGAGGTAAATAAAGTTTTTTTTTGAACAGAGACGACTGTTTTTTTGTTTGTTTTCAAAATTAAAGGCACTCTCCTTCAAATATGTCGTGGCCAGAGATTCACGTCGTCTAAGAAAAGTCAAAAACTTCTTCTCCATTTAGTTTAGTGTTACCTGAAGCTTTAAAATCACCTTACATTCGCACATCAATATATATAATGGCACACTCAGAATTTCGAGTGTTAGGGGTCAAAACCCCCTTTTTCATAAGTTGTAGAAGGTACATAGTTTTTTTCGAAATTACAAGGGACTCACTATTATATTTAACCTAAAGCATTTTTAATCAACAATCCTATAGGGGGACATTTCTTCATTGAAGCTCCAAAGTATCTGAGTTTTTTAAGGAGTTTAAGGCATTCGCGAGTTATTTAATTTTCTCACGTTAAAAGTTAAATTTCCCCACTGTTTTACAATAGCAAGCTCCGCAGCAATGTTAGATTGAGCTACTTACTTTTCTTTTTATATATTTTTTTTCTATTTACTTCTCTTTATCTGTTTTGGTTTTTGCTTTCCTCCTTTCATTTTTTGCTTCCGCTTGCTTGCATTTTTAAGTATTTGAAATGCCTTTAAGTTGAGTTGTAAGATTAATGTTTTACTAAATTGCTGGACGAGTGTCTATTGTACTTTTATATACAAGTTGTTAAGATAAATAAGCAAATATTTGTTTTTATCAACTTAAAGAAGGAACTGTTTGAACTTAAGCACAAAAACTGTGTCCAGCACAGAAACCGAACAAAGGATTACATTTGTGCACGTGTGGTAAATAGGACTGAGCGGAAAAAATTTTAGGGTTTTTTGGCAACCCTACTCAAAAATGCTAAAGGTCTAACCTTTCTTGACATATTTTATTTAATAAGTAATTACAAAATTTCAAAAGATTGGTAACCATCTAAGATTTCACGAGATAACAGCTGATAATAAAAAAATAATAGAATAAGGTGGCAGCTCTAGAAATATTTTTCCTTTAGGAATTCTTTTGTGTGGAAATACGACGTAAAATACCTTTCGTTGTTACCCATATTGCCATATCTCCCTTTTTTAATATTAACTAGGCTTTTAAATAGGTGGCAACTCCGTAAAAACATCCTAAGTGGCAGCATTTAATTAGAAGAGTTTGGCTTATATCAGATAACCTACTAATTTTTAAAATTTCATAGAACTGCCAAATCGAGATAATAGCGGACATGAAAAACGATATACTAGGAAAAGGGAGAAAAGCTATCTAGGAATGTTCTTGTAAAAATTCAACAAAATTTTTTTTTTATTTAAGATAGGTGGCAACGTCGCAAAAACATTCTAAGTGATAAGACTTAAGTAAGAGAGCTTAATTTTTTTTTTAATTTTCATAGAAATGTGTCAAGTCCTTTTCGACATATTAGCGTGTTCAGAAAAACTATACAATATAGGATAAGGTGGTAACCCTAGAGTGCATCCATATCCTGCTAAACCTATTTTTGTTGAAATAAGAATAAAATACCTTATGTTTGGTACCTATATTGGTATATGTCATATGATTTTTAAATTTACAGAAAGGTGGCAATTCAATAAAACATTATTAATGGCAACACTTAATTGGAAGTGTTAAGATTATATAACAAAATAAATATAGGAAATTTCATAGAAATTTGTTTAGTCGTTTTCTAGATATTAGTAGATATAGGAAAAAAATATATATGTGAAAGAATTATGTGGCAACTATGGGTAGTAGCCCTACTCTGCCTAGCAGGGGTTTTAGTGAAGTTCAATGTGAAGTATCTTTCGTGTGACACACATGTTGCCATATCTCACTGAATTTAAAAAAAGTTAAATAGGTGGCAACCTCGCCAACCATCTTCAGTAGCAACATCTTGGTATAAAGTCATAGAAAACTTCGCATTCATTTCAACAAAAACAATCGTGACGACTTTGATGCCAGGCGGAAAGGAGAGAGATCTTCGACGCAGCAGCTGTCTGAGATTCACAATAAGTATTCGTACCTGTAGTATACAAATTCAAAAATGTTTCGTGATGAAAGAAGCTCTTTGGTTAATCGATTGCTGTGAAAAATTTGGAACAAAGAGGGATGCGTCTGGTATATTATATCAACATAATTTGGAAGGCAAACCTCATGCCAGCCGAGCAAAAGAATGATCTGCTTTGACGAAGTTAAGAAAAGTTCAAGTTTTGCCATCAAACCGCAGTGGCTGGACTTACAACGACCAACTTCGGCGCACCTCAAAACATACGTACCTGTAGTATCAAATTTCTGGAAACATAAAGCTGATTCCTGATCAAAGAAACTCGCCCCTAAATCTATTGCTTCGTAACACAGATATATCTCTCCTGACGCCAGTTGCATCAAATAGAGCGCGATCATTTGAAAACTGTGAAACGAAGTGAGTAATCCGTCGTGTTTCTGAAAGAGAAAGACTTTGCATACCGGAGCGCGAGTTATGTACGTATGAAGGATCTCTTCATACAAATTTTTTCTGCCATTTTTCAAACAAAGGTTCAGCTATGCTCTCCCAATTCCAGTGTACGAATTTCAATAGCAAAAACATTGCATTTTAAAGCCCGTATAGTTCAGTAAATGAATTTTGTAAGAGTCATAAACGACATCGAAAAGCTTTGTAAAGGAGCCTTCTTTAAGTGTCTGAAATGAGCTGTTTCTGAGATTATTTTATTCTTTGAATGGCGCTTAACCGTCTAAGCGATTTTGGACATGAGAAAAATTCAACTTTGCAATCTTTTCTGACCCTTTCTAGACTCCGAATGTTTGGTGGCTATTTTTTAAATATCGAGTGTGCCCAATTTAAATAAAATTTTTTTTTATTTGAAGTACCTAACGTGGCTATAATCGAGCTCAAGGCCAAACAATTATAATTTTTTTTAATGAAAATTATTATTGCTTTTATTTTTTTTAATAATTATTTTTAAATTAATTATTAAAAGGTTTTATTAGAATAGAATAAGGAAAATTTTAGAGACAACCGCGACAACCCGGTTTTCAAAGCACTCTAATGTAAGCGCAGTCGGCCTCTTGCATTCTACTTTAACAACGAAGTTGCCACCCTTGTTATTTTTTTCAGAAGTTCACAGCTTGTTTGAGTTTTCTTCATGTCACTACGAGCTGGCTCGTAATTTTCTTAGCTCCACACAGTGCGTTTAGCCTGCCTCCATAGCACTTAACTTTTAACGTTTTGAAGTATGTAAGTATGTATTAGGGATGTTAATCCCTAGATTCTTAACTTCTGAAATCCCGGTATTTCTTTCTTAAATGACCGCGATTTTTGGGTTAGAAATATTTTACGAAAAACCAGACCTGTTAAATTTGATTAGTAATTAGTAATCAATTAATTAAACAGCTTTTTTAATTGGTAATGATTATTTTAATCGTTTTTCAAGAAAGGCAAATTTTAATTGAGAAAAATTAGAAAAAATCAAAAAAAAATAAAAATAATCTAAAAAAGTGGTTTCGATTACTTTTGATTATTTTTGATTATTTAAAATTTTTTTTATTATTTTTGAATTTTTCAGTATTGTTGATGTGCATATTTTGTGCTTCTACAACAAGATCAAGAATAAAAAAAAAGAAAATAAAAAACTATGAAAAGTTATCAAAACAACTTTTTTTTTTTGATTATTTTTGATTTTTTTAATAATCGTAAAAAATCATGATTTTTTTTATTTATTTTTTTTAGTATTGTTGTAGAAGCACATCAACAAAAATAATCAAAAATAATCAAAACAACTTTTTTTTATTATTTTTAATTTTTCTTTTTTTTCTCTTAATAGTAAAAAATCATAATTTTTTTGATTATCTTTTTAATTATTTGGAAAATAATCATTAAAAATTGAAAGTATTGGTAATCAATCCATAAATGGATTCTCAAGAAAATAATGAATATAACCGGTAAGCATTACTATTAGTAATCATTATTTAACAGGTCTGCTTAAAACTAAGCAAGTGTAATTTTTGTATAAAAACTATCCGCATTTTTTTTTGTTTATGTGCAATTTTCGAATATTTTAATTTTAATTGTTAACTGTTTTACTTAACGTGTGAAATAAGATTTGCTGTAAACTAACAAAAAACTGTGAGAGTCTTAGGCACTCATTATAGTAAGCTTACCATTTATTTATTTAATTAAAATTTTTTTTTTATCACAAAGATGCCCCATTTCAAAAATCCATAAAAACCATCTCTCTACAATTCGAAAAATATGCTTCAAAAAATTTTTAAATAAAAAAATTTTAACAAATTTGAGTTTCTTTGTTATTAATAAAATAACTTTCGTTGTAAATATAAAAGCGATTTAAAAATCCGAGAATTTGTTATATATTTAAAGGTCAGATAGCTTCCACTTTTTTCAACCTAAACTGTTTCAAATACCCTAACCCCGGAATCTCTGGAAATCCTGGTATTGCTAATCAAAAAAAATTGGCATTCCTAGTATGAGAGTAAGCATGCACATTTCTTTTAAGTAGCAAAAGAAAATTGCATATGATGAGTAAGTTCTGTGCATATTTCGTGCATTCTTTTCAGCTTTCATCGACCCATACCTCTAGGCACGTTAAAAAAACTACACTCTATCTCAGCTCCTTTATATTAAAGTATGTGTGTAATGCGCTCTCCAGCTTTCTAGTCCCGCAGCAATGTTGAATGTTAAGTGAATTTCATTTCGCAGTGCTTCTTTTAAATTTTGTTATTTGCTTTCAATATAAAAAAATTTATATACGTCATTATATATGAATATTTCCCAAAGGATTTAAAACGCTTCTAGTGAAGAACCAATTAAGTTAGCGAATTCACTGAAGCGTCGCCTCATTTTACCAACGTCCAGAATAGCGCGCTAATATGTTGAGAGACTCGACTATAGGATTGAAATTTAAGTTTGTCGATCTTGATATCCTTTGTCGGCATTTGAAATTTTGTGAGAATTTTTTCTCTATCTATCGACCCCACAATGACCTCATATTTAAACAATTCCATTGAAAGCTATTATTCTAAGGGTATCAATGCCTAAATACATACATATCTCGCACCTGCTTCCTGGTAAGAATCTTGCCTTAACGATGTAATCGAATAGTATGAACATATTTCTTCCTCGCCAACCGGAAGATGACTTTATGGTTTTATTTCAATAGAACCCTGGGTTATTCGCATAAATGAGTAGAACTGCCGGCTAAGCAGGCCTAAATACTGTTTAAACTGCAAATACTCCTTGGCGCTACTGAGGATTCTGAATGCTACAAGCGTACTTAAATAAACAGTCGGTACAATACGGAAGGGAAGGGAAGCTCCTTGTAGGTCCAAGTAACATAAAGCTATAGTGATTAGAAGAGAAAGACTAAAAAATTGTATGCGTGCAATGCTTCAGAGGTTGGCTGATAGGAATAGAAATAATTTATCGCTATGGAACCACGCGGAGATTAAGGTCAAACTTCTCTCCCTATTTATGGTGTCTTGCTTCTAATTTTTTTTTCTACAAAATGGCGGCAAGCACACACTAGGGCCGGACGGCCAATTCGGTTGAAAATCACCAACTGGGCACAAAATGCACACACAGAATATCCCTTTAAAATCTCGTGTTAGAGGTCCAAAACCCCTTATTCATTCGTTGGTTCAAATCACCTAGTGGACACAAAACTGGATCTTTTCCTAAATGTTAAAATCTTAGACAAACCCTTTCCTTTAGATCTAGCTAATAAAAATCCCGCTTAAGTTTTTCCGAAAGATTGCGAATTGTGTTTCCTATGTGATTTTAACCTTCCGGTAGTCTCTTGAAGTATTAAATTTTAATTCATTATTACATTAGTTACGACCTCTACTTCGTACTTAAGTTACGCCGGTAACACTTCTAATCATTACGATAACGAAGGGGATGGTGAACCAGATGCCCCAGTCCCTAGCGCCGCAATTTACAATTTCCCTAAAGGGTTATGCGAACCCTTAGGTGAAAAGTTGGTCAGACAACCGCATACCCCCAAATTATAATTTGAGTATGATCCGAAAGAGTGAAGCCTTAGCCGGAAGAGTACGGCAAAAAACCAGCTACTACCGAGGTAGCAAAAGTCTCCTGATTTTCGAAATTGAAAATATGTTACTAAAAATGTGAAATTTATTTATGAAATTGGATACTTTCTCAAACACAAGTTTCAAGCGAAACCGCCGTAGATTAGCGAATTGCTGTATCCCGAGATTGTTAAATTAGATCGCGAAATCCTGGGAATTCTAGAATCCAAAAGATTGGCATGGATAGTCATTATGTAAGACCAGGAATTATTCAATTTATCAAAATCACATGAGTTGACCTTTTTATGGCACTTTTACTTAAAAAGAGTACCAGAGCGCCCGGCAGACGTTGTTCTACCAGAAATTTAGAAAAATTGCCTATACATATCACTTTTCCTATCCCTATCCACATCAAGCCTTTCTTCATATAGAGAGTTGCGGAGTAATATTAGTTTAGATTATATCAAAAGGTGTCACGCCTCCTTATCCCTTATTATTTGCATTCAGGGTCCACGTCCACTTCTTCCTTCCTCCCCTTTTTCTTGAGGGGTTAGAGATTGGTCCCATTTAACTCCTCATCAATATTCAATATCCTACCATAAATACTTCCAGAGATATGCAGCACGTAAAATTTCATTTATATGGGTGGTGCCACGCCGACATCAGCCAGTGGTCCGGATTGTGAGTCTAAACCATTCTCGAGCCCACTTAAGTTCACACAAAAAGTTTCATCAGCATTGGTCCAAGCGTTTCGAAGGAGTTTTGTGAAAACGGACGCACAGGAGATTTTTATACCCAGCCTGAACTAGTACACAGGGTATTATAGTTTTGGTCATATAACGGTGGCTTGTAACGGTGAAAAAATAATAGAGATAGATATGGAGGTCCATATATCAAAGTTCTTAGAATGAACAGAGGAATCCATTGAGACATGTCCGTCCGTCCGTCCGTCTGTCCGTCCGCGGACACGATAACTTGAGTAAAAATTGAGATATTTGAATGAAGTTTGCCCCACAGGTTTGAAATGGGCGAAATCGAACCATACCACACCCCTTTTTTCGATATCGAAAATTTCGAAAAACGTATAAAATGGGTTAATTCAATAATAAAAGCATCTACAATGATGAAATTTGCTGAATTTATTAATTTGGTTGTCCCATTGACGATTTTATACAATTTTTGGAAAAGGGGCGTGGCACCGCCCACATATGAGTGAAGAAATTTTCAAACTTTGACTCGTAATAACTTCAGAACCGTTTACGCTAGTAAAGCGAAATTTTGTAGGATGCATACTATTATTGTGTTAGAAGAACCCGTAGAAAATAAGCGAAATCGCTTTTCGACCACGCCTACTTTTTCATAAACGTTATATGGAAAATAGGTAGAAATATTGAACTGCCCATATCTAATTAACTGATGCAGGTATAATATCATTTGGTACTTGCATCAATTTTCTTATTCATAAATGATTTTTGAAAAATTTTGGAAAGTGGGCGTGGCACCACAAATTCGACTGTTAATAACTTCAGAACGGTGTAAGATAGAATTACAAAACTTGATACAAGGTATACTCTAGTCATGTAGAGTACGCCCACGGAAAATAAGCAAAATCGGTGGAAGACCACGCCCACTTTTGGACCAAAGTTTTCTCAAGAAGAGGTAGGAGACCGGAACATGCCATATCTCTTTGACTGATGCAGATATAATGCTAGAATTTCGTAGTTACAATGATCTGAAGATCTTATTAATGATTTTTTTAAATTTTGGAAAATGGGCTTGGCACCGCCCACATATAAAGGAAGAAAATTTCAAATTTCAGCCATTATTAACTTCAGAACCGTGTTAAATAAAATTACGAAACATGATACGAGGTATACTATCCACGCTTTTCAAAATTACATACAGACTATACTGTAACCAGTGAATCCAAGAATATACTGTGAACATTTCATAAAGATCGGTTAAGTACCTTGGACGCCTAAAAAGATTAAAATTTTATATAGCAAAAATTTTATATTCCAAAATTATATATAGCTGTAAACGCGAGACACACAGACTCACATTAAAAGTAGTAGAAAAAGTTTGAAACCTCTATGGGTCAAAACTCCACAACAACTTACCACGACCATTTATACACAGCTGGGTATTTTATGTTCGGTTCCACCCGAACTCAGACTTCCTTACTTGTTATATATAGAGAAGATTTGCTTTGGAAAAGTAATGTATGAAAAACTCCGTACATCGAAAAAAAGAATTGAGATTTTTAAAAATTACAGTGCTCCGTCGGCAAGTTTTGAAATCGCCCACATTGGCAGCAAAGTCGATGTGTTGTACACACTTAGCTGCTGATTGTAAAAAATTGTTTTTGTTTTAAAGTATGTTTTTTTTTTCAGTGTAAAAACGCAGTTAAGGACAAAGTTCATTATAACTACTTTATACGGCAAAGTTCTAACGTGAAAGTTCATTATAAGAATAGCGAATTGTTTCAAAAGCATTGCTAAGTCATTATTTTTTTTTTCTTTGTTTTTTTCTTTTTTCTTTCTTTCGCACATTTCCCATAGTTTGTGAGCATCGTCAGTCAGCGTTTCTTGACTTTTTTGTCTCCAACATCTGTCTCCGTTGCAAATTGTTGTCATTCCACATGTGCGCAATGCACCAAGTACCAACATTAAGAGATTCGAATTCAACGGTAGTACGAACCGCCCACCACCGATCCCAATAACGCCACAATTTTATAACCCAGTTCATGGTGTAGTAAAAAACAAAATATTAGCGACATGAGCAGCATCATTATCACGCACACATACAGCACTAACAACAACAATAACAACAAAGGCACCAGCACCAAAAAAACAACAAAAACATTGATAACTCCGCGTTGACATCAACCAATGAACTTTATGTTTGACTTGGTAAAAATGTTGAATCGGATAATATTCAGTTCGGTTGTTTGTTTGAATGTTAAGCAGAAAATCGAATTATAATGGTGTCGCTTTATATTGCGTCTTCTTCTCGCTATCAACTTTTGCTCGTGAGTTCATTTTCTGCCAGCACTGCAAGCCATAACGAAAGTCGGTGGAGTTCGGTTCAGTGGTTTGCACCACCTTGTAGGGTATTTGTTGTTGTAAGGCATGAAAAAATTTAAAATTTAAGTAGTTCACCTAGGCGATGGAGGGAACACTTCGCATCAGTGGCGTAGCCAGGGGAGGTTTGGGGGGAAAGTTGAAAGTTCTCGCCGTTTTGGTAGATTTTGTTCTTCTCGAAGAAGGAACCAGAAAAATCGCCCATCATAGCTTCATTCCAATGTCCTTGGGACATTGAGTTTAAAGACCTCGGCGTCATTCTAGACAGTAAACTTAACGGGCATGGACACGTCGAGAATAAACCCCGAAAGACGTGTCTCTAAAGTAGCCGTTGGAAAAAGCTCTAGCTTGGACTGGCTGTACACAAAGGTCGTGCTACCCATTCTGTCCTATGACATCAAAGTTTGGCGGCGAAAACTCGAAAAAAGCTAAAGCTTTGCTTCAAACTGTGGCACGTGCCTTTACACCCATATTAGTTTTATAGGTTATGCTCAATCTTCTTCATCAAGACATGTTCGGCAAGCTTCAGGCAAGTCGTCGTGCAATTAGACTCAACACAGTAAAGCCCTGGACATGCTAATATTCTGCAGACCATATCCCGCAATTTATGACAAGCGAATTGCACCACTGCGACCCCTTCTCTTGTCAACAAATTCTCCATCAGACACCCTGAAGGGCACGAGTGCGACAAAGTGCACACTGGAAACCAGCAGTCCACAGAAATCTTCACGAATAGCTTCAAACTTAATAAGAAGGTTGGCAGCGGTATTTACTCAGATTATCGCCTTAAGTATAAGGCTGCAGAGCCATTGCAGCGTCTTCCAGGCCAAACTAAAGGAAATAAAGGTGGCCGATCGATGACTACTACTTTAAAAATATTACGATCAAGCCCTTCAGGGAAGGAATTTAGTATAAAATGCAGCAACCAGAGCAAATTGCGCTCTCGTCGAACTATCAAGGTAAACTGATCCAAACTGAAGAGGCAAACTAGTTGGAAACCATTTCTTGGACTCTTGCTACTTGCAGCCACTGGCTTGTGTTCGATTTCACCAAAAAGTCTAAGGCTAGGTGGACACTGGAACACACATTTGAGTTACCCAGACAAACTTGAGCCCACATAAATGAGAGGCTCAATCGTCTCCCCCAAGGTCCAATGATTGGTAAACTAACAGCGCACTGTTTGATAGGAGGGTATGGTTTGCGCAAGAGAATCTCAACAAAGAACCTGCGCCCATGCTGTGAGCAGGGGGAGCAGATTGAAAGTATTTAACACCTGCTCTGCAGATACCCAGCGCATATATGCTGATCTCAGGAAGGCTCCATTGCTAGGGCTCAACTTTTAGCATATCCAAAGAAGGAGGGGTTGGAACTCGACGCGGGGGTATAACAATAGGCTAAAACGGGTAAGGTCCATCTCAGTGGCGGTGGAGATTTCAACTATATGGGTTTTTCCTTGCCAAATCGTCACATAGTTGGAATCAACTCCTTTCGATTTGAATAAAATTTGGCGAAGAGTTTCCTTTAATCATTAAACAAAGCTTTGATCGAGAACAAAAAAATTTTTAATTAAAAAATTTTTTTTTAAAGTTATGCAATTTCAAAATTGACTTTTTTTCCTTTTTTTCCAGTTTGGTAATTTTATTTATTTTTTTTTTTTAATTTCGGAAGCTACTGAAGGGAAAATCACAATACATGTACAAAAATACTTGTAAAATGAAATTTTCTTTTTGAAGTTAAGTAAGCACAAAAAAAAAATTCCGAAAATCTTTTGGAGATACCGCAAAAAAAAAAACTTTTTTCAATAACGAGTCTGGTGCCAAGCAGAATCAGTTCAGGCCGTGATAGGTTACATAATGTTACGGAGATTATTCTTGTTAATTTTAGCTAGGTAACTGAAGCAGCACAATTTCGACAATTATAACAAAACTGATAGATAGTATCGGTAACAAAGTAAATTTACGGCTTAAGGTTTGACTTAAATCTGTTAAAACGACCATTTGCCTCCTTGAAATAATTATGTATGGAAGCGTGTGGGGTGAATGTAATATATTAACAGTGACTAAAGTCTTCCCTATCCAGACTGAACCCTGACATGCCAAATGTCTGCCCGGAATGCGGCGTGTCTTGCCACGATACTAACCATCTGTTCATCTGCTCAACCGAGCCTGCTCTTCTAACACCAATTTCACTCTGGTCCACCCCTGATGACAGTGTTGGAAGAGGGGTGATACTTTGGCAGGTTAAGTAGTCGCTACAACAACAACAACATTATGTTTTGAGCTTTAAGAAAAACAATTAAGTTAACAATTCCTAGGTAATAGGGTTCAGCAAATGTTTGATATCGATGTGGGATAGCTCTAAAAGAAACGGTTCAATACTTGATAAAACTGTACGCAAATTCCTAGTTCCACGTATGGGCGCAGGTAATGCATTGAAAACTTTGCTAGAGACTATAGTAGTAAAGTTATTGTAATGAGTGGTACGAGATATGGGAAGAGATAGCACTCCTTGTAGGTTTCTTTTCAAATTAACGCTATTTAAAAACCCACTTCGAATGACAAATATCTTTAAACATTTGTAGTAGTACATGTGCTTTGCAGGAAGAGTTCTCAAATCCCCAAACAACTGCATGGTGTGATACGAGTACTATCGACCAACATTACATATTTTTCTTATACAACATTTTTGAATAGTTAAAAGCTGCTGCATTTTATAGAAAGCAGCACCACCCCAACAACTTATGCCGTATTGGAGCTTAGAGGGGACCAAAACGTAGTAGAGTGTCTCAAGTGTCGAGTTTGAACTGATGTTTTTGAGACTATAAAAATATCGGACGGTAGATCGCATGTAGGACTTCAAACGCGAGATGTGTGTAGACCAACTTAGATTATGAACAATAGAAACACCTGTGATACTGAAAGTCACATACTTTTTCAATTGTAAAACACTTGTCGCACCAGTTCGTTTCAGAATCAAAAGAGGTTTTCGAGCACAGTGAACCGTTTAGTACAAAATGCTCGCAGTTTGCTGAATGGAATATAATTTCTATGTCTGGAGAAGTTTTTTGATGTAGATTGAAGTACATAATTTTCTTTTTTTGCTGACAACAAGCTTATGTGCAGCAAACCACATTCTCAACAAATGCACGTCATTATTGACTTCTGCTATCAAGTCCAGATGGTTCGAAGAACCATAGCCAATAGCAAGTTCGTCTGCAAATGCAGTAACTTTTCCATAGAAGGGTAGCGAAAATATGGAATTCAAGTAAATCAAAAAAAGTGTCGGACCTAAAACAGATCCTTGTGGTACTCCTAAGCTAATTGTAGTAGGACTACTTAGACCACTACCAATGTTTACTTTCTTTACTCCTCCTGATAAGTAACATTTAAACCAACTAAAAATAAAGCCGCAATTTGTCTAATAAAATTTGGTATATAGCTACTAGGCCTACCTCAGCTGTCAATGAAAGTTTCTATGAGTTTCTTAAAGGCGAATTGACAATCCAACCCCAAAATCATGTGTACACATATGAACTTTTGTCTCGCTTTTACTGCTGCTTAGCCACTTACTCCAGTACATTTGCTATGCGTGGTGTAAACACATAAGGCCGGTTTCACCATTGCGACTAAGACTAAAACTAAGTCGTGACTTAAGTTAGCACATATTCGAGACTAACTTATTTTTGGATGTCACTAACTGAGCGACTTAAATAATTTTGAACTCAACAACCCGATCAGCTGGTTTATACATAGTAGTATTTTTTCATACCAGACAACTCTGCGCATCCCAATACCCCTGTGCGAAATGGGCATGTATGACCATACACGAAGGAATGTATTGATCTTACACCCATTTCTCTTTAGTTTGAAGGTACTAAAATTAGCGCTTAATTGAAAACGATAGTTTCGTAATGGCTGCATGCTAGAAAACAAGCGTTCACATGCATCTACGCATACGCCGGTAAAGTCATGCTTGACGAATTTTCCGGCTGGGACATTGTACAAAAGAAATTAGGATCATTACTGACATTTAGGTTTTGAACGACAGCAACACTGACTTAGTCGAGAATATTTCAGCTGGCAGGTTGGCTTATGTGTGACTTAGCTTGGTTATGTGGTGAAACTGACTTAGTGAGAAACTTGACTTAACTAAGATAAGTCGAGCTGGTGAAACCGGCCCATATTCTTTCTACGTATTGGTGCATGGGTAGACAGGTTTTGCTGGGATTCTGTCTCCATCTAAACGCTACCTATTGAAATAAGCTGGTATTTTTTTTGGTATATCTGAGACCAGAAGTCTATTTTTATACCCAGCTGCACTTGTTACGGTTGCGATCATCTATGTTTTGGACCGTCCTGAAGAAACTTTATTGTCCTATTAATTGCTTTTTGAACCAAGTTTATGTTCATTTAGACCTTTTTGTGTTTCTTATAAGACTTGGAAAATGGTTTTCTTTATCAAAATTCCGCTCCCATATGTTTTTCTTTTTGCTTCAATTAAATTCGACTACATTAAATTCTGAATATAAATTTCTCTCAGTGACTCAATATTTTAAAAAAATATTCATTGACATTTGTTAGTGTAAATTTTTATTTCATATGTACCGAATTGTTTTTGTTTTGCACTTTCCTAAGAAACTCAGGCACCTTCATATGAATTGTTTTTATATGTGAGGGCATATCGAAGTGCTTTGCAATTTTTCCTTTGTATTCAAAGTGTAAATTTGTATCTGTGCCTATATTTGAGGGGAAAACAAAAACAAAGGTGCTTCAAGTGTATAGGGATTGAGCAGCATTGTACTGAAGTAAAAAAAATAAAGTTTGACGCTTTTAAAGGAATACTTAGAGGTACAAAAAATATATTTTGAAAAATTTTAAATTTCTAATTTAAAAGTTTTTTAGATTTTAAAAATTGAAAAAATTAAAGTTCGCCATTACATATTGGACTGAAATTTTTTTGTATTATATCTCTCATATATATAGGGTTTTTTTTCAAAAATATGAATTATTGATTTTTTTCCATTTTTTTAATTTTGAAAAAAAAAAAAGAATTTTTAATTTTTTTCTTTAGCCGAACTCGTTTTATCTTTAAAGGAAATTCTTCACCAAATTTTATTCAAATCGGAAGGAATCGAATCCAACTATGTGACGATTTGACATGGAAAGACCGATTTTAGAATTCATATGGAGTCCAACATTTGGAATATCTCTCTTAACCTCAGATTCGTAAGCAGAGATCTCAAAAAATATTTCCATAATCAACTCGAACTTATGGTGCTTTAGATTTCACAGCATAGCACTTTAATTGAGTAAACTATTAACTTGCAAAAGTTGTGAAATCTGTTCTATTTATTTGAAATTTTGTAATCGGTTCCAACCGGTTTGAAGCCTTTTTTTCTACCTAACTATGTGCACATATGTCTATGTGGATCTTTGTGTATTGTCGTTAAGCATATTTGCTTTGCTTTTTCCTCGATTTTTATCTTTTATTTCCGTCTTTGGAAAATTTAATTTAAGTACTACAACAACGATAAGCGCAAAAAGTATGCTCCAAAAATGTAATAGATACTTCGCCTGTGTAACACTGCTGGTTCGAAAGTGAAAAAAAAAAACTGTCTGCGGGGAGAATGGTATGCGAACATGTTCGGAACACATCTTATTTTTTGCAGGATTAACTTAGTCAGCATGACTGGTAATTACAGCGGGTGAGGTTTGTGTTGCTGCGCTTGTCATGCAAGAGCGAAGAACTTGTTCAGATGGCTTTTTTTGTTTTTGTTTCTCATAAAAATAAAAAATTAAAAAATGTTAACCGTTGGTAACATTGGCGTAAAAAAGAACTGCCACTGTAATAAGGAAAGCCAGGAAAATCTTAATTGCAAGTAATGAAAATTAATGATAATGCTGAGAAAGTTTTTAGAAATGTGCGAAGTGCCTGCTCATTGCAGTTTATTAACTAGTATATAATGAGGTATTCCATACTAGTACGCTTGTAATTGATGCTGGACCAGTTATATGATGGTCAGTGTTCTCCAAACATACATTTTTATACATACAGCTGTGTTCAATATAATAGTAGTAGAATTAAATTGGAAATCAATTTCAAATTTCAGGCAAGTTAATTTACCTTAAAAAAAGGCTATCAAGTTCTGCATATGTTTTGTAAGAATTTCTGGACAATGTTTGAGCATGCAGTTTTTTAGCCCATTCAATTTTAGTATAATAGTGTGAAAGTTAGAAAATGTGTAAAAATTTCCCTGCATTTTCAGAATTTTTGAGTGACTTCTTTTATACAAAGCATGAACAAAATTAAATTTTGTATAAAAGAAAATTTTCTGACTTGCACAATATGATACTCAAACTGATTGGTCTACAAAACTGTGTACTCAAAAATTGTGAGAAAGTCTGTCAAAAAAATTGCATATTTTGATGGCCATTTTTTAAAGGTTAATTAAATTTCTTTAACTTTTTGGTTTCTGTTACAAATTTCGCTATATTTAAAAAACACAGCTTCTTATTCTTCGAACGATATCTAATTTAATTTCACTACTATTATATTGAACACAACTGTATTTCTTTCCATGCGAAATCGTTACTTAGTTGGAATCGACCCCTTCCGATTTGAATAAAATTTGGTGAAGAGTGAGTTTCCTTTTATCATAAAAGGTAGTTCTGCTAAAGAAAAAAATTAAAATGTTTTTTCAAAAGTTGTGCAATTTCAAAATTTTACCCTTTTCAGTTTTGAAAAGTTAATGTTTATAATATTTTGGAAACTACTGAAGTAAAACTATAAACTTTTGCACTTTCAAAGGGGAAGTATCCCGTAAATAAATATAAATATAAATATAAAATATTTTGAAAAAAATAAATAATTTTGAAATTTGTAATTTTAGCAAAAATTTCGACTTTTTAAAATCTAAAAAATTCAAGTTCGCCATTAAATTTTGGACTGAAATTTTTTTGTATTATACCTCTGATATATCTTGAGATATCCTAAATTTTTTTTCAACTAGTACAGTTAAACACAAAATTACTCAATTTTGATCACAAAATTTTTTTTGCTGCTAGTGAAATTAAAAAAAAAAAGTATAAGAAAAACGTTTTGAAAAGTTAATGTTTATAATATTTTGGAAACTACTGAACTAAAAAAATTTATTTTTGCACTTTCAAAGGGGATACTTAGAGGTATAAATATAAAATATTTTGAAAAAAATTAATAATTTTAAAATTTGTAATTTTAGCAAAAATTTCGACTTTTTAAAATCTAAAAAATTCAAGTTCGCCTTTAAATTTTTTTGTATTATACCTCTGATATATCTTGAGATATCCTAAAATTTTCGAAAGGTTGTTTTTGTTTTAATTTCTCCCAAAATTTTTTTTTTCACTTTCCAGTCGAGTTCAATTAGTTAAACACAAAATTACTCAACTTTGATCACAAAAAATTTTGCTGCTAGTGCTATATATAAGAAAATATTACCAGCATTTTTTTTTACATTCTATTACCACGAAAAAAATTTCTAGTATTTAAAATTGAGTAATTTTGTGTTTAACTAATTGATCTCGACTAGAAATTAAAAAAAAAATATTTTTTTTTGGAAATAATTCAAAAATTCATATTTTTCAGAAAAACAAAATACCTTTCTGAGAATTTCAGGATGTCTTTAGATCAATCACAGGTATAATACAAACAAATTTGCGCCCACAATTTAATGGCGAGCTTCGATTTTTAAAAATTTTATATCTTCTGAAATTACAAATTTAAAATTATTTTTCAAAATATTTTATCTTTATATCTCCAAGTATCACTTTGAAAGTGCCACAGTTTATTTTTTTTACTTCAGTAGTTTCCGAAATATTGATTCCAACTATGTGACGATCTGGCATGGAAACACCCATATATAATAAAGTTTGTTTTTATAAATGACTAGCGCACCCGGCAGACTTTGTTCTGCCTAAAATTTGACTTACCTACATTTAATAAATTGCACTCTTTTCCCTCCCCACTTTGCTCTTCTTCTACATTTACCCGTGTATCTTCCTTTTTATTTCTGCTTTTGCTTTTCCCCTAACCTCATATGCCGTTACTCTTCTTTATCCTCTTCATTTTTCTCTAACAAACCCTATATTTTAAATTTCTATTCCTAATTTCCTTCTCCTCCCATTTCCTCTGCGGGTACTGATAGCTTCGAAGATATATCGAATTAACTTTTATTTGCTCCTGGTACCGCTTACTGTTTAAAGGGTTTTTTTGATATATAGAACAGATATCTATAAATAAAATATCATTAACTTGAACCAAATAAATTCCTAGCTATGCCGAATTGCCACTTAAAATACCCTGGGGGCTTTTCTGAACCTATCGTGAAAGTTTCATAGAGATTGACTATAAACTTTGGACATTAATGAAGCACAAACAAAACAAAAAATATGGGCGTGGCACCGTCCACTTTTATAAAATTATGTAAATCTTGACTTAGGGACACATATCCAAATGTTATTGATTTAGACCAAATAAGTTCAGAGTTATGACGAATTGAAATTTTATATAGCCTGAGGGCGTGGTACCGCCCACTTTTCTAAAACTTTTCATAGCCTATGCTCTAACCCATGATTCCAAGAATATACTGTGGAAATTTCATTAAAATCGGTTGAGTACTTTGGACGCCTATAAAGGACACACAGACACACATTCATTTTTATTTAGAAGATTCGTCGAACTTCTGCCAGTTTGTATGTATTTATGTTTGTGCGCGCATCACTAAATAACTACTACATGGAACAGAATAAGTTCTCCACCGATGTTTTGGTGGAAGTTTATTTTGAAGGTTATGACACAATTTTCTGTTTCCTTTTTTTTTTTGATACGTAGCAAAGCCTCGCACAACCATGGACATCTCGTCTTACATAAGTTTAAAGGGACGCTTTGAACAACTCTTCGTAGAGTTTATAGACTAATTTGTCTAATACTCCAAAAACATGAAGATTGTTTGAGCAGCAGCAATAAACAGACTGAAACATTATATAGTTAGCAGGAGCTCCCGCAAACCGCGAAAATTTTATCAGCCTAGAAATCACGATATCACGCCCTAGGAATTCATGAGAAGAGTTCTACGGTAGATTTATGGTCCTTCCCATACTACCACTCTTTGGCACACTTTGTTTCATTCTGTTCTCTCAACGAGATGGCCCAGCACTGCACGGTCAGCCTGGACATAATTATATTTAGCAGATGAGTTGGCCAGGGGATACGACAGCCCACAAAAAATTTTGATTTTTTTTAACCCAGAACAAGTTTTCAACGAAGTGGGCCCCCTAATCGTGTACATGATTTCACATATCTCTGGGGTTCTATCGTGTGTGTGATGCAGAAGTCTTTTCTTTATTCAGAGAGACGAAGTGAGAGTTGTTTGGCTCGGCGTCGAAGTCGAGATGTTTCTTATTTGGTTTCTCATACCTCGAAATAAATATACCCTATCTTAACTGTATTATAAACGCTTTAATGCAACCCTGTAATCTTGAAAATCTCTCACTTAAATACTTATTATTTAATTATCAACTTTTGCTCCTCTCTTCCAGGTCGATGGCCAAAAGTATATGGGTCAAGGTCGCAGCAAGAAGATCGCACGCATCGAAGCAGCCGCAACGGCACTACGCAGTTTCATACAATTCAAAGATGGTGCCGTACTCACACCACTGAAGCCGGCTTGTAATCTTGATTTTACTAGCGATGAACATTTGGAAAACGGTATTAAGAATTCTGAAAACCTAACTTCAGCAGAATTAGTCCCGCTTTTAGACGCACTGTTCAGGCATGCGAAATTTGTTAAAAAACTGACACCCTTCATGAGGGTAACCGATTGTGCATTGAGCATGGCAAGCAAGTATTTGTTTTAGTTTTCTTGTTTTTGTAATTTTTAGTTATTGTTTACACTTATTTGTTGTAGTTTATTTCTTTTTAAGTTTTTATTTATTATATTTGATATACATATGTATGTATACTACAATTTTAGTGGCTCAAGTGAGGAAGTATTTTTTATTTACCAAGAAAAGAAGTTTGGGGGATAAAAATTTTTTTTTGAAGAGACACTCCCTTGAGATTACAGTACACATCCTTCAAGGAAATACTACAAGTTCTTTATGTGTGTGATGTAAATTTAAAATACGTAGGTCAGTACTACTTATGTCAGGAGAATGTAAACTCTTATCTCCATCAGTAATACTTCGTGGTTTCAGCTCTTTGCACCATGATCCTTTAACGATTAGGATTTATATCTACCATAGATACCTACATTAGCAAGCCTGTTATTGACTTTGCTAATAAGTGGCCGGTTATTGCACATTTCTGCCCTAATAATGGGCAACTTAAGCTCAACCTCTACCTCCAACTTTTTTACGCTGACGAACCTTTGGGCAGCGGATTTTAGTCCTTGTAATGCCCTTGATATTACCTTTAATTGCTCTGAATGAAAAGAAAAAAAAAAATGTTTTGGACTATTGGTGTTCTACAGAACTTTTGACAAACTTCGAGCTAAGGATCACCCCTTCCTAGCCTTAATTTTTTGTTTGTAAGGATAATTTGGTGAATTTTCTCGCTCATTTTTCTTATTATTCTACTATCTTTCAGTTGAAAAACTGTTATAGTTGCTTTATACAGAGCTCTGCTGGAACAAAACCTGCCCTGCCAACCATCAATGGGTAAAAATCTTGATAAAAAATGAGTGGATAAAAATCGGGTAATTTTGTACGGTGGCGCTCACTTTTTAGGGCTGTGACTGCCACTTTTAGGGCAGTCTGCAAAGGCTGCATACTTTTAGGCACTTTCATCCAAGATGCTTAAAAAGTGAACCTCGGAACAAAATTAGCAACTTTTTTATCCAGATTTTTTCCCATTTATGGTTGGCAGAGTTGGTATTCAGAAGAAAAAATTGGGAAGGTGTAGGAATTAGAGGTAAAAATGACAGAAAGTGGGTAGCTAGCTAGCTGGTAGTGTTTCATGTTTTATCTATTGATGTTACGGAAGCGAGTTGAGCGGAACCGAATTCGTATATTTCACATTTGGCTTATCACAGATTATGGTACAGGAGAGGCATATATTACATAATATGGGCCATTTCATGTGAAATTGTCAGATAGGTGGAACCCACCTCTTCCGATTTGAATGAATTTTGATGGGGAAGAAAAAAAACTAAAAATACATTTTTTGCAGAAGTTATGCAAATCTAGAACTTGCAAAAATTTTTTTTTTGTTTACATTTTTGTTTTTACATTCTACTAGAGGGACCGGCAGATTTTGTCCTGCCCACATATTTACCTGAATGGATCTAGAAATATTGGCTTTTCCTATCCCTATTATTATCTCTATCACTATCTTTATCCCTATCCCCATTCCTATCCCTATCCCTATAGATGTAACTATTTGACACACACACAATTCCACTTCACCATCGATCGATCCATTATTGAGCGTTTCTAACAACAAAAAAGAACAAATTATAAAAATTCGCACCATACAAAATGTATGGGAAAATAAAATTTTTTTTTCAGGAATTTACTCTGTCTCGCGATGCGAATGAATTTCTTTGCATTTGAGAAAAAATGCTTTCGAATAGCAATTGCTTGCGTATATACAGAGTAACCCCCCAGTAGTTTCCGAAATATTTAAAAAATAAACTTTACAAATCAGGAAAAAAGGAAAACGAAATGAAGTTTTGAATTTGCATAACTTCTGAATTTTTTTTTAATTTTTGGAATTTAAAAAATTTTTTTTTTTTAATAGTTGGATTTTTTTTTTAAATTTTTGGATTTTTTTAAAATTTTTGGATTTTGTTTTTAAATTTTTGGATTTTGTTTTTAAATTTTTGGATTTTGTTTTTAAATTTTTAGACTTAAAAAATTTTTTTTTTTAAATTTTTTTTATTTTTTATCTTTTAATTTTTTTTTTTTTTTTTAATTTTTTTCAATTTTTTTTTTTTAATTTTTAAATTTTTTTTTTTGTTATGATAAAAGGAAAGTCCCCAACAGAGCTCAATTAAATCAGAAGGAGTCGGTGCCAAATATCTGAAATATAGAGTAGAAATCGGATGTTTGAATACATAAATGAGAAGTGCCGAAATTTCGAAGCTTCGCAACATCTCTATCTACCTTACTCAACTAACTCTTTTTATTGTTACTTGGAATTCGAAGCAGTGTTAGATCAATCTCTTTTTCTTTTTTAAAATTTCCTATAAACACTTTTGTTTTATTAACGATTAGATTCCCCAAAACTCGCAACTTTTGAATGAAATTTTAAGCAGCAAGACTTATTTACAATTTCGATTCCTGAATTCTGAAGAATCACTCGAAATGTTTTTAAAAGAAATACTCTGTATATAATGAAGACACTCAGTGAAATAGTAAGGGTATTCACAGGCTCGTTTGAGTGATCTAGCAATATAGTAAGAGAGCAGAGGAAATGAGAGCAACCAAAGAATGTAGCACGGTTATGGGACAGTGGATCCTCGGTGCTTTGGTGCTTTGAGCTGACAAACATCTTGTAGATAGACACAGAAACTGTAAAGTGTACTTCATAATGAATCAATTCAAGGACAAAAGACTTTCTTCCAGATTTACCTTATCTGGCTACATTTACCAGTTTCATAGTTCATTGGCTTAGCATGCCGAATACCTTTAGCAATAACATTTCATTTCAAGAGCAGAGTTTTTATACCTAGTAGTGCTACGCACACAAGGTATATTGACTTTAGTCGCCTTACGGCAGTACGTAACGGCATAAACGGATCGAGATAGATATTGACTTATGTATATCAAAATGTTCAGGACGAAGAGAAATATTGATTAAGCCATGTTCCTCCGTCCGTCCGTCCGTCTGTGAACACGATGACTTGAGTAAATTTTGAGATATCTTAATGAAATTTGGTATGCGGGTTTCTTGGCACTCATCTCCGAGCGCTATTTAAAATGGGCGAAATCGGACGATAGCCACGCCCACTTTTTATATATAGAATATTTTCGAAAACACAAAAAAAGTGATTACTCAGTCGATAATACACCTATAAGGATAAAATTTGGTGAATACATTGAGATTGAGGCATAAAATAAATTTTCAAGAAATTTTTGAAAATGGGCTTGGCACCGCCCACGTCAAATTTAGAAATAATATTAATCATAAATCTAAAACCGTTCAAGATATCGAAACGATATTCAGCACTCAGGTTTTCAGGTATGAATGTTCCAGGAAAAAATGGGCGGGATCGGTTAAGGTCTACGCCCACTTTTATATGAAAGATTTTGAAGTGGATCGGAGATATATTAAATTGGGAATAACTTTGCGTAAAATAGCTTTACATCATTTATATTTCACTTTTAAAGTTTCCGTAAGCAAAGAAATCCGAAAACTTAAATTTTAGTAGACTACTCCAGAAAACTTTTTATGCCATAACTCTGCCAAAAATTGATTATTGAAACGAAATTTGGTGATAATGTTCTATATATAAAGGTAGCTGTTTGCTGTAAAAATCGGTTAATATCCACGCGAAATCGGTTAATATCCACGCCCAGTTTTTTAACATAGTTCTGAAAATTTTTTTTCTAAAATTTAAAAAGCGATATTTCTACAACAAAGAATTTTAAGAAAAACTCGGCCGCATAAAAATTTTGTCAATTTTCAAGAAGTAGGCGTGCCGCCGCCCACTTTTCAGCATAAAATTTCTGTAATTTTCAAAGGCAATCGCTTATAATTCAATCTTGATATTTCAATGAAAATTGGTCAGCTGCTTCGCAGTAGTATGTGTTATACTTCTGCCAAAAATTAGCCAAATCGGGAAACACAAAAGCAAAATATTCGGGCACGTAGTCAATAGCCCACTGGAAAAGCGAAGTTGTATATTTTTTTTGATATTCACACCTTTCACGAACATGAAATGTTTGTACGTATACTGAAATGATCAGGAGGATGAGCTGAGTCGATGTAGCCATGTCCGTCTCTCGATACGTCTATCTATTTGAACGCAAATACGAACTGAAAGTATTAAAATAGACCTGCGTAAATTGGGATGACATAATAGATCACTACTAGGTATATAATGTTCGGTTCCACCCGAACTTAGACTTCCTTACTTGTTTTGAATCAAGAAAGAAGAAATATGATCGCCTCGAGATCATGAT
This sequence comes from Merzomyia westermanni, assembly GCA_949987695.1. Lineage (NCBI taxonomy): Eukaryota > Metazoa > Arthropoda > Insecta > Diptera > Tephritidae > Merzomyia > Merzomyia westermanni. The sequence goes on along the minus strand of OX465290.1, from coordinate 18,919,807 downwards.
TACCCAGTAATCAAACTAACTAGTTGCAAACTAATCCACAGTTATTATGAATTCTAAGTCAAACTAGTCCTTCGACTACCCCTCTGGTCTTTTTAAAAGGAAGATCGCAGGACGGAACTTCGAATTTTTGTTCCTACAAGTTATGGCTTTTTTGGACTAGTTTAGAGTTAATTAGAAAATCCTCTTTGTAACCTAGTATTTTCACAGACAAGTTTGGCGTTTCACTGCATTGTATATACTAAGAAATGAGCTTATAAATATAGTACGTTTCATTAATATAACCCAAGCAGAATTTATGTGTTTTGGCTACTTCATATAATTTAGTTTTGGATTCAATATCTTCTTTACGGGAATCTAATTTAAGAGTCCTATATATTTGATTGATTTAAATATCCCTACATATGACAAAATTGTAACAGATCGTTGTCTGTATATTGCAGATATTCAAAAAAATTTGATGGGGAATCATATTGAGCCAATAGAATACAAAGCAAAAGTTTTTAGAATTTTTGTCTGTCTATCTGTATGTTTGTGCGCGTATCACTCGAAAACTGCTGAATAGAATTCAATGCAACATTCACCGTTGCATTACTAGACGTCTAAATTAAAGTTTAAGATATCGTTTATTTCAATATCTCGACCGGCTTCGGAGTTATCACTCACCAAGTTGCGCCAAAATATTTCAGTACAATATATGTATCAAACGAAAGGTGCTAATGAGTGCTGCAATAAGCGATGTGATTAAGTTCTGAATTTTAACTGGTTTCCGGAATATAATGATAAAAATAGGACTCAGTCTACTAGCACTATTGAGACGCAGCGAAGCGTGACCGGCTTTTCTAGTTAAAAAATTAAAAATAAAGCTTTGTAGTACATAAAGATTAATCTAACAAAGTCTTAACTTCAAGTAAATTGTGTTGCACTTTATAATTTTTTGTCGTCGCGTTTTTCTCAATATTGAAAGAAAAAATATTCCAAGAATTAAAAAAAATTTTTTTAATTCAGACCGAGTTTTAAGCCACCTTTTTTGACTAAAATTTCATAGACTACAAAATTGTAAGTTTTTGATTTCGAATAAGTCAATATATTTATAAAGTTTTCGTTTTTTTTTGTTTAAAAAATCTCATAAAGTTAAAAGCGTAGCTTGAATCTTAAATTCAATTTTGATTGAGAAAAATATTGAAATTCAAATGCTATTTTATAAATGACTAGAAGACCCGAATATTGAGTTCGATTTTAATCAGCATATTTCTAAATCCAGTTAAGATATGGAACTTAATAACGTCGCTTTTTGTAGAATTCATTAGCACTTTTCGTTTGATATCCATATTGTACTATCACATTTTGGGTCACCCTGGTCCACATATTGGTCGATAACTCCAAAACTGTTCAAATTATTGAAACAAGCGATATCTTATACTTTAGGTTGGACATCTAGTAATGCAATGGTGACACTCCATTCAATTTTACGCATCAGTTTTTGAGTGATGCGCGCTCAAAGATTCAGGCAGACAGACAAAAAGTCTAAAAACTGTTGCTTTGGCTTCTATCGACTCAATTATGATCCCTCCTATCAATTTTTTCTTAAATATCTGCAGTGTAAAGACATCGAACTCTTAAAACTTTATTATATGTAGGGATTAAAACATTAAAATTCTGATTGTGCTATATTTATGAGACGCACTCTATGTAAAGGGTGTTTTTTTTACAGGTTTGTTTTTCGAATAGAGATAAAACTGGCATTTTGTGGTCAAATCTGGCAACTCTAATGTCATTTATGTTCAGTTTGGTTTGCCATTTCATCATGAACAGGTTGACAAAAGAACAACGCTTGCAAATCGTGCAAATTTATTTCGAAAATAATGGTTCAGTTCGCGAAGTTTACCGTGAGCTCCGTCCATTTTATGGTCGACATAATCGTCCATCAGAGCAATTAATTCGGTTAACCATGGATCGTTTTCGCACTACGTTTACTCTATGTGATAATACGCATCCGCAGAGACGTCGAACAGTGCGCACCGAAGAAACAATTGCCGCTGTAGAGCAAAGTGTTGAAGAGGACCCGAATGAATCGATTCGCCACCGTGCACAGCAATTGGAGCTTTGTCCATCAACTTTATGGAAGATTTTGCGCAAAGATCTTGGCTTGCGACCTTACAAGATCCAGCTTGTGCAAGAATTAAAGCCGCGAGACCATGCAATGCGTCGTGATTTTGGTGTATGGGCCGAAAATGAGATTGATTTCGATGCTGATTTTCATCGCAAAATTTTGTTCAGTGATGAGGCTCATTTTTGGTTGAATGGCTACGTCAACAAGCAAAATTGCCGCATTTGGAGTGAAGAGAATCCACATGAGACCCTTGAAACGCCATTACATCCACAAAAACTGACTGTTTGGTGTGCTCTATGGGCTGGTGGAGTCATTGGGCCATACTTCTTCCGCAATAATGCTGGAGAGGCAGCTACCGTTAATGGAGACCGGTATAGAGCCATGATAACCGACTATTTTGTTCCCGAATTGGATGGCATGAATGTGGATGAGTTGTGGTTCCAACAAGACGGCGCTACATGCCACACAGCGCACGTCACAATCGATTTATTGAAGGAAACATTCGATGAGCGCATAATTTCGCGGAATGGACCTGTCAATTGGCCACCAAGGTCGTGTGATTTGACACCATTGGATTATTTTCTTTGGGGATATGTGAAGTCGCTCGTCTACACCAACAAACCAGAAACGTTAGGGGAATTGAAAGCCAACATTCGTGGCGTTATTGCCGACATACGGCCCCATATGCTCGAAAAAGTGGTTGAAAATTGGACCTGTAGAATTGGCTTTATTCGAGCCAGCCGCGGCGGCCACATGCCCGAAATCATATTTAAACATTAATGGCATAAAATTATCCTTCCAATAAAGCCAAATTGATGGACCTTAAAACGATTTGCTTGTGTTTTATTTCAATTCGAAGTTCTATACCCCTAAAAAAAACACCCTTTACAAGGTGGCGCAAAAGTAATCCTCCTATCAGAAAATGCTATACATTTTGCGATTGCCCCTAAAGTCAGTTCTGTTTTGACATTTCTGTAGTAAACACATGCGAAATACACGTTAATAAACAATGTTACGCTACACTGCTCCAGAACGCGGGATATTGCTGACTATTTATTTGGCCAATAATCGGTCGGGGCCAAACGGTTACTGTGAATGGTGAGCGCTACAGAGCAATGATCAACGAGTTCTTTTTGCCGCAACTTGATGATTGGAAAACATGTGGTTCCAACAAGACGGTGCAACAGCACACACTGCACGTGCCACAACCGATATGCTGAACATCGGAAGCTTACTTTTGCGCCACCTTGTATATGCACAGCAGAGCTTTCCGAAAACTCAAGAAAGTACTTTAAAACCAATAAATAACGGCAGTTATAAAGCGTACTGAAGACAGGCCCACATTACTTCGCATTCAAAACTAATTTTGTTTATTTTTTTATAAACAAAAATGAGAATCCGCTTACGTTGCATATGACAGCACTTCACAATCATTTTTGTTTAATAGCGACAATATTGTGATCGAGCTGGAATGAAAAGAGTGGAGTACAAAAAAAAATTTATTCAAAACTTTAGTTTACTTTGAGCCACCAACGTAGCGCGATGTTGCACTGAATAAAGTTTATTGTTGAATTCCGTATTTGCTTTTGATTTAAGCTCATATATAATAAGAAGAATAGTCTAGTTACTAGTTAACGGTTAAAATAATGAACAGCAGCCAACGGACATATTATTTCTATCGCAAAGGAAATGGTTGCACAAACTTACGATTGCTTGGTATGTGTTGTTTTAGGGAAAGAACAGAAACTTATAATGCGAGTATATAATTTGTAAAATGTGAATAGAGTCGTGTATAAATGGTTTTCTATGTATTGAGTGTTATTGGAGAGTTGCAAATCGGAGAAGAAGAGAAAGACTGTGATCGTCAAAAAACTTCACTAAATCGACTTTTATTTGTAGGAAAAATGTAGGCAACAAAATGACTAATACCGAACAGAATAAATTCAAATCTTCCCATAAATATGAGTTTTAGTAAGACCTAAGCGAGAGCGCCACCTGGCGGAAACCTCTCTGTGTGAATATTTAACTATTGAACTTTATAATAGCTTAGTCATTCTATCGTGAATGGTGCTAAAGATATTAAAAGTTGGAGTTTTAAAATTTCTTTACTCATAGCTGGGCGGTGTCACGCCCATTTTCATTTCGGTGATGACCAAGCCATTGAAGCTATAAAATGTTACTATTTTAGCTGTATCAGACAATGAATTATCTTATTTTAAACTTTCTTGTTTTTCTAGCTCGAGGTCAATTTTTAGAAAATAAAACACAAGTTTTTTTTTCTTTTTTACAGATATATTTCGGTTACTCTACGGTAACTGTCTTCAGGGTAAATAATTTTTCACGTCTCCCCTGTGTAACGCGGAGTTTGGTACTTTATTTTATGTTTTCGAGATGTTCGATAATGAACATGGGGCATGGCCAAATAAACCGATTTCCTCCATTTTCAAAAGCAACCTTCCATGACTGGAAAATAATCTGCATACCGAATTTAATATAAATATCTCAATTTTCACTCAAGCTTTCGTGTTCACAGGCGAATTACCGGACTTGGCTTATTCAAATTTCTCTATAAGATATAGAACGCTATATATATCTCGATCTCTTTATGCAAACCCTTGTTAAGTATGTACTAGTACCGGCTGGATAAGAAAAATTTTGAAATGAGCAATACATTAGGCACATATTAAATTGATGAGAAACCATTATTTGTCCAGTATTAAAACAAAATTTTGTCATTTTGTCAAAATTCTCCGAATTTCCTAAAAGCGTTTGCTAAGCTCAATGAGGACAGCTTCCTGCTTAAGTTGATATATTAGCCTTTTAAGTGCTTTGGATCTCTTTCAAAAAGTCTTTCTCTAGAATCGGTCATACTATCATCTTTATTACCAACTAGAAAACACAACCACGCTTCGCCGCGTCTCAGAAGTTAGACTGAGTCCGATTTTAATCTTTATATCTCAGAAACCAGTTGAGATATGGAACTTAGGTTAGGTTAGGTTGAAGTGGCTGCCATGAGGGCACATTTAGGCCAGTGTCAGAAGGCCCGTTGTGATACCACGTAGAGACACCGTTACACCTCCTCTTCGAGCCAATTTGAAGACTTGATGAATGCCATCAAGTCCTTGATGTCATACTCCGCAATCTGGCGAACGTTGTCCAGGAATGTCGAACTTAATCACATCGCTTATTGCAGCACTAATTACTAACTTTCGTTTGATAACCATATTGTACTAAAACATTTTCAGTCACCCTGGTCCACATATTGGTCGATAACTACAAAACCGGCTGAGTTATCGAAATAAGGGATATCTTAAACCTGAAGTTAGATGTTTAGTAGTGCGATGGGAAAAGTTTCAATCAATTCTTGCCAGCAGTTTTTAAGTGATGTGCGACCAAACATACAGACAGACAGACAAAAATTCTATAAACTGTTGTTTTGGATTCTTTTAGCACAATAATGCGTCCTCATATAAACTGTTCTTCAATATCTGTAATGAGAAGACAATTTTACTATATTAAGAGATTCCGTCGTGATCACGGAACTCAAGGAAATTATCAAAATTAGGTAGTGTTCATAGAATTCTATCTAATTATCAAAATTCAGTTATAAATTTCAATAATTTCTTTCGAATTTCGTGCTCACGATGAAACTGATAGCATTTTCTAGCTGCGTGATCCAACGTAATAAATCATAGATCCCTCAAAGTGGATAACGATAAGACCTTTAAATTTTAATGCAGTGAACATCTCACTAACCACTCAAGGTTTACTGGTAGTGTAATTCTTTTTTCAGTACCACTAACATTAGATATTTGTGTATTTCGACTATCACTCAAAATCTAAATTTAGTGAAACTACCCTTTCTCTATCATTCAACTTTGATTTTGAGTGTAGATTCACTTTCATTAGCATACAATTTTATATTTATTGGAAGTTCGCCTCCATTACCACTCAAATTTACCGTTAGTGAAGTATTTTTTGCATTTCTATTAAAGCAAGCTCACACAGATTTCCATTCAAACTCATTTTAATGGATTTTAGATCTTGAAACGTTAAAATTAGTGAAGGAACATATTTCAGGGCTTTCATATAAATACGAATGCTTGTAAGGCGTGCCATTTTGCAGTACCACTAATGCAGTTAATTCTTCACTGTATATTAATCTGAGTGGTAATAGAGTTAAAGTTGCATTAAAAATAAATTTGCGAAAAAAAAAACAGTGCTGTTGGTCGATCGTATTATGATCATGTCTCTTTGTTGTCCACCCGCTGTGCGTGGTTGTTATTTTTCTCTCAAAAATGTAATAAAAAAAGAATTTTAAAAATTGGTGTCTGTCTGTCTGTATGTTTGTACGCACATCACTCAAATTCTTCTACCTAGAAATTAATGCAATTTTCACCGAAGTATTTTAATGTGGCTAACTCGAAGTTTAAGACGGGTTTTCCGCATTATACAGTGGTGGCAATAAAAGTAGGCTCAAATATTTTTTTTTTTTTTTTTACATATTTACATATTAAGCACCCCTAATTTTATAGAAAACGTGATTATATATCGTAATAAACCTTTTTGATAGCTACATAAACCATCCAGGATTAAGAAAGTAGGTATGTCTCTTGAAGCAGGTAATTATAACTCTTACTTTGTTTGGAATTGTTTATTCTTTGCACCCCTTTAGTTTTGTGTTTTTGTCCTTGCCCCTGTCAATTAGTTTTTTTTTTTCTTTGTAAACTTTTGTTTAAAGATTGCCCATTTATATTTTGTAAACACCAAGTTTGTTATGTAGTTTGTTTCCCCGCCCCTATTTGATTGTTGCCCAACGTACAAGGAAAGATTAAAAAAAAAAATCGCAGCCTTGCAAGATGTCTCAAGAAAATAAGCTGCGCTTTGCAATCCATGCTAGACAAAGGATACGCTTTATGTATTTTTTAATTAAAAATATTATGCTGGCAATTTTATTAATTCACTTTTTTTGTTGCATTTTACATTAGATGTAAACAAGAGCGCCATCACTGTAGATGGTCAAAAGAAAGTGCCGGATAAGGGACCTGTGATGCTGCTTTATGAACTTTTCAATGATGTGCACTTTGATTGCTCAACTGTAGATGGCGCGCAGAATAATTGTCGCTTTAAAATGACTGTAACAGTGAATAATAGTAAATTTGATGGCACAGGTGAGTGAAATGTGTTTGTATAAGAAGTAGAAGCTCATTTAAATTTTGTTTGCTCTCAACAGGTCCCTCGAAGAAATTGGCTAAGAATGCTGCTGCTAAGGCCGCTTTAGCTTCGCTCTGCAACATCTCCTACAGTCCAATGATGCATCCACAAAAGAATGTGCCATTACCAATTGATGATAAGACCTCATCAATGGAATTACCACAGATACATGCTGATACGATTGGACGTTTGGTATTGGAGAAATTTATGGAGGTCATTAAGGGGCAGGAATCATATTCGCGTCGTAAAGTTTTGGCTGGCATTGTAATGACTGAAGATATGAATTTTAATGAAGCCAAAGTGCGTTTAATTTTTTTACTTTAATTGTTTAATTTCGAGATGTGTGATTAATCAATTGAATAAACTAAGCTTGATTAATTAATTAATCGGAGTATAATCGTTACTGATTAATAATAACGATTAATTCAGCGATTAAACATATTCTGATTAATTATAATGTAATCAATTCCATTATTCAGTGAACTGGGTTACAATCTGATTAATCATAAAACAAAGTAAGGTCAGCCTGATTAATCATAAAACTTAATTTATTAAAAATATTCGTAAGCACGTGCTCGCCAAAGTTTCCTTTCAGTATTTTAATCTGACTAATCAGTCTCTTCTAATTAAAGTATTTTAATCTGACTAATCACAATTGGATTAGTCAGCCTGATTAATCATAAGGTTACCCTGATTAATCAAGCACGTGCTGAACAACGCTTCCTTTCAGTATTTTAATCTGACTAATCATCCGATTAGTCAACGGATTTGATTAACCAGAAAGTTATTTAATTAAAAATAAATTTAATCGCTTAATCGCACATCCCTAGTTAAATTTTGTTTTTTTTGCAAAATTTTCATCATTCAAATATTGACCTTTTGTTAACGTTTAGGTAATTTCGGTGTCCACTGGCACCAAATGCGTTAGTGGTGAACACATGAGCGTCACTGGCGCTGTTCTCAACGATTCACATGCTGAGATTGTCTCACGTCGTTGTCTAATGAAATATTTATATGCTCAGTTGGATCTACAATGCAGCCAGGGTATGTTAAAATATTTTCGAAATTATTTCCAAAGTAGTCGGAAGCAGACAAATAATACAACATATTTACCACTTAATAATCTTTGTATGTAGAGAGTGCAATTTTTATACAAACTTCATATTTTTTTTAATTTTTTCGTTGTCTGTAAATAATATCTAGTTTTAAAAAGATTTTTTTCATTATTATATGTACACTAAACTCTTTTTTAGAAATTCTATTGCAATTGTAAATATGAATAAACATACATATGTACATATATACAAACAGAAGCGTGTATGCAGAAAGTAGCATATGGCTCATTCCATATGAAATCGATTAATGACGGGAAAAAGTTTATCTAAAATGAGTTCTATCGTAAAAAAATATTTCATCCGTCACATAAGAAGTTCTAAAATTTCGAATAAAAAGGACATATTAAAATTATTTTAAGCTGATTTTCAAAATAGCAGAATTTTAACAGTTTTTTTTCAAGTAACTTTCAAATACTTAAAAATTTTTTAAAAATTAATATTGGAAAATTTTGAATTAAATTAATTTTTAATTGTAATAAACTTGTAACATGCTTCTAAATCATAGGTATCACAAGAAAATGTTACAAGAGTAACAGAAGCCAAAACAACCGTATTTCGGTTTTTTTTCTGCCTGTCTGCATGTTTGTACACGCATCGTTCAAATATAGCTGCACAGAATTATATAAAATTTCCATCCCAGTATTGCTAGATGGCTAAGTTGGAGTTTAGAATGTTTTTTTACCGTTATTATGTTTCTGCATAACCACAGTGGTGGCAATAAAATATATCTTGGGGATTTGGGAATTTTCTCCCTAAGAATTTATGAACATAATTTTTTTATATAAAAAAATAATTAAGTTCATGAGAAAACAAATTGTCAAAAATTAGCAAAATGTTTTACGGACTTAAAATTAACAATATATTGAAAAAAATTAAACTGCGTACTCTGAAAAATTGTAAAAATTCTGGGAAAAAACTGTAAAATTTTGATAAAAGATCGTCGAATTTTTTTTTTAAAATGTAGCATACATTTTTAAAACAAAATTTATAATTTTTGCATTGGAATTTGATGCATGTTTTTATAGGAAAAAAAATGAAATTAATTTAGTTAAAGCCAAAATTGGTGAAAAATAAAAAAACCTGTTAAAATACTGTTTTCAGTGAGTTATAATAGTTACAGAAGCCGGAACAGCGGTTTTGAAAAATTTGTGTCGGTCTGTTTGCATGTTTGTACTCGCATCATTCAAATACCGCTACATGGGATTGTATGCAATTTGCAGCGCAGTTTTGCTTGATGGCTAACTTGCAGTTTAGGTTGTTTTTTATCTTCGGGAACTATATTTGTGTCTACATAATACAGTGGTGGCAACAAAAATATGTTCCCTTTTTTTATACAATAGCGAAATTGGAATAAGCAGATAACTTCTTTTAATAAAAAAAAAACAGAAATTGTTTTGTCGTATGTAGGAATTCTCAATTTTCCAAAAACAAATATTGGCCAAAATGCATTAAAATTAAAAATTATCGATTGTAGGCATTTGACGATTTCACATGGAACGACCCACTTGTAATTGTATGTATGTTTGTATGTGTTATTGACAACCTGTTTATGATAAAGTAGTAGTGTAGTTTTTATTATAATTATTTCTCAACGCACATTGCATAGTTAGTAATTTTTTTTTGTTTGAATGCGGTTCTGTGCTGCTACTACGAAATTCTGCAATTCTTTGCCAGCTGACGAGAAATGAACAAAATGACATTGAAAAAAAAAAAACTTGTGGGGGCAAATAATTGTAGAAATTCGTGTGCAGTAGCGCTTGTACAACCCTAATTTAAACTGCCTTTTAGAACAAAAAAATGTACAAAAAAACCTAAGTTTGATTTAGCTAGCTAGAAAGCACAAAACGGCTTACCGAACTACTGCAAAACCGCGTAACCAAAAATAAGAAATGAGCTGGACTGATAGAGCATTCCAAAAGTCGAAACTGCCTTGTTAAATTTTTTTTTTTTTTAATCTCACTTACGCGGTTTTACAAATGCTTGCTAAGCTGTTTTGTTTGTACTTTAGCAGCGAAATCTTATCTAATACACATGGCTTTCGCTACATTTCATACATTCCAACTTATACATATTCACAATATCTAAACGCTTTGAATTTCGCTTCTTTATACCTCCAACACACTTGTGCTGCTGTCAAAATGCAGACTTGCATGTTAACTGAAATCTCTTTTAAAAAACGCATGTTGCTAGCATTTTCATGTAAAGCAAGCTTCTATGATAAGGTTCTATATAAATAAGAAATTTAAATAATTAAAAAAAAATTATTAAAACAAAAAACCAACTTCCCATACCGGGAATCGAACCCGGGCCTTCTGGGTGAAAGCCAGATATCCTAGCCACTAGACCATATGGGATATTGATAACTCACGCACTAAGCACCCAACGCGTTTGTTTTTTTTTGTTTCATAAAACTTGTGTAGTTATTTATAGTTTTCCAGTTGTCAAATCTGTTGCTAATTTTGTTTTGCTTAGAACAATTAATGAGTCAGTGGTTGGCTAGCTAGATAATTCAAAATATGTATATATGTATGTAGAAGCAGGTGATGTAGTATATTTAACTTTAGTTCAAATTAAGCGAGTTGAGTCCACAAGGCAAATTGCTGGTATGCGACGTTTAGAATCCAATAAATTTTTTTGGGGAACATTTTCTCTCCGCGAAAATGCTGAAGAATCCTTTATCACAAACGCGAAACTGGACATCTAGCCTACATGCGTATAGTAAAATTCTGTAACAAAAACATCCAGTTTTCTATAAATGAGGAGCTAATAGCCGATATATTGAAATGTGGAAGCGAATTTGGTTGATCGGACAATCCGATTAGATGAGCCCTTCTAGCTTATTTAAGTAGCTCCAAAAATAGAAGTATACTCCTAACTGCTGGAAGAGCCAAATGTTCTCCGACGACGTAATGTTTGAAAAGCCTAAATACTAAATCGTTCTATAAGTTGTAGTTGAAATTCATTAAAAAAATCCTTTATCTGAAACAGAGGGCCTTTATACCCGCTACATTTCTTGTTTCCCAAATTAAAAATGTTAAGGCTTCTAGGGATGTGACCTCGAGCCGGAAAAATCATCATAAACCTCCTAAGAGATTTTTGCGCCAAGCTTCTCTTCCAATTTGTGGTGTGCCGATTTGAATTTTTTCCCTACAAATTGGTGGGACCTACAGTTTTTTGCCGACTCCGAACGGCATCTACAAAGGAGACGAATTTTTGCTGAGAAGCCTGTCATGGCAGAAATACACTCGGAGAGTTTGCCAAACCACTGCCGAGGGGCGACCCCGTTTTGAAAAACTTTTTTTTTTTCAAATCACTTTTGATGTTACCTGTACCAGGGCTCGAACCATGGACCTTCGGTGTGGTATGCCGGCAACACTACCTTCACACCACGGCGGCCGCCAATTGCTATTATCACAATGATCAATATACTGTCAAACATATTGCTCAATAAAAAATGAAATTAACTGATGATTACCAAAGAAGTATAAAACTTAAAAATGCAATAAGTTTTCCCTAAACTTTGCGTTAGAATAACAGTCCTTAAATAAATAGTAGCTACAAATTCCCAGCATTACTCAACATTTTAACTGAATGAAGGTTGAATAGAAGTTTTTTATGCGAAACTATGTGTTTTCAGCTACAGTGCGAACATAGTTTTACCCAGTTTTTCATCCTATGCACAGATGACATTATTTACAAAAATCGATTTTAAATTTGTAATTCTTATAATCGATTTATTATAAATCGATGTTTCCCATTAATGAAATCGATAAAAACCCGTAGTTAAAAAAATCTCTTAAAGTGAAAATCGATTGTTTATTCACAACCCTAAGGAGTACTAACAGAATAATTTTTAAATTAGTATTTATTTAAACTTTGTAATATATGTAATGGTTAGAGACAATCGATAGTATTTTTACCCTATCGATAGTTTTAATAGTTTATTTAAAAACAATCGCTACTGCCATCGCTAGATTGACACTGCTATTTGCACTCACGTCGGTCGGGTTATCAAAAACAACTTTTTTCTAGCGCATTTTTTGTTGTATTTTGAGAAAAATTACAACCCACTGCTAGGCCCGGGAGGCGTTGTTCCGTCTTAACCTGCAAGTAGATAAAAAAAATTCAAAAAGTTTATTTCTTCCATCTAGAGTTCCATATATCATACCCTCTCTCCTCACTTTTTCTTTTCCCTCTACATCTCGGCCAGACCATCATCAAAGTATCATTGTAATTCGTTCATCGGAATTTTCCGATTATGATGGGGAGGTGTTTCCCCAGAACAAGTCCAAACCAGCGGCTAAGTGGAAGATCGCCCCGTCTTAGCAAAGGAGTGAAAAACGCCATACATGCATGCCTATATACATAGATCAACAGACCTTAATACCGGTTTATTTAACCGTCCAAACGATTTCGACCTTCCAACACAGCGCGCCACCGAACTCTATTATTTGCCAGTTGACGCCAATTAGAAACGCCAAGGGATCACAGATCGTTCTCCGCTTGGTCTTTCCAACGGAGTGGGGGCCTACCTCTTCCTCTGCTTCCATAGGTGGGTTGCCGGCCCATCACACCGAATGTCCAAGGTTCGGGTCCTAGGACAGGTAACATCAAAAGTGGTTTGAAAAAGCTTTTCAAAACGGGGTCGCCCCTCGCAGTGGTTTGGCAAACTCTCCGAGTGTCTTTCTGCCATGGAAAGCTTCTCAGCAAAAATTCATCTTCTTTGTAGATGCCGTTCGAAGTCGGCAAAAATCTGTACGTCCCGCCAATTCATTCATCATAGGTCCCGCCAATTCATTCATCATAAATTGGAAGGGAAGCTTGGCTCTTGGTATGTCGCGCCATACATTTATTTTTATTTTAGTCCAAAGTAACATTTATTAGCAAAGGTAATTCTTCGCTGGACTTCTAAACTGAATTTCTTATTTCAAGATTCTGTCAAAACATTAGGTCTGTAACCTGTCGCAAAACAATTACACATCAAATTATATACTTAGTAAACGAGTAGATAGCTAGTCGACATTAATAATCTGGCCCTCGTAAATGGAGCAGTCAATCATGCTTTAAATCATCTAACATACCCATCGCCAATTTCACATGCACACTAAAATTACAATCAAACACTCTAGCTATTTATTAATTATAAGATATTTAAGCTGTTTTAACCATTTTATCCAATAGCAAGGCTGGTAGCTTAAAAATAAATAAATGCATACATTTCTTACATTTCGCATTGTTTTCTAGATGCCTTATTTGGATTTAAAACTATCTCTTTTTAACTAAAACTATGTTCAGACTACAACCTAAATTACTTAGTTTGGTATACATTAATTACTAAGTGCGTTGCATTTGTAATTTACCTTGCAATACTAATCTGCTTGCGGCAGGAAATGAGTGAGTAAAAAGTATTCTTGACCAATTCCAAAGACGAAGTAAGCCGTACTTTATAAGATACAGACTTTTTGTCTAGTAAAAAGTAAGCAAAAGATTAAAATTTCTCTGTTACACTAAGCAAAGTTCAGTACAGAGTGTGCTTTCTACTCTTTGCTCAAGTCATTGTATTTGCGCCTAAAAATATGCTACACAACAATGCGACTTAATTCTATTTGCAATCTGTTCCAAACTCAATTGTAATTTCTATAAACTAAGTAGTTTCATTAGTATTTTATGTATAGATTTTACATGACTAAAAATACTTAGCACCAAATTCATAAAATATAAAATTATTTTATAAAGCTCTAATATTTGAAAATTTGTATAAAAATTTCTTTTTTAATAGTTCTATCAAGCTTTTTATTTTTTATGAATTTGGGAGCTATTATTTTTTGAGGTAGAAATTACGTATGTCTGAACATAGTTTAACACACAGAAAAACTTAAACTTTAAACTTGAATTATTTTCTTTAGATTTAAACTTAAGCGTATAACTCTTATAAAGGACGAACATAATTACTTTAATTACTTAGTACAATCTCTAGATAATACTAATCATTTTTTTTATATCTAATGTAAATTAACAAATTTCTAGCAAATACATAACATAACATAACATATGACATGCGTCATACAAATTAATTAATATCATATTTACTAAAGTCGCATAAACAAATTTTTCTTTTTTTTCAACTTTTGATTTTTATAGCCACTGCAAATCAGTCGATTTTCGTGAGGAATCAAGACAATGGGCAATACCCGTACAAACTAAAATCCGGTGTTCATTTCCATTTGTACATCAATACAGCGCCTTGTGGTGATGCACGGATTTTTAGTCCTCACGAAAATGACACTGGTGTTGACAAACATCCAAATAGGTTGGTAAACAAAATCAAATGAAATTACAATAAAAAAAAAAAAAACATTTTTTTTAAATTAAACAAACTAGACTACTACTACTACTAAGTATTGTATGAGAAATTATGAAAAAAAAAAATTTTATTTATCGGGTATAATTTTGCAAAAAATTAGTCAAAAAAAAAAAATAACAAAAATGAGCCATGCCAAGGAACATTTGAATTGATTTATGCTTCCCATTTTGTTATTTGTAAGAAATTTAAAAAGTAAATCATTCATATATAAGTATATATTGATGTATTATATTTCAAAGGATATGCTTGAGTGAGTGTTAATTTCAGAATTTTTTACCTTTATTAGGTCTATCTCAGCAGAAAAGTTTATCGAAGAAAATGAGCGAAGGAATTAATTTCGCTGATTTCTACCTTTCGGTACACTATTTTATCAAGCAGAATCATTTGCTTTTTTGGGCTCCCAACAACAACCCAAAAATACTTAACACCAAGAAGTAGTTGTCGATTTTGAGTTTCTTGATGCTCTCACACTTTCCTCGTAGCTTTCTCACGTACAATCGGGCTCTGAGTGCCTGGTCTGACAGCAAATGCAAAATCTACATATGTATGTGCCAGGTTGAACAGAAAGGGAATTGCCATGCAAATCTCTTAGTTCGGGAGGAAAATTGTGAACCATACGTGGCTGCGTATATGGATTTTAGTATTAATCTGGCTACCTGCATTCTACTTCAGGACAAGCGGTAGGCTTATACCTGCTGCCAGATGTCGCGGTCAGGTAAGGCGATAGGAGTGTTGACACGGCACTACCCGATGGGAATCCATGCTTGGCGGCTCAAAATATTCCACAACCCCAGCTTTGTAAACTGTTCGGATAATGATGAGGTGGAATCATCGAATCATTTTATGCTTAGCTGCGCAGCCTTTGCAAGGATATGCCAGAAATATCTCGCTCTGGATGTATTCTCTTTTCAGAAAAAGCTCAATTGCAAAAGGCTCGAAAATGTGTTCCAAAGGAAATAATATTCCGCTCTACAAAACTGTAATACCTCGCTGAATTATTATCTTTTCCGTAAGAAACTATTTTCGTGAATACCTTTTCGGTTATCCTAAAATTATGCTACGATTATTTTTGAGCCGATTTATGGGTTTTTGGAGGCGATTAAGGTCGAGCTTCTCTTACAATTTCTGTTAGTATGCTTCTAATATTTTTTTAAGCTAAGCTTTGGGAATTTTTTCGAAATACTCCTGTCGTCTCCCAGCTTAAGGTACAGTTCTCTTAAAACCAGTGTTTGCCAATGCTAGGACGATCAAGTTTTTTCTAACCTTCTTATACTGCCACTCACTCAAATATTCCTTAAAACTCCAATAAAGAAATACGAAAAGTGCTAAGCTAGTCCTTGGGAGTTTCAGGCTTTGTAGATTTCACCTCCTTTGTCTGATGTGAAATGCTATAACACCTTAAACGTCGTATGACTAGTTGTGGAGTTCTGCCTTTAAATGTACTAGATTTTACACTTTTCCATGCTAACAGACCTGTTCTGGTTTTCTCAAAAAATCGAATCGGTTATGAATCCACATTGTTGGATTTTATTTGCTGTTCAAGTAGCTGTATTGAAATATTTTTAATACATTAAATCAGACCTGTCCGATTAGAACTAGGATTAATAATCCATTGATTAGTTTCTTTTTTTTTATTGACAGTGATTACTTCAATCAAATCAAATAACAATTGATCACTATTAAAATAAATTTTTTTTTGCGATTTGAAAATTTTTCAAAACTAAGAAAATAGTCATAATAAGCTTGTATGATTCAATTGTTTGTCGAACAAATCATACAAGAATTGATTATTAATAATAATAAAAAAAAATGAAATAAATCATAATTGTTTACGATTATTAAACAAATTAAAACTAAGAGAAAATAATCAAAAGCAATATGTTTTTTCAAAGAAATAATCAAACAATAATATATTATTATTACAAAAAAACTTATATATATAATTTCTTTTTTTTAATTACCAATTGATTGTTATTAAAATTAAATTAATAAAAATTATTTAAAAAATCATAGCTAAGGAAAATAATTAAAAGTAATGCTTATTTTAACTAAACTTATATATATCAATTGTTTTCAAAAGTAATCAGATAATAATTGATTAGTATAATAAAAGAAAATTTTAAATAAATCATAATTTTGTACGATTATTAAAAAAATTGTAACTAAGAGAAAATAATCGAAAGTAATGATTTTTTTTAGAAATATTCAAACAAAAATTTTAATAAAATCAGAGTTTTTTTCAATAGTTAAGAAATTTAAAACCACGAAATTATTGCTTATTTTTGACTTTCATTATTCTTAACTATTTTTGACACAAAAATATTGATATAATTGATTAAAATAAAATTGAAAATAATTAATTTTTTTTTTAATAATCGCGAAAAGCCATAATTTTTTTACCAGTTTTTAACAATTTCAAAAATAAACGTTAAAATGGAAACAAAAGGAAACTAATCATTAAATGGCTTGCCGAAAAAAAATCAATTGATTCGGTTATCATTAGGATTGCTAACTTTATTATATTTATTTAATTAATAACTATATAACAGGTCTGCTTGTAATTCATTTGTACAATATCATTTGAATATAAATTGAAAAATTTAATCGATTTGAAGAAAGCACAACTCAAAAACCGGAACATGTCTATTTATGCAAAAAAAGTGTTCTTTTCTTTTGTCAAAAATAAAAAAATACGTAAATTTCGTTCCAAAACTTCATAATACGCAGTTTATTAAATTAAACTAAGTATTTCTATAAACTAAAATTGATTTCTCTTATTTTATACTAATAACTGCAAACGATAAATCAATATTTTCTTCTCTTTTTTCTCTCAATTTCTTTTCTCTGTTGATTTAAAATTTAAAAAAATTTGTTTTTTGAATTAATTTTTTATTTTAAAATATCATATTTTGTTGTTTTATTTCATTTGTGTTCGCTTTCATTGCATTGTTGGTGATTTCGCTTGTGTCTCTACTGCGTCAAATATTGCCGTCGATGAAAATAATAAATAATAAAACGCACGAAAATATATTTGTTTTAAAAACAATTTTGCTGAAATTTCCCCAACGGATTTGCTGAACGCCACTGCTGCTTTGATACCCAAACTCGCTTACTGCTTGTCTAACGCTTTCCTTTCCCCCCAACCACAAAAACGAGTAGAAAGGCGCGCGGTCAACTGCGTACTAAAATCGAATCGGGTGAGGGTACTATACCGGTTAAAAGCAAAGAGGGTCTACAAACCTGGGATGGTGTATTACAAGTGAGTATTTGTTTTATATTTCCCCTTCACCATATCCCCCACAAGCTAATTTAATTACCACTTTAACTAATTACTTTCTCTTCCCCACAGGGCGAACGTTTGTTGACAATGTCCTGCTCGGATAAGATTGCACGTTGGAATATCGTTGGTATACAAGGTTCGCTGTTGGCCTCCATCATCGAGCCAATTTATTTGCATTCCATTGTATTGGGCAGCTTGTTACATCCGGAACATATGTATCGTGCTGTTTGCGGCCGAATAGAGAAAGCTATTCAAGGTCTTCCGCCGCCTTATCATTTGAATAAACCACGCTTGGCATTGGTTACATCTGCCGAGCCGCGCAATCAAGCCAAAGCGCCAAATTTCGGCATCAATTGGACTATTGGGGATAGTGAGGTCGAGGTCGTCAATTCGCTCACTGGCAAAACAGTCAACAATCAAATATCGCGCATTACCAAGCAAATGTACTTCATGAAGTATGGTTATTTGATGAAAAATTTGCCAGGCATACCGAATCGCAAATTGACAACCGATTATGGGCAAACTAAGGAGAGGGTTAAGGACTACCAGGTAAGGACAAATGTAATTAGTAGAGATGGGAACTCGCGTCGGAAAAACCATAACTTAATCGATTTTTTTTAGAAATAAATGGTTTTTTTTTTTTTAAATAATAATTTCTTGTATTAGTAAAGATGTGAGCTCAAGTCGGAATAATTGATTATTTTTCTGTTTAGCGATAACTCGAGTTCTAGAGAAAATAATCGATTTTTGTATTAGTAAAGATGTGAACTCGAGTGGGAATAATCGACTTTTTCGTTTAGAGATAAATCGAGTTTTAGAGAAAATAATCGACTTTGTATTAGTAAAGATGTGAACTCGATTCCAAATAAGCGATTTTTTTTGTTGAGATAAATCGATTTTGTAAAAAATAATCGATTTTTGTTCCAAAATCGATTTTTTGACGTTTTCCATTAATAAAATCGACACGAAGGAATCGATAATTTAAAAATTAATCGATTAAACTAAAAATCGATTATTTATTCACAGCCCTAGGTCTAAGTACCTCTTTACATTGAAATATATATCCAAGTTTGCCGTTGCCTACATCCGACTATCGGTTTATTTTGATCAGAATAGTCCGATCAAACTATATTCCTACTTTATCTAATACTGGGGCACTTCGCTCTTCTTACAGCACAACATTACTTTTCTCTTGTTACTCCAGGGTGTTTTCATCGGCTTTCTTTTGGGTCACGAAAGTTTGGGGAATGTTTCGGATATGAACAGTTCTTGAAACGAATGAATCCCGTACGCTCCGGTACTATCGCTTTCTGATACCAGCCCGACTCCCTCGCGAACGATTTGTTTGAACCCTTAAACCTGCGGGTAGTGGATTTTGTATGCCGCTGTGGTGATGATGAACGTGTTCTTTGTTTGTCGAGAGACGACTTTACTTTTCAATTTCCTACTTCACAGTACCTGTTGTTGTTTTTTGTATTTAACGACAGCAACACTTTCTGAAGGTTTTGGAGACCCTAGTAAATGCAAGGCAAAATTTTGCCGCCGCAATGTTATATCCCCCAAAGGGAACTGTAAACTGAATTCGCGGCGGCTCGGGATATGGCTATTTGCAGTACTTGGTTCCAGAAAATTAAAGAGATTCTCCTTGTTATAAAATAAAGCGAATACCCGAAATCTCTACCAAAAAATGAAATGGAAATGCGTCGCACCATTTAACTATAACAAAGTTATTAGACTAAAATTCAATCCGAAACATGATAAAGCACTCTGCTTAGTATCGCATTTATTGCTCTACCTAGCCCTAAGCTCTTGCTGCACAACCCGATTAAGACTTATCACACCCAAACGTTTCGATCAATTTCGCTATGCAGAACTCAGCTGAGAGTGATCATTGGACGAAGAATTAGCTGGTAAAAACCCCCTTCTAGCACACACTGCATGAGCTCAGCAGACAGTATGACTACCTGTTTTAGCGTTCTTCTATTAAGCCACAACCGGCCTTAAGACTGAGAGAAATAGCTAGATATTTTATATTTCTAGCTGATACTCATATCTCTATTTAAAAAATATTTGTTATTTAGCTTAAAACCAACACGTACTAATTATCTTTATCACCACACTTTTTCTAGATTGCCAAGAAAGAATTAATTGCGGCTTTTCGACGTGAGGATCTGGGTAGCTGGCTAAAAAAACCGATGGAACAAGATCAATTCGCGCTTCCGGAATGACTCCATTCTCAAAGTTTTGTTGTAAGTTCAAACGAGAAACAGAAATTTGACAACTTCGTACGATTTGTATGCATAATATTATTAATCTATAAATTTACAATATTATGCATTTTAAATGGAAGAGTAATGAACAAATACACAACAACAACAACAACAACATACAATGATGAACAATGCAAAAGGTTCACAAAACAAAATAAAAAATCAAATAAGAATGCTAATGAAAGAACATCAAAAGATCTGCAAACCATTAATGAAACTAAAAAACAGTCAAAAGAGAAAAAGAAGAAGAAACAAAATAATATAGAGAAACGCATTTTGGAAAATATGAAAGCAAAAATTGCTAAAGAAAATGAAACAAAAAGCGTACAGAACACGTTTGCATGTGAACGACGACGAAATTTAAATTTATTTATAAAATTTGTTGCTAATAAAAAGCTTAATAACAATAATTGCTCTAGAATATTTCTAGAATAGAATGTAGCTAATATGCTGGAACTAAGTAAAGCAAGTATTATGGCGTTTTAGTCTGAATCAAAAATAATAAACAAACGATGACACAACATAAAACAAACCCCAACATACATACATACATACACAAAAACATATATACAAACACACACATCTAAACAAATATGTATACTACTGGATATACAACCGTTAATAACTCATAGCTAGATAAAAACTGAAATCGAGAAAAAATCAAAAGTATTCATTGAAAGCAAAAGAGAGAAATTTGTTTGATTTTTATTAGTATGAGGTTAGTTATATTTTTAAAATTTTTTTATTTTTTTTTTGTATTTTAAGTTGAGGTCGATAATGGTTTAGGAAATAATTTTATATAGAAAGACCACCATGACTGATATGCATGTGTGCTGTTTGGTTGTAGTTTTTGTTGGAGGAACGGCAAAAACACTTCGAAGGTTTTGGAAACTGCTGAAGAAATAACGATCCTTTGCTGGACTTTAATCTAGTACGCTTAGCATCTTCAGGAGTTAGCCTGAAAGTCGTCTAAATAATTTGTTATGACCACATCCAATCTTCCATATTACTTCTGTTAAAAAATTCGGGTCGCCCGAGACTCACCTGTAGATATGATATTTGTAATAGAAGTAATAACGCGGTGGTGAGTTCATCCTTTTGGCTTGTGGTAGCTATACAGTTCTGAGGCTAAGTATTGCGCATAACAATCCTTGAGTTCCTCGTGCGGTTCGGTACTTATTATTCTATTAGGTTCTTAAGTAACTAGACTGACCCCTGGCATGCGAAATGTTTGGCCGGCATGCGGTGTGTCTCCCCAGGACAGCAACCATCTGTTCAGCTGCTCAACAGAGTAGACTCTGCTAACACCAATCGCACTCTGGTTCAACCCTATTAAAGCTGCAAGACTCCTGGGACTTCCGTTAGAAGATTTTGATGACAATGCTAGGTAAGGCAAGCGACGACTACAACAACAAACAACAACATTCGGTACTCGCAAATGATTCTCGTGACTTTTAGTAGGCTTGCAAATTAATTCTCGTCGTTCTAGTGTTTTCCTTTAGTCACTGACGTTGGTTAATAGATAAAAAATACTCCTTCCCCCCCTATGTCGTGTAAAAAAGACTATAAGGGGCTGATTATGAAATTCACCGTTGCACTTCGCGTCGCAGTTCCCCACATTTACATTCAGCACTCCCATCTATTGCCAGTTACTGAAGTGAGTGAATGCCCTTATAATATATAAACTGTGCTTTAAACGAGAAAAAGTGAAGCTCCGCGTTTTACAGAATGAGCTCATAAGATTCTAATATAAATTTATTTTCCATTACTTCGCTTATATATTGAATTTGCTAGGAAAGTTCTCTTCTACATCAAATCTGATACCTAATATCACGAGAAAAAGCTTCAGTCCAAGCAGTGTAATATATATTTTTGCTTATCTTGCCCTACTCCCTTTTTCTAAATTTGAATTTTTTCTCGATTTCATTATATACTTTCCATAGCCGGTTTCTTTTCTCCCTATTTTGCGCCTCCTCTCTCTTCCTTCTATATTCTGTCTTTGCTTGAATTACACCTTGTCCGCCTTCATCTTCCCCTTAATTTTCTTTTTCTGCCACTCCCTCTCTCTTTGCTGCAACTCTCTGTTTCTCTCATTCTGTACCACTCTTTCTAAAATTGCATGCTTGTCACTCTCTGCTTATAACTCAATATATTTACCGTTCGTCACCTCTAACTCTTTCTCTCACTCTTTCATTATACTCTATCATTCATCTATTCACCTCTCTCTGTTCCTTCTATATTCTGTCTTTGCTTCAATCACACTTTGTATCCCTTCTATCTTTATACTCCCATCGTATTTCGTTTTTTTGTCACTCCTCTCTTTCTGCACATCTCCCTCAAACATTCTAGAATTTCGATACGAAACCTTTATTTCGAAATCGAAAATTTTATATTTTCATTTATTTTATAATTTTATGTCTTTCACTTATTCAATTCTAATTTATTTACTCACCATATTGGTTTACATTTAATTTTTGATTTTTATGTTTCTTTTACTTTCCTTCCAGTGCATTTGTATCTATAAGAGTTTTGTGTAGAATCTGTTAAGTTCAAATCGCGTGTTATTGGATTAAGCTGCGTAACAGTATTAGTGTACCAGTGCAAGAGAAGAAAAAACAAAATCGCATGCTGAAAAGTCATTTTAAATACATACGTTTAATAAATGTATATGGATCCATAGTATATTAAGTTTTTATTAATTTACACGCTGTTTCTACCAGAATTAGAAAACTAAGTTGTTTTACGAAAAATAGCTTTAAGTTACATCTACGTTGAGGTTATGTAAGAGCCAGGCAATGGAGTATAAATGAAGTGATTTGAGTTATTGACTCGAATCGATTTTGAAGCTCCTCATATCGGGATTCTTTCTTCGAAAACCGTCGGGTTATCGGACTTTTGCAACTAACTAAATCGATGTTTATTGTGCTTGAACTGTTTGAAAGCGTTTGGTTTTTAAAATCTGAACCGTTTTTTTGTTTTTCAAAATCTTACAACGTTTGAACCCCTTTTCTTTTCAAATTCGAATCTTGAAACATTTCATTATTAAAAACTGTAATATTTTTAAAGCCGTTTGATTTGTCAAACCCGTAACCGTTTTAAACCGTTTCATTATTCATAATCAACACTGTACCCATTTGAAACGGGTTCTTTATTCAAAACCATTATCATTTAAACCGTTTAATTTGTCTAAGCCGAAACGGTTGTATGATTCAAAATCGAAACTCTAACCGTTTGAAATCGTTTCATTTTTAAAATCGAAACTGTAGCAGCCATTTAATTTTTCAAAGCCGAAACTAACCGTTTGAAAGCTTTTCATTTTTTCAAATTTTAACCGCTTAAAACCATTTCATTTCTCAGAACCGAAACTAAGCATTTTAAACTGTTTCATTTTTCCAAACTGTAATCGTTTTAAACCTATTCATCATAAAAATTTACACTGTAACCGTTTGAAACCGTTTCGGATGCTCCTCCCTTGACATAGAAAATCCAGAGTAGTTTTATTTTAAAATACTAGGTATCACAGCAATTAACTTATACCCGAATTCAAAAATCTCGCATCTTTTAGTGAATAGAACAAGTGCCATTTTAATTAACTTTTGACTTGAAATTTTATCTTCATAAAACCGAAACCGAAATTACTTTTAAAAAACGAAATTAAAAGCAAACCCTAAGCGTTATTGCGAAGCGGTTTATATTCGCTAATATAAAGTTATTCACAGTTATAGAAAATATACGTTCGATTAGTTCATTAATTAGTAGAAAAATCGGCTAAACCGGTTTTAACCCGTTTAACGTCAAATAGTTTGTTCTCCATTCTAGCTGTTGCATTTAGCAACTGGGTCTTTCCATGTCAAATCGTCATATAGTAGTTCTAATCGACCCCTTCCGTTTTGTACAAAATGAGTTGAAGAGGTTTATTTAATCATAAAACAAAGTTCTGCCAAAATACAATTTTTTCACTCTAATTTTATCCAAATTCAAAATTTCACTTTTTTCCTGTTTTGTAAAGTTTATTTTTTCAATATTTCGGAAACTGCTGTTGGTAAAAATAAATAAATTTAGACAGTTTACAAGGGGGTACTTATAGGTATAAAAGAAAAATTATTTTCAAAAAATTTTTAAATTCTAACTTTAGAAAACTTTCGATTTTTCAAAATCGAAAAAGTTAAATTTTGAACTCAATTTTTTTTTGTGTTTTACCTCTGATATATCTAAATTTTCAGAAGTGTTTTTTGTTTTTTTTTTTAAATATGAACTTTTGAGTTTTTTCCAAAATTTTAAATTTTTTTTTGTATTTTAAGTCGAGTTCAATAAGTTAAACGCAAGATTACGCAATTTTGTAACATTTTTTTGAGTAGTGAAACGCAAAAAAAAATTTTTCGCATACTCTTTCTGTTTTTACATCCCACTACATCGAAAAAAATTGTTAAGTGATCAAAATTGAGTAATTTGGTTTAAATAATTGAACTCTACTAGAAAATTAAAAAAATTTTTATTTTATTTTTTTAATTCAAAATTCAATATTAAAAAAAAAACAAGAAGCATGCTTCTGAAAATTTCGGGGTATCTTTAGATATATCAGCGGTATAGTACAAACAAATTTTTGTCCAATATTTAAACGCGAACTTTAATTTTTTCGATTTTGAAAAATCAAAAACTTTCTGATGTAAGAAATTTATTCTTTTTTTTGAAAATATTTTTTTTTTATGCCTTTAAGTACCCCCTTGTAAACTGTCACAGTTTATTTAGTTTTACCAGCAGCAGTATCCGAAATATTGAAAAAATAAACTTTACAAAACAGAAAAAGTGAAATTTTGTGTTTGATTAACTTTTGGAATAAAAAATTTTTTTTTGGCAGAACTTTTTTTATGATAAAAGGAAACTCTTCACCAAATTGTATTCCAATAGAAAGTAATCGATTCCAACTATGTGACGATTTGACATGGAAAGATCCAACTTCTTAAATACGGTGTTTCTCAAAATTGAACCGCGATTGAAATTTTTTTGTCTTATGTGTGCATCACTGATCTATTCTTTCTAACCTCCAATATAATTTTTTTTCATTTCTTTTTTACCCGTTTTTCGCTCTAACCTCAAATACCATATATTGTCTACTTTGGAGACCAAAGCATTTAAATATTTTTATTTCTTATTTTTTACATTAATTCATTCATTATTTACTCAGTTTTAACAAAAATGTGTAATCAAATTTATCCTATTTGCTCTGGTTTTTGTTGCCATTTTTTCAATCTTTACTATTTTATCTTTGCAAAAAACTATAAAATATCGATAAGTAAAATTAAATTTTACAAAATTTCATTTTCAAAAGTACCAGCGATCAAAATTACGGTATTTAAAAAAAAATTATTGATAGTTTTAAGAACTTTTATCTCAATTAGTAATAACTTGTTGCGAGAAAAAGAAAACAAAAAATAAAACTAAAGTTATTATTGCTGATCAAAACATATAAAATGTGAAATATTTCCTTTATTTTTATTTTACTATAATTTTTATGTAACCATTAATTTGTTGAAGGTAAATTATGTTATTTTGCTTTAATAATGCTAATTTAGTTCATATGAAAATGTTAATTTTATAGTTTCTACTATATGATTTACTATATAATTGACTTTATAAGCAAATCTACTTTTGTCTGTAGATGTTTTAGCTATAACAATTAAGTTGCATAGTTTTGTAAATTTAAATTGAACTTCAGTGACATGTTAACAATTCTTCATTAAATAAAAAGTTTATATATATATTTCAAACATTTTTCCTACAATATGTCGATGGCTCAATGGAAGATCACCCTATTTTAAAATATTAAAAAAAAACACCCTATTTCAGAATTTGTTTGCAAAAACCCCTGCTTTAGAATTTTTTGTTTAAAAATGCTATCTGAACGAACATTTAATACATTTTCAACTGAGATAGGTCGTTTTGAATCGAATTTCATAATAGGGTGTTGTTGAAAACAATCCTAAAATAGGGCTTTTATTAAAAATATTTAGAAACACGGTGATCTTCCACTCAGCCGTCGATGTGTAACGAATTAGAAGATTTAACGAAATTCAAAAAGAAATAATTTCAAATAAGTCTAGAAAATGCGAGGCGCATAGAGTAACAAAACATCTATTAGATTTGTGTAACCTTAGTAGAATTATTGCTTTCAAGAACCGTAGGTTTTCTAGACTTACTTGAACCTTTTAGATTTAAAATCGTAACAGCTTGTTGTTAAAACGTCCCAGAATACTATTTGTTAAGAAAGTTCACAAGAGGACTTTTCAGATAAAAAATCTATGAAAGAATTTAAAAGACCTTAGTAAAAGACTATGTGACAAAAGCTCTGCCCCTTGAATTTTCTATATTAAAATTTCTTATATTAAAATTCTACTATGTAAATTACGAGTGTACCATTAATGTAAGCATCTTTATGAGTCCTTTAACCTCAATATGACTGACATCTGAATATCATTCGTTAGTCAAACGATTTTTCAATCACTCGAATTCCTATTGTAACTACTCGTTGATACTTTTTGATGACACGGTTGTGGCGGACGTTTGTAGCGGCGCCCAAGGTTGAGGTTGAGGTGTTACAAAGGTGCTCAGTCCTTTTAATCTGGTACTATCCCGACTGGGGCGAGCCCAGTGGTACCTTCGCGTCGTGGATTTTAGTCGCTTCTTACGGGAGTTATAACTTACCTAAGCCTGTTGATCAACTGTGCCATGGTAATACTGGTTTTCAGAAATTCCTTTTTAGGAGAAGTATTTCTTTTTTTGAAATCCTGCCTTTCGAATTTGGATAAATAAATAAAAACTTTGGTTTTTTAAATTTCCAAAAACAGGTTAAAACTTTCTCTTTGACTACACAAAAACTGGCAAAAATTTCGTAGGTTGTCAGAGTCCCAGAACATTGTCACAGATACACGTTAAAAGTTGTTAAAAGATGAATCCGGCTTAAATCGCAAAGGAGGATGCGACTTATGCCAGTTTTGATCTCTTTATGTGAGTTGAAGTGATCCTAAGAAACTAATAGTTCCTTTTATGCGTGAAGGGTTAGTGTCCGACAGACCCCTTTGTTCCCTCACAGGTTTACTTTCAACATAATCGACTATCCCAACTATGCTTATCACCGAACAGCACGAATCTACCATAGCCCACTGTAGACAAAGGGTATTGATCGCGGAACCTTCTCTTTAGAGATCAGTCGCACGATTTTTTGCAGAGTTTGAAGTCATGTTTTTAATTTTCTCACACTTGTAAATATATGCTTTTGAACCCTGCAAGTGAAAAGACCTAGTTGGTGGAGCTACTATCATATAACAATTTCAGGAGCTGAAATGAGCTGACTAATTCCAAGTTGTTACATTAGGGTGTGTACTTTGAAACCACTCTTTATATTCCGTTTTGTGCCAGTGAGTATTGTGTGGATTAAATAATGTATTTTTAAAATTATTTATTTTGAAATTAATTTAGTATTCAAAGTACAACGAAATATTTAGAGGTATTGAAGGAATACTAAGTACATTTTTGAACACCCTAATCCTACGCTGAGGCATAAAGAATACAGCCATTATAAAGCCACACTTAGAAACGTCGTAAAAGGAACTTTGGACAATAGTTAGAGGATTTATTAAGATTAAAGCTTTTTTAATTGAGCTCTGCTGTTAGATAGGGCTACAGGGTTACCCTTCATCGGGTAAAAAAAATAACCGAGTCAATACGGTAGGATAGAATAAGCTGTTGTGGGAATCAAGCTCTGCTGTTTTTGGGAATAGCTTTCGTTGCGCTATACATAGCTTGTTTCTTCGGGCAAAGTGACTATGGGTATGGTCAAAGTTATGTTGGGTTTATAAGGGTTATTCACTACCTATTTGGTTTTCCTTCATGGGATATAAGTAAACTATGTTGGGAGCTGAAGTTAGCTGATAGTATAATACACTTGTTTATTAGGATACAAATGTTTAGATCCGTTTTTTTTTTCTTTCTTTTATTGAACAGGCTAGGTATTGAATAATGTATTTATAGCGGTATATTTTAGATATTCAAAAAATTTTGAGAAAATCTTTGGCACACCCTAATGTACGAGCAATTACTATTTTATAATCCTTAAAAATCATAAAATTAACAACAACACATCCACTCATACATACATACACACATACATATACACATACAAAATAGAAAAAAACACATACATACGATACACATGCATATATGTAGTATATATACTCAATGTATATATATGATTAAAAATTATATGAATTCGATCTTATAATAAAATACTGTGATACTAAATTTTACTAGTACTTCCAGCATAGCTGCATTTTATCCATTCTAAAATATTCTAAAAGCTTACATTATATAATTGACGCATCGACGCACTAAAAAAGCACTGGCGGCGCATTCAATTAAATGCAACAAAAATTAGATTTAGCAAATGTTAAAAAGCAAGAAGAACAAGAAGAAGAAGAATAATAAGAATTAGCACCAGAGATCGATAGAATGTATTATTTATCGAAAGGTATATCTATATAAAAATTAAATACCATACATACATACATACATATTTATATAGTCTTGCAAATGCGCGTCGGCGAAATGTAACGTAACGTAACGGTAACGATTTAACTCGTAGAAGCGTTTAAGAAATTGTTGAATTAGGCAAAACGAAAAAACAAAAAAGAATACAAATTAAAGTTGATAAAATTCATAAAACAAAACCAAAAAATTATAAAAAATATAAAAATTATTATTATAACTTAGACATTAACTCAACCCTTCCAAAATTAAAAAAAAAAAACAAAACAAAAGCAACAAAAAACATTTAAAATCTCTGCAAAGAAAGCAATTTAAGCTAAACAGACAAATGTGTAAGGATTATTAAAATCTTTAACTTAAATATATACATACATACGTACATACATACATAGTACATATAAAAATAAAAACAACTTTTAACTAATATAATTACTAATTTGCTGGAGAGAGTCTACATAATATTTAGTAACAAAGTAAACAGACGGATATATATAACATTTTAAGCTAAGTACACACACACACATACATACACATATGCGCAGCTAAGTATACCATATTTAAGTGCAAATAATTAAACAAAAAAATTCAATAAAGAAATAACAACAAGTTTCAAAAATGTATACTCTTTGGTAGTTAGCTGTCAGATGTGCTTGACTTTATTGATTTTAAGTTTCAATGGGCCGCTTTTTATTGGTCATTTCGTTGCTAGATAAAATTTGTTTGCACGCCAAATAAAATTGCTTAGATTTAAAGCAACAATAAGCAAGCTATCTTGCAAGCAAAAAAAAAAAGACTATTCTTATTATTGAAAACCTCAAAATAAATATAAAAATTAAAGGACAACCATTTTTATATCAGTAGCACAATGCATTCAATAACTTTAAACGATGCGATTTGTCGGCAACTAAACTAACGATTACGATTTTTCGCGCTTGAGTTATCGATAATGCGCTTCACTAACTGTAGCATCTCTATCGAGGTGGCATTTTAATATGGTTTGAATTGCCTTTAACAACCTAAAAATATTCGACGTTTATTTAGCGACAGCAGCTGATCATAGAGAAACAAATATCGATTAAAAGTGTTTACTATAAGTTAAAATCGTAAAATTATCGATTGCAAATGTTATTGAAAAAGTTGATGGATTCCATCACAGTAGTCATTTAGATAGCTGACACACAATTTTTAAAACAAATAAATCGCGCATCAAAATTTGCAATTCTTAGTTCTTCACATTTGTAAAACCTAACCATATTACGCCAAAAGTATTCGCTAAAAAATTAAAAATGAGCAATTACTTTCGTACCATGGCGATTATATTTTTTTGTTTTTATACATCAAGTAATACTTCTTTATCTTAACCTTACTCATCTAGCTTCTGCTCTTTATCGCTGAATCATATATTATATATGCAAATTGTAGTTAAAGATGTAATGGAATTATTGTACGTTCTCTTCAGCTTACATACATTTCACCTTATGGCTGCGCTATCAGATTTAATTTTTAATAAATATTTTTAATCATACAAATTGTATTTACCAAACCGTCAGTTTTCGAATAGTGGCACTTAGACGATTAGTCGAACTCGAATATTTGCTATTCGAATAGTTTAAGAGCTATTTTCAAACAGTTCAATAACTTATATTCGAATAATCGATTAGCCTGATAATCGATTATAAACAAGAGTCCTAGAGAATACCCACAAGTTGACCAAACGATGAAATCTTTAGAGAAAATTAGCAACGAATGATATAAGCTATTAAATGTGAATTTAGTTTTGTAGAAAATATGATATTTTGCTTTATATTAGTATATTTTACTCAAGGAGTTACCATTAGGTAATCGTGGAACGCCTAGGGTACAGGGTTTTATTCGCATTTAGAAGTATACAACTGTTCAACAAAATATAAAAAAAAAAGTTCTGCGAAATAGCGGATTAAGACTTTTTCGGGTTGATAGATTTAACTATATCTTTGTTCATGGTTTATAGCACAGTATACAGTATCTTCACTTAATGATGTTGGCCGACAGCATTATTCAACTACACCAGTTCGTAGCAGCTCGACAAACATACAGACACACAAAAATGTTCCATGTATTTTGTTTTTGTAATTTGTGAGTTTAACATCAAAATCGTACTGACAAATGAGTGTAATGTCAAAATTCGAGACAAAAGTAAAAATCAGCTGGTCTATTAACACAACCTGTATTATTGGATTATGGGTAGAATTGCCAATCGGTAACATTTTACTCAAAGAAAAAAATAAGGTGACCAAATTTTTTTATAGTCTAAAAGTGTTTTCCATTTTGCTGTGTCAAATGACAACCATTTGTGAATAAATTTTAAATTTACGACTTTTTTCTGTCACTTCGAATTTTTCTCATTCATCTAAAGTTATATTATTCTCAATATCACATGCCCATACCATGAGCTAGGAAAAAATTCTGACTTCCATATTCACCATGATAAATGTCAGAATTTTCCTTCACTCTGTCACAGTTTTTCGCCTATTTGGCACTGAGCCTTATTGATAAAATTTTAATTTTTTTTCTTTAATGGATTCTCATATTCAAACTAATTGATTCAGATTTTTCGATGCGGTTTTGTTATTTTCTTTTGACATCAGAACGATTAGGTTTGCGCTTATAATCGCAAAAAAGGGCATTTCGTTTTTAAACTGTTTTTCGGGCCCGGTATAGTAATTGAATGGGTTTCAATGGTCAGTAATTCAGATAAAGATGAATATTTTGAATCTAAATGCAACAACGTTGTTATGAACCTGATATATTTCCTGTAGCCCGTTTCTGTAACTTTTTGTTATAATAACGAATGATTATGCATCGCATGGCTTGTAACGATTTCGTTATGAAAAGCCGTTCTGTATGAAAGAAATTCACCTTGCGATTTGTTCGTGGTGTGTTATGTAAAAATGAGAAAATGATAGGCAAAAAGGACTAGGTGACAAATAAGACGTTTGACGCACACAGCACAATAGTCTCAATAGCCTAGTGTATAAAATATTGTTCTAACTTGCGGGATAACCGAGTTCGAATCGTGGCAAATTTTCATTTTTTTTTTTAACTTTTTCTTACATTTTATTTTTGTTTTTATTTTTTTATAACAATTAATTTTTAATAAATATGAATAACATTAAAAATTTGCTCATAATGCAATTAGTTTGGATTTTACACTTGTTTTCACTTCCCTTATAGGTATCGTTATTTTTATCGAAATCCATAACGAAAATACATTTTTACCACACTTATAGAAACACTATTCAGCGATAACTACATAACAGGGTTCCACTTTGCGTTAAAATTCGTATCGAAAGGTTACAGAAACGGGCTACTGATCAATTTCTAGTTCGTATAGTAGTTCCGTTCGTTTTGTTCCTCGTAGTCGAATTTTTTAAAGCTAACCCTCTTTGGATTTGTAGCACACACACACAACTCATACAACTAATTCGCATAGTTATAGTGAGATTTGCATCGCCATCCGGACCTGCATAGCCCATTGGAAAACTGTAATTTGCTCCAGTGCATTGCTGATGTGTATGTGTTAATTTCGATATATTTTCCTTTCGATACATTGCTGTCACTGGAAATTGTGTGTTGCTGGTACGAAATGCCGCTGCAAATGTCAAATTTTCTTGCCACATACGTCTTACTTTAAAGGTAGGAATTGTGTTTAAAAAACAAACTAGTCAAATAGACTCACATTTATTTTAATCAATATTGTCGTAGATCAAACCAGCAATAACACATAACTAACATCAAGACTAACCATTGAAAACCCAGCAAGAAAAATAAGTTTCGCATTAAAACTAAGTTTTTTTTTTTAAAAAAAAGAGATAAATAAACAACATCCAGCTTACAATAAAAGTAATCATACTTGAAAATACTAAATACAAATATAAAAATACTTTTCATAAACCGAGTTTCAAAATCAAACCAAACAAAAAACCGAAAATGAAATAGTTGGCGTGATTTTAAGATTTCGTAAATTTTGAATTACAAATGAGTTGTGCATGCAGTAAGAGGTACGGGAACAAAAAAACTTGGTGCTGCTAGCTACAGGGAGCCCGCAATCGACTCGTTTGTAATGCTCCCTAGTTTTCAATTAATTAAATTATCCATATACTAATGCAATAATATGTAGACATGATTTGTAAAACAGTTAATAAGCAAATACAACAACTTATATTTATTACTTAGTAAAATAAAAAAAATAAATAAGTAACGCAAATGGTATTAAAAATAATTAAAAATAAATATACACATTAAAAAATATAATAAATAAATAAACTTTCTTAAAAACTATTACAAGTTAAATAAATAGAAATTTTAATTACTAATTGAAAGAAAATATTAATAATAATTTCCTTACGCCTTCGCAACTTAACTACGTAATTAAAATCCTTTTTAAAATAAAACTCTAAAAACTTGCAATATAGAAGTAAAATATTTACTGATATTTAATATTCTAGAAGCAAAATAAAAATAAAATACAAAACTTTGCAACAACAATACTATAGCGCTTAATATTATTTTATAAATTACTTTGCGCCTAAAAGTAGATTATTTTAATTGTGTGATGCAAGTGAAAACAGTAAGTGCGTTCAAATAAACAGCGATCCAGTTAAAACATTTGCAACAACAATGCTGTGATTCTGATATTTTTCTGAATCAATTTCGTATATGGACAGAAGTTCTTTTCGTTTTGTTTTTTGCTGTAGATTTTTTGATAGCTAACGCCTTCTTGCTTGGCTGTACGGACAAACAGCGAATGCACACAAACAAATCTCATGTAAATGATTGGTATGTGTCCCGTAAGATTGTGATCGTGTTACGGAGCTGAATAGCCCATTGGAACACAATTACATAATCATTTTAGTATCATAGGAGAACGCTCTTATAAAAGTAAAGTATAATTTTAGGCACAAGCTGTCAAAAGATATAAGACACTACAAACAACTTTTTGGTTTTTTTTTTTCGTACAAAATATATTTCTTAACTACTCACATACAAAAACTTGTTAGACTTTAATAGCAGTTACTTGACTTGCCTGCTTTTTTTTGCGCTTTTTTTTTGCTATTCTCACTCTCTCTCCCATACTACCTCCAGCATAACTTGTTAGATTCAGCAATATTTTTCAATAAATTTTTGGTAGCATCAAAATTTAAAATTAGTATTAAATAGAATCAA
Organism: Merzomyia westermanni; assembly: GCA_949987695.1. Classification (NCBI taxonomy): domain Eukaryota; kingdom Metazoa; phylum Arthropoda; class Insecta; order Diptera; family Tephritidae; genus Merzomyia; species Merzomyia westermanni. Next base: position 18,885,708 of record OX465290.1, on the reverse strand, counting down.
ATTATATTAAAAAGAAAAAAAAAAAATATATATAATTAAAAATTGTAATAAAATGAAATTATAAACAAACGAAATAATAATAAATTTTAAATAAAGAGTCACTTAAGTTATCGATTCATCAACATAAAATGTGTTAAGTCAAATTGTATTTACTAATATACACAACTATCTCCACAAATTCATCAACTAATTAGCAATGAGATCTCATGTAGTCTTTATTTGGACCATGATCGAGCTACAACAGTTCGTAACAGTTTGACAAACATACAGACACACAAAAATTTTCCATGTATTTGGTTTTTGTAATTTGTGAGTTTAACGTCAAAATAGTACTGAGAAATGAGTGTAATGTCAAAATTCGATGATGGTAGTTATCGTGAGTTTCGGATGGTGAAAACGGTACTTAAAGCAGGCCCGGCAAAACATTTTTGGTCCATGTAGGTAGTTGAAGCCATGGATATTGGTCCTCCCAGCGTTCAAAACTTGCCACAGTCCGTGTGGGTACAACTATCCACTGTACCTATATTATCTGCCGGGCCTGACGTAACGGCTTACATAATGAGATAATTTCGATATTTTGACCAAAATCGGTCGGACGAATTCTTATTTGTTATTATGACGCTCATTCGGTGAAGATTAGCGTCATTCGAAATTTGGATATTTTCAGCTATTCACAATAGCACATTTCCGTCGGATGATATTTGTTTTATTGTTTTATTAATGCAATCAAAATACGGAGCTATGGTTCTGTAACAATTATAAAATGTGTTTATAGAAATTGAAAAAGTTTTAGGCCCGTTTACTCAATGTCTGGTTATGATAAGCTTTATCACATGATAACCTAATCATGGCTTGGCTTAGAACGACATTTTCGTTTACACAAAAGTCTGATTAAGTTATCAAAGTTGGTCATTGTGAACGTTTCTGTAAAAAAAAATTCACAAAACTTGCATTGTGAACGAATAAAAAGTGACAGCTGCTCTTTTTTCAATTTTAAACGAACCATTTTGACGTACAAATTTCGATAGTGATATTTCTTTATATGGATATTATTATATTTTTAAATTCTATTACTAGCAGAGTTTGTTAGCAAAACAATTTATCATAAAATCAGACTTTTACTTTCAGCTGTCACTTTTTGTTTTGCTAAGCACATAATCAGAGGTCCATCTTTTGATAACTTTTATCAGAAGATAATCAGCGCATCGTCTATAATCAGACATTGAGTAAATGGTTTTGCGCTAACCTCTGATAAAGTATTGAGAAAGCAGTTAATCAGACATTGAGTAAATGGCCCTTAGACTATCCTTAGCGCTGCGATGCTCATAATGCGGCTCATACTATCCATCAATCGTTGTATCCTTGACATTTTGAGGTTAAAGCTGCAGTTAAACTTCTATAGTCATAATGCCATAGTTATAACCATACCATATACTTAACCATATCTAATATCATCGATTATTGGTGATGCTAATTTCATGAAAAGTAGGAAAATACCAAAAAATTACTGAAGAATTGCACAACGAAAAATAAAATCGTTTACTTTGATTACCATAAGGTTTTTTGGATCAACTCTGCTAAATGGAAATGGATATGTCAGCATTAACTGAGCTTTCAAGGTAGTTTTAAAGCGTTCTTCTATTAATTATTTTACTTGGTTCAATAATGTTACTCAAGCAATTTTTCAAGGCTTTTTCTTTTATTAATTCTTACAGGAGTGTTACGTCACCACAATCCAGATATTGGTCCCGTAGACATACCTTCTGCTATATAACAGGTTGATTGTCGCGGGAACAGTAAATCCATGTACATTGCGTTACGTATAGCTTAAACATGGTTGAGTAATTCAGAATTTAAATATTTTTAAATTAATATTAAAAAGTAGTAGGGCACTCAGACGACAAGTTTAACTAAGAAACCGCAGACTGGACAATTCCGGGCATCGACGGTGAAAACAAAGCTTTTTAGACCATTTCTTAATTCTAACAATTTTGATCGTCGAATCGACTAAATTATGGTTATTACTATAGTTGTATTCGGTGAGGATAAAATTTAAAAAAATTGTATACAAATTCGGTGACAGAAAACATTTGCAGAGAGGGCGCATTTTGACATTTCATTGAGAGAGAAAGTTACAAGTTTCTGCTGGGAAAATTTAACTCAGTAAAACTTGTAAGTGAAAAACAGCAGCTGATCGTGACATAGGAAAGCAACAAAAAAAATTTTAAAGTTTGAACTATTTATTAACCAATCAAAAAAGCAACAGCTGTTTTGCTTGCAAGTTTTTACTGATTCCTGTTCGGCGAGACCTTTTTACCTTTGCGTTTCGAGAGCGTTTTACGCCATTCTCACTTTACTGACAGTTCATTGCAAGTTTTGTCACCGAACACAGCTTATGTATGTGTATTGATGACTTACTGATTTTTGAGTTATCGAATTTATACTCGTATACATACTTTTTGGAAATAAAATTTTTAGTTTTCTTTCTGCACCGAAAAACAAATCTTGTTATACATGCGTTGCTGATTAGTTGAAGGGAGTAAGAAGTTTCCACAAGCGTTAAAAAATATATTTTCCCACATTCACATATACACATTTTTTAAGTTCTATTTAAACATGCAATAATAACTTCACAATACTAAAACCAAACGAATATTGAAATAGCTAAATAAAGAAAAGTCATAAACAAAAATGCACATACAAATCTAATTCAAAAGAAACATACAAAATAATAAAAAAAAAAACACGTACGAATATACAAAACAAAACAAAAACAAATATAAATAATATATACTTCTATACATGCTTATGTATGTGTATATATTTAATAAATAAAATAAATAATTATATGTAGGTTTTGGAGAGCGTATCTAACATTTGAAATATAACTTTTAAACTGGTACAACAACAAATATTGAAATGACAGCAAAAACAAGGAAATCCAATAATATCCATTACATAATTACCATTATACATACATACATACATACCAACTATGTAACAGTTACTCAAAATTAATAATTATTTATTATTAATTAGAAATTTTAATTAATTGAAATGAATAAAACAATGCAGATTTTGAACTACAGAGACAAATGAAAAGTGTTTTAATAACTTTGATTTGTTTAGTTGTTGCTTAGATTAGGGAAATTACCGGCCTAACAACGAGCTTAACTCGTAATGAATTTGGAGGAAGAAAGAAATTGATTAAGCCATGTCCGTCTGTTAACACGATAACTTGAGTAAATTTAAAGATATCTTAATGAAATTTGGCGTGCAGGTTCCTTGGCACTCATCTCCGAGCGCTATTTAAAATGGGCGAAATCGGATGATAGCCACGCCCACTTTTTATGTATAGAATATTTTTTAAAATACAAAAAAAAGTGATTATTCAGTTCATAATACACTTATAAGGATTACATTTGGTGTGTACATTAATGTTAAGGCAGAAAATAAAATTTTCAAGAAATTTTTAAAAATGGGCGTGGCACCGCCCACTTTTGATTAAATCACATTTATAAATATCAATCAAATCAAAAACCGTTCAAGATATCGAAACGAAATTTAGCACACATATTAACATTAATACAAGGTAAAAATGAGCGAAATCGGTTAAGAACTACGCCCACTTTTATACGAAAGATTTTGAAAAGGATCATGGATATATTTAATAGGCAATAACTTTGCGTACAAAAGCTTTATATCATTTCTATTTCACATTCAAAGTGTCCGTGAACGAAGAACGTGGAAAAATATAAATTTTTGAAAATGGGCGTGTCCTCGCCCCTTTTATAGTGGATTATTCCACAAAACAATTTATGCCATAACTCCGGCAAAAATTGATTTATGTTGTACATATAATGGTAAATGTTTGTTGTAAAAATGGGCGAAATCGGTCAACGGCCACGCCCAGTTTTTTTACATAGTTCTAAAAAATTTATTTGTAAAATGTAAAACGCGATATTTTTATAACCATGCAAGCTATATCAATAAGATCTTGCACACATAATAAGCTTTTTAAGCAAAACTCAACCGCAAAAAAACCTTTGTAGATTTTGAGAAGTAGGCGTGGCGCCGCCCAATTTTCAGCATACAAATTCTACTATTTTCAAAGCTGATTGCTTCTAGTTTCAACTAGATATTTCAATCAAAATTGGTGAGCTGCTTCTCAATAGTGTGTAGTATACTCCTGCCAAAAATTAGGCAAATCGGATAACACAAAAAATATACGGACAAGTAATTAATACCCCACTGCAATAGATAAGTTATATATCTTTTTCGATTTTCAGAAGAAGAAGAGCTATTCCCATTAATAATTATACTGAAATAATCGGGACGATGAGCTGATTCCATTTAGCCTTATACGTCTCCCCGTCCGTCTGTCTGTCTGTCCGTCTGTCTATTTGAACGCAAATTTTTCAAACATAAAATTTGCATGTATTGGTATTTTGAAAAAATGTGGGTAGCAGTTGTTGGTAGGGACGCTATTTATATACAAATAAATTAATGGCGGCCGCCGTGGTGTTGCCGGCCTATCACACTGAAGGTCCAAGGTTAGAGTCCTGCGACTGGTAACATCAAAGTGGTTTGAAAAAGTTTTTCAAAACGGGGTCGCCCCACGGCAGTGGTTTGGCAAACTCTCCGAGTGTATTTCTGCCATGACAGGCTTCTCAGCTAATGCATATCCTTTGTAGATGCCGTTCGAAGTCGGCAAAAATCTGTAGGTCCCGCCAATTTGTAGGAAAAAATTCAAAACGGCACACCACAAACTGTAAGGGTCGGCTCAAAAATCTCTTAGGAGGTTTATGATTATATACCTGTTGTATATCGCGAAATACAATTATATTTTTTAAAAACTAATTTACCCCTCAAAACTCATAACAGAAGTGTTTTTATTGAAAACAATCAGCTGGCTTTATAATACGAACTGAAAAGTATCAAAATAGACCTGCTTAAATTGGTATGCCATAATAGATCACTACTAGGTATATAATGGTCGGTTCCACCCGAACTTAGGCTTCCTTACTTGTTTCTATTAAAAAACTTAGCAATTATCTTAAAACATTCTCTTGGTTTTGTTATAACCGCGGACACAAGTCCCGGAAGATTAAGAGTAGCCTTTTGTGGGATATGGGTAATAGAACCTTCCCGCCTCTTACGACAGACCTATCTTGTATATTATAAGCCACTCTGGATCCTCTGGATCCGCAATATCAACACTTAGGAAAAAGGGCTTAGAATGCATACAGATCGATAGAGTTACTAACGACGTATGCAAGCAATCATGGGCGCCGGGTTTGGAAAGAAAAAGACACAATAGCAAGGGAATCTTTGCAAGTTGCAAAGATGACGAAGGAGAAAAAACTGTGGTACACCTCATCTGCAACTGCCCAGCGCTAAGCAGCGCCAGATGGCGCAGTCTAGGAGGTATGACATTAAGGACGTGCTGGGCTTCGTCAGACCTTCAAAATGGTTCGAAGAGGAGGAGTAACGGTGTCTTTACGTGGAATCACAACGGGCCTTCTGATATTTCAACCTAACCTAATCAAATGCAAATTCGACCCAGTATTTTAGCTGGACATAGCACACGATAGGGATCTTTGAAAATGATGTGGATTTACTGAGAAAACTCAAAAACAAGAGAACACTGTTGTGAGGTATGCAGGCGTAACCAGAATTATTATACGATTTTGCTCACGTGATCGGATTGTCGATTCAAAATATTCGGAATACTCTAAATAATTGGCATATATTAAATCATTGTATGTTCCTGATTTTGGAAATAAATATGAGTGCGTGAGTAGCTCTCATATTATAAACGACGCGCCAGCTGAGTGCAAACTCCAAATCGAAATGTCACGAAATATTAAAATGTCGGTTACTCTCATAAAAGTCGTATGTGCATGAGTAATTTTTGACAGAAAGTTGCCGGAGTGCGGTTATATTGTGACGAATTCGATGATTCCTTAATCCTGGATTCGATCACTATAAAGTCAAATAAATACACTCACAGATATTGTAACTAATAGCTAGTTTTATTTACTAGTACAAACGCAATACAAATTTAAGAGTTTGGTTACTTTACAGTAGTTCACTAAACAACACTTGAAAACAAACTGATTAGCCTGCCTTGCTTGGTCCCTGCCTTATATAGTCTGACAGCGTGCTAACCTACGCACCTAAGTTTCTTGGTTGTTCGCATTTCGCGTTCTCGGTGTTATTTATTGCCAACTCTTCTTTGCCTTCTATTCGCACACACTCGCGATATCTCTCTTCCTTTTCCTTAGTACACGCTCGCATGCATAAGCGTAGCCATCGTTATCTCTGTTGTGTTTAACTAGTGGTGGGAGTGTTATTGAACTAGGGATGGTACATGCTTGAGAATATTCGCCATAATATTTAGTATTACACACCCTTTAACTGAATGCATCCGTTTCCGCCGTTCCCAGCGTCATCTAGATATGACATTTATTGTACAGTTTTACTATACGTGAAGTAAACTACCACGAGAACTCTAAAACTGTTCACGGTATTTATTTTACAGTGCCAATAAAGCCGCTAAAGAAAACTCGAAAACCGGTTTTTAAGACCGAATCGAATCGAACCGAATATTTCCAAGGGTTATATTATCTATATACAGGGTGGCTGATGAATTTTGATACATTAAGAAACTCAAATAATTTTTTTTTCAGTGTATGGAATTCATTTTTCTTTTATTCATGTTAAAGCTCATTAAATTTTATTAAATATAGCTTAATTAGTTTTAAAAATAATGGAATTTAAATGCCCCCCCTGCTCGTCGATGCATGTGCGGCATTTTACCAAAAAGTTGTTCATTACTGCTTGGAGAGTTGAGACAGGAATAGCCGCAACTGTTTCTCGAATGGATTGCCTTAGTTCATTCAAATTTGTTGGTTTTGCTTTGAAGACTTCCTGTTTGCAATAACCCCACAAGAAAAAGTCAGGTGCAGTAAGGTCAGGCGACCTGGGTGGCCAACGGAATTTGGAGTTTCTGGATATCAGCTTATTGGGAAATTTTCGTCGCAATTCTGTCATAACAGGTTGGGCTATATGAGGAGCTGCACCATCTTGCTGAAACCACACAGAGTTGAAAGAAATTCTCATTCGGCGTAATTCTGGATAGAAAAACTCTCTCAACATGCTCAAGTAACGGTCTCCAGTAACCGTAACGGTGTGACCGTTTTCTTCGAAGAAGTAGGGCCCGACAATGCAGCGTGATGAAACTGCACACCACACTGTGACACGAAGTGGATGCAATTCCGTCTCATGGAGTATCTGTGGGTTGGAAGCACTCCATATTCGACAATTTTGTTTGTATATGTTGCCGTTTAAATCGAAATGGCCCTCGTCAGACATGAAAAGACAGTTCAACATGTTTCCATCCTCTTCCACCATTTGAAGCATCTTCTGGCAAAATTCCAAGCGAATCGGCAAGTCTGCAGCGTTCAGTTTGTTGGCCATTTGAATTTTATATGGGAATAAGTCCAAATCTTTGTGCATAATTGACTGTAATGACTGTCTGCTTACACCCATTTGAGCAGATAAGCTTCTTGTCGAAACACGTGGATTGTTTTGTATGGCAGCAGCTACAGCAGCGATTGTTTCCTCCGTTCGAACTGAAGGGTTTCGATGGTAAGGTCTTCTGTTGACTGTCCCATGCTCGGCAAAATTGTTTACAAGTCTTATTATGGTCCATCTGCTCGGAGTATTGCCGCCAAACGTGCGCCTATACTCTCTTTGAACCGAAACTACGGACTCCAGTGCGTGATAGCGGCGGACAATCCAAATTCTTGTTTCAGTGTCCCAGTTATCCATTTTTGTTAAATGTAAAAGTCAATCTGCAAAATAAAAAAAAAATTTACCAGATTCATTAAATAGAAAAAAAGTTATTTAATTTTTTTTTGGTAGCGGCTTTCATTAGCCACCCGTATAGTATAAAAGAAAGTGACGTTAGTTCCAACGCTCATAACTCAAGAACGCCTGCACCGATTTGGATGATTGACCCTAATTTAGATTGTTCTCTGACCAGAATAGGAGAATACCCAATAAAATTTCCGAAAAAATCTTGAAAAAAAAATTTTATTTTCCCATACATTTTGTATGGTGCGAATTTTTATAATTTTTTTGTTTGTTAGAAAAGCTCAATAATGGATCGATCGATGGTGAAGTGGAATTGTGTGTGTGTGAAATTGTAACATCTATAGGGATAGAGATAGTGATGGAGATAATGATAGGGATAGGAAAAGCCAATATTTCTAGATCCATTCAGGTAAATATCTGGGCAGGACAAAGTCTGCCGGTCCCTCTAGTAGGTGTATATTGGCTGCTCGGAAGTAATAGAAAAAACAATTTAATTTTTATTCCTCACCTACTTTAGTTATTTTTAACTCAAACTATTATTTTCCATCAATAGATTTCCAAAAATATTCGTTAAAAGTACCAATTTTTTCGCTAAAACTGAATAACTTCGGTCGTTCTCGCATAGCCGCCAACTGATTCGGGTTTTCAACAAACTCAATTCATACGGGAACTCTCTAAAAAGTACGCCACGGCTGCATATAAAAATAAAGAATTAAAAACAGAATATAAGGTACCTAAGAGAAACATCTCAATATATTTTATCGATGCTGGTAACGGTACACTGACCGTCAGGTAAAGCTTATAATTTTGATTACGAGGAGAGTGAAGAATTCAGGTCTGATTCAATATCTGTTTACTTGTGTAACAAACTTTGACCGCAATGAATTCTAAAACTACTGAACCAATTTCGTTCAATTGTGCACTTTCTAGTTCAATATATTTAGGGGGCGTGGCAGCGCCACGCCGACTAATTCTTTCATATGTTTGAAAGTATTCATGCTGGAAAGTTGAAATTCGGTAAGAAATTAAATGAGATTGGTTGCTAAACTATGCCAAAAAGTGGACGATAACTATTATAAGTTCTGAGGCACAGCGTGGTCGCTTATCTTATACAATTCCGGTATTTAGGTATGAATTAGGAAGCAAGAAACTTCATACGATGTAATGGCTGAAATTCTGACTTCTATGGCACTATGGAAATTAAAAGTACCTCAAAACAAGTTAGAGGAAAAGTGATATTATATTGCGCCAAAAACTGTTATTATCCAATAGCAAAGGTTCCAAGGCATGTCAAGCGGTTTTGGTCCATGTTCGAAAGCAAAAAATGCTTTCTGTGTTGTTCTATGATGGTCACTTTCGACAGCTGCTTATATTTACTTTCCCAAAAATACAATTTACAAAGCAAGAGACCTTGAAAATTTAGGGGAGGATATGGGCAGCCCTTTTTTGAAACGATTCCGATACTAACACTTTCTGGTGCGACTACAGCTGGTACGACCACGGCGGGAACGGTTTGTTGACCCCGTCGTACCTTCGGGTTATGGATCTTTGTCGCCGCTTACGGCAGGCATACTTTATATCTAGTATATTCTAAGCCTCTTAACCTGCTGCGAGTATTTTCTAAGCGCTCTAACCCGCAGTAGGGCTGCCTAGTGGCAGTTTGAGCTGATCTCTCCCCAGCTTGAGAATGAGTATTACTTTAATAGAAGTAGAATGTACCTCTGTATATTGTGGATCGCAGTAGTCCATCAGAGAGCTGTGGGAGCCTACAGAAGATTTTATGTGCCGTTTGACGAACGCAGCTGAGTTCTTATGAAGATGCCTAGGAAGTCTTCCGCTGAGCCGTCAATACATTTTTTGAATATAATATTGCTCAATCCATTAGCACTTCCGAGGGAGACAAGATTCACACTGGCCCAACTTCGATCTAGACACTGTAACGGATTAAACTCTTATCTATCCAGACTGAACCCTGACATGCCGTATGTGTGCCCGGCATGTGAAGTGTCTTACCATGCTGCCAACTATCTGTTTACCTGCTCGACCGAGCAGACCCTACTAACATCAATTTCACTCTGGTTCAACCCTATTGAAACCGCTGGGTTCCTGGGACTGCCGTTCGAAGAGGCTGATAACTATTGTAGGTAAGGAGAGTGATAACAACAACGCCTTCCTTATGCGCCAAGCAGATACAGTACATCACCGTCGACGTATCCGTCAAACGTCAAAGTTTACAGCAAAATCAACTTTGCCGTATCCGTCGAATCTGTTCTTACGCACACAAACACTCGCATTCTGCTCAGCTGTAAAGACAAAAGTTTAAAGCGCTTGCGCTAGTGCGACACTGTGACGCCTTTGACATCCTCGTCGCGCCTCTTTTAATTATTGTGTCATTATCAAAAACATGTGACGCAATTACACCACAACTTGCAGCGAGATGCACCACAACAACAAGTTGACTTCATACATAAATCTGAAAATTATGAAAATGAAAATTAGTTTTCCACGCATCAGCGACAAAGACAATTAAACATCACCGGAGCAGCGACAATCAAATGACAGGATCGAAATAAACAAACACACTGAGCGTGCGACACTCCCCTCAACCCGCTTAGGTCTTCCTCATTACCTCATTCATTCCCTACATCTCCCTCAACCATTTGTGCCTTCATGAGCACCAATTGCTTCCGATGAAATGGCACCTACACGTGATAATTTAGAACAGATCGTCGCCACTTTAGCTCGTCGTCTCGGCTCGCAACGGCGCGTCGTTTAAATTTAGTTGAACGCCAGGGGGATTGTTGGCTTGTGCAACAGGGCGCGTGCGTTCAGCGGTTTAGCATTTGCTTTCAATTATGAACCGCAGCTGTGATGATTTATTTTTGCTTCACGTCAGCCAAAATGTCAACCAGCGAGTGATGCTACAATGAAATTGGGATAGACAACGGGAGCGGATGTGTGTAAGATGGCGAGTTCTTTAGTATTCAGCGCTGTTGCAGTAGATGAGCAGTGCTGAGTTTCAAAGTCAACGCGACGGTGGCAGCAGCGATAGCTCTGATGGCTATATGGGGGACGAATTAAAATAACGGGGTGTATTCAATCATAATTATGTGATTTGTTAGAGAGGTATTTAAGCATGAAAGGCTGATTGGAAAGTTATGCCATTGGAATCTTTTGGGTATGTCAAAACATTCTTGTTTCATGGGTTTGTATGTTTAAGAAGGAATTTTCATTTTAAAACCCCAAGAAATATAAATAATTGACCCACTGAACTGTTGGCTAGACTAGACTTTGAAGTCCGTGGAGGGGGAAACACTTGTATCCGATCAAAAAGTCCACGATGAAATCCTCCCCAGAGTGATAACATTCACTTTATTGGAGCGCAAACATAGTTTTTGTAGAGGTTGCTAAAGTGGTGGTAATTGGCCGGAAATGGATCGGGATTGTTGTGATATTATTCTGAAAGCTGTAAAAATACTATTCATAAGTATTCGGCAGTGACCTTCCTTTTTCCAATATGAATCCAGTACACTCCAGCAGGTTTAGGGTCCAGCACGAATGTTTGCAAAGGAACTCATTTGACCATTTCGAAAATTCTAGTGCCTCTCAGCTTGGTTATTTGTGCCACCAAAGTTGAAGGCAAGGCAATTAAAGATAACATATAAATGATAATGAGTATAAAAATAGAGGGTGTCGAATATATTATCGTCAGGAAGTAACTTTTAACGGTATTCCCCGCATGTTGGCGCAGTTAGCGACTATCAATCCGATTCGTTATCCGATTAAGTCTCAACTGACGTCGGGTCCCGAAAGGGGACTAAATTTGAGGAAGAAGAAGACTACATTGTAATCCTAATCGTTGAACATACAATCTACCACTCAAAGTACAAAATGTTTTACCTCAGTCATGGCCGTAGCCAGAATTTTTTTTTCGGGGGGCGTTATTAATTTAAATATTGTTTATTTAAACATGTTTTAATCAAGGGGTTGGCGGTTTAAAGCACCTTCAACTCACTCCCATAATATGGGCCAATATTTTACATACTTCGGCTTAGTTCGGGGCGTCGTCGTACTTCGCCCTACTTAGTCGGCGCATCCATTCATGGAATCTGACGTCACGGACCAAATATGGTTATACTGATATTGGCAGTAAGACAAAGACGTCGTCGACAAAAGCTCATCCCTCTATCTCCGCCGTAGATATCTGAATTTGCTATTATTAAAATTTTGTTACACTTTTTTTGAGCTTTTTTCTCGAATATCTCAAGAGTGCTCCTAAATAAATAGCTATTAGCCGTTTGCTCATAGAAATAGGCTTGAGAGTATATGCGACGAGATTACTAGTTTAGTGCAGTGACTATTGATTCCTATAACATTAGTTGATTAAGTTGCTGTTGAACAAGAAATTCGATTGGACATCAGATTTCGACCATGCCTTCCTCCGTGTACCAGTACATCGCTTGCTCGCCAATAAACAACCTTACTAGTAAGTTTCTTATACTTTCCAAAGTTGGGAAGAATTTCAAACTGAAATATGTATTAAATTTTTAGCTCTCTATCTCACTCATCCCTACTTTTTTATTATTTGTACTGCGGTCTTTCTGTTCCCCTTTACATAAATGAATCAAAAAGTAGCAACCAAATCTTCCTTCAACAATGAGATGGTCTGATGAGTTTTAATTTCTAAATTGATGTATGATAGAGTTAATCAAGACTACCTATATTTTCAGGGAAATATTTAGAACCTTTTGAACGCCTGAGTGGAAGATCATCGTAATAAAATATATTTGTGAAGAACGCAATATCTCAAAATACTTTTCAAAAATGCTCTTTTCCCGAATGTAGTTGAAGAAAGGCTTCTGAGAATATTTTTCAACAACGTCCTCTCCGAGTATTTGATTCGAAAACACCCAATCTGATCAGAATATATATTGAATTTTCGTTCAGATGGGATGTTTTTGAAAATTATTCTGAAATAGGACGTTCTTGAACCAAATTCTGAGACAGAGCGTTTTAAAAAAATTGTTTGTAGTATAATCGTTTTATTTTATATTTTTTCTGCATATGAATTAAATTTGACAATGCCTGAAACTTTTTGAATTATCGTGACCGCAACGCCACCTAGTGACAATTATTTTTCTTGGATCTCTTTTCAGATAGCGGTTGTTTTTCTGAGATTGTATTATTATCTGCTTCCATGCTACCATGTTGTAAATGTTAGTCTTTAGCTCATTGGAAAGTCCCTTAATAGTTGGCGTAAAGATTCCCAAACTTCGGAGTAAATTTATAAAAATGTAGATCCGTGTGAAACCAAGCAAAATTATGATCTGGACAATTTTCGAAGTTGAAAGTCTCCAGCTCAAAGAGAAATTACTTAAGAATCAATTTAAAAAATGTCCAATTTACTAGTACAAGGAAAGGGACAAACAAGAATCGGATTTTGATCTCTATTCTAGTCGGATAGCAACATAGTTCTTACCGGTAACTAAAATGGCAAAGCAATTTTTGAATTTTTCATTGTCGATAAAGTAATGTGCCGGTTATATTATTAAAGGTAATAAAAAAAAGCTGCGTTAATCCAAAAAATATTGCATAAACCATTTGAGAATGTCGTCACCTACTAGGCAACGGTTAACATGCTCCTACTGGGCTAAATAGCTTTGAGCATCACAATTGTTTGTGGGAGTAGGGCAGTGCAGAGGTATGTAGATACTAATTAAGTAACAAATACACAAACGACAATTAAATTGACGAATTATCAAGCAGAAAAAGGTCAGAGAAAATTATGACATTTAAATTTTTATTGCTGTTCATCAAAATGATTTACACAAAATATAATAGTTTGACGTGTGGCATGACACGAGTGGAGAAAATGACGACGGACAGATACCAAACTAGCACATTCAATCCCGAAATGTTTTAAATAGTTAAGAAATTTCATTCACAGAAAAATTTTAATTAAATGTTTTATCGGGATTTCTTGGAAGGCCAATAGAAAGAAAAATTATTCGTTATATTCACTCCATTATACAAAACAAAAATTTTTATATAATCAAAGGTTAAAATTTTACAAATGAATTTACATATTTCTGCTGCATTAAATCTGTTAAATAATTATTAGTAATCGTTATTATTACTGGTTTAACTGATTCTTTGCTTGAGAAAGTGATATTACCTAGAAAGTCGCACTGGTCATACCAAATCTTTTCCGGGACAGTCGGACTAGTACTGCAAGGTTCTAGTATAGAGGCGGATCGGGTCCATATCCGGCAAATGACTGCCACATCGGCAATACTCCCCAGGTACATTGTTTGGGGAGTGTTGTTGTCGATACTTAAACAAACAAGCAAACATTCTGCTCAGCAATGGCGACATTTTCATTTTTATAATGAAAGCAAAAATAGAACTTTGATTGCGTTCACAATAAAACTTGGGTACTATTACAGCTTGCATAATTGAACAGTTTAATAGTGAAATTTCCCAACTGGTTGTATTAGTTAGTATCGGACAGATATATCTGTGGCAATAAGCGAGAAAAGCCAAACGCAAGATAGAACAAGAATGAGATATTAACAGCATGGTGTTCCTCGTATACAAATCTCTTAGCACACAAATTTTCACGGCTTTTGCTTAAAAATTGAAGACTTTACAGACAAAAAACCATATCTCAATTTAAACCAGACGTGTTAAATAATGATTACTAATCGTAATGATTACCGATTTAAATTATTATTTTTTTGAGAATCCTTTTAATGATTGATTAATCACTATAAATTTTTAATTATTATTTTCCAATTAATTAAAAAATTAATCATGGTTTTTTAAGATTATTAAAAAAATAAAAAATGATCAAAAAAGTTGTTTTTATTACTTTTGATTATTTATGATTTTTTTCAGTATTGTTGTAGAAGAACATAAATATACACATCAACAATACTGGAAAAAATCAAAAATAATCAAAGGTAACCGTAACAGCTGTTTTGATTATTTTTGTATTTTTTTTTCTAATTGTAATCAATTTCCTTAATAATAATAATTGTAAAAACTTTTCTTGCAAAACAATTGAAATAATCATTACCAATTAAGCGGTCTAATTAATTGAATACTAATTACTAATCAAATGTAACAGGTCTGACTGGAAAATGGCTTTGGTTTTTTAACTTATTGCCACAGATATGTTAAATTTTATATGAGAAAATCGCAAGAAAATTAGCAAAAATAGAAGTGGATTTAAAACTTTTTTTGTGTGTAAGATATGTATGATATACGAGTATAAGTAATTTAAATGATTGCTTTATACTACATAAATAATCAAGAGGTTAGTTTTTCAACAAATCAATTCTCTGGAAGTTAGAAACTTTCTCATTTTGGTTGGAAAGTTTACAAAACTTTGAGTGAATTTCGTTCTAGATTAATTGGTGAAAAAATCATTATCTCGAAAAATATTCTGAATACATGGCAAAAGGGCCCAAATTCATGCTTTTGTAAAATTACATTTTGCGCAATTTGTTTTATAACCTTATTTCGGTAGAAGTATACAGATATTAACTACAAAATTATCCAATGCATTTACAGAATAAATATATCGATATTATCGATTTCGCTGTTTCGCTTTATTGACTCTTTGTTTTAATCAAAAATAAATAATTTATGGCTAACCTTTAAAAAAACTTCTGTTGAATATCTCAGTTGGAACTTTATTTTTAATTTCATATTTCTGTGGCATTAAGGGAAATCTTTTCGAATTTTTCAATAGAGCGCTTTGAAAGTTGAAATTGAAGTGGAATTGGGATACAGTTTTTTGTCCATAAAATCCACAATTTTTGAGCCATAGATTTATTTCTCACAAAAAAAGGAAATATAAGTAAATATGTGGTACAAAAAGTTTGACAGTTGGAAAAGTAATTTTTGTTTTCGGAATTTGAGCACCTAAATGGCCAAAGAGGGGCTTGATCATGCAGCAAAAAAAAAAAAAAATTAAAAATATTTTGTTGGAAAATATGCTTAAAAAAATCTCAATACACGAGCTGCACTCCGGTATTCTGTCTCTCGGGATTGAATGCCCTAACAAATACGTACATTTGCTCATAGGCATGCAGGGATGAGAATAAGGAAATGAGCAAAGAGTGCGCCCATATCCATTTTTAGACTAATTAAAAGAGGTGGGCGCAGCAAACGCTATTTCGTGAGTGAAAATAAATAAATAAATAAAAAAGAGGAAAGGGCTGAGCGACTGCTGCTACTGTCTGCTGCATTCATCGATTCATCTTGACGTTCCACTTTGTGTGGTTTATGACATTTTTGGTGCGCCAGGAGCCAAGTAAGAACCAATGAAAGTGTTCCGCCTGTTGTTTTTCATAATTTCTTTCGTTGTCTACTATAATTAATCCATTAAATACTGCTAGTATTTAGTTTTGTGTTGTTGTTATTGCTTTTTCGATGTGCAGTAATTCTGTTGGACGTATGCCGCCTGTCGGTAATTGACGGTTTTCATATTACAAACTTATTTGCATCCATATACCTATTTGTGAAGCTAAAATAAATACATGACAAGCCTATTAAGTAAAGGGTTATATACTTAGTTCCGAACAACAAGAAAAGAAAATATTCTTCTGTGATTTGTATCTGCAGCTTTGTCAAAAGTGAGAACTTCAGATGTTGGGGTGAATGAATGTTGAGTTGTTGAAAATATGACAGCCAATTTGTTTTTAATATTTTGCTACTTGAAAGAAGGCGGTTGAGATGGTTTTCACATCTTCTGCCCTCTTTAGTGCAATCTGGGCAACGTGCCTGTAAAGGGGTGTTGTTGTTTTTGTTGTAGCAGTACTTTGCCCTATACTAATATGGGTAGTCCTTTGCCGGATATGAATCCGGTACGCTCCCGTACTAATGAGATGTCTCTCGGACCTTGAGAGTAAAGTTCGCCAGAAAATGTATATTTCATCCGGGGGGGGAAATTCTAAAACCTTTTTAAAATAAATTTTGAGATCCCAATGTATATTCAGGGAAGCTCATTCAGCCGATTTTCAGTCATAGTTGAACGAAGATTTGTCTTCAAAGGACGTAACTTTGAGAAGGAGCTTTCATTTGCTGCCCTAGCTACTGGCTAAACTGCCATTATAACTCAATACATGACTTTTCATTTAAAAATTTCAAATTATTTGGGAATACGCGGGCGTTATTTCATAAAATATTCGGATGATTCAAAAATTAATCTTGTAAATGAGTGCTAAAAGTATCGAGGTATGGTATATCAGTGCTGATTCGATGGTAATCTCCAATTGAGCTAGCGCGTTGGAGCGCTGGGTTTGTTTCGCAGCAAGTCTTAGCTTCCCCAACACAAAGCCATGGTCTACGCTAACTTTCCTCTCACTTTCAAAGAGTTCTCTGAAACTTCCTAGAGCTTGTTACTAAGCCAGGTTCATATTTCTTGTTCGTATAGCTTGACTGAGAAACAAAGTTAAGGAATGTAGTCAGGGCCGCCGATAGGAAATCTGGGGCCAGGGGTAAAAAGGTGGGAGCCCCTTTCTATATAAAAGTTTCGAATACTGCATTGATTTCATCAACTGTCTTTCTACTTACCCCTTCAATGTTTTTAAAGAATAAGTCAAATGCGACGTTTTTTGCTCTCATCAATTCATCACATCTGTATTGAATTTGCTTTATAGTTGATGTTGGGTGAAACAAATTTTTTTGTATACGATTTCGTAAATCAATAGAATGTATTAATCAGTTCATATATATAGACTTTTGGCCAGAAATATTTGTTCAGATTATATCGGAATATACGAATATAGGGTTAGCAGGACTTGACAGTTGATAAGAAAACAGAAACATCTTGGTCAAACATTAATTTATAGAACTAATTAATTAAAAAACAGCTCTTCCGAAGTCTGTTGACTACCATGATTAAGTTTTTGAACATGCAGCTTAAAATCCTCCAACCCTCAATTATTTGGAACATAGAAGTGAGCTTTTTGAGCTTTGGCGGCAGCGTGTTTTCTGATGAAAAGTTGTTCGTTCTACAGCAATATTTCAACTCGCAAAATAATCGAGTATGGTTAGTGCCTCTAGAAAATGTTCCTGAAAAGGAAATGTATGTGCCCAGATTTCAAAGCACTTCTTACGTCATGGTGTGGGCCTGATTCCGTAAAAGAGTAAAGCTGCCCCTAGTTTTCATCGAAAAGGAGGTTAAAGTTAACGCCAGCTACCACAAACAACACGTCTTAGAGGCAGTAGTACTACCCAGCTGTCGCAGTTTATTCGGTGATGATTATTATTGCTTTCAACAAGATGCAGTGCCTTCACATACCGCAAACATCGTGCAACAATGGCGTCAGGAGAATTCGTCCGACTTTTTGCATGGCCACCTAGCAGTCCTGATCTCAATCCATTGCATTTTTTGTGCATGAGACTACATGTCGTCGAAGCTTAGCAGTTATCAAATAAAAAACTTGGAAACTTTTCGTAAGGTATGGAACGAAATGCCGATGGACATGGTTGGTGCCGCTTGTTGCTTTTTCGAAAAGCGATTACGCTTGGTTCAGTTATCCTACTATAAATATTTATTGATGCTACATAATTTCTTTTAAATAAAAACTGATAAGGGTTTACCACTTTAGTTTTGTATTCGAGCTTTTTGGACACGCTCATATGTAGGTACAAGCGATGAAGACAGTGAATTTCGCTTCCAAAATCTCTCGCATTTCAATACAACTATGCGAATAATACTATTCGAGTTTTTTGAAACGAATATTATTATTCGTTTACTCGAAAAGTATTTATTCGATTATTATTCTTTAATTGGTAATGATTATTTTAATTGTTTTTCAAGAACAGGCAATTATTAATTGATTGCGATGAGAAAAAATCCAAAAAAAAATTTTAAATAATTAAAAAAAAATTGTTTCGATTAGATTTGTTTTTCAACTATCTTTGATTATTATAATTTTTTTTTTTTAAGTATTGCTGATGTGTATATTAATCTGCTTCAACAACAATACTGAAAAAATTAAAAATAATCCAAAAATAATAAAAATAAAAAAATGTTAAACAACCAAAAAATAATCAAAAGTAATCAAAACAGTATTGTTATTGAAGCAGATTAATATACCCATCATCAATACTTAAAAAAAAAATTATAATAAAAAAATCATGATTTAAAAAATTTTTTTTATTAATTTTAAAATAATCAATAAAAATTTTAAGTAATCAGAAAAAGTTGTTTTGATTACTTTTGATTATTTTTGATTTTTTTTGATATATATATATATTTTTTTTTCTAATCGTAATCAGTAATCATCACCAATTAAAAAAGCCGTCTATTCAATTGAAAAATAATCAGAAAAAGTTCTTTTGATTACTTTTGATTTTTTTGATTATTTTTGATTTTTTTTCAGTATTGTTGTAGAAGCACATAAATATTGACATCAACAATACTGAAACAAATCGAAAATAATAAAAATAGTAATGAAAACAACTTCCATGTGATTGTTTAATTAATTATTTGGAAAATAATCATTAAAAATTTTAAGTAATTGGTTATCAATCAATAAGTAGATTTTCAAGAAAATAATTAATTAAACCGGTAAATATTATTATGAGTAATCATTATTTAACAGGTCTGATCCCTACCGACCATGGCTATCCACTTTTTGTAAGCAAAATAACGCAAGATCTTCTCAAGATATTTTTATTTATCAGCCAATCGCGTCATAAATACGATTTTTTTGAATAGGTCGGTCCCTGGTCCACTTCCCGAAAAAAATGCTTTCTGAATTTTAACAAAGGCAAAGGTCTACCAAGGTAGCAAATTTCCTGCAAATCGCGTCATAAATAAGATTCTGTTACCCACTCTATGCTCCTGAGAATAAGTGTACAAAATTTCGTAGAGATCGGTTAAGTATTTTAGACGTTAAAGGCTTGCAAACAAACTCATAAACTTACGCATTTATAATACTACATAGTAAGATAAGATAAATATTAAATATTTTAAACGAAATCATTTTGTAAATATTATATATATTCAATAATATACGTTAAATATAGAATAAAAAGTTTTTGGAAATTTATTAGACAAATTTTGGGTATTTTAAAAAGTACCTTTGCCGTGCTGTCAGGTTTGTTTTTGGAAATTTTTTAGTCGAAGGAGTGCACATATGTTTTTTCTTACGGCATTTCTGAATGAGTGAGAAGGTAATGCGAAACTATCCACTTTTTTATCTTTATTTTGCTGGCAGTGATTTTATAAAAAAGTGATTGCTAGAAAATTGTAAGCGTGCATTGTCACGATTTCGAAACATTCTTAAATGTATTTCAAACGAAATTGTCTACCAAACCTAACAACTATAGCAGCAACAAAATATATGAAAATTAAAAAATATTCCGGTAAATTCAAATCGAAAAAGGGTTTGATTGTATCAAGGAAATTCTAGGAAACGCCAGACATACATGCACATAGCTTAGAGTACATAAAACAAAAATTTAAAACGACATATATTTATATATAAAAATTTTGTAAATAAAACAAAAATTGTCAACATGATCATTAAACGTTGTAGTGAGCGTGGCACTACAAATATTTATGGCTTTGGTATCACAGAAAACATGGGTCAAGAGCAAAAGAATTGTTGTGAATTATATGGCATGCTGCACATCACATTATACCCTTGAGCATATGTATGTATATAAATACGATAAATGTTCGAACAGTTCGAATGACCATACAAAAAAGTCCAATGATTTGGTTCGGTCAATCGAATGCCAAGAATTTCGTACGTCGCTGCCACTATAAAACACAACTTCGTATCCATGCCGATAATATCAATTATGTTAAAGATACGATATGTAGATAAGCGAATATGTTAAGTAGCAACAATGAAAGCAAAAAAAAAAAAAACGGGTTAGAAACGATCTTCCTCTCTCTCATTCTTAAGAAATTCCAATGGAGTTAGGTAGTTTAGATTAAAATTGAAAATTAGTTTAAATTACATACAAAAAAAGCAAACTGATTTGAAAATTTATATTTTTTCTTTGTAAAATGGTTTCATTTCTAATCGTATTTGCGTGTAAATATGTAATCAATACTAATCAATGTATCTGAAAATGATACACCTGATTGCAGATATGGACTTTTATTCTGAGAAGGTTTTTCAATGTCCAACACGGTGTTCAGATTGTATTATGTAACAAATTGATTGTTCTAAATTAAGTTTGAATGTTTTTTTTTGTTGTCAAAAGCGGTAAGAAAAATAATAAAATATAAATTATTGAATTGATAAACTTAGTGGATAGAAAGGTCTCCGTTATGAAGCCTCATATAGGTAATAACTTCTCTACTTTATTGATTTCTTTAGTAGCATTTCAATTAGTGAAGACTGCAGAGTATCTACTTCTAAAAAAATTATAATTTAATCTTTGTTTTTAAACTCTTATCTTTATCGATTAAATTAGTCACATGGCGGTGGTACCAACTTCTGCTACGAATAGTAGTGACAGTTGGTTAAGTCTGACCAAAATATCGTAGTCACAATTTTTCATGGAAGGTAAGAATATTTGCGTACTGCGCTTACCACATTGACAAATCGCTTGCCGTACAACGAATTTCTGAGCATACTTTCCCTTTTAATTTGTTTCGCTAGCTTAGACCTTTCAACTGCAGAAGAAAATACTTTGCCCGGAAGAGATCGAAAATTCTTTTTAATATACTTTCCGTCATCCATTACGATTCAAGGCCGTCATTATTCGTATTCAAAATATGCTTGTACAATTTTCGTCTTCTCGAAATCGCTATTTTTTTTATATTTATTTTCTCTTCGAGGGACAATATATTTTTTATAAGACTTCATATTGAGTCTTCTCTTGATTCTTAAAATCCACCCAGCATATTTTTTTTTCTCCAAATTCATTTCGTTCTCTTTTTTCGGGAGACGAAATTTTCTCGAATAACAGTTCTTTGTCGGTCGGGTACTTGGATTTTGCTTGTTTTGCTATAGTTTTGCAGGAAGCTTCTCAATACCTCAAACAAATGTTCATTACTTTTTCTCCCACTTTCTCTTGTGACGACGACATTTTCAAAACTGTACGAAACTAAAAATGTCAGTGAGTAAAACTCATACAATATTAAATTCAAATATATAAAGCGAAGCTTAGTATTTTGATGGGAACACTTCTCGCATCCTCCGTAGATCTTTTCTCTGCAGAACTCCAAGGGTCATCATATCGTCGGTGTCACAACCAAACTGATATATCACTTACGCGGTTTAGCAGTGTCACCGACGACATACTGTTTTCAAAACTGTTCATGATTCTGAGCCGTACGTCCGTATAGGTATGTTGAGAGATTTATAGAGCAATATCACGTTCGTCGAGAGTGGACTTTACTTCTCAATTGCCTACTCAAGCCAAAAACCCACTTGTGGGCAAGAGTTTTTATACATTGAATTTCTCGACTGGTATTGTTTTCGCTATTAGACGTGCTTCCCAAATAGAACAAGTCACTCGCAGCTTCAAATTTGTAACTATCAACTGGAGCTTGGCTGTCAAGGCGCAGACGACCCTATGATTTATTTTATTTACTAAGAAATATATCAGATCTGTTAAATTCGATTAGTAATTATAAATCAATTAATCAGAGGGTTTTTTTTAATTGGTAATGGTTATTTCAATTGTTTTCCAAGAAAGACAGTTATTGATTGATTACGATTAGGAAATATCAAAAAAAAACCAAAAAATTCAACAAAAAAAAATCCAAAATTAAAAAAAAAATTTCAAAAAGTTGTTTTGATTACTTTTGATTGTTTTGACTTTTTTTTGATTATTTTATTATACCGAAAAAATAAATAAAATTAAAATAAAAAAGTAATCGTGATTTTTTAATTTTTATTTTTAATTTTTTTTAATAATCGTAAAAAATCATGATTTTTTTTTGATTATTTTTTTAATTAGTTGGAAAATAGTCATTAAAAATTGAAAGTAATGGTAATCAATCAATAAATCGATTCTCAAGAAAATAACTAATCAAACCGGTAATCATTACGATAAGTTATCATTATTTAACAGGTCTCAAATAATTTTGCAGATGTCTGATTATAGAGCACCAAACCAAGAGGCCGGTGTCAGAACCAGTTTTAATAGTGACTGGTGATAAAGAAAATTCAAACAGTGAGCAAGGAAATAAGCCCGCAGGACTAACATTTGATATCCCATATCTTTAAGGTATAAATATGAGTGAAAACTTATTGCTCACTGACTACTACTGCCACCGCAGCGATCCACAAGACCTTGAAATCAAGCGGCGTGTCTCCCCACGATACTAACCATCTGTTCATCTGCTCAACTGAGCCCACTCTTCTAACACCAATTTCACTCTGGTCCACCCCTGTTGAAGCCGCGAGGTTTCTTGGACTTCCGTTAGAAGAGCCTGATGACAATGTTGGATGGGGGGTGACATCCTAGGCAGGTTAAGTAGTCGCTACAACAACAACAACCTTGAAATCAATTTTACTGCAAAGGAAAAGAGCAACGTCGAAGCAAAAAAGCGCAGAAATAATTTGTTCGTTCAGCAGCCACATCGGACTCTTTGACTTAATGGACGATTTGTTGGCACGATATCATGTGGGAACCAATACACGTGATGCAATGACGTGCCTTTCTTATCATTTTATTGATGTGACTGCAACGGCAAGAAGTAGAAGAATCCTAGCACTATTTCTGACAAAGGTGGAAAAATTTTGCAGCTGCCTCAATTCAGAGAAGCCTGGTCTTGTGAACAAGCCAACCACCTACTACACAAGAAGGATCTTTATCTGTTGCTCTAAGTGTAGGCAGAAAAGCTTTGTATTCTGTTGATGATGCTCGTTTCAACGGTAACAGTCATCTTCATAAACGGCTTAAGAAAAATGTTGGTTGAAACTGGTTCTTGGATACAAAAGTACGGAAAAAAATTATGAAGCTGAGATTGTTGTATAGAAAATGGTCTACCGTGTTGTATTTTAGTACGAGAAAGAAATTTCACTAGACATATGGTGGAGGAAGTTAAATTAATTTTTTTAAGAAGAAATAATTTTTTCATATGAAAAATGGGGTTTCTATGATGCATATCCGGTTTGATTCTCATTTTAGGTATTTGAGTGCAGTAATAATGCCTTGAACTCTATTTTCAAAAGGGGTCACCTCACTTAAGAGCCCCGAAAAAATATAACATACATTATTTTCCTAAGAAATAGTTCGAAATTGCGTTGGAATGAAAGTTCCAACACCCTGCCACACATGGGACATATCATCCTTTGTACTTAAAATGTTAAGCTTCCAGAAACTTTATATCCTACGGCGTTTTCCGTACTGATTTTGAAATTAATCTTTCCAAAGACAAAGGCTCTTTTGAATCTGTTAAATTTTGTCAACAACATCTGCGTTAACGACGTGACGTGACAAACGGTGACAATAGGAAACAATAGGAAATGGTCGAAAAGCACGAGGAACAAAGGTACGAATCATACGCCTAATTTGGATGTCATTAGAAAACAATTAAAAACAAAAGAAGGTAAAAGAACAAAATAATCATACAACAACTGATATAATACAACTACTGAATTAAAAATGTTAAACAACAACAAAAATAAAATGACAAAAGTACAGAGTCGAGTGCGTGAAAGTACGAGGGCTTGAAACAAAAACGCCCAAAGAAACAAACCGGAAACGGAGGCGGTGATGTGAATAAATGTCAACAACAGGAAATCGTCGACCTAGACTCTGAGTATAGCACAAAGCCAACAAATGTCAACGAAATGCCAAAAGATGACAAAATTAAAAGTACACCAGAGAGAATGGCAAAGAAGGGAGGGAGTGAGGTATGGGCACCGAAATGAGGCTGAGTGAACGGCACGTGCTGCAAAGTGCTGAGGGCAATCGATGATTATGCATAACTAGGACAACAGCCACGCCCAGACGCAACCCATAACTGACAATTGTTAAGCTGGCAAGTGCGTCAAAGGAGCTCAAATAAATTATGTGAAGAAGATGAAACCCAAAAACAGCATCCAGTTGTAGAATGTAACAGAGCTCGCTGGGATAAAACAGCTCAGCATATTTACCAAACATAATTTGTCGGGAAATATTTTAAATACATAAAACGTGCGTTATCGATGCGTAACGGTACCAGTCATTGGGTTGGTCACGTGCAACCGAGAATCCCAATAGAAACCAGCAAACACCAGCTACCAGCCTGCCACACATAACCACCCCAACTGCACAACTACTACACCAGCCTTCTGCTAGGCATTGTCGTCTCCCACACACACATCCGCGCATTCAAGCTTTCCAAGAAAATATTAGCAGAGTTCGCCTAAAAGCATCTACAGCTTCTACACCTGGCCATTCTCAGCCGCATCTGGCTTGTTATAGTTGGTTGGTTGGTTACCGTGTAGGTGGGTTGGATGTTTGGCTGTGAAATACCGCACTTGCCATCAATTGTGTGGTCGTTTGGTTAAAGGGGCGGGGGTGTGAATGGACTGCTGTGCTGTCGCTGTTTGTTCTTGGCGACCGCAACTTCGCTTACTTAATCAGCTGCAATGGAATTGAAATCCGCTTTTGTGCTTGTATGACTCTCATTGCCATTCTCCACACACTGCACACTGGGGCGAAACCTGCATTTATTGCGTAAAGAATCACACGATCTTGATGCAGCCCAATGAAGAACAACTCTTTAGAAGTAGGTGGCTTAATTTTATATCCTATTACCATGCATCCAACAGGATCCGAGGACTATGTAGGCATTGAATATGAATTATGACCCATTTTTATAAAATTTTTTTATTTCTTTGCGGTGCATTGTCGGCTTTTTTCCATTTCGTTCTATGCTTCCTTTCCCGTTTCCCCTTTTATTTTTTTTACTTTTATTTATTTGTCACATTTCTCTCCTTTTATTTTATTTTGTTTTAATTAAATTTATTTAATTTTATTTTGTTTCATTTTATTTTATCTTTTTTATTTTATTTTATATTTTATTTTTTTTGTTATCTTTTATTTTATTTTGTTTCAATTTATTTATTTAGTTTTATATTATTTTATTTTATCTTATATTATTTTATTTTATTTCACATTATTTTATTTTATTTGGTTTTACTGTATTTATTTTATTTCATATTATTTTATTTCATTTCATTTAATTTTTTTTTTTATTTTATGTTTTTTTATTTTTATTATTTTAAATATTATTATTTTATTTTACTAAAATTTATTTAATTTAGTTTTATTTTATTTTATTTCACTCTATTTTATTTTATTTCATTTTATTCTATCTTATATTATGTTATTTTATTTTATTTTATTTCAGTTTATTTTATTTTATTTTATTTTGGTTTTTTTATATTTTATTTAATTTTTTTTTTTATTTGATTTTATTTTTTTTTTATTTGATTTTTTTTAATTTTATTTTTATTTTACATGTACGAGTATATGTACATACAAATAGACAGGCGCAATGCATTTTTGATTTGGCATATGTATCTTTACGTAATGTCTATTATGTACAGACATGTTTTCCAAGTTCACTAAATGTGCAAAAAATTGTTGAACGAACATTTATTGCCACCACTGTATAGAGCAAAAATAAACTGCTTTCTTGGGGTAAAATTTATTCTGAACTTTAGTTTAGATATCACTGAAAACATCAAAGGAAATTTCCTTCAATTTCATGCAACAGTTTTTGTTTGATGCTTGTATGTACAAACATGCAGATCGACTGACAAAAGCTCCTCAAAACCTCCCTCAACCGTTTGTTTTGACTTCTTTTTCTCTGATAAAGAGTTTTATTTTATATCCATAATGTGCAGACATCGGTTATTACAATATCAATATATAACAGATTCTCTCTTTTTGAAACAAATTTTTATTTCGCCAAGTAACTTCGTATTTAGTCCCACTGTTTCGCTCGCTACTTGTTGTTTTATTTGCGGCATGAAATGCGATACTTTCCTCATCGTATGTACATAAGTATGTGAGTATGCCTGTTGGTCTGTTACCCCCACTCAACAATGATTCGCACACTCGCATCATTTTTCTTATCAAAAGTTTTTTTTTTTTTTTTAATTTTTCTCTTTCAAAAAATATTCGTGCTTGGGTATAATTTGTTATTCTTGCTCTCCTACACACGTTTGGTTTTATATTTATTTTTTTCTTTTGTCTTACCTTACTTGCAGTTACTTACAAATATACAGATATAGCTGCTTAGCTGCACTTTTCATTCCATTGTTTCTTCATTGTTTATGATTATTTCAAAAAACAGATGGATTTCGTTTCGCATTCTCATTAATATTTCTCTGCTTTTTTTATACATCTATGGTGGGCATAATTCTTTTATACTTTTCGGGCTTTCATTCATTATTTAGAAAATTTTATATTACCTGCATATTAATAGTTATATTGAGGAAAGTTCTTTTCATAGGTACTGGGGTTGCCTTTTAAGGGATACCTTAAATTTTAAGTTAGTCGTCTAGTAATGCAATGGTCAAATTGGCATTTAGTTCTATTCAGGGGATTTTGAGTGATGGGCGCTCAAACATGCAAGCAAACAGACAAAAATTCTAAAAGCTCTAGGTTTACATTTCTTTAAATATCTGCAATGTACAGACCTGTTAATCATTGCCAATTAAAAAAGTAGTCTACTAGTAGTACTAATTACTAATCACATTTAACAGGACTGCCTATAACATGTATTAGTAAACATTTAGTGAAAATCGATGTATACATTTATTAAAACCGATTCAAAAAAATTTAAAAAGTAAAGATTAAATTGATAATCGATTATATTTTCATATCCTTAAAAAAATTATTGTAAAAATTAGAGGTTCATTTGAAATCAAGTACGATTTTAACTTTCAAAATTTAATAATACACAAAAAACAATATTTTCAGCTGCTCACTTTTACATCAACTGTTTTTATTTAGAATAGTAGTTCAAGTTGTGGCTGAGTGATTATCGATGCCCGATGCTTTAAAGTGTCTTTTAGATATCGTTTTTGTGACGGGTAAGGAACGAGACACGAAGTACTGTCGTTTTTGGAGACTGGTTCCTAATTTTACTGCAGGGCAACGAAGAAAACTAACGCACACTATGGTTAGATGCAGTGGGTATATGACTGGTCATATAACTAGTAAAGCTTACCAGGAAACGAGAATGCATAAAATAAATTTTTTGTTTGTTTTGAACATTAAGAAATTTTTTTTTTATTAAATATTTATAGTAGTTATTTAATGAAATATTAAAATCGTATACACTACATAATATACAATAAATTTGACTGAAATATAATTACAATAGATATTTAGTATAATGTATGCATGCAAGTATTAACGTATTTATGTCTATAACGCATATAAAATAAATTTTATTAATATTAGAGCCGCTTTCTCAAGCAACCCAGGTAAATACAAGTTTTTTATACCAAAAATGTTTTTAACGGGAAATAAATTTTAAAGCTTTCTTGATAAAACGGCCCTTAGTTATGTTAGATTTGAGAGCTTGACTGTTTTTACTTGTTAAAAAACCTTTAAGGTTGTACATTTCTCTTGCTCAACTTTTTGGGTTTTAAAATAATGACCAAAACATCTTTTATTTTCTTTAATACAGCAGCTGCGAGTGTTCTTGCAGGGTCTTTCTTTAGGGAATACTAACCATATAGATACCCAACAAAGAGTTGAAGAAAAACTCTCAAGGGTTGTAGAAAATATTAGTAATAATTTGCGTTTCGCAAACTGTTCGCAAACGTTTATTTTCGAGAAGTGTTTGAAAATAGTAATATTAAAAAGGCAATTCGATTCTATTTCATTTCATGTTTGAGGTGGGTTTCAGTACAAGAAATTTCAATGTATTCATGACTATGGCTAAAAATTTGAGCCTGAATTTTAAACTTTTCTGGGCTACATACATGTCCAAACCAAATTTCGTTTAGAATTTAAGTTATGCCAGTTTTCGACAAATTAGGCATGAAGAAAAGTTTTTCAATTTTAAACTAAAAATATTTTAATAATTTGGAAAACATAAAAAACGTTAGCCAGGATTCGAACCAGCGCTTGGCGCATCTGAGTCGTATGCTCTATAAACTGAGCTACGACGAAATCGAAATTGTTTAGAGAAAAATTCAATGACTTGAGAAACATTTAAAAAATAAATGAAAAGAATGAAGAAAATTAACCGGGTTTTAATTCAGTTTTAATTCTAAACCACAATAAATTGAAAATTGGTGTAGGTAATTGAAAGGTTTGAAATTTATAACAAAAAAGTTAAAAAAATTGCTCAAACCGGCGAATGGTCAAAAACAATCATTTTTGTTAGGAAAATTATTATTGTTTATATTTTCCAATAATTGTTATTAATTATTAAAAGTTTTTATTGCAATAGAAAAGAAAAGTTTAGACAGTTCCATTTCGGAAGCAGCTAGACTTCTTCATCAGAGAAATTTATTCACGTTTTGTTGACCATTTCTTAATTTGAGAACAAGTTAAAATAATATATTAAGAACGTGGATATAGTTTGAGAACGTTTTCTATATTAAATTGAAATGTGCTTGAGTAGGTCATTTACAAAGGACTGTGTTCTTAGCTTTGCTTCAGACCTAAGTTTTATATGAATTTGTCTTAGAGTTTGAGATTTGAGAATAAGCTTCGTTTCCAAATGTTTCTCAAATCCAGCTTGAACAAAAATGTTTATTGGGTATGCATTTATTGACGAAAATTTCTTCTCCAAACACTTTTTCTTGAAAATATTTACAGAAAGAGTATGCATTTTTCTAGCGTTTACTGCACGGTAAGGGGGTACTTTGCATATACTCCATGCAATACGCAAAACTTTAAGGGAGCTCTAGAAGCGCACCACTTCTGATTGGTAAATCTTTCCTACAGGGTAATTATCGATATATGCACACAAGTATTTAAAGGTTTGTAATCGTAAATATATTCTCCTGTATATTTTAATATATGTAGATACTTTTCACATGATTTAAACTTGAAAGGAGCAAAACAGAAATCGAACTCGAGGATAATCCCTCAGATGACTTTATCTACAGCAACACATCTACATGCATGGCGCATATGCACAAACAAACATCCATAAATACATACAAGTACTTTGTTCATATCAGTGTAAATCTAGTTTTTTGCCGGCTGCTGTACATAGACTTAATGCCGGAAGGTTTTGCAAAAGTGCCGTGAGTACAATTCGTAAATGAAGTAGTTTGCTGTTGCAGATTTTATCTAATGCGATTTTTTTAGTACTTCACGCAGATGTGGCATGCAGCATGCAAGCAAAAAACTTAATGCATGTGCTCGTCTATTTGTATACGAGGGGTGAGCGATAAGTTCGGCTGTGAAGATATAAATATTTTTTTGAAATTATTGAACTCGTTACCAGGGATGAGCGTTTTCAAAAATTTTAGTGACGAGAAAAAAAAAATATAACAAATAAAAATGTATGGTTATTCAAAAAATTTTGAACAAAAAATTAAAATTTCAATTTTTATTCAAGCTTTTGAAAATGAAAAATAACACATCGAGATACAGAGAAATTATTTCTGTATAACTTGAGATTCACTGAGTTGATTGGATGCAAGTTCGGGATCATTGCTGGACAAAATAAGGCTTTTGGCGGCATTCCTTCAATATTTTCGGGATAGTTTTGGGAACCATTTTGTGACTTTTCCAGGGTAATTTCAGGATATATGCTGAATTATGTTGTGGGCTTTACCGGGTCATTTCGTTGTGGTTTTCGGGACTATTTTGGAATCATTATGAGACTTGTTTGGAATAATTTCTCTGAAAAAGTTCCAAAAAGATCCCTCAAATAATGCAAATATGGACCCAAAAAAGTCTTAATATAATCTATCAATTAATTACGAAATGGAGCTGAAAAAATCCCAAAATTATCCCTAAAACTTTCATGAATTCACCCTGAAAACCACCAAGTAGGCCCCAAGTAGTCTTATTTTGTGCAGCAATGATCCCGAAAGTGAATCAAATAAACTCAATTTATACAGGCAAGTATGTAAGCGGTAGAATTTCGATGGCATGATATAATCTCAAGTGCTATAGTCCCTAAAATGACCGCAGCTCAGACTATCCAATTATCTTAAATTCATTTTGAAGCCATGAAACTGATTCAAATGTAATGAGTGTCAGAGCTTGTATCCCACAACCAGCCAAAGCTCTTAATAAAATCAAAGACTTTTGGAATTCCTCACTTAGATATATCTTCTAAAAAGGGGCTTCCAAATTATCTCATTACTGTCTGACTGTCGGAAAAAAGTCTTATCTTATTAATATTGTTTAAGCCGGTCAGGGATTTGCAAGTCGGTCAAATCGCAAAGATTCCTGTTTGAAATACACCGCAATCACACGGATCGTGTCTTTCTTTTAGTCATTCCTACTTGGAATGATATCATTGAAATTTCTGTCAACCTTCAGTTGGTGAAGATGAAGATCCATTTTGGTACTAATTGTGCCCTTGTCGAGATTCTGTGTCTCATTGCACTTTGATATTGTAGATCTTTAGAGGAGCTTCCCATTATAAAACATAATCATAGAACAGCGCTGGTCCCAGTACCACCTCGTACATCGTAGTAGCATCGTCGGCGAATCCCGATTTACAAGCATAGAAAGAAATACAGACTTTCTTAGTCCCAGATAGTTTATACTTAAGGACAGAGTGGACGTTTATTCCTCCTGGTCTGATGCTTATAATTCCTCTTGAAGAGTAGTACGTCAATTTTGAATAACGAATAAAATTTCAGTTATTACTCCATCATTTAAGAATAAAAAAAATAAGTACTTCGAGATACCGCAAATTTATACCCAGGTGTGCACATAGTTATAGTGTTTATTTCTGTAGATTTCATGGGTTATTTCGGGATGAAATGAGGTCATTTGACTCGAGACTATACGGCTAGTTTATAATCATTAAAGCACAAAATGGAGCTACTCACGAAGTGGTCTCCAAATTAGACCAAAAAGGTTCCCCCATAGACTCGAATAAAACCAATTTAAAAAAAAAAGTCATATTAAACATAAATCAATGATCAGCAATGGTACTGAAAATAAATGTAGGCACTTGCGCAATGGAGTGTTGAAAATGATTAGTAAAATGAGTTTGGATGACAAACATATAGTTCTGATAACCTAATGCTTCACAGAACAAGAAAAGATTGCTCGGATGAAAAAGCCTAGCAGCTTAGGAATTGATATATAAGAAAATAAATATCGGTTGTTTATAAATTTTCCTTTTATATTGAAATAAAAACTTACAATAACTAATAAAAATTATTAAAGAGAAATTAGACCTGTTACATTTGATTATTAATTAGTAATCAAATAATTAGATGGCTTTTTTAATTGGTAATGATTATTTTAATTGTTTTTCAAGAAGAGGAAATTATAAACTGATTATGATTATAAAAATTCAAAAAATAATCATGATTTTTTACGATTATTAAAAAAAACTCAAAAATAATCAAAGAAAAAGTTGTTTTGATTACTTTTGATTATATTTTTATTTTTTTTAATTTTTAATGTTTTTATATTTTTTTTATTTTTTTTCAGTATTGTTGAGAAGCACATAATGTACAGATGCCCTTACTATGTATAGGAGGAAATCGTGAAATTTATAATAATTTTTTATGGTAAGGCCGCACACTACCTCTATACATACCACTGTGCACACTACCCATTACATCCTTTATATGTGCTGTACTTACCTATGTATATGCATATGTAAGGGATTTTATGCATCTCCTATACATAGTATGTACATGCGTATATTTATGTGCTTCTACAACAATACTCAATACTGAAAAAAAAAAAAATAATCCAACAAAAAAAAATTTTTAAAATTAAAAAATAACCAAATTTTGATTATTTTTAATTTTTTTAATAATCGTAAAAAGAAAGTTTTTTTTCGATTATGTTTTTAATTAATTCGAAAATAATCATTAAAAATGTAAAGTAATTGGTAATCAATCATTAAATGGATTCCCAATAAAGTAATTAATCAAACCGGTAATCATTACGATTAATAATCATTATTTAACAGGTCTGAAAGACATAAATAAAATAATTTTTATAAAAATTATTATAAAAATTATTTTATTGGCTTTAATATAATTAAAATTAAACCTACACAATAAAATATTTCCGGAAGTTTAAAAAAATGCACACTTTTTTGTTGAAGTTTTCACTTCCAAAGTGAACTACAAGTGTTACTGTTTTTTTATCCTTTTTGTAATTTTTTTAGATTTTGGTATATTTGAAATATCAATAAATAGATGATGGATGTTGCTAATAATATTTCAATCTTAGTTTGAAAAATCTCATTAAACTCACCTTCTAGAATCGAATACCCCCTTAAGAAAATAATTTTCGGAACATGTACTTATATTAAGGGAGCCATTCAAAGCATTTATTAAGTACATTCGCCAAAAAACGTATGAGCCGCTCCTAGCACGTTGCCAAATGACTTTAAAATAAAAGTTCTTCAATAATCGATTTTCGAGAGTTCTCAACTTCTCAAAAAAATTTTAAAAAATTACCAGAATTAAGTGCAAACGAAAGGCCCTGTACTCAAGTAACAAACAAAACTTATAAGAAAAGTTAGACCAAACGCTTTCATATGATAAACAACGCAAACCACTCAGATGTTAAGATTACTTCGTTTTTTTGTGCTAAATATTTCGTTTTAATCAGAATTTTTTGATTCAAACACTTGCAAAAAAAAGAAAAAAATTTCGACTACCCCCTCTGAAAAGAAATGCTGGCCATGGCCCTGTATGTTTGTATGCCTGGGCAAAAGGCATGTTGACAACAGCCTACTACAGCAATCGATGCCTACTAAATCCACAGCAGCCCATTGATATCAGTTCTTTTGTGGATATCTATGAATTACAATCAGAAATATATTTACATACGCTTATATACATACGTACATACATATGCACATATGTACATACCAGAGTTCAACACCTTGATATACTCCTTTGCATTTGTCCAATGTTTTGTTTCTTTGCTTTTTTTAATTTTTCATGCATTTGCTAATATTAATGTGCTAAAACTTGCTGCTTTTTTTAATTTTAATTGTTAAATAAATACATTTATTTATATGTGTAGTTATGTATTCATATGTGTATCCCTGTATGCTGTCCCTTAGAGTTTTTCAAATGCATTCGCGTTGGTTAACATTTCGCGCGTCAAACGCCAAACCTGCTTAGCCGCCTGCTCCAACGAGCTGGGCGATTTACCTTTGAACATATCTAGTGTCGGTAGAAAATAGTGCGGACAACGTCGATATTGTAGACATGAGATCAATTGTAGGAAAATGCCATTGATACGATCAGCAATGCATGCCTCATCCCATTCAAAGTCACGCGGATGCTTTTCACATTCGTAGAGAAGCAGATTTTTCAGATGGTAAGCAGTGATCGGATTGCCAGGTAAATCAAGGTGACGATCACGTAGTGTTTTTAGAATACTTAAACAGCGTCGACGGCAACCACCTGGAAGAAGGGGGGTTGAAAAAATGTGAGACAACATTTGTAGACATTATTTGGTAGTGATTGTAAATGGGATATTTCCTGCAAAATTATATCTAAGCTAGAAAATAGTGAACATCTTTTTGGAATTGAGGTGATCATGAGCAACTTGAAGCCATATTCGAAACCGGAACGAAAATAGAGCAGAAACTAAAGCAAGAACCGAGACTTCCAACCAAAAACTAAGCTAAGCCCGTACAAGTACCGGAACTGGAATCAAAACCGGAGCTGGAACTTTAAAACGAAAATATTCGAAGAGGGAAATGGGAATGAAGCTGAAGCCGAAACCGTAACCAGCAAAGAAACCTACAGTAAAACTAGAACTAAAACCAAACTGAAACTCAAATAGGACCTGGGACCGAAATTCGGACTGAAACAGAAACGAACATAACGAAACTAGAAATGGAGTTGAAACTGGAAGTTGATTAGGAAACAAACGGGAATTAAAACAAGAAACTGGGAAGTGAAGTACAACTGTACCTGAAAGGGAAACTAATTTGAAACTAAAATAATAACTGAAATGAGAATTCAAAGCCTAAGTAGAACTGAAGCAGAAAACGAAATCAAAGCCGAGACTGAAATTGGAATATAACCGAAACATAAACCCAAATGGGAATTGAAACAGGGACCGAAACCAGACCAGAAAAACTAACTAAACTAGGAACAGAAACCTAAACTGAACTGAAACCGGAAACGAAATCAAGGCCCGAACTTAAATTGGAACTAAAACAATAACCGAAATCGGAGCTGAAACTGTAACGAGAATCAAAACTTGAAATTTAGATGAAATTGAAAATGAAACCGGAAGACCCGAACGAAAATTTAAATGGGAAACTAAACTTGAAATTGGTTTGAAGATAACACTTGAACACAAACAGGAACTAAACCCGAAACTTTAAATGTAGGTGAAACTGAAACTAGACCAAAGCTGAAACCGAAACCTAAACCAAACTTAGAATAGGACCGAAACCACAACTGCCACTGAAATTGAAATCGGAACCTGAACCTAACAAGAAACCCGAATGTTTAGAAAAATATAACTCCACGAATATCTTGCGCATTAACTAAAGCAAACAACTTTCTTCACGCGGAACTTATATATCTTACCCATCCCGAAAGCTTACCGCCCCCTCAACTTACCTTGCAATAAACGATTTTCCGCTTCGAAAAAGCTCAAAACCCACGCATCACCTTCCATGGCCGCATTGTTGTTCTTATTTTGCATAACAATTGATTCTTTGGATAGCAAATCGAAACCTTCAGTTTTCACCTCAGCCACAATATTCGGATGCGGCCACGGAAGGTGTGATAGAGGCCAATGAGCTGCCGAACGTGGCCAAATGCCAGAACATTTGAAGGCTGGCGTCATTTGTACAATGAAACGTTCACGCACGCGCAACTTCACTTCCGTCGTATCGCCAATCATTTTTACCATATCACGATAAATACTCTTATCACAGGCCTGCGCCACCAACGTCTGAAAGCGGGAGCGTATTTTACGTGAAGACAGGTAACCCGAAGCTGTTATGAATTCCACCCACAAAGACATGGAACGTTTGCGACCATCGCTCAATTTCAACACCGCACAACCAGGCATTGTGCCATCGTCGACAAAATTGAAAACGCCCATTTGATTGAGATACAAAACGATTTCGAATTCATTCGGTGAAATGACTTGGACACCTTCAAATCTGTAAAGAAGAGGAATTCATAAGTTTTCTCAACTCTTTTTGAGTATAAAACGCTGAATTTGGATTAAAAATTAGTTGTCCTCTGATAAAGTCAACAAAGTACATACATAGTTACAAACATATTAATTCTTGAGAATGTCATTTAAGTCATTTGATGAAGACAAACCACGGCAATTAGCACGTAATTCAAGTGGGCTCGTGTTAACGTCTCATTTGATGAACAAATTGCACCACGAGCTGTAGTTCTTTGGCACGTTGATCAAGAGGAAGCAGACACATGATATTCAAGGCGGCAGACAAATAGACAGACGGACGTACAGACAGACAGGCCTGTAGGCGCTTAATGGCTTCTATGTCTTCAATAACAAGTAGGCTCTTTTTCATTTGAAGTGTCGATCGCCGAGTTTTAACACTCAATTGCGCTACTGTATTTATTTGCAAAGGAAAAAATCAATTTTTTTTCCGTATGAACATAGCCAAAAGCACATTGCTTTTATGGCGTTGGCTTACGCACTTCTTTCGGCTTTTTCTTAGACCATTGTTGTTCTTAGACCAGTTGTTCTTAGACCAGTTGTTGTTTTGGTAACGACGAAAACACTCCCCGAAGGTTGTGGGGAGTGTTGTCGAATTAACAGTCCTTGGCCGGATTTGAACCCGGTACGCTCCGGTACTCCCTTGCGTTACTGACCGACTGTCGTGGTAGCGATTTATGACCAGTGAAACCTTATAGGTCATGTCACACCTCCTTCCGTAAGGAAGGATAAGATGGGTAATGAGAGGTGAGAGGCATCATATCCGTAGATCAACCATCGAGTTGCACGTCATTACCTTTGTGCATATTAGTCGCCTCTTACGACCGGTATGCTTACCTCGGGCATATTCTAAACCCCTAACCCGCAGGGGCGTCAAGTTCAAGTGTGCGATCAGTGCCAAGTGCGATCAGTCGTCAAGTTCAAGTGTGGGAATTTTTGCATGAGCAATGTTCTCAGGATAAAATAAAAAAATAAAAAACTTTAATCAGTTTGGGAAACTATTAAGGAATGCTAATGAGTACTCCCACCTGAATGCAATGAATTTAATCATAATCCATGGTATAGACATGGAGTTTAGCCCTTATTATGAGCTGCATTCGCTGATTATCGAACATCGCAGATCGAATTTCAAATTCGTATTTTGAGTAACGCATCGCTGTCGAAATTTTCGTTGTGTATCTACTTTGCATTATCAGAAAATTGCTAAAAATGTCAGTTTTTCATATTTATTTTGTACTTTTTTCATCTAAAATACTTATTTTTATCTCTGCGTAGCAATTTTATGTAGGTCTAAGGTCACTAATGGAGCCAAAGTTGTTTGCAAAAAAGTCCAGACTGCAAAAAAGTGGGAAGAAATCACAAAATCTAACAACTTTTGCCAATTAACGTATGGAGAATGAAATCTGAACACATCTTGTGCAAAAAAAAAAGAATAGTACCGCTTTTTTGCAAAAACAACTTCCACTAACTAACGTGATACCTTCTTGATTTGATCGGGTAAATATTATATCGATTTGCATACATTAAGCGATTTCCAGGTCCTTACCTTAGACCCTTTCACAGATATTCTGCTTGAAAATTTAAGTTTGTATGGGAGATGCCACGCCCCTTTTTCGATAACCCCCAGTTTTATGGGTGAGAATGGTGTTGTTATCCTATATCTCTATACCAATTTTCATGTTCCTACCTTTAACACTTTTAAAGATATTCACCATGAAAAATTAAGTTTGTATGGGAGGTGCCACGCCCCTTTTCTGATAACCCCCCTTTTTTTGTGTGAAAATGCTTTTGATATCATATAGATCTATACAATTTTTCAGGTCTCTACCTTGAACCGTTCCACAGATATTCTGCTTGAAAAATTTAGTTTGTATGGGAGGTGCCACGCCCCCTTTTCTGATAACCCCCTTTTTTAGTTATAAGCCTTCTCCACATGTGTCTCTTCAATGTGGCAAAGTTTGGCTAAAATCGGTTCAGCCATTCTCCGTAAAGTTCATCACAACGCGAAAAAGGGCTAAATTTTTATATATATAGATTTGGAATAGATTTGGCTCTTGTAGATTGCGTTGAGAGCTTGTCTGTGCTGAAGAGCAAGTCCAAAAATGCTTCGTTCGACAGTCCAAAGTTCTTCATAAATCTATGAACATAATTTAAAATTGTTACACACTGATTAACTTATTAAAAAGCTATACGGACACAGCGATATTTATTTCCAAAAGATTGGAGGTATCCCTCAATCGTTTTCTACTTCTGGTTAGTTTCAGTAAGCTTTCCTTCTTATCTGATAAAGTGTCGACCACAATTCCATCGTAGTCATATTTTTGTATTTACTTCTTTGTGTTTAAGAATTTATTTTGTTAAACATATAGCACTTTATTCGCTTTGTTTTGTTGATTTTCACTTATTTTAAATCGCAGCTAACAACAAATTGCTATTGTGAACAGTTGAATCAATCGAAATTCACAATGACGCTAGTCTTGATCGAATGGCTGTGGTAATGCCAAATGAAAATTCGTTCGATCAGCTGTTTCGATCACAGTCGAAAATCGAATTTTTCTGATAATAGGGGCCTATGTATATAAAAAAATTAAAACCTAAATTTTCGTAACAGCAAAACAACCAATCTACTTGGCCGATTTCATTCACTTAAATTTTATAATACCATGTTCCTCCCGCCAAAGGATATGGAATAATCAATTGAGGTAATCAATTGTTCTATGCATTGCTAGGCCCTTTTCCATTCAAGAGCAACTTACCACACATTGCTCTTTAATCTATCTTTCAATGCTCAGCCCGAAAACTATCCAAAATATAAGTTATCTTCCTGCTCACATTGCCGCCTATTTTGGATATTATATTTATAAGAAGAAAAAGCAGTGAGAGAGCAGGAGAGGTTCAGAAAGACAGAGGCAGATTGTGACAAACACGGAAAGCAGAGAAATAGGAAGAAGAAATAGAATAGGAGAGTAAATTGAAGGGAAAGGGGAAGACCAAGAAAAAGTGGTAGAGGAAAAAGTAGGGAAAGAAGAAGTAATAGATAAAGAGGCAGGACAAGATTTTGAGGTCTGCTAATCTCCAATAAAAAACTAGTTTAAACCCTTTTTGCTGCTCACAAAGGGCGCAAAATGGTCCTCAATACAATAAATGGCTGAATGGTTTTTATTTGTATTACAATTGATTGAATCAATTTGATTTTAAATTTTGTTTGTCTGAATGGAACTTGCATCATGTTTTTTTTTTTTTTTTTTTAATAATAATTCCCAACGGATTACCCACCATATCCCGCCCGACCGGCGCGAGGGGCGCATCCGCATAACGCGCGGATTATTCGTTCGTGCCGAGTCGTTGAAAGGCTTTGGTTTGTTAATCGTCGAGATCTAAAACTGCTCAGCTACAGAGAAAACCTCATCAGCTAAGTAAAGTAGATATAGGATAGATTATACATTAAGAAATAACTAGTTAACAGAATAAAATTATTGTTAAAAGTTAAAATAGAAGTCAAAGAATAAAAAACAATTAGTAGCTATGAATTTAGGACAGAAAGGATTGATTTTTTTATGCTGAAAAGCGAGTCTGAAATATCAAATCTACCAGAAAGAGAGTTATAATCTTGACACAAACAGCGAAAAGGCTCATTTAACTGAAAATTGGTTCGGCACTGATTTAAGACTAGAGGTTTAAAATGCCTTGAAGGACGAGACGGTACATTGAAGTTCACTTCACTTAGAAGAAATGGGCTGGATAGTGAACCATTTAGCAATTTAATCATAAAAATAATTCCAAGCATTTCCCTCCGACTAGAAAGTGTGTGTAGATTAATGAGTTTTAAACGATTCGTATAGGGTGGCAGATTGTACGAGGGATCCCAATGAAAATCTCTTAAGGCAAATAGTAAAAATTGTTTTTGAACTGATTCAAGGCGATCTACATGAACCTGGTAACGCGGGTTCCAAATTATAGAACCATATTCAAGTATCGGTCTGACTAATGTAGCGAAGAGGGCTTTAGTTACATAAGGGTCGCTAAATTCTTTAGACCATCGTTTAACGAATGCTAGGACACCTCTAGCCTTATTGACTGTTGTATTAATATGGCGGTTGAAACTGAGTTTATAGTCCATAGTAACCCCCAGGTCAACAAAATCATACACTTGCTCAAGACTATAATTTTTAATTGTATAGGAAGCTGGCTGAGAAATTCCACGCGAAAAACCCATGTGTTTACATTTTTTAAGGTTAAGTGGCATATAATTTAAATCGCACCAAGTAACTAGTGCATCTAGATCTGATTGTAGCTTATTTCTATCTTCAAATGACGCGAATGACATGAAAAGCTTTACGTCGTCGGCATACATTAACATTTTTGAAAATTTTATTATTGTAGAAATATCATTTATAAACAACAAGAACAGAATCGGGCCAAGATGGCTTCCTTGAGGAACCCCCGAAGAGACATAAATGACATCGGATACTAAATTTTTGAACATTACTCTTTGTGTCCTGTCACTAAGGTAAGAAGAGATCCAGCGATTGAGACCCGGCTGGAAGCCCAACTGATCGAGTTTATGAATAAGTAATGAGTGACACACTTTGTCAAAAGCTTTGCTGAAATCCGTATAAATAACGTCGGTTTGCAGATTTTTTCTAAAGCCATTTGAGACATGACTGGTAAACTCAAGTAAATTCGTAACTGTGGACTTTCCCTTACTGAACCCGTGTTGGCAGTCAGCTATCAAAGTAGAGATCGGACCCGTAAGTTGATTTGTAACAATAGCTTCAAACAATTTTGGGATGGCAGAAAGCTTTGCGATGCCACGATAGTTCTCTATAGAAGACCTACTCCCGCTTTTATGCAGCGGCAGAAGAAACGATTCTTTCCACGCAGTTGGAAAAACACCACACTTTAGTGATAGATTGAACAAATTGGTAAGGGGTTGGTAAATATGGTTCGCACACTTTTTCAAGAAACATGTAGGAATCCTATCAGGACCATATTTAAAAGATTCTTTTAAGGTTTTAAGGTAAATTAGAACATCTTTGGCGCATATAATTGGTGAATTAATTGAATTTGTCCCGTGTAGCTTATAGGGATAGTTTTGAAAGTTTGAATTGGTGACAGCAGAATAGTTAGAAGTGAAAAATTGAGCAAAAAAATTTGCGATACATTGATTATCGCTAGATATAATGTCTTGATATTTCATGGCTGAGGGAAACCCTGATACTTTACGTTTAGAATTTACGAAACCATAAAATGACTTAGGATTGAGAATAATGTCTCTTTTCGTTTTAGAGATATAAGCTTTATAGCACTTCTTATTTAAATCTATGTACTTCTGACGTAGAATGGAATACAGTAGGTAATGTTTATTTAATCCGGATTTCTTATATAAATTAAATGATCGCGTTTTCCTATTTTTAAGAGCCTTAAGCTCTTTAGTAAACCAAG
Organism: Merzomyia westermanni; assembly: GCA_949987695.1. Taxonomy (NCBI): domain Eukaryota; kingdom Metazoa; phylum Arthropoda; class Insecta; order Diptera; family Tephritidae; genus Merzomyia; species Merzomyia westermanni. The sequence goes on along the minus strand of OX465290.1, from coordinate 18,844,089 downwards.
CTTGCGTAGGATGATCATAAGTTACTTTACGTTTAGGAATAAACTTCTCAAATAGGCAGAAAATAGTGTGATTGAAATGTGAGACGTTTAGATCGATATCACAACCAAATTCAGGCCAAGTTAATTTATGTTACGTCTATCTTAAAATTTAAGATATCCTTTAATTCGATATCTCGAGCGGTTCGGAGTTATCGACCAATATGTAGACCAGCGTGACCCAAAATGTAATTAATGAGTGCTGCAATAAACGATGTGATTAAGTCCCATATCTCAACTGATTCCGGAGAAACAATGATTAAGACCGGACACAGTCTATTATAAGTTCTGAGACACAGCGAAGAGTGGGCGGTCTGCTAGTAAACTTTTATTCATCTAGCAACGTTTCATTATTTTTTCCCCAATCACAGTATTCGAGTGACTTTCGGAGCTTTTTGCACTGAAATTTCATGGCACTGAAATTTCTTTCAACCTCCCTATTACTGAAAGGTAATACCAACAAGCTAAATACGAATTCGACCAGTTCTAAAAAAGGGGATTCGTTTAATGACTTTTTATGTTCTCGGACTTCCGCCCAAAATTCTATGGTAGAGGTCACACTTGTCCACTGTACAGTTATTAGCTTTCGCCACTGCAGCTCAATCAATGCTACTTTTTACGAAGAATTTTCTGTATTTCGTTGTTGTTGTTGTTGTTGTTAACAGTGCTTCGCCCTGCCCAACGGAAGTCCGAGGAAACGCGCAGTTTCCACAGGGTTGGACCAGAGTGTTAGAAGAGTAGGTTCGACTGAACAGGAAAAGAAATGTTTGGTATCAGGAGGGGACATACCACATGCAGGACATGTGTTTGGTATGTTGGGGTTCAGTCTGGATAAGTAAGAGCTTAACCTATTACAATATCCAGAGCGATGTTGTGCTAGCATGACTCTAGTCTCCCTCGGAAGTACACCCTCCTCTTCAGCCAATTCAGGTGGCTGAGTACTGATAACGGAATTCACAGGCCGAGATCTGAGGGATCTGTCTACCGACTCAGTGTGGAGGTCATTTAGATCCCGCCTTTGGTTCCGCAGATCAAACGGCAAACAGATGTGGTGCCGGATTTCATCGTAGTGCTTACGAAGATGTCTCCTTATGTTTCTGGGGGGCGGGGCTAAATCTACTATGTTGATTTGGATGACTGGGTTTATGACAGTTCACAGCTGGTCATGCCACCGCAATAGCTTCTGTATTTCCTCATCAATACTACCTTCATTTAACTTTAATTTTATATGAAAAATATGGTGTTGGGACCAGAAAAGGTTTGGAGTAAAAAAAGGCTAGAAAAAAGCCACGAAGCTAAAACCAAAATTATGAGGCTAAAGGACAAAAAAAGAGTAAATCTAGCCCCGAAAAGGCTAACCTGGTCACACTGTTGAATACGCAGGATAGACATGGAATGGTGTCAAAAAAAACTGCACCAAACAGAATACGATTCAGGTCGGCGGTCGTAGTAATATGCTTCAATAGGAGTTAAGGAAGGAATAGTAGTAGCGAAGAGCTTAGATTTTTTTCTAGGGCTTCGCAAAAGTTGGCAAAAACTAGATATCTTGATATTTTATATTTTTCATAATCTGGAGCGTACTGCATTATTATATTAAAAATTTAGTTTTAAAATTGAAACTAGTCATCGGTTTAGGCAATTCTTTAAACTTTTGTGTAGTAAATTTCAAACACACTTCAATTTTTAATTTCTTTCGGCCTAGAACTGAAGCCTAAGTAAGTTTGAAATCTGGAAATGGGTTTAATCAGAACTGTTAAATAATGATTACTAATCGTTGTGGTTACCGGTTTTATAAATTATTATCTTGAGGATCCATTTAATGATTGATTAAAATATTTAATTATCATTTTAAAATTAATTAAAAAAATAATCAAGGAAAATCATGAAAGAAAAATATAAAATAATCAACAAAAAGTTGTTTTGATAACTTAAGATTTTTTTTTTTCAGTATTGTTGTAGAAACATATAAATATACAAAACAAAAAACTGAAAAAAATCAGAAATAATCAAGAAAAGACATAATAAAAAATAATCAGAAGTAATCAAAACAACTTTTTTTTTGATTATTTTAGATAATTTTTGATTTTTAAAAAAATTTTTTTTTTGTTGTTTTTCTAATCGTTATCAATTAATAATTGACTTTTCTTGAAAAACAATGAAAATAGTCATTACCAATTGAAATAGCCGTCTAATTAATTGATCACTAATTACTGACCAAATTTAACAGGTCTGGTTTTAATATGCTTTAGATAAGGGCAGAAATATATATTTTTATTTCTGAAAGATTTCTAAATTCATTGAATTTTGTAACACCACTCGACACTGATGCGGAGTCCTGCTAAGTCCTGCGCAGTCAAAGTTTTTCGGGTACTGGCGCTTCCCTGTACTAGCCCGACTTTGGCGCGACAAAGGGAAGTGATAGTAATTTGATGGCTAATCTACCGATAAAAGTTATTCGAATAAAAAATTCATTTATTCGAAGGCTATAAAAACTTCGAATAATATTTATTGGAATAATTTATACTTTTATTCGAATAAATGACAACTTTTCGAATAATAGATATTCGAATAGTTAAACAAATTACATGGCAATGTCCGGTGATTGGATCACCTAATTCATCTCGGAGTACTCTGGATCTTACCTACTATTAGAAAGATAACTCAACTTTTATATCTCAACTTTAAATCTATAGAAATGGTATTCACCAAATACAAAGGCCAATAAATTTCCCACTATAAAAGTTTAGTGCCCAAACAATTAGAGACTTTTAAAGCCATATGTATGTATTGGAAATAGTTTTTTAGAGGAGAGAAACAAAATATTTCAGTTGTCAATTCTACCTTGTTTAATTTGCCTTGATAAGAACTAGTGATATAGTAACTAGATTTTCACTAGTTCGAAACCGGCAGTTGTGTAATCATTCAAATTTAATAAAATTTAGATTTGTATTTGGAAAAATGTTAAAAAGTTAAAACATCAAATCATAAATAAAAATCAAATAAAAAATGTATCAGTTGGTAGGATTCGAACCGACGCGTTCCGGGAAAGGTAACATCAAAAGTGGTTTGAAAAAGGTAGGCAGTCATTTGATAAAAGGGCTCCGCGAATAATAGTTCCACCATGGAAGGCTTCACAAAATATTTTTTTTTAATTCTAAACTAACTACATCCATACTGCAGAATTTGGAAATGGTTCAGAACTAGAGCAGTAGTAGCAATAAACAAACTACATCCCAACTGTCGAATTTTTAACTAGTTCGGAACTGTCGAAAAGGTAATGCAGCGGGGAACAATTTCCACCGCCTGTGACATCTCCACGTTAAATTCGCCAGTTGATTACCTGTAAAAGAGATTGAAGGCGATCTAGTAGGGGTTCAGAAAGCACTAGAAGCGCACCAGTTCAGAACTAGAGATTTGCCCCCACAGGGTATGCAAGTGATTTGCCGATTGTTATTTTTCGATTTCGGCAATCGTGCCTAAACACGGTAAATGCTACCAAACGGCAAAAGACGAAAGCCATTGCGTTTATTATAAATATACACAGTGTTTAGAAAAACAAAATAAGTGATTATATATGTTAAATTTATTTTAGCTTAGAATATTCAAGACGGTAGTTATGGAATGACTGATTGGCGGCCGCCGTGGTGTGAAGGTAGTGTTGCCGGCCTACCACACCGAAGGTCCATGGTTCGAGCCCTGGTACAGGTAACATCAAAAGTGATTTGAAAAAAAAAAAGTTTTACAAAACGGGGTCGCCCCTCGGCAGTGGTTTGGCAAACTCTCCGAGTGTATTTCTGCCATGACAGGCTTCTCAGCAAAAATTCGTCTCCTTTGTAGATGCCGTTCGGAGTCGGCAAAAAACTGTAGGTCCCACCAATTTGTAGGGAAAATTCAAATCGGCACACCACAAATTGGAAGAGAAGCTTGGCGCAAAAATCTCTTAGGAGGTTTATGATGATATACCTGTTGTATATCGCGCCATAGAGAGAGAGTTATGGAATGAAACGCAAAAAATATTATTAAGCACTACGCACATTAATACATGGCTGGACATGAAGAGTATTTAAGTATTTATATTGGTTTCAAATGTAAGCAGAAAATGATAAGCGAACACAAAAACACCAATCACAAATAATATATAAGATGCTAAAAATTTGTTGCATAATTGAATTTATACGCTTATTTGGATTGAAGTAGGGAGCGTTTAGTCTCATACACAAAACCAAATCGTTAATATTTACAGAGTCATTCATGCCAGAATACTGAAAAATGGTACATGAGCTTGAAAAATATTTAAATCTTATAGTAACTGTATTGACACAGGAGGCATGGGGAGCATGGGGGATCGCCTCATATGACACGTAACTTTATTCTTGTTATGCTTTATTGGGTTTCGTTGATGTGCTCTCATTATCCTATACTATTAGAGAAAACCGCCTTGTGAATAATATACGCCTGTTATATAATATATCTATTTTTATGACTTTTTATTTATATATATACGTAAAAACGCAGAAGTAGATTAAATAGAATACCACCTAAAATTTAAATACCCAAATACGCGTTCAATTGTATCCCATCAATTTGGTAGTATCTCTCTCCCTAACTTTTTTGCGTTCTCAATATTCCTCAATTGTGTTATAATTTGTTTCGGGAGGGCGGTAAACAATAGCGAATTCTATTTTCTTTTCAGTTCTCAGCTCTATTTTGGCTAACCGGTTCTGTTGACGACTCTATATCCTTGGAATAATACACGAAAATGCTGCTTTAATTTTCCAGCACAGTCCAAATTATTTTATCGTTATCACTTTCAAATCAGCTGATTTAAGCAACATTATGAGAAACTTTGCAATCGATTATTGGTACTAATTCCCTATCCTTAAAGAAACATTAGCGCCTAATTGCATTTTGGGATTTTCTCTTACGTTAAGGATACGCGAACGGCACCAATGTTTTGAGCTTTAGATGAATTTGATAAATATCAGCTTTTGCACACAACATCGAAACACACAAAAGGCTGGAGCTTGACGCTTCACATGTAAAACAGCTGATGGTCACTGAACGACCGAGAGATGAGGCCACATTTTGATGTTACCAATTGTTGGGTGAATCAAAAACCTCCTTTTTATTCTTTTTCGAAGGGATTTTTCTCAATTCAGGAATTTATATAAGGAATTTTGAAAGTTTGTTGATATTAGAAAATATAAGAAAATTAAATACCACTATTCGAATAATACAATTAGAATAACACTATTCGAATAAACGGATGAATTATTCGAGTGTTTTGAAACGAATATTTTTATTCGTTTATTCGAATAGTAGTTATTCGAATATTATTTTAAAATAGTCCCACTACTAACATATCTTGCTTTCAGCTCTTACTATGACTCCTGCTTATGCTTCAGGCGAGGTGGCTCTTTAACTCCAAACATATTTTTGGCAGAGAGCTTACAAAGGTGAGACGAACAGCAAGTTTATCGATGACCAGGTTAAACGTGCTCATATTCGAAATCCTGTCTGAGGCTACATCTTACAATTTTTTATAAAAATATAAAATAGTCTCAATTTATTTACCTGCCATTACACTCGACCAAACTGGATATGAAGCGCGGCTCCTGCAGTTCCACCTCCTTCAATAAGTCCTGCACAATTTTACAAATCTCTCTTATAGAAGTGGCCGTTTTAAACATGCGCGCTTGGACACGCTCCGTACAAAATCGATTCATTTGATAAATCATACGCGTTTGCGCAGGCAACATATCCGGCGGTACCAACATGGCGGCGGCAAAACAACACAACAACAACAACAAAAAAGCTAATAACAAAATATGGCGTTCTGCAAAACGTTAAAGCCGGCAAAATTTTTAATGGCGACTCACTGTCTGCAATGACAGCGACGGCAAAGCGCACAACAGCAGACAACAATGGAATTCAGCGATGGCGCAGAAAGCAAGAACAAGAAACAGAAATACGAAACAATAGCGGAAACAAAGTCAAAAGCAAATAGGTGACAGCAAAAATATTTCAACGGGCGATTTTCAGTTAATTAGAATTGATGTGCGGCAGCCGCGTGGGAGAGAGCGAGTGCGCCCTTTTCTAGTGCCAAATCAGGGTGGCTTCTTTGTTGTATCGGGTGTTTAGCAGCGGATGTGTTGATATTGCAATAACAATAATTCTTCAGGCACTGCTTTGTTGTAAAAGCTGCCCTTTGGTACAAAAATCTTTTTGTTGCTGTGTCGGCGGCGCTTTTGTAGTTGCGTGTCACAGCACGCTGCTCCACCGAGGGCGTTCTGGATTGCTGTGGATTTACGCGCCGGTGGCTACGTAACCAGACTTTTTTGTTTGTTTTTTTTTTTTTTACTTTTCTGGTACTCTCGACTATTTGACACAATGAGCCGAAAACAATTGCATTGCAGTTCTATCTCAAAAAGAAAAAAAAAAATCTGAATCGAATTCCTTCTTAGCAATGCGCCGCGTTCACTTATTTTTCTTTGTAATTTTCGCGTTCAATACAGCGAAGCCGCGGTAGCGTTGACAATGCAGCGGAATGTGCAACAAGCAAAGCGTACCGCCAATTCACGCTATGTAACGTCCAACGAAAAACTGCAATAATGCCACTAAAATCCGAAAAGCCAATAATGTGAGCGTGTTGTAAATCCCTCTCGAATATTTACCGACTCGCCCAGATAAAGCCGAGTGGTCAAAGTGGCACATAGGCGAAATGTGCGCACCGCAGTGTGTGTGCGTTCGTGTGTCTGATTGTGAGAGGGCGTTATAAAAATGTGTATGTAGTTATGTGTGTATGTGCCTAAGCTTGCATGCACTAGGGATGTTTATAACGGGATCCCGTATCTTCAATGCAGAGCTGAAAATTTGATTAGTAATTAGTAATCAATTAATTAGATGGCTTTTCTAATTGGTAATGATTATTTCAATTGTTTTTGAAGAAGAGGCAATTTTTAATTTATTACGATTATAAAAAATCAAAAAAAATAAAGAAATCAAAAAAAAATATTAAAAAATCAGAAATAATCAAAAGAAAGTTCTTTTGATTACTTTTAATAATTTTTGGTTTTTTTCGATTTTTTTTTTATAATTTTTGCTTTTTTTCAGTACTGTTGATGTGTATGTTTCTGTGCTTCTACAACAATACTGAAAAAAATCGGAATTAATAAAAAAAAAATATTAAAAAATCAAAAATAATCAAAAAAAAGTTATTTTGATTACTTTTAATAATTTTTGATTTTTTTAGATTTTTTTTTTATAATTTTTGCTTTTCTTCAGTATTGTTGATGTGTATGTTTCTGTGCTTCTACAACAATACTGAAAAAAATCGGAATTAATAAAAAAAAAATTTCAAATAGTCAAAAGAACTTTTTTTTTGATTATTTTTGATTTTTTTTTAATAATCGTTAAATATTATGATTTTTTTGATTATTTTTTTAACTAATTGGAAAATAATCATTAAAAATTGAAAGTAATGGTAATCAATGATTAAACGGATTCTCAAGAAAATAATTATTCGAACTGGTAACTATTACGCGTAGTAATTATTATTCAACAGGTCTGCTTCAATGAGCTAAAAGTTATCGGGGTTTTCGAAATTTTAAATATTTAACGAATCATTTCATATTAGGACATAATATTGAAATATGTAATACCTTTTTGCCCTAAACGCAAAATTAACTCATCAACATTTGGTCGATTTTTTTCGTAAGCACTTAGCGGCTTATGAATAAAATAGCAAAATTAAATTCGAAATTTCTTTTGAAATGCAAATGTTAATTTGTCGCTTGCGAGATAGCACTCATAATTGTGGACGCTTATAGGTTTTTCTGCTTTTTTTTGTAACATGGTTCCTTCTTTTTTTTTATATATGCTTATAACTGTGAGAAATACAGTGCCGGACATAACTATTTTCACGGTCGTTTTCTGCGATTTTCACAAATTTCGGCCTTAACAAAATTAGTATAACAAAGACTATATAAAAGTATGTGTCAATGTCAACTACAAGAACTATAAATTTTGTTTTAAAAATGTACGCAAAATTCGCGAAAATTCCAAGAAATTTATCAACATTTTAAATTTTTTTCACAGCATTTTTAGAACTTTTTGTGGTATACAGTTTTGTAGGGCATTCAATTTTAATGTTAAATTTTAAATTCGTGACACATTTTGTTGATTTTTGGAAATTTTTGTTCCGACGAGCTAAAGTGTTTTCTTTCATATAAAATAAATTGAGTTCATAAACTTGTATGGAGGAAAATACAGAAGTCCCCAAGAATTCTAAAAGTTTTGTGAAAAGAATTGTAACATGTTGATAAAATTCTGTGATTTTTTGCGAGTTTTGCGTACATTTTCAAAACCAAAATTAAAGGTTATTTAATTAGACCTTGACACATGTTTTTATATAGGCTTTCTTAAAATAATTTTATTAAGGCCAGAAACTTCGAAAATCGCAGAAATCGACTGCATGTTTTTTTTATGTTCGGCACTATATATACATATTTCCCCAAAAACTTGTTTTCGAAAAATTGATAAACCATGCAATAAAAATCTCACTATCCTGATATTTTTGTGCCTTTTAAGGTTTAACTTTTCTATCATCTACATTTATGTTTTATAATAACCTTTAAAAATTTGTTTTGCTCGGTGACTAGCCGCTAAAGCGATATCTCGTTTACGAGCTACAACTACAAATTGCTTATTTTATAGACGGATAGGTACTTTATGGGACAAATTTGTACCAATTTCGATTCTTTTAACAGTTTTTTAAATCAACATCTACATTTTTTTACAATAACAATAGAAATTGATCGCAGGAGCCGTAGAAAATGTTCTTTAAGCGCTAGATTTTTGGCAAAATCCAAAAAAACATGCTAATCCCACAAATCCCGAAAATTCCACAAATTCAGAAGGCGCAAGAATTGTCATCTCTAGTAGGTTTGTGTGCATGTATTGTGATGACTGTGGCAGTAAATCATTGTTTACTGCTTATATATACTATATATATATAAATTTAATAATTCACGAGAGCCTTGACTTGCATTCGTTGCGTCTGCATCGGTTGTCTGTCCCAACAGCTGCAGTGGTGGAGTAATAGAAATGGAGAAAATATTTCAAGCATTGTTGGCACAATTGGCGATGACAAAAAGAGGCAAAATATAAAGCGCACTATAATATTGCGGTGTTAAATGGATATGCATAATTCCTAGATATGTATGTATGTATGTGGAGACAAAGTCATGAATGCAAATAATTTCTGGGGGTAAATCCATCAAGATCTATTCAGTTATTCTCAAGAAAACTATATGTTGGTTTGGAAAATATTTAAAAGAATCGATCTTGATGGAAACTTTTTCCATAAAGTCATTATTCTTCCTTAAATTAAGCAATTTGTAGTTGAAAAACAGCCAAACTGAGATATCACTTACGCGGTTTTGCAGTGTCACCGACGATATATTTTAGTGAAAAAAATGTGTATTTATTGGGCAGATGAAATTAAAATTGACATAAGAAAATTTTATTTTGAATAATATTTGTTTTTATGATTCTTATTTTTTTAATATTTTGTTATTGGTTTTTAAGGTCTGTTCATTTTACATATTTTTTGTAAGTTTTACGAGCTCAAGACTAGTTGATAGTAATTCTTAGTCAATTATTAGTATTTTTTATTAGTATTTTTGATTAAAAGAAAAAAGCTCGTAAAACTTAAAAAAATTAAATATGTAAAATGAACAGACCGTAGAAACCAGTAACAAAATAAATTGACACCGGAGCACGGGTATGTACAATAACTATCTTCTAAAAATATAAAAGATGAATGTACAGAAACATAAAGTCCAACATACATGATTTACATATGTATAGGTAGACGGAATGTCTAAAAAATTGTGTACACTGTTGGCAGAAAACAACAACAACAATCAAAGGAAAACTTGATCTAAGCAAACTATAGTTTAGGCAGCTGCGCTTGCAAAATCAGAAGTGCGCGGGTTCGATTCGCCGCAATATCTTCTGAAATAGCAAAACTATACGAATAAGTCTGACGAGAAATCGTGGCTGTTTTCGAAGTAGTACTATAACTATAGTCTGTATATGTTTGTTGCTCTAAATTTTTGCTTTAATCAAAAATAATAGTAATTGACCAAGAATTATTATCAACTGGTCTTAAAAAAAATATTTTTAAATAGCTTAATTAATTATTTAAAATTTTATGATTTTTATTTTGTTGATAATTCATTACTCATTACAAGTTTTAATTTGAATCAACAAGGAAAATTAAAAAAAAAACAATAAAAATTTTCATAAAAAAAAAAATTATTATTCTTGGCCTTGAGCTTATTTGTAGTCATGGATTGTTCAAAAAAATTGAAGTCTGTAAAACAAGACAATTGAATTATTGGTATACAATGATATATATTAACCCGGGAAGTCCCATAACTTTTTTTGTTTTGGATTTTTGTGAAATGTTGTATACTTATGTATTTCGATCTCCTGAGCACGAAAATGAAGTCCATTTTCATTTTCCTCGCTTCGATTTTCCTCTGCGTGAAATACAGTTATTCTTTTTTGTTTTTGTTATTTACTTCAGACATAATACGTAAAATTGCAACGGCATGTTTGCATTACCATATGGTAATCGTGGGAAGATTCGGGTTAAAATAAATCCACAAAAAGCAAAATATTTTTTTTTATAAATAAATCACAAATATTTAGTTTTTAGTAACATATTTTTAATCCCGCAAAAGCGGTTTCTAAAAAAAGTTCCAGCACCTAAAATCACCTTAGTGAGTATGCTGTTAGAAGACAATATTAAGCTACGCTAGGCATTTTTTGCTTAATAAAATTTTGTTAAACGAATCATATATGTAGGTACACTAGTTAATAGTCTTATTAGCCCCATCCCCCTTACAAATTTTTTTACACCCACAGCACTTGCTTTCGCTGCATTTGTCGCGTGCTACTTCACACAATCATCTTCAACACAGAGCTATTGAATTGATATGCCATGTTTTGTATGCCCACTAACACACCACTCCATCGCGTATCGATTTGCGAACAACGAATCAAAGAAATCGATAAGTGATAATTTTTTTTTTTTTTTTTTGTTTTTGTGTGATTATCTTTGCTCTGTTATGCGTAGATTTACAAAATTGGAGTCCAAAAGGAGGATTAAAATGCTTTTCCTTAACTTAAGTTCTGATGTTTTCACAAGATGTTAGTTATCTGTGTTAGTATCTGTGTGTTTGCACTAAGTTTGCTATTTCGATGCCCCCTGTCCCTCAAACTCCCCTAAAACAATTCTTTCCATGCACACACTTGCAGGCTTTCGCATTTAGTATCTGTGTGTTTGCTCAGATTTACCTATTCGCATGTGTGTTTGTTCAGTCAGATGCATTTGCATTTCAGTATATACAAACTGCTTGTCTCTTTCGCACACACACTATTTCTGTACAGGCAATGCTTTGGTTAGCTGCCAGAGTAACGGCTCTCTGTCTAATGCGCTACTGAGCTCACGACTTGTGTGCCTGGGTGTGTGCGTTGCTCGCTTCTCCAGTTGTTCGTTGTAGCTCCGCCTCTTTCATCTGAAGCGGCCATCGCTTTTATGCCCTACTGTGCTTCTCTATTACATTTAATTTATGGGAATTTGTTGCTGTTCGTGGGGTTACTGTTGCCTTCAATATTTTAATACTAAATATCACTGCTTCGTTCTCAAGGGAATGAGAGTTCTAAATAAAGTAGGATGGCTGTACATAAATATTCCTGGGAAGGAATGAACAAAACTTTCTTGCCCAAATTGCATTAAGTTTTTTCTATTTTGGGTCATGAAATTTTATTTGTAGTTGAACGCAATATTTCATTTGTTTCTACGACTTTTGTTACATAAAATATTGCTGTGCTTGAATTGTGCTATTAATAATAGGCACAAGGGGTGCGAAGTATATAAGGATATTGAACTACATGGCCAGTGTCAGAACTAATACCACACTATGGTGGGGTTTTTTGGTAGAATTCTTCTTCCTTACATGGTCATCTAAACGCCTGAGCGATTCGGACTCTCCAATAAAGCTCGCCAGTCGTTTCTTCGTTGCGTCAACTGTCGTCAATTGGAGACAATGCGGGATCGCGAATTGGTCTCCCCTTGCATCGGAGTAGTGATCTCCCTCTTAATCTGCCTCCCCCAGTGCGTACCGATAAGAATATCAACTGGGCTAGAGTATCTTCATTAATTCGCAAAACATGGCGTAGCCAACGAAGCCACTGGGTTTTACTTCGGTGTCTGCGTAGAGCTCATTAAGCTCTTTATTAGATCTTCTTCGGTACTCGCTGTCACCAACGCGTATGGGTCCGTAAATCTTTCGAAGTACCTTTCTCTCAAATACTCCCAGAGCCGTCTCATCAGATGTTGAAAGTGTCCACGCTTTTGCACCATATAGGAGGACAGATGTGTTATGTTCGTTCGTCAAGAAAGTACTTAACTTTTTATTTGCCTACTCACTAGAATGGAGATAAGAAGAAATGTTTTTCAATTAGAAGAGATCCCTACTACTTTGGCGCGAGAAAAATGTTTTAGTGCAGGGACAGCACAAGTGGACCCCATGGGAAAGTAAGCGTATCCTAGTAAAAGTGTCAAAAATATATTTAAAAAAAATGTTTAGAATGACAAGTTGAATCTCTTAAGACACTTAGACCTGATAACCGATGTGGTGACAGCACTTAGACCAGACCTGTTAAATAATGATTAATAATAATTACCGGTTTGATTAATTATTTTCTTGAGAATCCATTTAATGATTGATTACCATTACTTACAATTTTTAATGATTATGTTCCAAATAATTAAAAAAATAATGAAATTAGTAAAATACAAAAATAATCAAAAAAAAGTTGTTAGTTTCTGATTTTTTTTTAATTATTTTTAATTTTTTAAGTATTGCTGTAGAAGCACATAAATATACACATCACCAATACTGACAAAAAAATTTTTCAAAATAATCAAAAAATAAAATGGTTTCGATTACTTTTGATTTATTTTAAAATTTTTTTTTTGATTTGTTTTGATTACTTTAGGTTTTTGTAATCTTTTTTTTGGATACTTTTTTATTTTTTTTGTTTGTTTTTTTAATCGTAATCAATAAAAAATTGCCTCTTCTTAAAAAAAAATGTAAATAATCATTACCAATTAAAAAATCCATCGAATCAATTGATTACTAATTATTAATCAAATTTAACAGTTCTGACTTGGACCAATGCCCAGAGAATCACTATCTGTCCTCGCATGAGGAAAAATCAAGTAAGAACCCAAGCAAGAAGACGATTTAGAGGCCAAAATCGCACATGATGGAATTAATGTTCCCCTAACCGCCGAATATCAACGACTGTCCTGTTGAGATATTCACGAACTTGAAAACTTGAGTGTGCTCTCCCAACCCATAAAATAGTAAACCTCTCAGGGCAGCCTGCTTACAGTTACGGGGGTGTTTGATATCACATGTAAACTCGATCTAGCAGAATTTAGAAAATACTAAATGAAGCGAATCGTCACCAAACTGATTAAAAGTTATGCCAACTATCAAACAGATCGTGACGGTACACCGAACTGTGGAGCAGGCCCGCAATAAGAGTCTCTCTTACCGATACGTACAATCTCTTTACCGATTTGAACGCAGCGTTTTACAGTGCGAAAAGGAGTTGCCTGTATGCTGCTATGTCTGAATTTGATTTCCTAGCAAAGCTCATATGCTAATCAATTGTGGTAAACAATACCAAAAGCTTCATCAAGATTCGAACGGACCTCTCCGTGGCTTTTGAAACCAAATTTGGCTTCAGGAAAGCCGACTCTATAGCTAACGATTTATTTAACATGATGCTGAAAATGATAATTCGAGTAGCAGAACTAAATCGGGTAGGATAAATCCATTACAAAGAAAGCATGCGCTGTAACATATGTACATAAGTACTGCCTTCTCTCACCTGGATAAAGAATCGGAAAAAAGTGGGTAATGCGCTGAACGAGGACGAAACGAAGTATTTGCTGTCGTCAAGTAGAGGAAGGGGGCAGCTACGTGATAAATTTGAAACTTTGAAGAGATTTGTCTATTTGAGAACATCAGAAATGAAATCACCTAGAATTAATCTTCTCAACCGGTGACACTTTAGACTGAGTAGACAGTTGAGAAGTGTAATCCTTTTTAGACTAACAACACTGGTAGATAATGTGAACATTTTTCTCTAGAGCCTGGCTAGATTTTCCCTTTTAAAATCATGGACCTGCCCGTTTGTAAATGCTTTTAAAGGCAGGGCCTGGGTAGTAATATCTAATTAAGCCCTGCCTAGTTTTTCCAAGCAATGCTAATTAAAAGAAATAATTATAGTTAGTCTTCTTCTATCCATTGAGCTATTACAATCAGTTAGATCTATTTGGCAACTAAGCAACTTGAATTAAATTCACATACATTTAATAATCGAGCAAAGACTAGGCAGATCCCTTACAGAATATACGATAAATTGCCCGTAAATTGGGATACATACGCTTTCCGTGCCAGAGCCCTGGCAAGACCTAGGTGAAGTTAAGATGTTCCTAGATTTCTAGATTTTCTACTCGGGAAAGATCACGCTCTATAATTCTCCCATCCTGTGCTGAGCCAGGGTTCGAAAACATGGACGGGTTTCTAAGAAAACAATATGTCGCTTGGAACATCATCCTTTCTATTTTAATCTTAGAACAACTGTCCGACAAACAAGGCTAAGCTCAGCACAAAAATATTTTCTAAGAACTCGAGTATTTCAAATGCCCCTAAAATAAATTTGCAAAACCCATTTAGTTGACATTTTGACTTGTTATTTTCCATTCACAAATTCCATTAGAATGTTAGGTAAAAACACCCGAAAACACACTTGAAAATATTTAAACATATTACTAATGGGCTTTTGTGTATTGAAAATATATTTACATATCGTCGGTGCCACTGGAAAACCGCGTAACGCATAACTGCAAAACGGAGTAAGTGATATCTCAGTTTGGCTGTTTTGCGAGGACTAGTGACTTTATGGGAAAAGTTCCGTCAATATCGATTCTGCAACTATTTTCCAAACAAACATGTAGTTTTCTTGAGAATAAATGAATAGATTTCGATGGCAGGGGTCTATAAAAGTTTTTGTCACAAATGTAACTTACGCGGTTTTGCACTTGTGCCTTATGCGGTTTTGCAGTGCCACCGACGATGTGTAGCTGCATGTTTAAGTGTTCCCACCCAATAAACAAAAGAAAAACACGTTTGATTTGAAGCATTGTTTACCTTTTAAAATTTAACGCCTTTCAAACTGTTCAAAAACTTTTATTTCAAACACGAGTAGAAGTTTAGAAATATTGGAAATAATATATTAATTCAATTCCTTTCCCGTCGTGGATTTCAGAATATCAAATGTCTTAATATTAGGATTACAAAAAATTCCATGTTTAAATGGCCGACAACCGTTCCAGTGCATTTTTGCCTTGAAAAAGTTTTTTATAAAAAATTCAGGGTTCAAACTATTTAATTATTATCTTACAGCAAGTGCGAGAAAGAATTGAAAAGCGATTGAGCAAACTCGCAATAGGTTTATATTAATTATTTAGTTTGATTATTTTATTAATTAAACTTGAAACTTATTTTTCATTTCATTTGCGCTACATCCCTTTCAATAATCAAATCTTCCTGTATACCCACTAGGGGACCACAATAAAATTGGGCATTCTCAACACTTCTTTTTCATTTAAATTTCTTTCGTGAAACTGGCTGTATATATATATATCGATTTGATGAAAATAATGAGCAGGTTGTTTAATAAAACAAATTCAAAGACATTTTTGCTTTCCTAAAATTGTTTGATTTTAAAGGAAAAAAAAGAAAGGAAAATAAATTATAAGCGCTTATAACTTTGTTTGCTATCTTGCAAGCGAGAAGTTAACATTTGATTTTCAAAGCAAAGTACAAATTAAAAAAAAAAGTGTTTAGTGCGGTATTTTATTCACAAGTCGTTTATTGCTTAGAAAACAAATCGGCTATTAATACTTTTATTTAGAAATGTTCTTTAAATAAAAATTTGATTTCATTGCAGCTTACATAAATCGATTTTTTTCGTTAGCACTTAGCGAGTTATGAAGAAAATAAATAAATGCATTTTTTTGTTTCAAAATTTTAAATTTGCTTTGGAAATCAAATGTGGACTTTTCGCTTGCGAGATAGCAATCAAAGTTATGATCGCTTATTTGTTTATTGTTTTTAATGCAAACTTTTTCCAAGCAAGCAGAAAAAAATATATATAGCATCGAAGTGACGTATAAGAAACGGCAATAATGCTTATATTGACGCTGGCCTCTCAAAAGGTAAGTTTTTCGAATATGGTTCATATATAGTCCAGAAAGACGTCTCAAATGAGCTTTCTCTGAACTGAAAAGATGCTATATATAACTGCTTTTATGTGTCATATTACGTATCAATCGGATGACCTTTGCAAGAAGGCGAAGGATTACACTTTGTTCTCCTAAATGACCTCATAAAAAGTGTAAATATTTCGATCAGGACTTTTTCTACTGACACTGAAGGTTTGGTGGATATATGTATCTACTTTCATTTTGAATGTCGATGTTTAAGTCAAGGTAAAAGTTAGGGTAAACGTTTGGATTGCTATGGAACTTTGGTTCAGTTTCTACCCGAATGGATTCTGAACGGCTTAGTTTGGCTTAGAGAAATTCATGTTTAGTGCCCAATGCCATCTTCAGTGTCGTTTTACGTTCGATTGAGCACAAATTATAGTAGAGGAGCTATTTTACAGTTGGCAACCGATTTCGCTGTTCATCTAAGAAATTCAGTAGATTGCATTTAAGTTAGTTCCAATACTGCTTGCTAACTTTGAACGCTTTTTTTTAATATTGCTTTTATCTTTTTATCAAGTTGAGAAATTACAGAGGCCTTACTATGAGCTGCATTCGATTTTTGATCATCGCTGGTTATCGAGCAACGCAAAGAATATATCTATTCGAAATCAAATGAAGGAGCCACCTCCACAAGCATACTCTGCCAACATATTTATTTTCAATCAGTTTCAAATCACTTTTGATTACCTTTTAGTAAATTTTTTTAAACTCGTATTTAGTTTACAAAAATCAAACTTAATATTTAAAGTTGTTCAAACTTACTCAGGAGCTCGTCTTCAATTGTGGTTACTATGTAAGAACAACATCTTAATCTCGAAATGCTAACGAATGCAGAAACTTAACAGGAGAATTGACTTTTAGAATATTTTTTCTCTTGTTTGTTGGGTTATAACCGAAAAAAAGTCAAAGGTAAAGATATAAAAGATATTTTATGTTGGTAAGAGTTGGCATGTTTATGGCGAAGTGTCGCTGCTGCCCCTAAAACTTTTAGTTAGAATATTCGTACTCCCATTTCGGCATATTCATTACTCAATGTCAGTTGGCGTTTGATAGATAGTGTTTGTTGTCAGCTGTTTTTGCTATATTTCTCCATGCATTTCATTCGTACAAACTCTTTTTGTAATATATGAAATATATTTTTTTTATCTATGTAAATACATAGATACATATATATATTACCTGCATTTGTGTCTGAATTCATATATAAAATAATCAAGAGTTACCATTTACTTTGCTGGTATTTTCTGCGTCTCGGACCTTACCTTCAAAGACATTTTTCTCATACACTTTAACCACTTTTTGATACTAAGGAAAGATGTCTGGCTCGGAAATAGCAGAGTAACAAAGTAAAGCCCATATTGATAGTTTAAATTTTTGAACTCAATCTTCGCTTTACGCCTTAGTGTTCGCTTTCGCGCTATTTTTAGATATCCAAGGGGTTTTTACAATTGTCCTGAATGGTACATCTAATGTGACCTGACTGGTTTAGTAGTCAAGAGAAGTGGCACCACGATCAATGTAGTAAAGAAGATATCTAACTTTGATAGATTTAAGCTCGTTTGGATACCACAATATCCAAAAGTGACTTTATAACCCAGTTATACTAATCTAAAATGCGTGATTTCAGCCCAGTAATTCGAAAGTGTTTATATCGGCTTCGAATACGTTCGTTCCTTTGGTTTGAAGTATCAATCAAACAAGTTGGATGCGTTCGAAACAAACTATCATGAATTAATCGAATTTGCTGTGTAATTTGGTTTGAATGACTGATTTTGTGAGTACTATTTGTATGGAGAAATGTGCCGCATTTCGATCTTTTCCAGGAAAATCACGCGCTTTATTCAATGTAAATATAGTATCGATACTCGATGTAGCCTCCTGAGATTCGAAAGCACCCAAACAGATATGAGAGACTTGATGCTTCTAACTCTTCATCGTTCATGCAGCTAACACAGCTTGTCAACAATCAGCTCACCATGGCGAGATAGGCTCCACTGAACTCTTATAGGTCTGCTGATGTTTTGATGTCTACAACTGGGCATAAGGATCTCGAAGTCTGGAAAAGTGTGGTCTACCCAGCGCTTGCTTTCCAGCAATAAATATACTTCACCTAGAGAACGGAAGTCCTACTATCAACCAGTCCTGCGCTTGACTCTTAAAGCAAATTGCAAACTCCCTAACATGTAAAACGCTCACCAACATTCCATCTACTTCGTTCGTAAAGGCGTCTGAAAACGAGAGTATATGTCGGTCAACCTAAATTTCTTGCTAACTTCGATCTTCTGACAGAAACCTCGTCTACATCCCACCGTTTACTGTCTTATCCACTCCCAATACTCTCATCTACTCGTAAACAGGTTAACCAGACCGGTGGGATGGCATTGATCCGCTGATAAAAGGGACTAATCAATGAAAGCTAAACCTTCGCTCCAAGATTTGTAGGCTTTATTACATGGTTGCCGACAATTTTTTCACGCTTGTGGCACTTGTCTAGTGTATGGTGCTTAAAACGGCTAACCCTGCTAAAGGCTTGGGGCTCATACAACTGCCAGCTATGGCTGCAATAAGTTGAGCTCTTGGAGCAACACACCACAACAACAACAACAAGCAACACACCCCTTGGCGGTTAATGCAGCGGAAAATACACACGGGCAACACCTCCATTCCTTCGAGCGATAAATCTGGTGACACACTCATATGGAATCGTTGTTGATCGAGAGCTTTATGTCAGCTTCTAGGGGTTAGACGAAGGTTAAAACTATGTAGTGCTATTACGCTTAGAGAATTTATCATTTACTCTGATAGACAAGCGGCACGTAAAGCGGATCGATTTGATAAGTGTGAACTGGCCGGGGGCGTTATAGGGAATTCGGAGTTATGCTGGCCAACTGTAGTCTAGTTAAAAACAAATGGACTAAAACTCAGTGTGGTAAACACAGATACTAATTCTTCGATGGTATTCCACACTTCCACTCGGAGACAATTATATCCACTGTACCAATTTTTTCTTAATTCATCCTTTTTACACCACTTTCTTTTTCATATAAAATTAAGAAGTAGCGAAAGATTCACTCACCCTGCATGCTCCCAGAAATCTGAGTCGACTGCTGTGCAGTCCTAAATATCGGCAAAAAAGTGGTGGATCAACTCCTCTTCCTCCTCATCCTGACATCTTCTGCATAGGGAGCTTGTTGTATACACCATAGTCGAAGCATCGGTGCAATAGCACAATGTCCTATCATGGGACCTGTTAGTGGTCGCATAGCAGGTTTGTCTGTTAGTTCCTTTCCTATCTAAAATTGGCCATATGGGACTTAAGATTACGCAATGGTCCTGGTTAGTTCGTAGAAAATTCTTTGCTTTAAAAATATGCTTCTTGATTCTTTAAAAGTGGTCGGACGGACCTATCCATAGCTCGTCATTTCATTTCCATTTCGGCGACTTTCCTGACCAAGTTAAGCTATTCTCCTTCACATCAGTATTGCTGTGTTAGGGGCAGACCTGTTAGATTTGATTAGTAATTAGTAATCAAATAATTTTACCGTTTTTTAAATTGTAATCATTATTTTAATCTTTTTTAAAGAAAAGGCAATTACTAATTGATTACCATTAGAAAAAATCAAAAAAAATCATGATTTTTATAGTTATTAAAAAAAAAAAAAAAAAAGTTGTTTGATTACTTTTGATTATTTTGATTTTTTGTTTATTTTTTTAGATTTTTTTTTCAGTATTGTTGATGTATATATTTATGTGCTTCTACAAGAATTCTGAAAAAAGTCAAAAATAAATGAAAAAAAATCAAATATAATATATATATATATTTTCGATTTTTTTAAATAATTGGAAAATAATCATTTAAAAATCGAAAGCAATGGCAATCAATCTTTAAGTGGATTCTCAAGAAAAGAATTAATCAAACCGTTAATCAGTACAATTAGTAATCATTATTTAACAAGTCTGGTTAGGGGGCCCAGCATAAATACATGATTATAAGCTCTCTTAAAGGGAGAATTCTTTATACCTTTCATAATTACGCATAACGGTTCTAAGTGTCCAATCCCTACTTAGAGTAAGAACACACTCTGATGATTTACACTACACATATAATATGTACCAAACCTGCAAAGTTTTAAGTTCCTAGCTCTTTAATTGCAAGATTTATAGACCAAAACTCATTTGTCGGAACAATCGATTGTATGGGAGCTATGCGTTGTATTGGTCCGATCTTCTTGGTTCCGAAAAATGATTAATATATTACAAAATGGCCGCTCCATATGATGTTCATGAAAGGTATAAAAAGTATTTCATCCAGGCAATGTGGACACACACATTCAGACTTTACAAACATTAAGCTCTTGAATCTTATTTCGCATCACCTTTTATTTCTCTTTTCATTATCTGCATGATTTTATCGTGAAGATAAAATGTGTTTTTGCTGTTGAAGTTTCGGTGAAACAAAGAAAAAGTGAGATCTGTTTAAGCATATAAATTAATGTTTAGGAATTTAAATTTATGCATTGTATCGAAGCCAACTAAAACGCCATTGGACTCTCTCAGTTTAGTCTTTGCTGTCGCTTAACTGTCTGCTTTGGCTTGATTATTTGCTCAAGTTTCGTAGGTGCTTATCAGCGTGACTTAATCGCTGATATTAATTTAAGAGTATTTGATATATGAATAAAAAAAAAAGAGAGAAATTAAGTAGTGATCAAGCTAAATGAAAACTAATTTGAATATGGAGGCACAAGCGCAATAAAGAACGCATAAAACTATATGTGTGAAAAAAAAAAATAAAATTTGTTCAGAAAACGCAAAAACCTGACTTTTTCTATTATAATTATATACTATTCAACTAAGGCCAGTCTTGAGTTGATGTATATTGGAACGATGTCAAGTTTGGTTTTGTAACAAACCGGTTTCGGCGTTCCGCCATCCTCAGTGTTTAGTTTCAGAAACTTGCTACATAACCAAATTTGCCGAGGGATGACAGAAAATCGTTCTAATATACATCGACTTTTCACCCGTGGGAAAATTAACAAAGCAAAATAAAACCCGTCTTGAGTCTTTTTTTGGCTAGTTATGAAAGCTCCAGATGAGCGTGAGCCTTCAAAAACAAAGCTTTACGATTAGCACGATTTTTCAGTGGTTTAGTCGCAAAAGTCGTAAAAGTCGACTAAAATTCATGTATCCCCAACACTCGAAAACCTCTACTTAGTTTTTTTGCAGTTACAACAACAACAACCACTGCGACGTAAATTACAAGTTTTCACTCACCTTCTCTTGATGGTCAAAAGTGGAGCCTTTCTAATTGGTGTCTTTTTAGCACTAAACATAGAGCATATATACATTTGAGGCTTTGTAACCCTGCAAAATATGCTGAACCTGGCATGAACTCAGAAGTCAGGGTATGCGTGTTTGAAGGGAAAGTTAAGAGCGCCCTCTACGATAAGTAGTGAAAGTGACATGCCACATACCGCCGATCAATCTCTTTATCAAGGATTTCGGACTCTGAAAAGAGTGAATATATTGGTAAGACTGTATTTTACTTCAGGATAGTCTTTGATACCAACTTAAAGCTTATCTTCCCACTTATACACACAAAAATTATCCACGACACGTCCTTAATTATACATCTCCCGAACTCAGCGAGTGTATTTCAATACGAGCTCTATGCTATCCAGGAAGTGTGGCAATATCTGTGTACGGACATCGCTGGTAATAGGTCAGCCATATTTAATGACAGGGTCTCCGAATAGCCAGCTTGTCGTGTATATGTGATTGATGTCTCAGAAGGCTAAGAAGTCATTGAGCCGAAGTGGCCTCGTTTGCAGGCCTGTAGAGTTTGACTGTGGCCCTCCTACAATACTGGATTATGTTGACGACTGCGGCAAAAATGGACCTTGGACATAATGGGCGAATAAGCGATGATATAGGATGTGGCAAAGTACTCAAATGCTTTCAGGGTAAAAGTCGAAGTTCAATTTAGCTAAAGTAATAAAAAAAACTCTCAAGTATCACCCTATCAAAATATTTTTCAAAAACACCCCATCTCAAACTTTGTGAAAGATCGCCCATGCTCAGAATTTATTTCAATAAAGCCCCATCTCACCTGAAAATATACTGAAGTTTCATTCAGACAGGGCGTTTTTGAAAATCATTTTGGGCTGTCCTTGAGCCAAATTCTGGAAAAGGGTGTTATTAAAAAAAATCTGAGATAGGGTGTTTTTGAAAAACATTTTGAAACATGGTGATCTTCCACTCAACCATCGATATCACTTTTGTAATGAGAATTTCTTCATTCCAATAGCAAATGACTTCATTCATTCCTTCTTAGCGAGAGAAAAGGCCAAATCAACTTTCCCTATCTTCCCAACTCAGTGAGGCCCTCCCCTTTCCCGTATAGCCAAACTAGAGTGTGGTTAGAATTGACTTCTAGGCGAACTTCATCTTATGTATGAATGCCAGGAAGTCGTCTAGAGAACTTTCCCACCCGAATACTCGAAGTGTCGTACCTCTTCTCTATCTTCTTTGAAGAGCAGGGCACGCATTATAAAAAGAATTATGAAGCGTGATTAACCGCCATTGAGTTGAGTTAGGAATTTTCGCCAGAGAGGCTTTTCTGTTATCAAATGACCGCCTGACTTCGTCCAACATCTTCAAAAAAAAAAGCACGAAACCCCTACATATTATTAAGTTACTTCAATTTTCTCTTCAACACTGATTAGTATTGGCATTTCGCTAGGGCTTCACTGACTTTGTGAGGTATTTTAAATAAGTTGTCAACTCGCCATTAACCACAAATCATCGTTAAATGGCTTACAGCACAATAGCAAAAAACAGTAATGAAATACAATTTATAGATGACTGATTTTATAAAATGAAGAAAAGCAAATGTGCAAGTGCTATATATACCGATTTGTACAAATATATGTATGCATCAGTTCTGCGCATGCGCGCACGTTTAACTTTGTTCATTTGTATGACAAACAGTGGCAGTCGAGTCCAAGATGCGAACGCCCTCCTCAACGTATTCCACCAATGCCACCAAAACACCGGCAACACCTGTCACCTCCATCACTTTGCTACAGCTCAACTGTCACTTGCAACTAATAGGATTATTATTAAAAATATTAAATTGCCTGGCTAAATGCGCAAAAGCCTCCTAAAGCAAAGGAAAATGAAAAAAAAAATCAGCGCAAAACACACAAAAAGTTGGAGCTTCTGGAAGCACAATATTGCCGTAAGAAGTGTTCACAAATTTGCACGTACACAACGCTAAGCGGGTCGAGGCAAAGCAAGGCCAAAAGCAGTCGGAGCGCAAACCACACGCATGCGCAGCGCATAAGAAACCGGCTGGCTGCATTGGCGGGTGTACACCATCCCGTTCACCTTGCACTGCCCTGCCCATAGATGGCAGCAAAGATGTGTTTTATGCCTCTGAGGCAGGCGCGTTCAAACAATAACTTGATGAATGTGTACGGAATGTCAAGCATTTGGTGATTTGTTATCAAAGTTTTTATTTCATATTTTCTCTTATTGTTTTTTGTTTTTTGATGGAAATGGATGGTACTCCACGGGGCGAAATTTTGCAAATAAAATAGAATAAAATAAAATAAAATAAAATAAAATAGAATAAACTAATATAAAACAAGATAAAATAAAATAAACTAAAATTAAACAAAATAAAATAAAATATAATAAAATAAAATAAAGTAAACTAAAATAAAATAAAATAAAATAAAATAAAATAAAATAAAGTAAAATAAAATTAATTAAAATACAATAAAATAAAATAAAACAAATTAAATTAAATTAACTAATAATAAACTAAAATAATAATATAAAAAAATAAAATAAAATAGCTTTTTTGTACCAACAATTGGTGTTGATTTTACGACCTGTACATTTTCAAGTATTCGTGAAACGAGCTCAAGGCCAAGAATAATCATTTTTTCACGTTTTTTAATTTTTATGAAAATTATTATTGTTTTTATTTTTTTAATAATCATATTTAATTAATTATTAAAAGTTGTTTAATTGAATAGAGTAGGAAAAATGTTTCCTGCCGAAGTGGATCTATAAGAAAAGCTATGGCGGTTATCTCCAAAATTTTTCCTACTCTATTCAATCATAAAACTTTTAATAATTAAATAAAAATGATTATTAAAAAATTAAAAACAATAATAATTTTCATAAAAATTCAAAAAGTGAAAAATTATTATTCTTGGCCTTGTGATCGTTTCATGAATACTTGAATAAAATAAAATAAAATTAAATAAAATTAATTTAAATTAAATAAAATGAAATAGAGTAAAATAAAATAAAATAAAATAAAATAAAACTAATTAAATTAAATAAACTAATAATAAACTAAAATAATAATATAATAAAATAAAATAAATAAAATAAAATAAAAATAAAATAAAATATTTGCAGGCAAAAAATTTCTATTTTATTACAATTCAGATCTATTTTTTTGCAGTGTACTTAAATTGAAACGCATACAATGTTCCCTTAATCTATGGAAACATAAAAAAATCAATTGACTTTTGCCGCTTTCATTGCCGATCATTGTCCATCAATGTCCGAAGATACCGCGATCATAGCGCTGGGCATCCTAATATATGTTGATTTTTTTTTAAATTATGAAAAGTGGACAAATCAGCGTTGCATTGAAAACTAAAAGGATGAACACCTTCTCAATCAGGGGCTGTTGTGTGTATGGGTGTGTGCCAAGGACGTGCTTTGCCTACGAAATTAGACTTAGTAGCACATATGGGGTTCTAAATAAACATTTTACTTTAAGTTAATAAAGAAAATCGAGCT
Organism: Merzomyia westermanni; assembly: GCA_949987695.1. NCBI lineage: Eukaryota > Metazoa > Arthropoda > Insecta > Diptera > Tephritidae > Merzomyia > Merzomyia westermanni. Next base: position 18,818,807 of record OX465290.1, on the reverse strand, counting down.
CTCGCATTGCTGTGCCGGGATCCATTACATGTGGTTATGTCGCTGAGTAACTTTTATCTCTATGAAATGCCATAACATTTTTAGGTTTTTTAGGTTTACAATGCTGAGATTTTATGCAATGTTTTATAACACAGAGGACATTTTTGCACACGTGATACTTGCGGATATTGGACTGAACTCAAAAAATTTTTTTTTTTAAATTTGTTGTGATACTATTTTCCAGTTTTGTAGGAAATCAAATTCCAACTAAAAAGGTTAAAAAATAGAAACTTTCCCGAAAAGCTGCTTTCCAGAATAATCAGGCTTTAAATATGGGTATGGTTTTCGGAATTGACGATACAGATTCCTAAAGGTAGTGAAAGGACTGAACAAATGGGGTCAAAACATTTTTTAATGAAGTTAATTACTATTGAAATTAAGAAAAAAACAAAAGAAAGCATGCGAAAGATAAAGAAGACGAAAACGCAGAACGGATGAAAAACAGAAAGCGAAGAGTGAGAATAATAAAAGCTTAACTAAAAGTAAGGGTAAACGAAAATAAAACAGAAAACGATGTTAAAAAGAAACTTAAGAAGAACAAAAATTAATAAAATAAGCAAGAAAAGTCCGTGTACTTCTTTTTATAAAATTATCAAACTACAATTTGAAAAAAAAAAACTGTCTAAACAGTGAACGAGCCAGTTGTGTATTAGAAAATTACAAAAAGATAGAAAATGAATAAAACAAAAAATGTCGACGGAGTGGAAGATCAACTCTTTCAGAACATATTTTTAAGAATACCCTATCTTGGCATTTGTTTCAAAATAGCACTGATAGGCCTGTAAAAATTAATATTAGGGTCCGAAACTTGTACAGTATATTTTCTCGAAATTCTGAATTATAACATAGATATAATTTTCCAAATTTTTTTTTTTGTGCCAGTCTTATATGTGTATACTAGGGATGCAAAATTATTTCAATGCCGCGATTTCCGGGATCTGATTTTACAAATCCGCCGTTAATTTCTTGCTTTGACTGCTCCTTTTTTTGCAAATGTTACGGTTGAAGAAAGTGTAGCAAATTGTTTGGGAACTTATCTCGCCTTGAAATATAAAAAAATAATTGGATTTTCAATATGTTTTTTGCTTAAAACGAAAGTTATTTCATTAATTCATTATTATTTCATTTCTTTTTTTAATAGTTATGAAGAATTGAATCACATTTTCCGAATTGTGCAGGGATAAATCGCTGCAATTTGTAAAGCGGATCATTTTCGCAAATTCACAATAAATTTCACAAATAATTTTTTTTTTTTTATATTGCTTCTCAGAAAGATAAACCATAATTTGATTAGATCTATTTTAACTCAGTTTTTGTTATAGAATATTTTACATATAAAATCGAAAATTGATTAAATAATTAAAGAAAAATCTATAGACCTACATTCTCCTGTTATTTGATAGAAACGCTCAAGTTACTTTAAGAAGAACAATCAACAAAGAAAATTAAAATATTCAAAAATATTGCATATCAACAAAAAATTTATACAAATTTCACAAACAAATCCGATATTCAAGACTAAAAGTCAGCTTTAGGCCGAGAATAGTAATTTTAATTAAATAAAAAATTAATATTCTTGGCCTTGAGCCAATACTTAACAATGCACAGGCCATAAAAACAAGCTTTCAATTGTTGGTATACACAATATATCAAATTAAATTACTTTTGCTAACCATATTCCAATTCCAAAAACTCCGGGATTTCTTTTTTATAAGCTCGTGATTTTTAGCAACTAAAAAATCATGGGTTTCGGATTTGGCATCCCTAGTATATACACATCTCTACATACACACAATCCTTTGCTGCATTGCATACACACAGCTCACTACATTTTCCAACTTGCGTGACTTTAATCGCCGAATGATTTTTGCACCTCATTATCAGGCCCTTAGCCTTCTTTGTACGACCTTACCGCTATCTTCCAAGATTGTATAAAGCCTAAATCATCGTATAACAGCCCGCATCTCATCAGCATTGTGCGCCTGTGCCACGGTAGCTGCGCACAACGTGAACCTTGGACATGTGTTCCTTGACGATTCATTTGGAATATTAATTGTAGACAAAAAGAAAAAAAAACAAAACAACAAAACCAAAGAGCTGGCAAGCGTAGGGGTGGCGGTGAGGTCACATGATCCGTGTAAGGTAACTAAGAATGTCATGCGCCAAACCATGTAAGCGATATGTATTTATATATAAAACTTTTTTCTTTCTTCTTTTCGACTTATTCCATTTTTTTTTACTCTCAATTTATTCTTCAGCATTTTGGCTTGCTTCATTGTCCACGTAGTTGCGCTGGCTGTCCTGGCGGCTTTCTGCAAAGCTTTGCTGGCCATAATGAAGGCATTTTCAGTTCTGCGCGCCATGTAACAATGACATGTTGCTCCACTTGGTATGCGCTTCCAGTTTCGGTAGCTAATTTCTTCTACTCTAAGGTTCCTTATTTGGGCATTGAGATCAAGAAAAGGAATTCACTTTGTTTTTTTGTGTGCAGCTTACATTGTTTAAATCACGCGTGCGTACTTACATTTAAGGGAACAAAGTGAATATACTTCGTCGTGCCATCAATGTTGTTCAAAAGTTTGGCCATGGAATAATTGAGTTGGAATGTCATGTAAGATGCTATCGAGTAGCTAATCGTACAAAACCTGTAATTTTCACTCAGATTTCATTGCAAGACAAAGGTTGTACGGACCCCAAGTAAGGCTCTTAGGCTTCAGGAACATTTATAGGATACAAACTTTAAGAACGTGGTGAGCCGACATATTGTTATAATAACATTTAGGGGAGCGGTATGGTCGGTAAACTGGCTCTTCGTGGATCGGCTCTTGATGTCTGAGAAGCTCAAAAGCTACTTGCAACCCTGATAATCATCACGGATCGTATGTATCACAAAAACGCGAATGCAGTTCTGTAGTGAACAGAGGAGTCTGTAGTGCCCCACAAAGAACCACGACCACTGGGTCCTGAGCTATAGGGGCTCATGCGGCACGAAACAAACTACCTCGTGTAGCAGTTGCGAACTTCTGGTTGCGCCGAAAATAGTAGTAAACCTGCTGTGTGATTTTCGAGCGCATTGCTGTAGCGGAATGGAAACTCTTCTTCGGGAGCCTCTTAGCAATCCAATATATCAAACCTTGTGAGCCTCTCAAATATTGAGGTTCAACGGCATGGCATCGCACCGTGGCCATTGAGTATTCATCCACTTTTGCTAAAATAAACTCTAAGACTCTAAGAGAAGTCAGAGAGGGCTCGCCACACCAACCAACCCATCCCTTTTGTATGGAGCAAATACCTTGGAAAGAGTACAGTAAGACAAAGCGGCCATAGTAAATTACTTGGAACTTAGAAGTTAAGGTGTGAAGAATAATGGTCCTAAGATGAGAAAGATGTAAAGCATGATAGGTAGACTCATTGGTAGTTTCGGCATCTCTGTATTACTAGAAGCATCTGCTTGTGTTCAACAGCCTGGATAAAGGTGTTTCTCAATGCAACCCCATGAATAAGGTTTAGCAAAGGAAACCCCAAAGAACCGCATCGAACATTTCTAGAGTTCGGGAGCTTCCAAAGAAACTGTGCACTTCTATGGCTTACAGACGGTTCACAGTAAGGCATTGGACCGGGTATCTCTCAACCCAGAACCAAAAGGTCTCTAGTACATGGATAGTTCACGATCACCTTCCGGAAGATGGAACAGAAACAGCATCCTGTAGGTTTAAGTTCTGGCCCACAGAGCCGTGCATTATAATTAAAAATTAGGATTACTTGTCCAAAAACGCAGTTGCTGAAACCTCTATAGGATATGAACCTTTCTCGGAAATATGCTCCCTTACACTAAAATATGAGCTCAGACAACGACATTGGTTTGTAATCTCAGAAAGAGGGTAGGAGTATATAGATCAAGACAGAGTCGGACTCCTTTTGCTCTCGGCAGTAGCCAAAGCATTAAAGACTGTTTTTCTCCTTTACTGCACCGCATCAGTATCACCGCAGTGTCGTAACATCTCCTGCTATCCTTAATCCATTTCAAAACAATCTTCTCAGAGGGAGTTTCCCCTGCGGGTTAGGGGCTTAGAATATGCCCGAGGTAGGCATACCGGTCGTAAGAGGCGACTAAAATGCACAAAGGTAATGACGTGCAACTCGATGGTTGATGTACGCATATGATGCCTCTCCCCTCTCATCACAAATTTGACCTTCCTGGTCATACCAAATCCCTACCATGACAGTAGAGCAGTACCGCAAGGAAGTACCGGAGCGTACCGGATTCATATCCCGCCAAGGACTGTCACATCTACAGCACTCCCCAAAACCTTCGGGGGGCGTTTTTGTCGTTACAACAACAACAACAAAGGGAGTTTACATAGTTTCCTTAGAAGATGCTGCTCGATATTGGCAATAGGTCAAGAGGCTCGAAATTATATGCTGTGCTACAAAACCAATTATCTCCCGGCTTCACTTCGTCGCATTTGAAATTGTCTCAGACCCTATCCACGTTATTTATGAAACGCAACACGTGAGCAGTTGCAAATTCGTTGAACTTGCTTTATAAGATATTGGCGACATTTTCGATAATGGTGGTGACAATAAAGCAGGGGAAGTACTGTTGCAATAACCAGTAGGAAAAAATCGATTTATTAGCTTTCAGAATCATATCTACAAAATCAGTGTCAACCTGGTGACAGTTTTTGTACAGAGCAGTGGCGTAGATAGCTTTGGGTCATGGGGTGGGATGTAAACTGTTCGATCAGGAAAACGAGAATGTTATTTCGTGAACGTCCTTACGTTACTTACAACTCAAAATAACGGATGTTAATGATAACAAATGCCAAACAAACATATAGTGTTTTTAATGTACGAGGTGTGCTCAAAACGTATCGCGAATTTTGAATTTTCGCTGGTTACGTATATTCGAATTTCGAATTTTTTGTGGCGTTATGTTGGTACTCATGTCTCTCACTCATGCCGACAAGCTCGGCCATTTTGAATGTTCAGTTAATTGTTGACAGCTGCTTTGCTTGCACGTGTTTTGGATCGTCTTCGATTTTTACCTATTCAAAAAAATGGATCAAAGAACCTGTATCAAATTTTGTGTGAAAAACGAAATTAAGTGCGCGGATGCATTCCGAATGTTGACTGTGGCATACGGAGAAGCTACCTTGGACCAAAGCAACGTTTATCGGTGGTACAAAATGTTCTCAGAAGGCCGAGAAGATGTGCAAAGAAGAACAAAAATTGGCTTTTGCACCACGATAACGCCCCTGCTCACGCATCGTTGCTTGTGCGCGACTTTTTGGCCAAAAACAACACACTAATGATGCCGCAGCCACCGTATTCCCCAGATCAGGCCTCCTGTGACTTTTTCTTGTTCCCTAAACTGAAGAGGCCCATGAAAGGACGACGTTACGCTTCTCTTGACGAGATAAAGACGGCATCGAAGGAGGAGCTGAACAAGATACAAAAAAATGATTTTTTGAAGTGCTTCGAAGATTGGAAAAACCGTTGGCACAAGTGTATAATATCTCATGGGGATTACTTTGAAGGGGACAAAATAGATATTCATGAATAAATAAATAATTTTTGAAAAAACATAAAATTCGCGATACGTTTTGAACACACCTCGTATAGTTTTGCTTTTTCAGAGGATATTGTGGAGAATCGAACCCACTCACTCTGATTGCCAGCGCAGCTGCCTAACCCATAGGCTATGCTGCGTGTAGTTTTGCAAGATGCTTAATTCAAGTTTTCCTCTAATTGTTGTTTGTTATCTTGCCAACGGTATACACAATATTTCAGACATTCTGTCTATATGTAAATCATGCATGCTGGACTTTGTTTTTGTACATTCTTCTTTTCTATTTTTAGAACATAGTTATTGTACATAACCGCGTGCTCCGGTATAAATTTACTTGTTGTTGGTTTTACGGTCTGTTCATTTTACTGAAATTCTGACGAGAAATCGTGGCTGTTTTCGAAGTAGTACTATAACTATAGCCTGTATATGTTTGTTGCTTTCAATTTTTCCTCTAATCAAAAATAATAATAACTAACTTAGAACTATTATCAACTGGTCTTGAGCTCGTTATACTTACAAAAAAAATTAAATAATATATATTAATCATTTTTACAGTTGTATTTTTCGATTCGTTCCAAACGTGCCGAATTTCTTCTAAAGAGGCGATTTGAACTAAGTCGAAAAACAGCTCAATCAAAACACTTGAATGATTTAAGTTTTGCAAATAATAAATTAGTATTCTATTCTTACATTTTTTAGAAAAAAAAATCTTGAGAAATACGGTATTTAAGTAATTGAGTTTCAGAATACTTTTTGCTAAGTATGATTATCCCTGACAACAGGTTTGTACAAAATTCATACGAACGCGACGCATGCATTCGTGTTTGTACGGATTTCGTATATCCTAGCGTTCGCCGATTCACACGAATTTCCGGTCAACCGTTCGTATGTATTGCATTCGCATGAAATTCGTGCGAGTTCCATGCATACAAACTGTATCGATAAGTTCAGTTTGTACGAACGGTTCGTATAAAATTCGCACGAAATTCGTATGAAAGTGCGGACATAAAAACGCTGCGAACTGTTCTGTCAGCGATGCAGTTTCTTTGAATATTTCAAATGTCATCTTTAAAATAGGCATACGCTAGCACGCCGATCGAGGAAGAAAAGTAGCGGAACGGTTAACGTATAAGCACTGAATAATAGAACGTAGAAGCAAAAAAATTATAAACTAGTCTCCTATTTTCATACTGTATTACCTTCTAAGATTTCACAGCCTTCAGAAATTTCATGTTTCTATGATTTACCCAATATGTAAGTTAGACATCATCGACTCCCATCGGGGGGATCTATCACCATTAACCCCCCTATCTACGTACTGGTACAGAGTAGAATATGAAAGTAAAATAAAGGGAGCTCAGTCATCTGTTCACCTGCTCGACAGATCAGACTCTTCCAAAAGCAATCTCACTCTGATCCAACCCTATTGAAGCCGCTAGGTTTCTGGGACTTATGTTAGAAGATTTTGATGACAATGCTAGGTAAGGAATGTGACGACTAGGCAGGGCGAAGCATTTTTAGAATAACAACAACTCAAAAGTAAAGAATTTTTAAGTTATACTGGAACCCGGTAATTCAATACTGACCGTTCTGTGTAATCGAACCACAACTCACTCGAAAAAGATTCCGATTTTTTTGAGGTTATCGGGTTTTAGATCTAGGTGAGCGTTATATTTCTAATCCATAACAGATAAATAACTTGATAAAAATAAATATTAAATTAATACTGAGTTCTATATATTTCCACGAAATCATTTTAAATTCAGTTACTTTAGTCTCCAGACTCTTTTGTTTCTAAGCAAAGAAACTTAGCAAGCTCTGAGCAGACAACAACAATGAACTCAGTTTTCGAATACATAAAATTCAAATGAAATGCAACAACAATGTGATTACTAAATCAATCGTCTACAATTACAGAAACCCTTCTCACAGCCTAAAGTAACTTCAAGAAACACACATGCATAACAAAAGACTTAAGAAACGAACTTTGCAAGAGCCAAAACCGTCGCAAAAGGCACGCAGCTGCGTTCTGCCATTGATTTCTCTGCAAGCACAATCGCGTTAAAACAATAGTAGCCACACTGCGCTATGGCGAAGACGAAAAACTCCAACATTAAATCAATCATTAAGTTTCTTTCTTCATGTCTCCGACGCACCAGGCAATGCGCTGCTCAGCGAGTAAAGAGTAAAAGAGCCGCTGCCACGATTTGTGAACGTAAAGTCGATCACTTCAATCGATTGTGATTCCCAGAGGGCAAACAAAGAAATTGAAGCAGTATGGAGCTTGATGAAAATGCAAAAGCAAAACGAATGCAATACAGATAATGTCAACACAAAAATGCCGCCGTTTAAATGTTGGCAAGGTTGCTCTGTTGAAGCGTTGAATCTGAATGGAGCTGCAGTGGTGAAGTGGCTTAGAATCTATAGTGGATATAACTGAGTTTAGTTTGGTGATTGAACTGCTACAGCTTTTAATATATACTGAATCTGTAATAAGCTTTTTATATAGAATTCATCGTGTTTTATTTATTTTTACTTAAAGCGAACCCAAGTGCCAATTGTTTTATCTTAAGAACTCAGCAGGGCAATATCCTGGCCAAGCAATAAAAAAAAGCCGATAAAGATAAACTTCTGGTCAAGATAGTCAAAGTTATTGGCCGCTTCCTCTAAATGTACTCTATCCAATAGTTTGAACCTTATCGCCAGAGCTTCAGAGCTGATAAGTCCATTATTCTCAAGATCTTCCAGATATCCCAAATCCAATAAAAGAGTCTTGGTCAGGAAATGGGCCATCAACTTCGTCGATCTTGAATTCCACCTTCGACTGCTGTGAGCCATTTAAAGTTATAATGGCAGAGTCTTAACGTATGCTTCAAAGTGGTCTTGAAGCTTTGTGGGCAAAATTTGACCAAAGAATTCCAACTTGACCAAAACTAAGTGTGGAAGCAGTAGAATTTAGCTTGACTGCCCTTGTGCAGGTGCGCCTAGAATCAGCTGAGCAATCTTGATAAGTATCATCGAAAAACGTTTACTCCAACTTGATGGATTCCACGTTCCATGTGAAGCCCGGTTCATGCCTAATGATTGATTTTTAAACCGCCTACTACCCTATGACAGCCCTTACCGTGACCACTATAAATTTTATGGAGGATAAAAAACACTGTTCATTATAAACCTGTATGCTTAGCGGCCCTGTTGTGAAAGTAATTGAGTTTACGTAACGTCGACCCTTAAAAAGGTTTATACGACACCAGCCCACTGATTTCGATTTCAATCATTATATCTTCAAAACAATTTGGTACACGGCTAAAAATTTTAACCTAAAGTTTAAACTTTTATGGGCTACATACATATATGCCCAAACCAATTTTGGTTTAGAATTTAAATTGTGCCAGTTTTCGAGAAAATTACCGTGAAGGAAAGAGGTTAAATTTGGAACCAGAAATATCTTAACAATTAAAAAACATAAAAAACATTTGTATCAGTTGGCAGAGTTCTAACCGACGCTCCCGCATCAGAGTAGTCTGCTCTACCCACTGAGCTACGACGTACACAAAACTGTAATGAGAAAAATTCAATGACTTGAAAAAGCGTTCAGAAATAAATGAAAAGAAATTGAGAAAATTTTAGACGTTTTTTTGAGTTCAGTTTTAAATTTAATTCGCAATAAATTCAAAATTGGTGTAGGTAATTGAACGGTTTGGAATTTATTACAAAAACGTTAAAAAAAATTTGCTTAAGCCGACGAATGGTTTAAAATTTAGGTTAAAATTTTTACCCGTATATGTTAAAAATTAATCACATAGCTTATTGTAGTACTCATTGCCACCTTCCGTTCAATATCCCTATTGTACTAACACATTTTCGATCACCCTGGTCCACATATTGGTCGATAACACCGGAGCCGGTAGGGCAATCGAAATAGCGAGTACCGCAAACTTTAAGTTAGATATCTAGTAATACCACGGTGGAAGCTGCTATCAGTTCTATTCAGCAGATTTTGATAAATGCGCGCGCAAACATACAGACAGAAAGACTAAAATTCTAGAAACTGTTGCTTTGGATTCTATTGGCTCAACAACGATCCGTCCGCTCAATTCTTCTGGAATATCTGCAATGTTTAGACATCGACCAGTTCAAAAATCGAATTGGCCTTGAAAACACGACATACATACATACATCTGCTAAATTATTGCCTCTATTTGATATGCCCACAGTTCTTTCCACTGCATCTACAATTCCCCAACACCCTGTATAACACCGTCTAACTATTTTGATTACCATATCATTGTGGTCATGCATGAAATATCTAATCACATTTGCTTTTCCCGCTAATATAATTTCCAAAAATGCACTTCAAGTCGATTTTCTGCGCTTACCAATTGAATACTAATTTCTTAAAATATTTTTTTTCTTTTGTTCCATAAATTTTCATGCATATTTCTGATTTTTTGTTGCTATAATGTAATTGACAAGTCTATTAAGTACGTGCTTCGCTGCAGTAAAATGTTCCCACTGAAAATAGATGGATGTTTGTATGTATTGTGGTTCCCAGAAAATTTTGATAATTTTACATTATCGTTTTCGAGCTTTTATGCTAATTCATTTCAATTTACCGTTGATATGAGAACTTCATCAAATTAATAGATAGAGTTGTTTTCTTAGAACTCATAAACCAGGTGTTTATGGTCATAAATATATTTGTAGGATAGGGTTAGTGTTTAGAATTTAAATGTTTTGATTGTTTTAATTTGAAATTATAACAGCAATCGAGATTTTAGCTTAACTGTTTGGGTGAGTTATTTTATTGGAAGAGACTTTTGTGAAATAATTGTTATGGCATTAAAAATTGTTAGTAGCAAGTAGGAAGAAAAAATTATTATAATTATAGGAAGTAGTGGGAGAGGAAGGGGAAGAAAATAGAAATATGAATAGGAAGAGGTATAAGAATGAGGTAAGGAGTTGAATTGGAAGCGAAGAAATGGGAATAGAAATTGAAAAAGAAATAGGAGGGAGGGATACGACGAAGAAATGGAACGGGAGGATTAGGAATCGAAATGAAATTGAAATAGGAAAAAGAAATGAGAATTGGAACTAGAACAATGGGAATAGTAATAGAAATAGGAACGGAGACGGAGTAAGAGAAATAAGAGAAATAGGGATAAGCATACGATTCGGAGTTCGAATAGGAACTCGAGTTTTAGGAATGGAAAGAGAAATAGAATTCTCAACGAAATAGAAAGAGCAATAGGAGGGAGAACGTCAACTGGAAGAATGGTAATAAGAATAGGAATTGGAGAATGAAGAGGAATAGGAGAGAATTGAAATTGTTGGAATGGGAATAGAAATTGGAATAGGAACCGGAATATATTTGAAATAGGAAGAAGAATAGAGTTATGACAATTGGAACTAGAACAATGGGAATAATAATAGGAATCATAACAGTGTCAGAGAACTAAGAGGAATGAAAATAGCAATGGGAATGGGAATTGAAACTGTGAAAGTGGGAATGGAAATAAAATTAGGAGCCCGAACAAAATCAGAATAGAAATAATAATTGGAAACGGAATCGGAATAAGAATGGGAAAGCGACATAAATTTGAATGGAATAGGAAGAGCAATAGGACTAAGAATATGAACTGGAAGAATGGGAATAGAAATAGGAATCGAAATGGAATGGGAATGAGAAGAATAATAGAGAGATAAGAATAGGAAATAGAACAATGGGAATAGTAACAGCAAACGGAAAAGGAAAGAGAAAAGAAAAGGAATCAGAATGTTCTTGAAATTTTAGTAATGGGAACATACATAAGAATGGAAACTGGAACGAACAGGAGACGGAAGACGAATAAAAATAAGAATAGGGATCGGAAACGAAAAAAGAAAGATCAATAGGAAAGAAAGCCAGAGAAAAAAGAAGCGAGAAAGTCATAAAAAAAAGCGCAAGAGAAGTCATAAAGGGACAGAAACAATAAGTCGAAGACAAAAAAGAAAAGCAAAAGAAAATGGAGAGGCTGAGAAAGAGAAAGAGAGAGAATGGCAGTGTAAGAGTGGATTTTGTCCGTTTAAAAAGAATCCACCCCTTGGGCTACCAGTACTACTCCACATGATCTTGTTAATGTTGTGCGTTCTTCTTCCTGAATATTCTGTTGTTGTTGTTGTTGTTTTATCTGGTATTGGTCTTAGAAGAATCTGGTCCGCAAGTTTTGCTGATAAGTGATGCTGGTGTCTGCATGACGGCACTCCCCAGGCCGGAGTTAACGACTCTGTGTTGATGTTTCTGAGGATTGCCGATGCATCTTTGGATTTAGTGGGGTGAGGGAGTCTCGAAATGTAGTAGTTAAACAGAAGCGGGATAACATAATATCCTCTGGCAGCCCTTCTTCGCTTATGAACTCCGAAGACGACTGCAGTTCAATCAAGTAATTGGCGTTCCACATTTTGAGTTAGAGCGAGAGAGAAGGTTACTCGAAATCGGTTTCTATTAAAGCTCATACAACTTATCTTTGAATCTTCTTCCAAAAACCAACAGAAGAACAATTCTCCCACTTGAGATCATTTCAGCGGTTATTGTCTTCGTTCAAGTTTTAGTGTGTTACATCAGGATTGCGCTTTTGTTCTTCGAGTGAGGGCAAATATTTCAATTGCCCTCTCAGTCTAAACTATCAAAAGTTCATTATATACAGTTATCAAGCGGTTTCCGTTGTTTAATAGGCAGACAGACCTCACTTGCCGCAGAAGCAGTAAATTGTCTTATCCAACATCGAGAACAAGATATCACACTGAAGTGAGTAGCCTTGTATACAATTTTACTTCATCTCGAACAGCTCGAAGAGGTTCTTCACAATCTTTGAGTAGCTTTAGGTGTTAATCAACGGTATTTGTAATAGTCGTATAAGTTATTTGCAGGGAGCCTAGACAAAGCGGCATGTCACCTTTTGATTTTTGAACTACGAAAGTTTCTTTAAAAACGAAAAATATATGGCTTTCTTGGCATGGGTTCTTATTGATGTTGTTGTTGCTTTAGCACTTTACTCTGCTTGAACTGTAGGACCTTTACCGAAATTGTGATCAATCGCTCCTAACGGAAGTACTAGCAAACTTTTAGTTAAATAGGATGCTCTCCAACAATTGTTGGCTAGTGAAGATCTGGTCGTTGGGTCACTTTGAGTTTGGGATGGGTTTCTTTTTCCTTTGAAAAGCTTTTGTTGAAATGAATTTACTTCGTCGGTTTGACTCATCCTCTCACTTTAGTCCAGCATCTTCTCCAAGCGCTACTACAACTTGCATACAAAAGCCAAAAGAAGGAATCTTTTCACCTCCCTTCATCTTTATACAATCAACTAAACACTGCAGCCCATAATTTGCGCGTTAAAGCAAAACCAGAACCTACTGCAACCAGGTCTACTTCAAGCCGTAATTACTTGCCTACCAAGCTGCTTAAGTAAGTGTTTCAGCGCCTATTAGAACTGTGTTGCGCGCAACTAAAGGCCCCTCAAGCGTACTTATCGTGATAAGTCGCCCACCCCGTTCCATCATACGTGAGTCCGTTTCAATGGCAGCTCTTTTTCTGCGCAACCTTCGCTGGTCCCCCAATTTGCTCGCTCCAAACACTCATTTAACTTAAATTTACGCGAAGCGTTGGAAGATTTTGAATTAATATTTACTTTATTTTGGTTGTTGTTGTTGCTTTTGTTGCTATACATTTCATTTTGTGTTTTGCATTTTGTTTTGTGGTGAAAACCTATAATCAAATACGATGGCGATGACAACATAAGAGCCTCTAATTACACCCTGTTACCACCACCATCAGGCGCTCGCCAGTCAAACTCAGCCAAGGCGCAGTGTGTTGCAGCGGGCGGTGAGTGCAACGTAGGCCACACAAGTTGTTGCTGTTATTCTTGTATGTACTTAAGCTGATGGATAGATGGATGTCTGCGTTGGTACGCCTGGTTGTCTGCCTGTCGGTATGTCTTGTTGTTGTAACAATTACTATTTCTGCACTTTCCCTGCCGCAGTTTGTTCATAATTCTCGTTATTTACTTTTAGTTAGTTGGTGGTTTTGCATGGTTCGAAATGCGAAGTTAAAAAGCGATTTGAGTTGGTTAGCGCACAATTATGCCAACAACAAGCGCCACCATGTCAGAGCATTTCAATGGAGCAGCGACTTGGTAATTTTAACATTTATTACACACTTTGGCTCAGACAATTTGCCGTTTAAGTATTTAATTGCATACATGCAAATTGTTAGTGTCTCTTGTTGTTTTAAATTGTTTGTTTACATTCAGTTTGGTCTCTAGGCAATTCAATTTGAAGTGATAATGTCAATCAAAGCGAAATAATAATAGATATAGGCTTAAACGTCATAAGTATTTGGCTTAAATGATGAACTGTGGCTTTTTACGTTTTAGTGGGAATGATTAGGAAATGAAATATCTATTTTCTTTTTTTCATACAATTTCATTTTCATAAATATTATAATAACTTTTTTGTAAGTATGCGAAGAAGCAAAGCGAAATGATGAGAGCGATGAGCTGAGTCTATTTACCCATCTAACTAAAAGTAGGAAAAAAGACTCCATTCGGAGCCATAAAACGCACATTTTTTGAAGCTTCACCGTCAGAAATGAGCTCTTTTCGGAGCCCAAAAGGAGCGAAAAATCGTTCTAAGTGGGCACCTTAAAAGGAGTCTTAAAAAATAATCGAAAATGACTCCGAATCCGATTAATTCGGAGCGTTTTATGACTGTTTTTAATGAACTTTGGATTTTTTTTGGAGCATTTTATTGATTTTTTTAAGCTTTCTCGGAGTCTTTTTTGACTATTTTAGGGCACATTTTTTCCTCCATTCTGATGGTTTTTGAGATCTGTTTAGAGCATTTTATTGATGCTTTTTTGGAGTCTTTTCTGAATCTTTTTTAGGCACATTTTTTCCTCCTCTGGAGTCATATTGAAGGCTTTCATGAAGCTTTACATACGTTTTTATGATTCACATCTCTGTCTTGCTTATCAGAAGAGAGTACCCTTGTTCAAGCATCGAAATGTTCACTGGGTTTAAATCCACGCCGCAGCTGCGTAAGGTACGACGTTAGCAGCGCTTGACCTAACAGCAACTTGATTTGATGTATGTACTGAATGTCCCGCTTATCGAGAGCTTATACAAAAGTGTGTGCATAAAAAATGAATATTTGGGCACGGCGCAAAAATCACACCACCGTTCGCATAATACAACAAACAAATGTAACACCACCTAAAATGCTTTGCTATCGCTAGGCTGGCTGCTAATATAATTCACGGCAATGAATATAGTTTGAAGGGACCACGCGTTAACATCATTTAAATTCTATTATCATTGTCATGTACAAAAATATTGAACTAATGAATAAATAGGTTTACCTAAGTTTTCTTTAAATTAAATTTATCTTTTGTTTTGAGATCCAGAGCTGGAAAAATTCTTCTAGCTCCAATAACCCTTTTTAATGATTTATACAGTTTTATATATATAATTTAGAAAATATAATACTCTAGATCTTTATTGAAAACAAATTATATGCAAAAATATTTGTATAAGGAAGTAGATCTAATAGTACACATTTTTCATTTGGAACTTATCAAATCGCTTAGTACTTCATTTATCCTCCAACTCTCAACTATTTCGACTATTGATAAACATTCAGAAAAACAGACTCTTTACGTTCCGTAAAGTAAAATAAAAAAACCTCAGAAAATGCTCTAAAACATTCATATAATTGAGCCTTGCACTTTATCCACTCTACAATATTCACCCATATCGCGAGTTTTATTTTCACCCGAAAAGGTTCGCACTTTTTATTCGCCTTATCGCAGATATTGGCGAACACATTTTTCGTGTTCGAAAAGCATTCCGCCTTATTGGCAACGCTTTGTTCGGGCGAAATGAACAACGGAAAATGCCAAATTTGTTCACTTTTATTTTACAGGCGAACAAGAGTGAAACAAAATGTAAGCAACGGTTTGTTTTGAATATTAGATATTCTTTTAATGAAATATGGTGTTATTTTTTAAGAGTAAATCAATAAATAAAGCACAGTCGGAAATGCTGTTGGAGAAAATGTTAGAAAAGCCTGAAATTGCTAAAGGGGTTTCACTACTTTCTTACCTAGTAGTCGAGCATTACTGTGAGTTTCTAAATAATTTTCTTCTAAGAATGCCAATTTATCCATTGGCTACAAAGCAATGGCTCCAAAATACACAGCACCTCTGACAGAACCTCACTGAAATATGACTGACTAAGACCCATCTCATGGGCATTGCCAACGCCTTTTTGATAGCCTCCTTCTGCGAAAAAACGTAGACAAGCGCTCAACGACGAATTTCTGCTTCAATGGCGGCAACGAGCCAGCCAGAATATTTAGCAAGTGTTTAAATGCTGGCTTATTTAGCCTGTAATATTGTTGAAAACTAGTAAGGAAACAATTAATTTGTTATTGAAAAGTGCCAAAAACAACTTTTTCCTACTCACAGTAAATCACTTAGCTCCAAAGGGTTGGAATTGTCTCTTAATTGCCTCCGGATTGCTCTCACATTTAAATTATCCTCGCGTTCTATCAATAACAACCTAAACCTAAACAACCTATACATGTTTTTAAATAATTTTTAAGCTTTATGTTAAATTTATTCTACTAAATTGTACACTTGTTTACAAAATTCACAAAATAGCAAGTAAATTTATTTGTTCGCTGTTAATTCGAAATTGAGCATCAGCTGATTCGAAGTGAACATTGGTTCGCCCGAAATTAGCGATAGGCGGAACCAGTTCGCCCGAACAAAAAAAAGGGAACACGAACGTTCCTTCGGGCGAACTCTGCGATTCGGGTGATTATTTTCTTCTCCAAAGCCTCTGCGAATCTTCACAAAACGTGAGTTTTTTGATGTTTATTAAATAACACTCCCTAAAAGTTGAAATTACAGAGTCCGATCTTAATCATTATGTCTCCGAAAACAGTTGAAATATGGAACTTAATCACAATGCGATACCTAAATTGTACTAAAATATTTCGGGTGACCCTGGTCCACATATTGGTTGATAACTCCGAAACCGGTAAGGTTATCGAAATAAAACAAATCTTAAATTTTGAGTTACAAGTTAGTAATGCAGCACTGAAAGCTCAAATTAATCTCAAATATAGTTTCCATATATTAGGTTGTTCCGATAAACTGGATTTGGTCTACCGACCTCTCAAGTTGTATACTTCATTAGCAAGTTAACGCCCTCGGGATTTTGGCAGTTGCGTAACAAAGTTTTTCCATAGCCATATGAACATAGCTTCGAAAATATAGCTAATGAACTTTTTTGCGCCTTGGTATCGCTTACGCAAAGTTTTTCTTTTAATATATATAACACATATCTATACATAAAATATCATTTACTTGAACCAAATAAATATCAACCTATTCTGAATTGCTACTTTATATAACATGGGAGCTTTCAAAAAAGCTATATATCGTACCTAACGAACCCCTGAACCCATTGTGACAATTTCACAGAGAGCGACAATAAACTTTGAACATGAGTGAAGGACAAACAACACACAAAAATATCTGGGCGTGGCATAGCCCATTTTTCTAAAATTGTATATAGCATATGCTGTACCCAGTGAACCCAAGTATACACTGTAAAAATTTCATAAAGTCGAGTACTTTGGAGTTGGGTACTTTGGACGCCTATAAAAGTCACACAGACACGCATTCTTTTTTACACCTAGTAGTGCTACGCACACAAGATATATTAACTTCATTCACCTAACGGTTGTATGTAACCACATAAACGAATCGAGATAGACATTGGGTTATATATATCAGAAAGTTCAGGAGGAAAAGTGAAATTGATTAAGCCATGTCCGTGCGTCCGTCTGTGAAGACGATAACTTAAATAAATTTTGAGATATCTTAATGAAATTTGGTATGCAGATTCCTTGGTACTCATCTCCGAGCGCTTTTTAAAATTGGCGAAATCGGATGATAGCCACGCCTTTTTTTTACATATAGAATATATTCGAAAATACAAAAAAGTGATTATTCAGTACATAATACACTTATAAGGATAACATTTGTTGTGTACATTAATATTAAGGCAAAAAATTAATTTTTTAAGAAATTTTTGAAAATGGGTGTGGCACCGCCCACTCTTGTTTAAGTCAAATTTAGAAATAAAATAACCATAAATCAAACACCGTTCAAGATATCGAAACGAAACTCAGCACGCCATGAATACAAGAAAGGTTCCGCGAAAAAATGGGCGAAAACGGTTAAGCTTCACGCCCACTTTTATATAAAAGATTTTGAAAAGGATCACAGATATATTTAATAGGCAATAACTTTGCGTAAAATAGCTTTATATCATTTCTATAGCACTTTTAAAGTGTCCGTGAACGAAGAAAGTCGAAAAATATAAATTTTTCAAAATCTGCGTGGCCCCGCCCCTTTTATAGTAGATTATTCCACAAAACTTTTTATGCCATAACTGCGGCAAAAATTGATTTATCAAAACGATATGTGGCGAAAACGTTACATATATAAAAGTAATTGTTTGTTGTAAAAATGGGCGAAATCGGTCAACGGCCACGCCCAGTTTTTTAACATAGTTCTAAACATTTTTTTTTGTAAAATTTAAAACGCGGCATTTCTATAACTTTGCAGACTATATCAATACGATTTTGCACACATAATAAGCCTTTTAAGCAAACGTCGAACGTAAACAAATTGTGTATATATTTAGCTTTAAAGTAAATAAAAAATTTCTAAGAAATGCATAAATAAACTTACTAGTACCGTTTCCAATTTTCCCTAAATAAAGATGTAATAAATTTCTTTTGTTTTCATCATTGTCTAATAAAATACAAAATAAAAAACGTTTTCGTATTGGAAATGACATTAAAGTATCAATAAAATTGTTTTGTGCATACTTTTAACAAAAGACACAGTTGAACAAAAATCATTAATTTATGTATGCCTTTTTATTGTTTATATAGCTGCGTGTCAACTGCAATTAAAGTCAGAGAAACGTAAGCATAACAAGCGAAACATAAAGACAACACATTTTTACGGTCCGATTTTTATGTTAAATGCAAATTCTTTGAACAACAACAACAAAGGTAAATGTGTTTTTGTTTTGATTACGACAAAATGATATTTCAAAACAAAAAAAATTGAATCATAAAAATTTTATAAATATTAAAGATGCTATTAAAAGTTTTCGTTTTTGTGTTCATTCACCTGTTTCATTTTATAGCTTGATTTCACCACCTGCAGACAACGCAGCAGCGCAGGTAGATTCAAATTTAAAAATGAGAAGGAAATGTTTTGAAAACCAGTTCGCGAATTCCAATGCGATTTATGCCAATCCCATTTCACATCATAATCAATACACATGTCTATGAATTTTACAATCAAAAAATACAAGATCTCTGCATAAAAATACTATTTGTTGAAATTCGATGTAAAATACTTTTCGTGTGGTACCCATATTGACATATTTTAATGTAAATATATATAATTGCATAAGGTGGCAATCCAAAGCGGTGACCCTTAGTAGAAATAAGACGAATAAAACTTTTTTTTGAAATTAAATTCCCAAATTAAGATATACATACCAGTGATGTAACGAATGCCAATAAATATAAATAATCTCGTGTTTCTGGCCAGAGTATATGTCTACAAGTAGATCAACTTACTCCGAAGCGCCACAACACAAACCAACACAGGGTGGTTTGCATTCAATATTAAAGCAAACAAATTTAAATAAAAGTACCTGGGTGACCGACCCTTGCTCGGTATTTTTCGAAGTTGTCGCATAATCTTACTTACCAAGAGCATAAATTTGCAAAATTGATTTCCAAAATATCGAACACTAACCACAAAAAGTAAACGCGAATCATTGGTAGGATTCGGTTAAACCGTTCCCGAGATAGTGGTCGATATAAGAAGGAATAATTAAAATGCAGTCAGGTGGCAACCCTAGGTGGCAATCCTACTTAAAAATATTCTGGTTGGTATACGGCCTCAAATACCTTCCGTTTGATAGCCATATTGCCATATATTGCTTAATATTTAAAAAAACAATTGAAAAGGTGGCAACCCTCTAAGCTTCCTTTAGTGGCAACATCCAAGTAGAAAATCTTAGAAGGAAGCATACTATCCATCTACCAAATTTCATCGAAATCGGTTAAGCCGTTCCCGAGATAGTGGTCGATATCTGAAGGAATAAATGAAATGCGGTCAGGTGGCAACCCTACTCGAAAATGCTTTGGTTGGTATACGGCCTAATTTGCTACCCATATCCCATATATTGCTTAATATTAAAAAAAAATTGATATAGGTGGCAACCCTGTGAACCACCCCAAGTGGCAACACCAAATTAGAAAATCTTAAAACAAAGGATACTACCCATATACGAAATTTTATCCAAATCGGTTAAGTCGTTCCTGAGATAGTAGTGGATATACAAATATACAAGAATAACTCGTTTAAAGTTATAAGATAATACTGACCCATAAAATTCACAAATAATTGAAAATAAAGCAGTTCTAACTCGCTAAGTTTCCGAAGAGCGGCACTAAAGTGGTATAAAAAAATGTGTATCTTCACAGCGCTCTGTTGAAATTAGAGTTAGTTTTTTTATGAACAGTGTGTCTTGTGACTATGATTTCTCAGTCGCAGCTATTTTGATCCGAGACTGTGACTGCACAGTGTTAGACATAAAATAAGAGCAGTACAGCTACTCGTTAAAGATACAATTTTTACTGGAAAGTTTTCCGTGACACAGAACATTTGCAGCGAGAGAGCGCATTTTGATTTTTCATTGAGAGTGAGAGTTGAGAGTTTCTGCTGGGGGAATTTCACTGAATAAAACTTTGCAAGTGATAACAGCTGATCGTGAGATGGGAAAGAAACAACAAAAATTAAAAAAAATTGAGCTATTAACCAATCAAAATGGCAACAGATGTTTTGCTTGGAAGTTTTTACTGACTCCTGTTGCGTTTCGAGAGAGTTTTACGTCATTCTCACTTTACTGACAGTTCTTTGCAAGTGTTTGCAAGTTTTGTCACCGAACACAGCTTATGTATGTATATTGATAACTTGCTGATTTTTGAGTTATAGAATTTATACTCGTATACATACTTTTTGGAAATTAAATTTTTAGTTTTCTTTCTGCACTGAAAAACAAATCTTGTTATACATGCGTTGCCAGGTCTCTCCCATGCACACTTTTAAAGATATTCAGCCTTAAAAATTAAGTTTGTATGGGAGGTGCAAGGCCTCCCCCCCGTCTTTTTTTCACTAGCCTGCGTATAGTTATTAAAAACAAACCCCGAAAATGAAGTATTTAATTCAGTTCAGTCGCCCACAAACGAAGATTCATTTATATATAAATATGTAGCTAAAAAAGTTTAATTACCCCCTTCTTGAAAAAATCTGTCTACAACCCTGATTGGGACACACATTTTACAATTAATAATTCTTAATTATTATTGGAAAATTGAAGAAGCATCATAACAGGCAATACTTATAGTAGACTGGGTCGATTTATTAACCGATATCGCGCTATCGATTTTACGATAGGTTTTGGGCTCAGGAAAAAAAGTTCCACTACGCATACCCAAAAAAATAATTTTCGAGCCTGCGAAATTTCATTTTTTTGACTTTTTCGACTTTGATTTTTAAGGTTCTTTTCATGACCTACTAAAAAATTTTCACTTGATTTTAAAATATTCATATATAGGATATATCCGACCCAAAAATGCCCGCTAAAAACGTTGGCGATAACAGTTTTTTAAAAAAAAAAAAGGTTTTTTGGGGTTTGGGGAGTGTTTTGGTCAAAAAATAGACCCTTTCGCCATTTTTTTTTAAGGGTTTTTTCAGCATGCATGCAAAAATGTTTTCGATGAAAACGAATTTGTCTCATATTTCCTGCCCCACTTAAAATTATGCGCTAAAAACGTTGGCGATAACAGTTTTTTGAAAAAAAAAAAAATATTTTTCGGGTTTTGGGACTGGTTTTGGTCGAAAAATCGACTTTTCCTGAGCATAAAACCTATCGAGAAATGGATGGCGCGATATCGGTTAACTTTCGTCCATACAAATCGACCCACCCTAACTTATAGTGTCATTGATGTTGACAGCCCTGTATCAAACATCGATCGGGTATGATCCGGGACTTTTCTTCGGGTACTATTTTGTTTCTGTGTGCCGCAAACAATTTGTTGAGCTACCATCTGAAGGAAAGCAGGATTTTACCAATGAGAGGAGTAAGGCGTCCAATCCATGGATCAGCCATCGAGGTGCATAGTTTTAGATACCATTTACGACACCGATTGCTTGTGTAGACAGGGATCTGATGAGAAGCTCGTGATTTCGAAGCATGTCATCCCAACCTTCGCTGTGCAAAGTTTTGTAATACAATGATATTGATCAAATATAGTTGGTATAAAAATTAAACTAAAACAAAATTAAACTTTATTTCTTTGTGACTCAATGCACGTTAGACTATTTATCACTGTCGGCGCAGTTCGCTTTTAACTTTTGATAAATTCGCAAATAAATCGTAATTAACATACTCAAATAAAATTTGCTTTTGTTTATTAACCGTTTCAGAGCTTATTTTTTATTGTTTATTTCGTGATATTTTTTTGTGATTTTCCAGCGCGCCAAACGTGAACGAAATCATCAAAATACTCGATTTTTGTTGTTGTGCCATCATTTATCACTCGCCTGCAAAATGACAACAACAATACGATAGCACATATTTCTTTACATAGCAAATGTTTTTGTTGTGTGATTCGTACACCCCCAAATTATGTTGCGCCCGTAGCGGCATATCAACTTTATAATCAATTTTTAACTTTATTGTCATTGTTAAGTGTCGTTGAAATTACTTGTAGCTGGTAATTTATATGCCAAACATATCATGTGGAAGTCAGTTGGTCGCGTTGGACATGTCAAAGCTGTCATTTCAGGGAACATAAATTCGATTGCATGCTTCGCACAGAGTGCACGCATATGCAGACATGTGAATAGAGTTATTGGGTTGTGTTAAGGTGGAGCGAATATTTGAGGGGTAATTCGCATGGTTTAGAATATTTTAAAAATTTAACTATTTTTACTATTATCAAATGATTGCACTATTTTCACAATGTGATAGCTCTAATCTGCATGAAAATTTGGCATTTTGTATGAAAAACTTTTAAATGTGGGTCTCTTGGTAGCAGACTCACTTCCTAAATTAAAATGGGCGATATTTGATAGTAACCACTTACATATTTTATAAAGCGATAACTCCAAAAAGCACAAAAATTTCTTGAAACAGTAACTGACAGATCTTAAAAAACAGAATGCAATATGTAGAAAAATCTTCAAAATTAAAATGATGGCATTTCTCGCTTTTGAAAAAGTAAAGTTTATAAATCTTGTAAATATGAGGGAAAATTGGGTCAAAATCGCCTGAAGACTATGTCCAGTTTCATAACAACAATTTTAAAATGTTCGTTGAATAATATTATAGGAATAATTCCATATCAATGGTATTTCATTTACTGTGAAAATCGACTGCTGAGGGGAAGATCATCCTATACAAAATATAATGAAGTATGGTCCCCATATAGAGAAAAAGTTGGTAGAATCCGCTTCTAAATTTGAAGCTTATGTCGAGAAAGCTTTGGAATTTTGTTTTTCCTTACAAAAACAATCAAAATGGTGCTTCTATTGCAACTTTTTTATTTGAAATCCGATTTTACAATTTCGTAAAACAATAAAATAATTTGTTTGTCATGATTTACCCTTCGATTTTGTGTTCTTGACAAATTGTCAATCTTGGCCTTGAGCTCGTTTCATTAATACTTGAAAATGTACAGGCCGTAAATCAACAAAAATTGTTTGTATAAAAAAGGAAGAACAAAACCGAGAGCACGCGGTAAGGCAGTTCTGCTAATAAACCAGGTCTGTCAAAAAAAAAAAAAAAAATCCATCTGATCACAGTACTAACTGTCAAATGGCGGAAATAGTTCATGCATATGGTAAAAAGAAGAATAGAACTAGGAGTTTAGATGACATCAAAACCAGCGTATTGTTAGCTTAATCGTTAGCAATGCGTTCCAAAATTTCTCTGATGAAGAAGCCTAGCAGCTTCCGAAATGGATCTATAAGAAAAAGCTATGGCGGTTGTCTCTAAACATTTTTCCTACTCTATTCAATCAAAAAACTTTTAATATTTAATTAAAATTTTTTATTATAAAAATAAAAACAATAATAATTTTCATAAAAAAATTCAAAAAGTGAAAAATTATTATTCTTGGCCTTGAGCTCGTTTCATGAATACATCAAGAAAAATATTTTTTGTATCAAGTATTTGGAATTCTGCGTCAACAATAAAATTATTTTTCTTGTTTCTGACGTAAAATTAAAAAAAAAAAAACATGATACAAATTTTTTTTTTTTATTATTTATCAAGGTTGACAATTTGTCAAGGAAACAGAATCGGGGGGTTAAAATGCTTTCGTTTGGTGAAAAAAAAAAACTTAAAGAACGAACAACACATTCAGCTGATGACTCTGTGAAAACGACTTCAGAGCTCAATAGAATATTAAAAAGAAATATAGAGGTTCTTAATACTAAAACTTTGACATACCAATTTTAAAAATCGAATGTCAAACAACGAAGTTACAATAATAAAACCCATTTTGACTGTTTTTGCTAGAATACAAATTTAGGGGCGAACTTTTGCCACTTTTTTTTAACTCACAAAGATCGACAATGTACTGCAACCTATTATGTTGGGAGTGTGATATTTCATTTCCGGAAGGAATCCGTTATGTTCCGGTATTAGCTAGTTCTGTTATAAGCCGAACTGCAGCGGCGATAATTTCTATGACCGTTCGAGACTTCGGGGATTCTGGTCGATTCTTACGAAGCACATATTTTTATTTTAGTAGTTTAGAGAGTTGGAATGCTACCCTTTGGTGTTCGCGCTGAGATTCAATGTCTACATCGGAGTGCACTAGACCAAAAATAGAGAGCGCAACTTAGATTTAAAAGTAAATTAAAGATATTATAAGATACTAAACATATTTCCAAAGCTTTCGGGAATGTTTTGCAGTAATAACAAAAAAAGCTACTAAAACTACCGCTAAAACGTCGGAGAAGTTTTACTATTCCTAAAATTTCCTACTTAAATTTGTTATGATTGAGAAAAGTTATGTAGACCCTTTGACATCCTAATTGCGATAAAATGAGCATAGTAATAGATTTTGCTATTATGAGTACCATCGTACTGGCGGTAATTTATTTCTAAACCTATTTTTTCTTTTAATTATTAACTCATTACTAGACATGCACCGTATTTCAAACATACAAATAAAGGTAATAAGTACTTGATTTGTGAAAATTATTTTGATACAGATTTTTCGGATTACTCATAATTTTTCAAAA
Source organism: Merzomyia westermanni (assembly GCA_949987695.1). Taxonomy (NCBI): domain Eukaryota; kingdom Metazoa; phylum Arthropoda; class Insecta; order Diptera; family Tephritidae; genus Merzomyia; species Merzomyia westermanni. The sequence continues at coordinate 18,793,737 of OX465290.1, read as the reverse complement.
TTCGAATTAATTACGTTTCAAAAAATCAGGGAAATCGGTTGAATGAATGGCTATAACTTCGAAAATAGTTCGAATTTCGAAAAACTATGATTTCATTTTTGAGGCTAACTTCTGAGGCGGCGATGCTAAGTTTTAATTGATAGTGAAATTTTAAGTTTTTTTTTGATAAAAAGTGTCGATTTTATTGGTACAACGGAAATAAAAAATTGTAGCAGAAAGTTGTAGTGAAGGTAATATAAAATTTAGAAAATAGCTAATTGTGGCATAATTAGATAGGGTACGGATCATTTCGGGAATCATTTCTGATTTTTTTCTTAACCTTCCAGGACTATTTTCAGACTGCTTCAGGATCATTTCGGAATGTTTTGCGGGGCTTTATAAGGATCATCAGGGAAGGTTTTTTTTCACTTTTTCGGGACTTTTTCAGGATCATGTCGGACGGTTTTCGGGACTGTTTTAGGGTTGTTTCGGTACTTTATATTGACGAACGGGAAATAAAAACTTATACTAGAAAACTTAAGTAGTATAGATTTCAGGAAATAGAATTAGGCAGGTTATGGAGCATTTCGGAATGCTTTTCGAGACTTTATGGGGATCATTTAGAGGTTGTTTTCTTGACTTTTTCAGGACAACTTTAGGATCATGTCGGTACTTGGGACTACTTTTGGCTAATTTCTTGACTCTTTAGGTACCATTCCGAATCGTTTCAGTATCCTTTGGGAACCGTTTTCGGAGTTTTTAAGGATAATTTCGGGGCAAATTGTGGGTTTTACGGAGTCAGTTGCGGATTTTTTTCGGGACAATATCAGAACTTTTTGAGGATCTTGTCGGAACTATTTTTGGAGACTACTTTGGGATAGTTTCTGGACTCTTTCGGTACTATTCCGGAACATTACAGTATCATTTGGGGATCGGGTTTTTTAGGGATACTTTCGAGATGGTTTTGGGGGAAATTTTGTGAGTTCTCCGGGGTGAGTTTGGGATTGATTTCGGGACAATTTCTGGATTGTTTTTGTATCTTCTTCTTCTTCTTTTTTAAATGGTCATCTAACCGCCTGGGCGATTTTGACCGTCCAACATAGCTCGCCAAAAGGCTTTGTTGTTGAATTTCATTGGAACGTTGTTTTATGTGGTGGGTCCCAAACCCAACGCACAACCCGTTTCACGGGAGTTTGAATTCTATTACACGTTTGTATAGCGAGCCGCTTGATCCAAGACAGACGCCCGCTTGCAGCCGCACCACATGGTGATCAGACGCTGCTGTTTGAACCCCCCAGCAAGCCCTTAAACCGATTATGTCGGAGTGGCCTTACCAGGTTGTCGCCTTCTCACGTTTAGCTCACCACCAAACGCGTGCTCGGTGGTTACCCAGAGGATACTTGGGCGCAAAGGCCGGAAGTAGTGAGCTGCTTGAACCGCATGCAAAAGAATCGCTCTGGCCATTCCCAGGTGAATGGCGATCAGAAACTTTCCCCACTTGCGTGGACTTCTGCACACGGCCCCATCCTCCAAACTATACTTCACAGGAACATTTCTGTACTCAGTCTTCATTTACTTTCATTTGTATCTTCTAGGGGATTATTTTAAGGATCATTTCGGGTATTTTCAGAATCATTTGGATTTTGGGATCATTTGGAATTTATTTCTTTTTAACAGAAAAACTCGTGAGCCATAACACTTTTACTGTGGTCGGACATCCATTAATTACTAGGCAACCTGTATATATAAAATTATTTACAGGGTGGTTTTAGATGAAATTAGTTTTATATAATTTCTTAAGAAAATTCGACCCATCCTAATACGGTGTATACGTGTATGGTCATACTTACATGCAAACTTTGGTGAAAAAGTAGCGATTTGATCTAGAAATTAAAACGCAACATGTTTTTTTGTTTGTTTTAGATTTGTAATAAGCATTTTGCATACTAATTTATAGATAATAATAATAACTTTATTTTCACTTGATTTGTGTTTTTATAGGTTTACAAATGTTTCAATTAAAACTACAAGAAATGCAATAAATAAACAAACGAATTATAAACTAATGCAATAGAAGCTGCGAGTAGTTGAGAAAAATAGAGATTTTTTTAACAAAAAACAGCTGCGTTACGTAGAAATGCAGTGAAACTTATGAACAGATTAAAACGTTACAAAAGTACTTAACATATAATATATATATTATATATTTATATATAAGCATGTATGTACAGCTGTGCTCAATATAATATTAGTTAAGTTAAAATGGATATCGTTCGACGAAATAAGAAGCTGTGTTTTTGATAATTTTCATTTAAAATATAGCGAATTACATAACAGAAACCACCTAAAAAGAAATTTCAAAGCTTACACAAAGTTCAGGAAAGTTAATTAAGCTTTTAAAAATAGCCATCAAAATCTTAAAATCTTTTGGCAGAGTTTCTAGAAAATTTCTGAGTACGCAGTTTTGTAGACCAAGCAATTTTAGTATTATATTGTCCAAGTTACAGCTCGCTAAAAATTTTCCTGAATTTTCAGAATTTTTTTCGTAAAGGGTGTGATTTTCTCCATACAATGCATGAAGAAAAATTAATTCTAAAAATTCAGAGGAAATTTTGAGGTACTTCTTACTGCCATATTATGATGCTTAACCCTAGACACGTAACCTTCGTCGAATGCGCTGTAGAAAATTTTCTATCTCTTTTTAAGACTGCCTTTCTAAAAGACTTAAAAAAATATATCTGAATTGTTCCAATATAATAAAGAAAATATTTTATTTCCAAGATTAAAAACTGGTACACATATGAAATAAGTATTTTAAAGAATGTTCGTAGAATCGACGAATGGTTAGGTTTTATAGGAAGTAAGCTAAGGTTAGCTTTCTAGCCAAATAAATTGAATGGGCTATAAAACTGCATACTCAAAAGTTTGCTAAAAGTTTTGCCAAAATATATTGAAATTGTGATGTAACTTTTTTTAAAAATTTAACTAACTTTCCTGAACTTTGTGTAAGCTTTGAAATTTTTTTTATGTGGTTTCTGTTATGGAATTCGCTTTATTTTAAATGAAAATTATTAAAAACACAGCTTCTTCTTGTTATTTCATCGAACGATATCCAATTTAATTTAACTACTATTATATTAAACACAACTGTATGTATGAATTTATAGGATAAAAAAGCTTTCAGTAAAAGCTTATGCGATCGTATACTTTTTGCAAGCACCATTTTTAGGATAAATTTTTTTTTTTTAATTTGAATTATTCGGTTTATTAATTTTATTTATTTAATTTAAAAATTTTTACTTTAAAAGGCATTAAAACACAATTCAAAGCAAAGCGTCTAACTCTATTCTATGCACTGGTGCCTTAACAGCGCTGCAACACACACACAAATACAATAGAAAACTTAATTTTTTATTTTAATTTAAATATATGCCAAAACTATAAAACATTTTTGATTAATACAACAACTAAATATAGTATTTGTTTACTTTTTATTTTTTGTTGTTTTTTTTTTATTTTGACCTTTTGCTTCAATAAGCCACATTAAAAATTTTTATTAAATAAACTCACTAAATTATCAAACTCCCTAAATAGTATAAATTAATTTCTTTAACCTTAAAATATAAAATAATAATCCATAACTCAAAATTTAATTAAAATCATATTAACAACTTTATAATTCCTCCAAACATCTCGCATTTGTGAGCATAATTCGTGTTAAGCGCCACACTTGTTTGGCGGCATTTTCCAGTGCGCCTGGTGATTTGCCCTTAAAGAGGTCCATGTTGGGTAAGAAATAGTGTGGACATCGTCGGCATTGCAAGCAGGAAATGAGCTGTAGAAATATACCGTTAATGCGATCAGCAATGCAATTCTCCTCCCATTCCATTTCGCGCGGATGTTTCTCGCATTCGTAGAGCAGCAATGTCTTCAGATGATACGACGTCACTGGATTGCCGGGAAGATCTAAATGTCGATCGCGTAGCGTTTTCAAAATGCTCAAACAACGTCTGCGACTGGCACCTGGAATGAAAAAATGCAATTTTTGAGTGAATAGTTCATGAGTGGAATTTATATTTGTAGATATGGATCGTAAGTTGTGAAAGGAATTTTTAGAATGATTTAAGGTCCTAGTCGAAAGAGGACTGTATAGTTCAATCACATCAATTCTTGAGAATAATTTATTTCCCACTTTTTCTGTATAGAAATGTCGCAGATAATGTGTCAATTCAATAACTAATACGGTAGAGTGATATAATTTGACCATCCAGTATTAAATTTTGCAAATTATTTGAAAGGTGGGCACTTGCTACGCATAAAAGTGGAACTTTTGAAGATTTTACAGGCCAAACTCAAAAAACGATGAAGATATGCTTTTAATAGTTGTAAACAATGAAAATATTAAAAATAACAATAATAATCCTGGCAGACGTATTGCAGAACCTAGTCGCCGCAGGAGATTTGACCGCTAGAGCTAGGTATCGTTTAAGGAAGAACACACTAGCGGAGGCTATTCGACTAACTGCTGATAATTTCCCAGAGCTTTTGTTGAATATGTACCACAAATTTCTCAAAGCAAGAATCTTCATCTACAGATGGAAGACGGCACGGCTTGTCCTTATCCCGAAGGACAAATAGGACCCAAACTTCCCATCATCTCTGCGCCCACTGTGCATGTTCGGCTAAGCGGGAAACTGATGGAGAGCCTTATAAAGCACGTCTAACGACAGCCATAGACCAAGGGGGAGGAGTGTTCTACCGACAACAAATGCCATAGCAGAAGTCATAGACGAGGTAAAGAAAGCCACCAAGCAAAGCCGATAGTACTATTGGTCACTTTGGTTGTTAAAAATGCCTTTAACTCCGCCATACTTGCCAGACATACTAATGCTACGTTTGACACCAGAAAGCATTTTCCTTTTCGCTTTGGCAGACAATTTGGCTACTGTGATAATAGCACGGAACTGCGATCTGGCACAGCACAGGCCTCCAGCTGGCTACAGCAAAGACAAAGATCGTGATCCTCACAAAGTGACAGATTCCCACCATTCATAAAATTACTATTGGGATTAACAAATAAAAACGCGTAGGTTCACGAAATATCTGGGGCTGCGCCTAGCTCAGTTCTCAGAAAACTTTCGAAGTGCACGCGAGAAGGCTGCATACACCATAACGAATCTGAGTCGTCTAATGGCGAACCAAGGCCATATATAAGAAAGCTGATAGCATCCACCTCAGGTTCTATCCTTTTATTGCCACCACTGTGCAATCCGGGAATTTATTAACTTTCGATTTTAGCCGAACTTGGGCTTAATTATTTGTTTGTATCATATCATGCCTGAACCAATCCAACGGATATCCACTCTTGGAAAGCAGTATTATTTTAAACTGAGTATTCAATTAAGAAATAACGTCCACGTTCTTTAAATCTCACTTCATACCAGTATGATTGGGAATCATGACCAGTGTTGAAGTGAAAGTGGAAGGGCCCTTGGAGTATTCGAGCGAACTTTAGTCGAAATTTATATGGTCTTTGTGGTAATGCCAATGGCATCCCAGCCAACTATACAAAGAGAAAAAGATTCCATTCGGTGCTGTAAAAATCATATTTCTCCGAGCATTTCCGTTGTTTTAGGCCCTTCTCAAAGCCCAAAACGATCAAAAATCAATCCACGCGACCACACCAAAAGGAGTCTTGAAAAAAAAATCCAAAATGTCTCCGAATCTCATGGATTTGGGGGTGTTTCATGACTCTTTTTAAATGAACTTCCGAGTCTTTTTCGAATGATATCGGAGCTTATAATTGATGCTTTGAATTTGGAGTATTTTTGACTCTTTTTGAAAGCATCTTTTCCTCTATTTTGATGGTTTGTGGACCCTTTCTGGAGTCATACTGTAAGATTGTATTAATTCTTGTATGAAGCATTATATAAGTTTTTAAGATTCATTCTGTGCCTTAATATTTAGGCGAAAGTACGTTTTTTAATGGTTTATACAGTTTTATTAATGTCTATAATTTTGAAAATATAATGCTACTAGAGGGGCCGGCAGACTTTGTCCTGCCCAAATATTTACTTGAATAGATCTAGAAATATTGGCTTCTTCTATCCCTATCCCTATCCCTACCCCTATCTCTATCCCCATTCCTATCCCTATAGATGTAACTATTTCACACACACACAATTCCACTTCACCATCGATCGATCCATTATTGAGCTTTTCTAACAAACAAACAAATTATAAAAATTCGCACCATACCAAATGTATGGGAAAATGAAATTTTTTTTCAGGAATTTTTCGGAAATTTTATTGGGTATTCTTCTATTCTGGTCAGAGAACAATATAAATTAGTGTCAATCATCCAAATCGGTGCAGGCGTTCTTGAGTTATGAGCGTTGGAACTAACGTCACTTTCTTTTATACTAGAGTTCGCCCAGTGGTTGAAATTCAACCAATAAACTTTATTTTATTTTATTTTTTTGCTGTAGGTATGTTTTATCGGCCTTTTTTTCTTCCTTTCTATGTCGTTCCTTTCCTCTAACATATTTTTATTTTCCTTAATTTCTTTTTTTACTCTCTTATTTTTTTTTTACTTTCCTCAAACTTCTTTTCCTTTCCCTTCCCTTCCTTTTATTTTCTTTCTTTCCCCTTCGTTTTCTTACCTTTCCTTTAATTCCCTTTCCCTTCCCTTCCTTTCATTTCCTTACCATTCCTATCTTTCCTTTAATTTTCCTTCCTTTCCCATCCTTTCCATTCCCTTCCCTTTCCTTCCTTTCCTTTTCCTTTTCTTTTCTTTCTTTCCTTTGATTTTCCTTCCTTTCAATTCTTTTCCTTTCCTCTATTTTCCTTTAATTTTCTTCGGTGTTTAATACTCTTTATGAGTAATCATTTATATTATTTTTGTAAACCCTGTTTGTAGGTATCAGCAATGAATTTTACATATTTGCTCATATTTTACATTGCTTGCTTAATGTATCCAACAAAGCAACTTTTCGTGCTCTCAGGAGAGCAACTGACACTGGGCATCGTAGCCAGTAATCAATACAATAACAACAACAAAAGCAGAAATGCATGACACGACAGATTATCTATAGTGCGAATACTTATTTTTCATTGGTCCACTACCAACTCTTCGCACTCACAGTGAGAGCCGACCACATGAATAACACAAAAACATGCATGGCAAGTCTACTCACACTACAGCTGCCTGGCGACACGCAAGCATATGCTGCTGGTAGCCATAGCAACGGGTGGTTACCATAGCAATCGGCGCGAACGACGGGTAGTCGTGCTCACACGTACTTGTTGTCGGCTTTCGTTGATGAAAATCAAAAATTTTAGATTTTTTCGCTTGACAGCTGGTCTATTTGATCGTTGCCAACGTGTTTGACAAGCATTAGTGTGTTGGTTTTGCGAGAACGTGAAATGAGCAAGCTCGCGGAAGAAAAAGATTTTACGTTGCGGTTTATTGAAACCTACGAGTGCATGATGCTTTTAACTCTTTTAAGAGGTTCTCATGCGTAAACTGTTTACGTTTTGCATGCAAACTTTTCATCCAGAATTTTCTTTTTTTAATTTTTTTCCGCCAAAACAACTGCAGTTACAAGCAATAAGAAATCGTCATCCGATGACATGTTTACGTCCGCACGCTACGAATTTTCAATACAAATGGCGCTTGATGCTTTATGCTTGTATGGTGGCCGGGCAAACGACAATCACCCGATTACGCACACAACCACCCGTTGCTATGGCTACAGCAGCATATGCTTGCGTGTCGCCAGGCAGCTTACTACGGCTCTTAATTTTTTCCTACAAAGCAGCTCCTCGCCCATGCTCACGATTCAGCATAGTACACAAAAAGCAAGTACACACACACACAGCGTGCCTATAGTGTGAATAAGTAAATGTGTAGTGGTGTGACTTTTATGTAAAATTTTTTATATTAAAATGATTTTTTAAATTTTTTTTATTTACGGATAAAAGTACACCTCAAAATTTCCTATCTATACATATATAATTTGTATACCTTAGAATTATAGTTTAGCAGAAAACGGTTCCACATTGCATTCATCTTGTGTATTTATATATAAGATATATGGATTAACTCTTAATTGAAAACAAGTTTTATGTAAAAATATTTAAATAAGTACAACTAATAGAATACTTATCAAATCACTTAATACAACTAAAAACAAGTAAGGACGGCGCTGTCTTCAGCTGTGCCGAAGGCTTTATACTTTCATGAATACGTGCAAACTTAATACGCATTGTTTAAAGGTCTATAAGCAAATATCTCACCAATTTTCAAGTTTTAATATTTCAAAATGAGGAATAAATGGCCATAATCCTCTTATCTGAACGATCGGTTGTATGGGATATATACTATATATAGCTCCGATCTTGCTGACTTTTTTACAAAATCTTTTGCTATCCATAAGAAAATATCTCACCAAGTTTCAAGTTTTAATCTTCCAAAATGAGGGATAAATGGCAATAATCCTCTTATCTGAGCGATCGGTTGTATGGGAGATATATGCTATAGTGACCCGATTATACCGGATCCGACAAATGTCTAATATAATACAAAAATACATCCGTGTGCCCAAATTTCATCGAGATATCTCAAAAATTGAGGGACTAGTTTGCGTTCAAATAGGCGGACGGACAGACGGACATGGCTGTATCAACTCAGTTCATCGTCCTGATCAATTTGGTATACTTAATGGTGGGTCTATCTCTTATATTTCTAAACCTTACAAACATCGGACCAAAGTTAATATACCATTTCATATTCATGAAAGGTATAAAAAAATATAATATTTTGTTTAATTTTGAATGACTTCCTTTGGATTTGAGCTTGCGGTTTATCCGCTTTACAATATTCATTTCTTCTTCCAAGGCTCTGTGAATCGTCATAACAAGGTGCCTTTTTTATATCTTTACTAAGTAACACTCCAAACAAGTTCAAATTACGAACTCGTTTTGGGTCATTTATTCGGAGCGCTGCGGCTTTGGTTAGCTGGGATGTATGTAACAAAGGAAATTTAGAAGCTTATTATCAACTGAATATCATTAAATTATTTAAGCTTACTACAACTAGAATCTCTTTGAATTCCAATAAAGCTTTTGAGTTCCACAAGTCTCTTTATTATGACGTCCATAAGTCTTTTATCATTAGAAATTTATTAATTTATTACATGTAATAAAAATCTTAGCGATCTTTTTATAAAAAATTAATATAAAATTATCGGAGCTGCGACAAAACAGATTTGTTTCTGCTGTTTTTCTTTAATTAATAAAAGATTAAAAATGCATATGGAACAGTGTAGTAAATATATACATTAGGGTGCTGCATCAAAAAGATTTGTGGTCCATTACATTGGAACTATATAGTCTGATATGTTTAAAGACCCATACGATAATGTTCGAAACGAAAATACCTTTAAAAGTAGCTTTGCTTGAAAAAAAAGTTTATAAATCATAGAGCTATGTACGCTAGAAATCGAGAGACAATATGCCCTCGACATGACAAGCATGATGAGTTCGAAAGGAAATTTAAAATTTTGAAAGAAAATTCATTTTGTTATTTAATTCATAAGTAGCTAAGTGCTTACGAAAAAAAAATCGGCTATTGTTGATAAACGTTTATGTAAAAGAAGCCGCTTGAAGCTAAATAACGAAAAATACCTTATTGAGCAAAAAAGTGCCGAATAACGCGCTAATTCTAGTATGGTAACAACATTCGTTTTACCGGCAAATAAATAGTTTGGAAACTTTTACACCCCTTTGGTATTCTGCCTGCTTAAGTTGCAGCTCAATTTCGTAACCACCAACATAGGTGGTAACGTCGCGTAACCGCGAAAAATTGCACGTGTTTTGTAAATATTTTTGTGGACAGAAAATACCGAAAATTTTGTACACATACTAGTTCACAAGAATTAATAAACAAAATAAACACTTTTTTACACGAAGTTTCGTTCGCGTTTGCATTTTATTCTCTGTCGCGCATTGTTTGTTTTTGACAGCGTTGCCATGTACGCTAGAATCGCGGTTACATGAACTGCATTGCCAACGGTTACGATTTTCGGTAATTTACCAGGTACAAAATTACCGGTTACGCACAGAATTGACCCTTAAAAAAAATATTTTTTCTGTATCGGCAAATACTTTCCTGAGGTCTTCACCAAATCGAGTTTTATACACCCACCCAAAGTCAAGAGAAAGAGCACTAGATCAACACTCAAATTTTCTTTAGGAAACGAATACCTACATTCATATAATTTCCAAGTCCGAACACTGTTGTTTGGAGTATTTAATAGTCTCAGAACTTTTATAGTTTTTTACGCTACGGACAAGCAATAAAACGCGCACAATGAGTTACATAACAACAATGCCAACAATAAAAGTGTCAGCTGGTACAACAAATTAATACTCCTTTGGCGTTGATAAGCAATGTCAATGCGTTGAAGCCAGAACACGCCACCGATGAGTTTTCGATAGATTTGTTGTTGTGACGTAGGTAGTGCAAGTATTCACAGCGAGAAATGTGAATCAGTTTGGGAAGTGAAAAACAAAACCGAAAGTTGTTTCTCTGCTATGCAATGGACGTTTTTATATTTATTGTGCGCTAAATATTAAACACTCAGCTTTCTTACACCCAAATTCAATTATGTTCTAATTTGTGTAAATATTTATAGGCACAGATTAGTCTTATCAACTAAATCAGTGGCACTATGCATGGTGAAAGGGCTGATAGCAGGGAGCCGCACAAAAACATTCACCAAGTTATTGAAAATTTAGTTATTTTTAAAATATGTATGTAAGAGCCAAAAAGGACTTTAAAAATATTTAAAAACAAGTAAGGAAGTCTAAGTTGGGATGGAATCAAACATTATATACCTAGTAGTGATCTATTATGGCATACCAATTTACGCAGGTCTATTTTAGTACTTTTCAGTTCGTACTATAAAGCCAGCCCATTGTTTTCAATAAAAACACTTCTGTTACGAGTTTTGAGGGTGAATTAATTTAAAAAAATATATAAATGTATGGCGCAATATAAAGGGTGTTTTTTTAGGGGTATAGAACTTCGAATTGAAATAAAACACAAGAAAATCGTCTTAAGGTCCATCAATTTGGCTTTATTGGAAGGATAATTTTATGCCATTAATGTTTAAATATGATTTCGGGCATGTGGCCGCCGCGGCTGGCTCGAATAAAGCCAATTCTACAGGTCCAATTTTCAACCACTTTTTCGAGCATATGGGGCCGTATGTCGGCAATAACGCCACGAATGTTGGCTTCCAATTCCCCTAACGTTTCTGGTTTGTTGGTGTAGACGAGCGACTTCACATATCCCCAAAGAAAATAATCCAATGGTGTCAAATCACACGACCTTGGTGGCCAATTGACAGGTCCATTCCGCGAAATTATGCGCTCATCGAATGTTTCCTTCAATAAATCGATTGTGACGTGCGCTGTGTGGCATGTAGCGCCGTCTTGTTGGAACCACAACTCATCCACATTCATGCCATCCAATTCGGGAACAAAATAGTCGGTTATCATGGCTCTATACCGGTCTCCATTAACGGTATCTGCCTCTCCAGCATTATTGCGGAAGAAGTATGGCCCAATGACTCCACCAGCCCATAGAGCACACCAAACAGTCAGTTTTTGTGGATGTAATGGCGTTTCAAGGGTCTCATGTGGATTCTCTTCACTCCAAATGCGGCAATTTTGCTTGTTGACGTAGCCATTCAACCAAAAATGAGCCTCATCACTGAACAAAATTTTGCGATGAAAATCAGCATCGAAATCAATCTCATTTTCGGCCCATACACCAAAATCACGACGCATTGCATGGTCTCGCGGCTTTAATTCTTGCACAAGCTGGATCTTGTAAGGTCGCAAGCCAAGATCTTTGCGCAAAATCTTCCATAAAGTTGATGGACAAAGCTCCAATTGCTGTGCACGGTGGCGAATCGATTCATTCGGGTCCTCTTCAACACTTTGCTCTACAGCGGCAATTGTTTCTTCGGTGCGCACTGTTCGACGTCTCTGCGGATGCGTATTATCACATAGAGTAAACGTAGTGCGAAAACGATCCATGGTTAACCGAATTAATTGCTCTGATGGACGGTTATGTCGACCATAAAATGGACGGAGCTCACGGTAAACTTCGCGAACTGAACCATTATTTTCGAAATAAATTTGCACGATTTGCAAGCGTTGTTTTTTTGTCAACCTGTTCATGATGAAATGGCAAACCAAACTGAACATAAATGACATTAGAGTTGCCAGATTTGACCACAAAATGCCAGTTTTATCTCTATTCGCAAAACAAACCCGTAAAAAAACACCCTGTATAAGCTAAGTTGTTTAAGCTTTGTGTGACCGTTCTTCTCAATTACTTTATACTGGCTGCAGATTAATTTTGCCTATATTCTTCAAATTTATTTATTTATTGCTAAAACTAACACAGCAACACCAAGCATCTTTTATAACACAACAGGTTTTGAATATTTAACTACTTAACCTCAGGGAAGATAAGATACAAAAGTTAATCAAAACCAAATAATTGCAATTAATTGTAAAAAAAATAGACAAAAAATTAAAAAGAAATAAAACGAAATATAAATAAATTATAGGTAAGACTAATAATTTTCAGCGAAACAAAGAGTTCATTAGCAATGACTGCAACTGTAAATATGAATGCAGAATGTTCTTAGAACTTGCTCTGGTTAAACTGTTGCGTATGAACTTAAGAATTGAGTTCCACATACGAATGGTATATCGTCCGTGACTCCTCAAAATCGCGTAAGTGATATCTGAGCATGGCTGTTTTTCAACTACAAAATGCGTATGTTAAGGATGAATAATGGCTTTATGGAAAAAGCTCCCATCAAGATCGATTCTTTTAATTATTTTCCAAACCAACATATATATTTTTTGAAAATAAATTAATAGATTTTAATGACAGGGAACTATGATAGTTTTTGACACAAATGTAGCTTACGCGGTTTCTCATTTGTGCTTTACGCGGTTTTACAGTGCCACCGACGGTATACGAAAAAGAGCCTTGTGGAGTTCCGGTAGTTGTACCTAGGAATAAACAGGTGAGTCACCCTAGAAGATCTTCGAGAAATTGTCTTCTCATAAAGATACCCTGGCACTTTGTGAAGCAAAATACGAAAAAGGAATATACAATTTCTGGCTTTGAGATAATTAAACATATCCATACCCGACATACTAGTCCTCCAGTTAGATATATGGTAGTACCTAGCCACTCAATAGATAGAGTGTGTCTTGATTAAACGCAACATCAAGTTTTCAAGTTGACCGGAAAACAAGCTTGCATATTAATGGCATTACCAATTGAAGGGCAAGCCTTTCCCTGATGCCAATAGAAGTGTTGGACGCTGACATTTTTTTGTTCTTGTTGTTAACAGTGCTTCGCCATGCCCAATGGGTTCGGTCACTCTAAATTGTCATCAGTCTCTTCTAACGGAAGTCCGAGGAAACGCGCAGTTTCCACAAGGTTGGACCAGAGTGATGTAGGTGTTAGAAGAGTAGGTTCGACTGAACAGAAGAAGAGATGTTTGGTATCATGAGAGGACATACCACATGCAGGGCATGTGTTTGGTATGTTGGGGTTCAGTCTGGACAAGTAAGAGTTTAACCTGTTCAAATATCCAGAGCGATGTTGTGCTAGCATGACTCTAGTCTCCCTCGGAAGTACACCCTCCTCTTCAGCCAATTCAGGTGGCTGAGTACTAATAACGGGATTCACAGACCGAGATCTGAGGGATCTATCTACCGACTCAGTGTGGAGGTCATTTAGGGCCCGCCTATGGTTCCGCAGATCAAACGGCAAAGAGATGTAATGCCGGATCTCATCGTAGTGCTTACGAAGATGCCTGCTTATGTCTCTGGGGGGCGGGGCTACATCCAATAGATGTCGATTTGGATCACTGGGTTTATGACAGTTCAGAAGGAACTGTCTACTCAAGAGTTCCGCGTGCTCTTGAACATTTAGCAATTTCGCCTCTTGATGGAGGTGAGACTAAGATGACATAAGCAGACATCCCGTAGCAGTTCTAATGGCGGAGTTTTGGCAGACTTACAATTTCCTCCAATTGGTGTCAGCACGGTTGGGCGACCATATGGGTGCAGCGCAGTCAATAACCGTGAATCGTGTAAATTAGGTAAATTTTCTTTCAGTTTTTCATAAGTGCGATAGGTTCAATTTTCGTAGACTAAAATCATAATATTCTCTGAGCATCCAAAAATTAATTGGGTTTCTTCGGATATCTTTAACATATCTAAAAAATGTCCGGTTTCGAAACGAAGAGAATAGAACTCCTGATAATATTCTAACAACTCGAATGCTACAACATTCGATTTTCATAATTCAATTAGCCAAATTCCATTCAATTTTTCTGAGGGTCCAGCTAAGGTGTAAACAAAAGAAAATGATCCGGTAATTACTGTTTTCATCAAAATTTCGAAGAATAAGAAAAAATCTATACGACAACTTCACTTCCATAAAAACATAATTTTTTCCAGATCATATATGCGTCTTAAGACATAATTTGCTTTAGCTTCCGATAGCAATGTCCCTCGCAAAATCAACAATTCCACAAATGTTTATTTGACCAACAAAAAGGAAAACAAGTAAGGACGGCGCTGTCTTCGGCTATGCCGAAGGCTTTATACCTTTCATGAATACGTGCAAACTTAAATACGCATTGTTGTTGAGGGAGAAATGGCCATAATCCTCTTATCTGAACGATCGGTTGTATGGGATATATACTATATATAGCTCCGATCTTAGCGATTTTTTTAACAAATTTTTTATTATCTGTAAGCAAATATCTCACCAAGTTTCAAGTTTTAATCTTTAAAAATGAGGGAGAAATGGTCATAAGCCTCTTCTTTGAACGATCGGTTGTATGGGAGATATATGCTATAGTGACCCGATTATACCGGACACCGACAAATGTCTATTATAATACAAAAATACATCCGTGTGCCAAATTTCATCGAGATATCTCAAAAATTGAGGGACTAGTTTGCGTTCAAACAGACGGACGGGCAGACGGACATGGCGGTTTCAACTCAGTATATCGTCTTGATCAATTTGGTATATTTAATGGTGGGTCTATCTCTTATATTTCTAAACGTTACAAACATCGGACCAAAGTTAATATACCATTTCATGTTCATGAAAGGTATAAATATAAACAAAAACCCGACTGCATATCTCAACATTGGCACCTCGACCGCTCGCTTACTTTTCGCTCTCTTACTTGCTAGTGACTCTATCCAATCGCTAAGATTTAGAATACTATATAACATAAAAAATTTACATGAAACACTTTGAAATGAATGAACGATACATTTTTATGAGCAACAACAAAATAGAAATGTCACTGAGGCCAAACTTGTTTGGCATTGCCGCCGATAGGTGAAGCTCCCACAGAAAACTAACAAAGAGAAAATGACAAATTTACGAGCCTCAATGCAGCCGTGTAGCGGGCACAATGGCGTTTAGGCTCTGCAGTTTATCATGCCATTTATCTGTCATTTGGAATCTCAACAATGTTTCAAAAGAATTTAAAAACGCCTTTGCAAATATTTAGCGCAAAATTATTTTCATTTTTGTTGAAACAAATAAATTAAGTAAATTTTATATTTGTATTGATTAAAGGGCATTATACTCTGGCGTTCCCGAATTGTGTTTAAAATTTAACTTTTTAGAAGTAGATTGCCAAGTTGAGAGGCCTGTTATGGTAGCAAAATCTATTTAAAGAAACTTTTTCTATGAAAAGGATTTCCCAATGAACACTCATTCTCTAAGTGTTCCCTTCGTAACTAAGTACGCCCTGGACGTCGATGATCTAGTTCCATGTTCAAGACCCGTGGCGGATTACATATTGCTTACTAGAACTTTAAGATCTTTATCTACTTTTACCTTCATGTAGGCGCTTCCATTTTCCAATTTTACGTGACGACATTCTAGTGACGTTCTCAGAAGTCGTCTCATATCAGCGCGTTTGCGAGTGATTTATGAGTCATTGTACAGGGTGTTTTTTTACAGGTTTGTTTTTCGAATAGAGATAAAACTGGCATTTTGTGGTCAAATCTGGCAACTCTAATGTCATTTATGTTCAGTTTGGTTTGCCATTTCATCATGAACAGGTTGACAAAAAAACAACGCTTGCAAATCGTGCAAATTTATTTCGAAAATAATGGTTCAGTTCGCGAAGTTTACCGTGAGCTCCGTCCATTTTATGGTCGACATAACCGTCCATCAGAGCAATTAATTCGGTTAACCATGGATCGTTTTCGCACTACGTTTACTCTATGTGATAATACGCATCCGCAGAGACGTCGAACAGTGCGCACCGAAGAAACAATTGCCGCTGTAGAGCAAAGTGTTGAAGAGGACCCGAATGAATCGATTCGCCACCGTGCACAGCAATTGGAGCTTTGTCCATCAACTTTATGGAAGATTTTGCGCAAAGATCTTGGCTTGCGACCTTACAAGATCCAGCTTGTGCAAGAATTAAAGCCGCGAGACCATGCAATGCGTCGTGATTTTGGTGTATGGGCCGAAAATGAGATTGATTTCGATGCTGATTTTCATCGCAAAATTTTGTTCAGTGATGAGGCTCATTTTTGGTTGAATGGCTACGTCAACAAGCAAAATTGCCGCATTTGGAGTGAAGAGAATCCACATGAGACCCTTGAAACGCCATTACATCCACAAAAACTGACTGTTTGGTGTGCTCTATGGGCTGGTGGAGTCATTGGGCCATACTTCTTCCGCAATAATGCTGGAGAGGCAGATACCGTTAATGGAGACCGGTATAGAGCCATGATAACCGACTATTTTGTTCCCGAATTGGATGGCATGAATGTGGATGAGTTGTGGTTCCAACAAGACGGCGCTACATGCCACACAGCGCACGTCACAATCGATTTATTGAAGGAAACATTCGATGAGCGCATAATTTCGCGGAATGGACCTGTCAATTGGCCACCAAGGTCGTGTGATTTGACACCATTGGATTATTTTCTTTGGGGATATGTGAAGTCGCTCGTCTACACCAACAAACCAGAAACGTTAGGGGAATTGGAAGCCAACATTCGTGGCGTTATTGCCGACATACGGCCCCATATGCTCGAAAAAGTGGTTGAAAATTGGACCTGTAGAATTGGCTTTATTCGAGCCAGCCGCGGCGGCCACATGCCCGAAATCATATTTAAACATTAATGGCATAAAATTATCCTTCCAATAAAGCCAATTGATGGAACTTAAAACGATTTTCTTGTGTTTTATTTCAATTCGAAGTTCTATACCCCTAAAAAAAACACCCTTTATTAATCGCGGTATTACGCGGTTAAAGTAAATAAATCAAAAAATTTTTTAAATATCGCTTATTGCAAGCCATAAATCGTATTGCTACTTGCTGATAAATGTTTGATGGTCGCGTCACACCGCACCTCACACCTTTCAAAATCAGCTGACTAAATTTCCCCACAAAATAGGCGAGTTATATTAACACTGATTAGGTTATTTTACTTAAAGCGGTTAGTACGAGTAATTAGTGCAATAATAAATATTTAATAAATACCCAACAAGCAAAGTAAAGGTTCAGAAAATATTATCTGCTAATTTGAGAAAAAGGGGTCTGAAACCCATAAATGCCACAAACTTTTCGTATGTCAGAAAATATTTTCTCAACCTTACTCTGTAAATGAGCAGACAATCAATTAATGGGTAGCAAATTATGGTTCCAATTATAAAAATTTTGGGGTTTCACACCCCTAGCTACCCAGCTAACCAAACGGCGAGCAAAATACGTAACTCGGAGCGAAAAAACGCACATGTCTCTCAGAAATGAGCTATTTTCGGAGTGATTGAGCACAGAAAGGAATCATAAAAAAATAATCCAAAACGACTCTTACTCCAATAAATTTGTAATGGGGTGCGTAGTCTTTTTGGATGCCTTTTATTGACGCTTTTCTAAAGCTTTTTTTTGACTCTTTGTAGGTTCAGTTTTTCTTACATTTTGGTGGTATTTGGATCCTTTTTGCAGCCATATTGAAGGCTTTTATTGGCTCTTTTGTGTCGCACTTCTTTATTTTGGGGCGCAATAGCTTTGTGTATCTGGTTAGTTATATTTGAAAAAATTTGTTTGACAAAAGCATGCTGGGAGACTATTGCTGGAGTCTAGTACGTGAAACCGACCCAACAAAATACAAACGACGGTCCAAAAATGCCATTCACTTTTGAAAATCCATAAATTTTTTAATAAACTAATGATTTTTTATTTAATAAACGAATACAAACTTTTTGTTTTGTATCTCGAAAACCTGACGTGATAGAGAAAAACCAATCGAGTTCAGCACACAAAAGTACCCTAGGAAAGATATATGGTTGCTCCAGTCCAGTCCATTAAAGAAATGCTTGTTGGGTTGAAACTTTAATGGGTAGTTCGTTTGTTTGATTAGCGAGGAAAATACTCTCCGAAATGAAAGCCATCATCAGATACCAGCCCTTAAAGTGCCATATTTAAGGGGGTTGAGAATTTACTTTATGGAAAAGTTAATTGAAAGTCACTCAGCAACAGATTTAAACTATAAATGAGTTAAAGTTAACTCTGTCCAAAAATTTTCGACTTACTAAAACGTATGCACCATTTCCTATCCTTACGTGTACTAGAGAGCACTATTTTTGGACACCGAAGTTG